>CM035441.1:54745106-55355106 GCA_020310875.1 Ceratopteris richardii | reverse complement strand
TATCAATCGAAAACAAAACAATCACTTACATCAATGTAATTGTTTGGAGCGTTGTCGTCAAAGTCCACTCAATGTTTTCCTTCGTCGAATTCCAAAGAAACAATGCCAAAAATCTCGTGCAAAACAAAAGAAAAGAGAAATTCATAGTCCCTAATCCTAAAACCCTAACCCTAAAACATGTATATGTGTGTATGTATATGTGATGTGTGTGTATGTGTATGTGCATGTATGCATGTGTGTGTATACATATGTGAGTGTGTAAACATATGTGAGTGTGTATATTTATGTGTGTGCGTATGTAATATGCATGTGTATGTATGTATGTGTGTGTACATGTGTATGTGTGTGTATGTATGTATGCATATGCATGTGTGTATGCACATATGTGTGCGTATACATATGTGAGTGTGTATGTATGTGTGTGTGTACATGCAAATATGTGTGCATGTATGTATGCATATGCATGTGTGTATGTATACATGTGTGTGTACATGTGTGTATGTATATGTGTGTATACATGTATGTATGTATGTGAGTATGAGAATGAATATCTGTGTGTATGTATATGCATGTGTGTATCTAATATGCATGTGTGTATGTAATATGCATGTTTGTATGTAATATGCATGTATGTATGTATATGTTTGTATGCATGTGAGTATGTAATATGTATGTGTATGTATATGCATGTGTATGTAATATGTATGTGAGTGTGTATGTAATATGCATGTGTGTATGTAATATATATGTGAGTATGTGTATGCATATGTACGTGTATGTATGTATGCATCTCTCTCTCTATGTCATTCTCTTTTCATCTCTCTCTCTCTGTCTTTCACTCTCTCTATCTTTCTCTTTCATCTCTCTCTCTTTCTTTCTCTCTCTCTCCATGTTTCTCTAGATCTCTCTCTTTCTTTCATCTCTCTCTCTATCTCACTCTATATCAATCGAAAACAAAACAATCACTTACATTGATGTAATTGTTTGGAGCGTTGTCATCAAGGTCCACTTAATGTTGCCCTTTGTCGAATTCCAAAGATTTGATGCCAAAAAGCTCTTGCAAAACGAAAGAGAAGAGAAATTAGAAAAGGGAAAACACACAAAAAAAGAAAGGGTGCCACAATATGTGCAATTCTTACCAAAATTTCAAATCTAGAGAAATAGAGATGTAGAGAAAGAGAGAGAGAGAGAGAGAGAGAAAGAGAGAGATGTGTGTACACAATAGGTTCAGAATGTAGTTCGCATGCGCAAACTTGATAGTAGCAAACTTTGGTTCAAAATGCAAGCAAATGTCGAATTTTTGCTCTCGAGCCCGGTTAAAACATTGCCTCGATATAAGCGCCGGTATGAGCGTCGGTATAAGCATTGATATAAACGTTGGTATAAGCGTCGGTAATTTACAGTAAAGTACCGACGCTTATACCAACGCTCATACTGATGTCGTGTATATCGACGATTAAATGACTGTCGGTATTGCATCCGTGGTTTTTCAAGCATTTTCAACGGTCATACCGATGCCGAGGCATGACCATCGGTATGGGCAATGTCGGTATGCCCCTCATATGTTGTAGTGTCTCTTCTACAACCTCTTCATTTTAGAGAGATTGCTTGATCCCATTCTCTATGTACACTTGATCATTTGACATACTTTAACTTGATATTCATCTTTTTGTAACTCCATTTTGTTCAGGCCAAGGAGTCCTCAAGCTTGAGGAGTACTAGAAGTATCATCCTACCAATTTTCATAATTTTTAGACTCTGTTTGAGCCTTCAAATAAGCCCTAGAACCTAATTTTTAACTAGGCCGAACACTAGGTATGGACAGGGCCAAAACTACTCAAAAAACTATAAAAAGAGCTAGAGAGCTCATTTTTTAGGTTAGCTTGTTAGAGAGGTAGATTGTTGTAGATTTGAGCTTTTGTAAGAGAACTCTTGTGTAATCGAAGATTTCCATTGTTCCTCTCTATGATCTTGCCTTGTGCGCATGTGTGTGTATGTGTGTGCATGCTTGTGTGCTTTCACTCACGCACTTGTGCCTTCACTCGCTCGTGGTCTTCATACCAGTCCTCACATCCCTGCGGATTGACAAGTAAAGGAGGTGGTGCTTATGCTTCAGCTACACCAAATTTTGGCATCGTTGCCGGGGAAAGAGCTTCGAGGACGAGCATTGTGATGGTAAGATTGTAGATTTTTGATGTTGGAAGGTAAAAAAAATGTTTATTTCTTATTTTTTTTATTTTTCTTCATCATCCTCATCATCGTCAACATCTCCATCTTCATCTTCACTTAAATTTTTTGTTTTTCACTCCATTTTGCACATTTTCACCACATTTTTCATTTGTGGGTGTGCAAGAAGGAGAGAAGGAGAGGCAAAGTGCTTGTGTGTGCAAGTTTTTGAGATTTCCATGACCCTAAGCTCGACCTGCAAGCCTCGGTGCTGAAATTCAAAATTCCCACAAAAATCTCAAAAAATCGCGATTCTATAGTAAAAATCATGATTCTGTGAAAAAAATCAAATTTTTGAAAATCGTGATTTTCTATTTCCCACCAAAAACCTTTCTGAAAAGAACACGATTTTGAGACCATTCTCAAAATCACGATTCTCTAGTTGTGCTCAAAATCGCAATTCTCTAAGTTTCTCAAAAAAACACGATTCTCTTGTCATCCTTAGAAGCATGATTTTTGGCGATTCTCAAAAACATGATTTTTAGCCAAAATTGTGATTTTCAAAAAACACAATTCTGAGCAAAAACACGATTTTCAATCAAAATCATGATTTTCAGGCAAAAACACGATTTTCATGTCAAAATCACGTTTTTCATGATTTTCATTCAAAATCGTGTTTTTCATGATTTTCACTAAAAATCGCATTTTTCACGATTTTCATTCAAAATTACGTTTTTCACGGTTCTCACTCAAAATCACATTTTTCACAATTTTCACTCAAAATCGCATTTTTCACGATTTTCACTCAAAATCGCATTTTTCACGATTTTCATTCAAAATCACGTTTTTCACGATTTTCATTCAAAATCGCATTCTTCACGATTTTCATTCAAAATCATGTTTTTCACGGATTGCTGAGGATCACGATTCTCCCTCAAAATCGTGATTTCCAAGGTTGTTCAAGATGGCGATTTTAAGTCAAAATCGTGATATTCTCATAAGATCTTGTTTCCCTGTTTTGACCCTCAGGAGCCTGATTTGGCATAATGTTTTTGAATTTGACCCTCAAGTGGGACTAGGAAACCAAAAGGACTCCAAAGGACTTTTAAAAAATACAAAGGGGAAATTTTGGAGTCTTAACCAAGTCTTATGAACCTCAAATCTGGTAGACACTTAGGCAAGGATATACAAAGCATTAGATCTTTTAAGGAAAGTGTCAACCATACAGCTAAGTCTTGGGCGTAACGACTAAGTGGTTATTCTTACATACTAAGTTCAGACACAAGTGATTTAGAAATGTCTTTTAGCATGGGGAAACTTGCAGGGGGCTCAAGCACTACCTATCTACAAACACTAGAAGGTGCATATAAAACACAATAGGAATATATTCAGACCAACCGATTAGATGCTCGCATCCTGATCAACCCTTTGGGCTTGAACACCCAATGGTCAAGTTCGAAGAGGGTTCATACATTGATAAGGAAGGGTTACGAGCTTACCAGATAGGACAAATGAATTTGGAAATGTCATTCCTAAGAATGAGATAGGGGATCTAGAGAAAGGAGATGTAGGGCGAGAACCCAAGACTCCTAGAGGTAAGTCAGTCTTGACCAGAATGATCATTCTAGATTGGATCTCTCAAGACAATAAGAGCATAGAACTATGTTTTAATAGAGAAGGAGAGGAATCCTTTTGGAGATTCAAGCCAGATCAACCTAGCCCAATAGTCATCATATATGAGCTCAAGGATCCAGAGATACCAGTCATGCATTTCCAAAGTATGCATTAATATAGGGCCACATTACATGGCCGTGCATAGACACATTCGAGAGTCCCATGGCTAGTAGATGATATTATTGCTGTTTTATTTGGTAGATGTCAAGAACTTGGCAAGAAAATGGCATCCATAACTATTTTTCCCCCTTATGTTGGTAGGAGGGAAGAGCTTGAAGGTTTGCCAATGGAGAGATGCGTAACCACTGTATGTACAACAACATCTAAGGAGATATCTACAAGGGTAGTTCTAGTTCCCGGCAAATCCTTATTTGTATACTCAGTGAGAAGACTCTTGCTTATGGTGAGCTAAAGAGAATATGTGAAACTAAGCTTGGTGTAGTTAACCAATGTTGTTTGCCAAGAAATATAAAGAAATTCAATTCTTAGTATTCGAAAAATGTTGCTTTGAAGAGAGGGGACAAGACTAGGTGCTCGAAGAATTTCATCAGTGGACCATCAACATAGACATTCATCGACAACGAAAGACTAGCTGATGATCCATCACCATTAGGAAACCTCTTCATCAGCATACCCTTGAGCAGTTAGTTCAAGAGCCAATTTTTGCACCATAATTCTTCTAATGCATTTTCCAAGTACGCATGCATAGGGCCACATTACAAGGCCATGCACAAGGCACATACATTATCCAAGCCATGCACTAAGACACTTACCATCATTCACTATGGGTTATGAGTACTTGGCATAACTACTATGAACATCATCTTTGGACGATCTACAGGACATCACAGGGACAACATCACTACCTAGGAAGCAATTTGAAGCAAATAGTTGCTCCAAATCAACCTTCACAACCTCTTTTGAGCAACTAGCAGTTTGTGGAAGCTCACAATGATAGATTCTCACTGGAATCCAAGGAAACAGGACATACAAAGGAACTAAGAATTACAATAGCTAGCAGTGACAAATGAAGAATCTGACAATCCACCATGCTACAATTGGAAGATAGACGTGTCTTGTTCATACCAGATGGACACAACCTCTCAAAGCACTACATGGAACAACCACTACAATAAGGGTCTGTCAGGGACGACAGACTCGAGAGGGGGGGGAAGTGTTGGAACTCAAGGTCAAGCACGAGCATGGAAGCACATCAGAAAAGTGGACACACGAGAAGAGGGAGAGCTCCAAGAAGTGTATGTCAAATGTTTACAAGAATCACCTATAAAAACAGTGACTTTGATCACTCAAACAATTGTAAATATCATTTCACCTTTTCGTAACTCCATTTTGTTCAATTCGAGGAGTCCTTGATCTTGAGGAGTATTAGAAGTATCATCCTACCAATTTTTCATAATTTTTAGACTCTGTTTGAGTCCTCAAATAAGCCCTAGAACTTAATTCTTAACTAGGCTGGACACTAGGTCTGGACAGGGCCAAAACAACTCAAAAAACTATAAAAAGAGCTAGAGAGCTCATTTTTGAGGTTAGCTTGTTAGAGAGGTAGCTTGTTGTAGATTTGAGCTTTTGTAAGAGAACTCGTGTAATCGAAGCTTTCCATTGTTCCTCTCTTTGATCTTGCCTTGCACGCATGTGTGTGTATGTGTATGCATGCTTGTGTGCTTTCACTCACGCACTTGTGCCTTCACTCACTCGTGGTCTTCATACCAGTCCTCACGTCTCTGACGATTGACAAGTAAAGGAGGTGGTGCTTATGCTTGAGTTACACTTTGCATCTTAGATAGCCTGGCAATCTTCAACTCCACATCTTGAATCATTCCAAGATTTTTCATATTCTATGAGCTTATACAACCCATGACATAAAATTCCAAAAGTAATAATAGCATAACAATTTGAGAGATCATGAATTGTACATCTATCATCAACAAATTTGCCAACCAAGCCAACCTAGGCTAATGCTGAAACAGAGAACTCATTTTTCTTGATCCTTGGCACAAACAAAGCATCTAACAATGTGAAAGAACTTCCATCAATAGTAGTCAAAATGATCTTACCATATCCCATTATGGGATAAGAGGAGTAATTTGTGATTTCATTAGTGATGTGTGTGAACACACTAGACCACTAGGGCACTTTTTTCCCTCTTTAGGAGGTTTTTTCCCTTGGCTTGTATATACTCCTATAATGCTAATAGGTTACTTATCTTTTGTACATCCTCTTGGTAATACATTCAGTATTGTGTGTTGTGCTCCAAGCTTCTTCTTCTTCCTTATGCATTCGACGTGCTTCCATAGACCTCAAACACCAACAGTTGGTCTCAGAGCATGTTGGTGCTTCATATAGGACATCATTGACACCCCTCCGATCATACTCTCAAAATCACACAAAAATTGGTAAGCATATGAATCGTGATCTAAGCTCGTTTTAGCCTCTAAATGCACTATCGCAGTGCATGTGCAGGTAATTTAATCTTTTTGTGCCAAACATATATATAGGTTTTGGTTTGCCAATATAAGTGACTCGAAGTTTGTTGCATGTTTAGTAGAACTTGACAGGGTAGTTCTATTCAACTTTTTGAGATAAAGTCATTTTTCTGCATTAAGGTATTTTTGTAAGTGGCCATGGCTAAAAGTAGTGATGTATTCTGTATGTTGGCTATTAAGGATAAGTTGGATGTTACCAATTACCCATTATGGGCATATATGATGTTCCATGTATTGGTTGCAAAAGGACTCTAGAATATTGAGCAAGGTGTTGAAAACATCCTATGGCAACTGCAAATACAATTATTGAAGGTGATGCAAATGCCATTGAAGATGACATTCTTAAGGTTCATGTTTGTGATATGGTTATTGTTGCACCTACTATAGAGAAACGTTTTTGGGATGGAAGAGATACTCAAGAACATGCATTGATAGCCTTGTTTTTCAAACATGCCATTATTTCTCACATTTGCTCCTAGAAAATAGCAAAGGATGCTTGGGATACACTTATCACTTTGTACTTCGCAAGGAATGAAGCTGGCATTGCTTACCTCTAAAAACAATTGGAGAGTGAGCATATGAATGAATGAGATTCCCATGGATATTTTTCTGACAAAGATCAAAGATTTGAAGGAGCAGTTGATTTTTTGTTGTGAAGTCTTCTCAGACAGTTCACTTGTGTAGATTGTTCTTTGCGACATTCTAGATTCATATTAGAGGTTTTCTTCTTACCTTCGATTAATCATGAAAGGAAATTCAAATGCCTTAAAAGCTGAGGATTTAGTCTCTATTCTATTGCAGCAAGGTCAGTCTAGGTAGAACACATCCATTATGCATGTTCCAGATTAAGCTTTCTTGGCTAGTCAGAAGTGAAAAGGTAAATGGAGCTCCTCTAGTAGCAAGCAAAAATCTATTTATTATGCACAATCAAAGAAGGATGACAAAGACAAGAAGAAAACAGAAATGCAAAAATTGTTTTGCAAATATTTCAAAGGAAATGAGCATGCCATAAAGAGTTGTCCAAAACTGGCTACAAAAGAGGCAAAGAAAAAATCAATTGGAATGTTTACTGCAGAGGCCTCTACATCCAAACCAGAGTCTGTAAATCTAGGTAGCCAAACATATTACCTCGTAGCATAGTTTCTTCACTTCACTTGAGCCTACCCCTACAGGGAATACTAGCACATGCGCCATTATTTCCTCTTATCTTGTTATGGGATTTGGTAAGATCATTCTAACTACTATTTATGGTATTTCTTTTACATTATTAGATGCTTTATTTATGCCACGGATCAAGAAAAATGCATTATCAATTTTAGCATGAGCCAAGCTCCGCTTGGTTGTGAAATGTGTTGATAATAGATGTACAACTCATGTCTGTCAAATGGAGACATCGTTATTGCTTCTCGCATTTTATGTTGTGGTCTGCATAAGCTCATAGATTATGCAAAATCTATGAATGATTCAGCTTGTAGCTCAAGCTTGTTAGGCTATGTCAGATGCAAAGATTTGGCATGTAGGCTTTGGTCATCTGAATTCGCTAGTTTGTTATGCATGCTAAAATATGAATTGGTGTCCTCTCTACTCAAACTTGAGCCACCTAGTAAACATGTCTGTGAAGGTTTTATTTTGAGCAATATGTAATATTCCTCCTTCCCAAAAGATGGTTGAGTACGAACTACTCAAAAATTGAAGTTTGTTCATAGGGATGGTTGTGGTCCTATGCAAACACCTTCTTTTGGGAACTACATTTACTTCGTGACTTTCACTGATGACTTTTCCAAAAATGCATGGGTATATCCATTGAAAGAAAAGTTGAAAGAGTTTCTATGCTTCAAACAGTTACTGGTTTTGGTTGAAAATATATCAGCATGTAAAATGGGCACCCTTCATTCTGATTGGGGGGGATATATGTCTTCTGATTTCAATATATTTCTAACTGAATATGGGATAAAACAATAGTTTACAGTGTCTTATACACCACAAAAGAATGGATGTGTACAAAGGAAGAATAGATCACTCATGGAGATGACAAAGTGTACGATCAAGAGTTAGGCTTTACCACATAGTTTCTAGCTTGAGGTTTTTATGTGTGCAGCATATGTACTTAATAGGTGTCCCGCTAAAGCATTGCATTCTATCACTGCATATGAGGCTTGGCATAGTAACAAGCCATCTGTTGCTTACCTGCGTGTCTTTGATTGTCTCACATATGCATTACTGTCTGACGAACAACATAGGACATTGGATGATAAAGTAGTGAAATGTATTTTTTTTGGGGTACAATTTTGAAAACAAAGGCTCTCATCTGTATCATTCACAAACTAAATGCATTTCAGTTAGCCATGATGTTGTTTTTATGGAAGATGCAATTTAGCCATTACTTTTATGTACTAAGGAGATATTAGTTAGCTCCAAAGATATGTATGATTGGTCATACCAAAGCTACCTGTAGGATGAGACATACTAATCGACAACCCATTGAAGCTCAAGTACACAACATGGAGGTTGTTCCTGCTGACACTGAACCTAATTGGTCTGAAGAAGTATTAGAGCAAGAACTAAGTACCCTGGGTAACGGACTTTCTAACCATTCTCTACTCTGCATGCATGGCACCATTAATGGCATAGTAGTAAATTAGGAAAGGCTATAACTCATGTATTGTCTTTGTGAATAATATAACTAATTATACACATACACTTCGCACATAAGTCATTTACAGAATCATATAAGGATTGTTTTATGGTTGATTTTCCTTCAGCATTACCACCTTCTAGGGGATCTCTTGACCATAGGATTGATTTAATTCCTGGTAGCTCTCCTCCTCATAAAGCACCTTATAGGCATGGACCTTTACACCAAAATGAAATAGCTAGAAAAGTTAAAGATTTACTCAATAAAGGACTAATACAGCCTAGCTCTTCTCCTTTTGGAGCCCCTATTCTTTTAGTTGAAAAGAAGAACAAGACGTATAGAATGTTCATTGATTATAGAGCACTTAATAGAATTACCATTAAGAATAGGTATCCTATCCCTAGGATAGATGACTTGCTAGATAAACTTCGTGGAGCTTGTTTCTTCAGTAAAATCGACCTCAAATCTGGGTATCATTAGATAAGAATGACATCACATGACATTTATAAAACTGCTTTTAGAACTCAACACGGCCATTTTGAATTCATGGTAATGCCTTTTGGACTTACCAATGCACCCGCCACCTTTGCACGTATGATGAATAATATTTTCCTTGAATACCAAGACTTCCTTCTTGTCTTCTTTGATGATATACTTATTTATAGTAGGAATGACAGTGAACATGAAACTCGTTTAGCAACAGTCTTTGATTTGTTACGTACAAATAAACTTTATGCTAATTCTGGAAAGAGTTATTTCTTACAAAACGAGATAGAGTATCTTGAACATATTGTCTCTAGTCAAGGCATTCATGTAGATGCCAAGAAGATTAAAGTAATTGAAGAATGGCCTAAACCTCAATCATTGAATGATGTCCATTCGTTTTTAGGATTAGCTAGCTTTTATCAAAAGTTTGTAAAGGGATTTTCTTATATAGACCTTCCCCTTACTTTATTAGTGAAGAAAAATCTAGAATTTGTATGGGGAGTAGCCCAACAACAATCTTTTGACAAACTTAAATATGCACTTTCCCATGTGCCTATTTTGCAATTACCTGATTTTGCACAACCATTTCACGTAGTTACAGATGCTAGTGGTTCTGGTATAGGTGTTGTTTTAATGCAAAACGATCATCCTCTTGCATTTGAAACTAGGAAACTCAAACCTTTTGAACGCAATTATAGTACATATGATAAGGAACTGTTAGTTGTTTTGCATGCATTGAAAATTTGGAAACATTACCTTGTGGGTTCAGAAGTTCTAATTAAAATAGACCAGTAAGCTATTAAGCATTTATTACATCAACCATTGATTTTCGATAGACATATTAAATGGGCTTCATTTCTACAAAACTTCCAACCTCTAATTCAATATCACCGAGGAAAATCTAATGTTGTAGCTAATGCTTTAAGTCGTCTCCCATCCCCACAAACAACTACTGTTTCAATTAATAATATTTTTGCTATTCAGATTCATTCCTTTCATGATATGATTTCCACTTATGCATGTGACCTGTATTTTTCACAAGCATGGATTGCCTTCAATAATTCCACATCACATCATGAGGATCATTACACATTTCATAATGGATTCTTGTATTTCCAACATAAGTTATGCATTACACAAGTATTCAAAGAGTTTGTTATGAAAGAGATGCATGAACCACCATATATGGGTCATAGGGGCATACAAAGTACTATTTCTGCATGTAAAGATTTCTTCTTTTGGCCTAACATGGAAAAAGATGTTGTACAATATGTTTCTCACTGCATTGTTTGTGAGCATGTAAGAAGACATCATGGTAAACCATTCGGATTTTTAATGCCACTTCCTATACCTGATGGACCATGGGAACATATTTCTATGGATTTCATTACTGGTCTTCCTACAACTGCATCTCATAATAACATGATTTGGACAATTGTTGATAGGTTTAGCAAACATGCATACTTCACATTCTTTTAGATCGAGATGTTTGTTTTTGTAACCATTTTTGGGTGGCATTATTTCAACATCTAGGATCAAAAATAGACTTTATTTTCGCATTTCATCCTGAAATTAATGGTCAAAGTGAGGCTACAAATAGTAGTATTTTGGATTTATGACGTTGTAACTCTTTAGATAATCCAAGTAATTGGGATGAAAAACTCCCTTTACTTCACCCCACACACTACTACTGGTCGTGCACCATATGAAATTGTTTATGGAAGAAAGCTTCCCACTCCCATGAGTCTCACTCAAACTGACATGATTCTTTTGCACAAGATCATATTTCTACACTTGTTGAAGTGCATGAGCATATTAGGAAGAGTCAAGAACATTACATGCATAGTATTAATAAGAAGCACATAGCCAAACAATTTAATGAAAATGATTTAGTTTGGTTACGAATCATTAAAAGGCGTTTAAAAAATATTTCTCAACATCCTGAGGTAAAACTTGCCCCACGGGACCTTTTTGCATTATTGAGAAAATAAATGAAAATTCTTTTCGATTAGATATACCTTCTCATTGGGGTATACATAATTCTTTCCATATAAGTTTATTGAAATCTTTTCAAGGTACTTTACCACTCACGCCTATTTTAGATGATCCTCCTTTACTTGAAGAGGATGCGGAAATATTGATTCCTGAGAAAGTAATAGATTATGACATTACCACTACATGTATTGGTAAGCAATATCCTAGGTATTTAGCCAAATATAAAAATCACTCACTTGAGGAATCACAATGGATACATAAGACCTCCTTATCACCTCACTTTGATCATTTAATTTCTGCATATCATTCCCAATTACATTAAACTTTCAAGTTTTTGATTCCATGCATGTGTTTTACATGGTTCATGCTCAATATTGTTCAGTGATGGGACATGCGATTGATCATCCATGTCTATTTTTATATTTATCAATTGAGGTCAGTTGCTTGTCAACTGGGAGGCATGTTGTATATTATGGAATCATGGAAGGTTAAATGGATTTTTAATGTTTTAAATGTCCAAAATGTTTTAATCTAGCACGTGAAGAAGCATGAGGGCATGGATACAAGTGGATGCACCTAAATAAATAAATTCGAAGACTTCTAGAATAGTTATATTTAGGTTTATCTTGTTGTAAAAGTAGTGGTTCGCTTTAGAAAGCGACGCCTTTTGTAAATAAAGTAGTTTTTCGTAAAAGACGCTTCTAAAAGCGACAGCCCTCATGTAACTTCTATTTTCAGGATGTAATAGAAATAAACCTGTAAATATGTGTACTCTGAGAGACTCCTCCATCAGAGTACACAGGGGGGAATTGCACCCAATATCACGTCAATTGTTCTCTGTTTTCTGATTCTTGTTTCGTCTTCTTTCTGCTTCTGTGTGTGCGTGTGCTAAAGGACCTGATAACAACAGTCTTCAAGGCCAAAACACTGAAATAATGTGTCAATATATCTAGTTTGACAAAAAGCTATTCTGCCATCAACTTTCATAAACTGAGTGCCCAAATAATGATGCAAATGCCCCGAATCTGACATCTCAAATGAGGCACGCAAACCAACCTTAAAATCAACAATATGCTTCTTATTAGGACTAGTGAATAGCATGTTACCAAGATAGATAACAATTATCATAAGCACATCATTTTCACGTTAACATATAAGGTACTCTGAGTTGGATTATTCCCAAAACCATGTGCAATCAAGTAGGCATGTATCTTCTCATACAAAGCATGTGGTTCTTGCTTCAAACCATATAATGCCTTTTTCAACTTGCATACTTTGATTTCATGCCCTTTCTGCACAAAACCACAGAGCTGAAAAACATACACTTCTTCATGCAAATCACCTTTTGGGAATGCAATTTTAATATCCAACTAATGTACATTCCAATCATCATGAGCTACAAGTGCACATATGCTAGAAATATTAGTCATTCAACATGTAGGAGCTAAGGTCTGATCAAAATCAATGCCTCTTTCTTAAGATTAACCCTTTGCAATAAGCCTAACCTTATACCTGTCAACTATTTCATTAGACTTATGCTTCAACTTGTATACCCACTTAGGTCAATGGCCTTCTTGCCATGAGGCAAGTCACATAAGGACCAGATACCATTTTTCATAATAGCTTCATATTTTGATTGAATACTGTTGCAGAGAAAAGTGGCACGAGAAAGGAGAGCCCCAAAATTTTCAAATTTATGGGCATATTTTTCTTCTTCAAAGTCTTAGGAAATTCCCTCAAGCCATGTAAATGCTTTAGAGTAGTCCTCTAGTTGCATAATCCCAACTTGTTGTAGAATATCCCTTGTAAATGAGTAGGAATCTCACTTTTTAGTAATAAAGTGCCGGTCTCTTGTGTGAAAGGACCAAATTTAGGGCACATGTATATAAGTCAATTTGTGACTCTTTGTAGAGACTTTTTGCCATTGTGAGGAAGGAGAGCTCCTGATTTTTGAACTTTCTTCCTTCTTGCTGATTTCCATCTTCTCCTTGATGTTCTATGTGTGTGTATAATGCTTGGAATGTGTGTGTAGGACTATTGTCTACCCCTCCCCACTGTTTTTGAGCTATTGTAGTGTGTGTGTGAGCTTGTAGAAGGTGTGGAGTGAGTGTGGGTGTTTCCCACCATTCACAATTTTGGTCATAACTTGAAGCATCGTTGTCAGAATCGAGTGCTTTTACTTCCAATAGATGCCTCTCATCGAGATCTTTGAAATGAGTCCACTATTGACTATATTCGGAGTTCGAAGCTGGGAGAAATCCTCGATTTACTGAAAACTATTGTAAGTGGTATCGCGACAGACACTTTCAGTATTTCAGTGAGCTAGAGAGGTGGATTAGTCTTTTCTCATACATATAAGTTGAACCACTTCATTTCCATCATGTGTGCACATGTCTTCATACACTTGGTTAGGTCATTTGATCAGAGTGACAAATAAGCGTGTGTCAATTTCCCACTATACGAACTTGTGTGGCAATCGTGGTTTAGTCTCATTGGCACAAGTCCTTGAGTCTTCTTGACTAAGGTACACATGTTTTTGGCACCGTTGTCGGGGAACACTCAGCCAAGGTGCCTTCGTGATGCTTTTAGATCGAGTGTGATGAAATCGTACTTATAGAAGTGAACTCATTCAGTGGCAAGTAGTCGATCACTTTAGCACTTGTTACTCCACATCCCTGAGGTGTGTGTAATGAGTTTTTAGGTTTAGGATTAGTAGGAAGGGAGAGAAGGAAGAGTTAGGGTTAGGTTAGAAGGAGAGGAGAGGAGAAGAGAAGTGAAGTAGGAGTAGGCCAAAACCAAGAAAAATCCCAAAACATTTGCTAAATTAGTGTAATTCAGTTTCAGTCACCAAAAGTATAAAAACCAAAAATTTTAGTTCATTTCTCAACTGTTCTGAAAAGCAGTATCGTGTGCGAGTAGTGATCAGTATCGCGAGTGTGGTATCGTGTGTTATAGGCTATCAAAGCTAGGTATTGAGCTCAAGGTGCAAGCAAGACATCACAAAGGTAAGATTCCACAAAATTTCTTGGGTAAAAACACTTTAGAAGTGCACAATAATGTGATTAGTTGCGCGACCGGTATCGCAGGAAGGGAGAGTGTGTTTTTTGAGTTTTTTTGAAAGAGACAGTAAGCTAGGAGTGAAGAGGGGTGAGAGAAGAGCAAGGGGGTGTAAAAATGTTTGTATTTGGAGATACTTTGGCTTGAGTATCGCGATCGGTTGAGTTTTTGGTATCACGATACCAAAAATTCCCTTGTATCGTGATACTCGCCGAAGTATCATATCGCTGACCACCAGCGTTGGTATCACGATACCACTTGTGGTATCGTATCGCTGGGTTGGTATCGCGATCTCATTTTACCAAAGAGGTATCGTATCGAGGACCACTTGTGGTATCATATCGTCCTGTGTCCCAGTATAGTATCGAGATACCATAGTAGTATCGTATCGTGCAAGCGGTGGTATCGTATCGCCACTTGCAGTGATATCCTATCGTGTTCTATCAGTATAGTATAGCGATACCATACAAGTATCGTATCGCCCCATACCTTAGTATCGTATCGTGCAGACATTCAGGTATCGTATCACGCAGGTCGACGGTATCGTATCGCCACCTATCGCAGTATCGTATCGAGAGAATCCCAGGTATCGTATCGTCTCTCAATTCCAGTATTGTATTGGGATACCATGTTGGTATCGTTTCGTCACCTACTCTGATATCGTATCGCGCGAGAAGGTAGGTATCATATCGTGCATAGTGGGAGTATCATATCGTGCAAACACTCAGGTATCGTATCGTCTGGAGTTTAGTATCGTATCGTGAGAATCCTAGGTATCGTATTGCCCAAATTTTTGGTATCGTATCGTGGACCCTAGAGGTATCGTATTGCGACTGGACATTAGTATCGTATCGCCTAGGTTTCAGGTATCGTATCGTGGCCAGTTTGGTATCGCCCAGGGCAGTATCACCTGGTGCAGTATCGTCTGGTGTGGTATCGTCCAGAGCTTTTGAAGCATTTTTGAAGGGCAAACTTGAGACATTTGAGGAGCTACTAAGGGAGAGCTTTAGAGACCTAGAAAGCCTCAGGAGGGTGAATGAATTTGAGGTCAGGGAGAGTTCTAAGTAGCCAAAGAAGCATCATATCTTCTGTGGGAAGTGTCGCTCAGGTCAGTCACCGCTCTGTCTATTCAGACACCTCTAGTGACTCAGAGGAGGAGATACCCATGGCTTCTGAGGACATGCAGGGGCAAGCTCCAAGTAGAGACTTAATGACCGCTGTGGAGGGAGAATACAGTACCTCCTTACAATACGTTTCTACTAATGCCTAGGAGATTCCCATCTACCTGGATGGCTTAAAGAGATCCGTGGCTAGAATGGTTACTACAATAGAGGCAACGATTGTGCCCAGACTGGCTGTTAAGTATGAAGGAGGAGCATACGTGGACAAGATAGGTCACATCTACATAGTAACCGAATTTCCCGATTTGATCAATGAGAGGGGAGAGTTAGAGGGACAAGAAAACTCAGGGAGACCAAACCCTGAGGAATTAGTGACAACCCCTAGAGGCACGTCCCAAGTGACACGAGTCTTGAGAGGAGACTTGATACCTCAAGATGACTACCCATTGGAAGTCTATTTGATCCATGGAATGGATTTATTGCTTCAAACGGACTCACCGGCCCAAGGAAGAGACGAAAGCGCAATGACATTTTATGAGCTAAAGGATCCAGAAGACGAGACTAGAATAACCTACTTAGACAAAAATCGGAGGAGATATTGGTTGGTTGATGCCATAGATAGGGCTCAACTGAAATACATGGGTTTGCCTTTATTCCCTCAAAGAGAGCAGGCAACCACCTCTCAGAACCCCTTTGGAACCCAACAAGAGGCAGAGCACACCATGTCAGGACAAACTAGCCAACGGAGTGTTCCAAACCGTACTCATGTGCAATTTGCAACTCCAAGAGTGCAAAATCAGACCCACCATGGAATAGGTAATCAGTACCGACCACCAGTAGGAGGGCAGCCTAGAATACCCCCAGTTAGACTAGCAGTTCCTGCCTTCCCTGTAATGCCTAGACCACCAGAACCAATGAGAAGACTGAGACCTATCCAAGTGGCCAAATGCGTAAGAAATCATTATGATGGATTGGGAGAACC
Organism: Ceratopteris richardii; assembly: GCA_020310875.1. NCBI lineage: Eukaryota > Viridiplantae > Streptophyta > Polypodiopsida > Polypodiales > Pteridaceae > Ceratopteris > Ceratopteris richardii. The sequence goes on along the minus strand of CM035441.1, from coordinate 55,338,486 downwards.
CTACGATCACATTGCTGAATTTAAACAAGTTCTAAGGGTAGAACAAGTAGACGACTTCTTCGTGCACTATGAGTCTTTCAGACTCACCCTCACAGGAATGGCTCTGACTTGGTTCCAGCCTTTAGACCCAAACCAATTTGGAAACATGGAACAATTTTTTCAAGAATTCATTGGGGAATTCACTAAGAGAGGGATTAAACACAATTCTGCGTCTTTAATCCATAGCTTTAAACAAAACCCTAATGAAACAGTGAAAACAGCCGCCCGAAGATTCAATCAGTATGTTGATAGATGCCCAGCAGCAAAAAGGCCCACTCAACAAAACATGATTTCATTATTTTTGGATGGACTCACGAATGGAACCCTAAGAACGCTAGTTTATGTGAAAAGGTTACAAACCCTGAGTGAATGTCTTCAAGAGTGCATTGATCTAGAAGACAATCTAGCTGAGGATCTCAAGAGCACACCTAGCCCCACTAAATCAGAAGACTCTCGGAGTACTAGTACATCCAACTCCGGTAATGTGGAGGAAATAGCAGAGTTGGTAGCGAAGAAATTGGGAGTCCAAGGACATAGAAATTACCAACACTCGGCATTAAGAGTGCCCATGTTACGAAGATGTAGTCTATGTGGAGGAGATCACCCTACACACATGTGTGTGCGAGGAGGGACCGGTGCACATTAGACATATCCTTACAACAGACAACTCCAACAAGGAACTGCCTTGTACTGCCACATAGAACAAAAATACACCAACTATACTACAAAAAACTGTCCGTTCAATAGGCAGTTAGGACCTTTGCAACCTCCTCAGTATCGACCCTACGGATATCCACCTAGAGAGTCAGGCAGAGAGATGCCCAGGTACAACCCTATTATATGGAGTATCCTATTTGAAAAGGAAGTTGAGGTGTGACCCTCCTCAATTACATATTGAGTAGGATACTCATATGAGTGCCAAGTAGCACTCATATGAGGAGAGAGAGCATTTATGTCGAACCACTCGTGGCTGGGCAGTCAATTTGAGTTCAGAGTCTCCGTGCGACGTCGAAGACAGAGGTTTTCTGATAATCTCGTAATGCGTGCAGAGGACGACAAAATCTGGGGAGCTCATCGGAGCACAGAGGCGCGTTAGATTTGATAGTGGTATCGGAGCATAACAGCTAACGGTCAACCGGCAACAGGCGTACGTGTGTGAAAGGCGACAGCAGGACACAGTCAACCCGTCATTTGCACTAGGGAGGACTCCCGGATGCATATATATATGTGGGATTAGACTCCTTCGCCTGGCTGCTTCACGTCGATGCTCCCTCTCAGAGAAGTGCAAGGAGGTATAATAGGAGCTGATTTTGGAGCCGATTTTCGATTTTCACCTTAACCTTGGGGAGAGAGAAAGGATATTATGAACCAAGATTTTGGGAAAATCATGATGCACATATGTATACGGGCTGTGGATATGGGATGCGGGTGTTGCAATTGATCAAGAAAGCTTCAAAATCTCAGTTTTGAACTTCTCAAAGTCACTACTCCAAGAAGATGTGTTTTTTTACTTCCTACCCTTGACCTACCCGACTTCTCCATACCATAGCTTCTTCATACGATATCGGATTTTAAAAATCTTGGTCACGTTTCGAAGCTACACTCCTAAGCTTTGCTAAAAACCATGAATGTTGGATTTGGATGAGATTTGCCCCACCAAAATCTCTTTGCAGTGCTTCAGCAGGAACTAGGCGGCCACTTCCGGGCCTAGTTTCTCGTCATCCGGACTCCAAATCCACTTTTTTCACTTGGGATAGTCTCAAATTCTTGAAGTACAGGTGCTGGGCAGCAAGTTATGGACTAGTGAGGATTGTTACAGCTCTAAAATTGCTCAGTTTTCCTGATTAGGGCTATTCCCACATGCTTTTGGTGCTATTTTGGATGGTTTATGGTGTTTAGAACCTCCCCTGACCAACCGGAAATTTCCAATTTTCTTTTGGGCCTTGCGAGGATTCAAAATCAGTGACTTGAAGCATCAAGGACCACTTGGATTTTGCTTCCGCAAATCTACTTTGTAACAGGGAAGTGCTCTTGTGATATATTTCTCTTCTTCTTGCATATTTGAGCTTTACTTCCATTCATTTTCATATACTCTAGTTAGCAAACGGGGGAAGGGTAAAAAACATGGAATCTAAAGGCAAACAACTAGCTGAAACCACTTCTCCATCTAAAGAGCAACTAGAGGACCCTGATTCTAGAATGGAGGAAGTAGAATTAGGGCAAGAAATAGAAGAGAACTTAGAAGAAAAAGAGACTTCATAGGAAGAATATACTTATGAAGAGCTTATAGATGAATTTGTCACTCATGACCAATTCATTGACTTAAAAGAGAAAACCCTTAAATTAGAGAAAGATTTGGGTAGCATAACATCTCTTATACAGCAGCTCAAGTCTCAAATGATCTCACTTGAGACTAGTGTCACCTCTTTCCTAGCCAGGAAGGAAAGAGAGACTCCTCCTATTCCTTTGGAGCTCACTAGGAAAGATATTTCTCTTCCTAGTAAGCATAAAGGAGAGAGATCTAGGGAAGCTCCCCTCCTGAGAGACTTGAAGCCACCTACCTTTACGGGGGATGACCGAGACAGGAATAAGGATGCAATCTACACTTTTTTACAAAAGTGGCATGATTTGCATCAATTGAAGGGCACCCCACCTGAGTATCGTGTGCTAGAGGCGAGTCTCTCCCTCGGCCTATGTGCTTATAAGTGGTGGATGAGTCTTAAGGAGGCGAACTCTATCCCTACTGACTGGACTCAGTTTGAGACTCTTTTTCTAAAAGAGTTTCTTCCTGAGAACGAGGAGGAGAGAAATTGGGATGAGTGGGACAGGATTACTCAGAGAGGTAGGCCTCTTTCGGTCTATCTATCCCACTATAGAGAGATCATTTTGAAACTTAAGGGTCTAGATGATTTTCAGAAGACCAGAGGGTTTGCTAGGGGCTTGGATAAAGCCATAAAGAGGGAAGTCAGAAGGAATGCGCCTAAAACGTTTGAGGAGGCGATCAAGTATGCACAGATTTATGAGGACTATAACCGTCCTCAATATACTCCTATGGAGACGGATCAGCCCTGCAAGCCTCTTAGTACAACTAAATTCAAGAAAAAGTTTCCTTTTGGGAAAAACAAAGTTTTTATTAAAAAACAAAGATCAGAAGGGCCTAGATTATCCACAGACCAGTTTGAGAAGGCCAAAAGAGAGAACCTGTGTTTTAGGTGCCTATCTCCTAGCCATTCACAGTGGAATTGTCCACTCAAGAAGGGGGAAGAAAAGAAAAAGGGACCAGAGTCTAGTATGGCCCCCGAAAAGGGCAAAAAGGCGGTCCACCTAGTGCAGACCTTTCCTATTCATGGCAGCTCTAGCTACAAGGGAGTGGAGGTAATGCACGAGGATTTAGAGCACACCTGTTGTTTGACTCAGTCATTGTGGTCACCGCAGTTTGGACCACATGACTTAGTCAAACTACATGGTAGTGTATACGGGACCAGGGTGCGGGTCATGATAGATGACTCTGCCACTCATAGTTTTATTAACTATGCTTTGGTCAAGAAATTAAAGATTCCCCAGCAGCCTAGTGCACATAAATACATTGTATCTATGATGCAAGGGCAAGATAAAAGAATATGGGATACTATGGTATCCAATTTGGAAGTCAAGATGCAAGATTATACAGATTATATGGACTTCCAAATTATGAACATGGAGAGGACAGATCTAGTCTTAGGAAGAGAGTGGCTATGGGGTTTGGGAGATACACTTAAACGCAGCTATCAAAACAACACACTCGAATTTGAAAAGAATGGAAGTAAAGTTTGTATTCAGGGAGAGAGAGATGTACATAGTGCACCTCTCATTTCTTCACTAGAGTTGTATAGACTCTGTTATTCTCAGCATGTACAGGACATGTTTTTATTGTATAGTCATGATATGGAGCATTGTACAGACAGCTCATCTGATGTATATTTTCATGCTAGGAATGTAAAAATGAATAGGACTTTCTACTATTCTTTTTTGCAAGAGTGTGTGGTTAAAAGTTTTAAGGATATTATGTTTGAGTACAGAGATGTTTTTCCCATTGACTTACCTAGAGGGCTACCACCTAAGAGAGCGGATGTTGACCATGCCATAGAGGTTGTTACTGACACTAACCTTATTTGTAGACCACCTTATAGGCTTAGTGTTTCTCAGCATGAGGAGGTTGAGAAGCAATTGCAGGATTATTTAGATAAAGGCTTCATCAAACCTAATAACTCACCATGGGCATCGCCAATGCTCCTAGTTAAAAAGAAAGATGGCTCTATGAGACTATGAAAATGGATTATAGAGCACATAATAAGGTAACTATCAAAAATAGGTTTCCAATGCCTAGGTTGGAAGACCTATTTGATCAGTTACATCAAGCTAGGTATTTTACCAAGCTTGATCTTAGATCAGGATATCATCAGATCAGGATTAGGGCAGAGGATGTCCCTAAGACTGCATTTAGGACTAGATATGGGCACTATGAGTTTTTGGTGATGCTTTTTGGTCTCACCAATGCTCCTGCCACTTTCATGAAGCTCATGAATAGTGTTTTACGGCCTTATCTAGGACACTTTGTGGTAGATTTTTTAGATGATATTCTGATCTATAGTGCATCTGAAGAGCAGCACTTGGAACACTTGAGGAAGGTATTTCAAGTGCTAAGGGAAAATTCACTCTTTGCTAAGGATTCAAAGTGTGAATTTTTCAAGACAGAGGTTAGATACCTTGGGCATATAGTCTCCCAAGATGAAATCCAGATGGATCCTGAAAAAGTAAGGGCTATTATGGAATGGCCACATCCATGGAACCTTGAAGAGCTGCAGATCTTCCTAGGTTTATCAGGTTTCTATCGAAGATTCATTAAGAATTATGCCAAGATTGCTGTCCCGATGACAGAACAACTTAAAGGGAAAGGGAAAACCTTTCATTGGGGAGACAAACAGAAGCAAAGTATGGAGAAGTTGAAAGTAACAATTGCTACAGCTCCACTTTTACACATAGCAGATCCCAATAAACCATTTGTGGTTGAGACTGACGTGAGTGATTTTGCTATAGGAGCGGTTTTAGTACACGATGGTCGACCAGTAGCTTTTGAGAGCAAGAAACTAGAACCGGCTCAGAAGAATTACGCCGTCTATGAGAAGGAGTTGTATGCAATAGTCCATGCTTTGAAGAAGTGGCATCATTATTTATATGGTGCCAAAGTCACGATAGTGTTTGATCAAGAGAGCATTAAGTGGTTGTCTAATCAAACAAACCTTAAAGGTCCTAAGGCCCGATGGGCAGAAACCCTTCAGGAATTTGATTATGAGCTTAGGTATAGGAAGGGAAAGTTTAATGTAGTGGCTAATTCACTTAGCCGCATGCCTATGCTCAATGGACTGAGTTTTACTTAGATCACTAGTGAGCTACTTGAGTCCATTAGAGGAAAATGTAGGCTTGATCCTGCATATTCAGAGATTTGGGAAGCCATAGAGAATGGGGATCGTGATATACGGGTTTCCAGTGAGGATGGAGTATCGACGGATACTCAAGAAGGATTCAAGTGGAAGAATTACAGTGTCCATGATGGATATTTGTTATATAAAGGAAAGGTGTTTGTCCCTAGAGATACTGAGATGAGACGGCATATTTTTTATGAGTGTCATGACACACCTAGTGCGGGACACCCAGGAGTTAACAAGACTTATGATCTTGTTAAGAGGCAGTTTATTGGCCTGGACTTCATAAGGACGTCCTAGAGTATGTTCTTAAGTGCAACAAATGCCAGGTCAACAAAGCTGAGAGGTTGAGGATCGGAGGACTACTCCATCCATTGGATATTCCTAATGGGAAGTGGGAGAGTATCTCCATGGACTTTATAGTCGGATTACCTAAGACACAGAGAGGGCACGACTCAGTCTGGGTAATTGTGGATAGGTTAACCAAAATAGCTAGGTTTATTCCGACACATACTACAGTGAAGACACCAAAGTTGGCTAGACTCTTTGTAGAGAACCTATACCGATTATATGGTCTTCCTTTAGACATAGTTTCTGATCGGGATAGAAAGTTTACTAGCCACTTTTGGAGAGCGGTCTTCAAAAGGTTGGATACAAAACTTAGCATGAGTACGGCCGAGCATCCACAGTCGGATGGGCAAACAGAGAGGGTTAACCAAATCCGAGAGGATATGCTTCGAGCATATGTAAATGAAAGGCAAACTAATTGGGAAGAGTACTTACCTATAGTAGAGTTTGCATATAATAGTGCCAAGCACTCTTCCACTGGGCATAGTCCATTTATGCTTATGTATGGGTTTCAGCCAAGAGCTCCTTATGCAGTAGGCTTGCAGAATGAAAAAGTTTTAGCTGCAAAGAACTTCTTGGAAGAGATGAACGATATGCTTAGGCTTGCTAAGGATAGCATTAAGAGAGCTCAAGATAGAGCTAGAGCCTATGCTAACCCTCAAAGGAGAGATATCAACTTTGAGGTAGGAGAGCAGGTCTATCTTAGAGTTCCATCTAGGTCTGAAACCATGAAGACGGGACCTTGTCCAAAAATATCTCCTAGGTATTGTGGACCTTTCCAAATACTTAAGAGAATAGGAAAGATGGCTTATCAGCTCCAACTTCCAGAGAATATTCAAATCCATCCAGTTTTTCATGTTAGCCGGCTTAAGAAAAGGCTGGGTGAATCTGACAACCTCATTCTAGACAGTGAGGTAGTAGAGCCTATTTCTGTTCAATCTATTCCACATGAGCCTGAGAGCATACTGCACACTCGAGAGAAATGGACGAGAAGTCACTTATATAAAGAGTGTCTAGTAAAGCGGAAAAGATAGTTCAGAAGATAGTGCCACATGGGAGCGGGTTAGCACCCTTCAGAGACGGTTTCCTAACTTTAGACTACCTTCGCAAGAGTCTTCTTAAGGGGAAGGATATGGGGAAACAACACGGAGACAGGACCATGTATTTTCATACATGGGGATATAGTGGGAGTAGTGGTTCTAATATTTCTCTCTCAATCAGACCTTCTAATACCATTTTTGAGGACAAAAATGGAATTAAGGGGAAGGAAATGTTATATGGAGTATCCTATTTGAAAAGGAAGTTGAGGTGTGACCCTCCTCAATTACATATTGAGTAGGATACTCATATGAGTGCCAAGTGGCACTCATATGAGGAGAGAGAGCATTTATGTCGAACCACTCATGGCTGGGCGGTCAATTTGAGTTCAGAGTCTCCGTGCGACGTCGAAGATAGAGGTTTTCTGACAATCTCGTAATGCGTGCAGAGGACGACAAAATCTGGGGAGCTCATCGGAGCATAGAGGCGCGTTAGATTTGATAAACCCCTATTCAACACTAGGAGGAGCACCAATACCATACGAGCAAGTACCATATCCTCCGCCCTAACTAGTGTTAGGACCACAACTGTCATAACCTCAACAAGTGGTACATGTGAAGTATGCCCAGCTAGAAGAAAATTTGGAAAGAGCCATAGTGCCAGCCTCAACGAGGACCAGTGTAGAAGCAACAAACTCTAGATATGAGCTGCCCCTAGGAGATTATTATCCCTATGAAGCCAACATGCGAGAGTATATATTAGCTTATGATTCAGCTTACTATGGATATGAAGGCTATGATCAAGACTATGGAACGGAGGTAGCAACTTTGATGTGTACGGCACCGAAAGCACAACCACCTATGAGACCACCCATTAAGCCGCTTGTGTCGAGAGGACCTTGTTATAGATGCGGAGGAGACCATTTTATTAGAGAATGTCCTCGGCCTTACAACCCACCAACCCCCTAGGACTTGGGAAGGATATTGTAATGAATGCGGAAAGGAACATCTTTTCCGAGATTGCCCTAAGAACCCAACCAAAGTCCAAGACACGGCACCAATTAATGTAATTGAAGTGATTGAAACAACTGGAAGTGATAAGGAATACACAATGCCCTTGAAGGCCATTACAAGAGCCCAAACCAAAGAGCAAAAAGGAAAACATCCGGCACGAGAACAAGAAAACGACAAAACAGCGTCCCAAAATTCAGATAATGGAAGATTCTGAGGACCCACGTGAGAGTACCCAAAACATTAAAGCACAAAAATGGAAGGAAAGAAGGGAAAAGCTCAAAGATAAATGGATGAAAAACAAGAGTCCAGAAAATAGGAAACGAACTAGAAACAAGCAAGAGCATAAAGAACAAGGAATTCGGGAAGAGGTTCCCATTCCACCGCTTACTCGAGAAGTAGAGAAATTAGGATCAATTCTAGCTGACCCAAAACTTGACGACTAAGACATGTGGTTGAAAGCTTACCAAGCTAGAATTAAGACTAGACCGAATGTAGAGAAACATGAAAAGCTTTACCCACAAGGAGAATTAGAAAAAGAGAGGCTTGTGATATGTCGAAAACTTATAGAGGTAGCACAAGCAACCCTAGAAAAGATTACCCCAGCCCTTCCAGAAATGAGGATAGCAGAGGAACAATACAAAGATTTTGTCAAAGCCAAGGATAAAGAACCTAGAAAGAAGGATGACAAGCACGAGTGAACAAGAACTCAGGACGAACCTATGCCAACCATACCTGACCTAGAAGCTGATTGGCCAAAGAAATTATGGAATAGAATCCGAGAAGAACAATGGAAGAAGAATGGAGTGACAAATCCTCCCTTTGAGGAAATAGAGGTAGAAGTTTATCAACCAAGCCCCAACCTGGAAGAAGTATATGAGGAAGTGTCAAGGCTAGACCGAAATAGAGAAGAGACCTAGAGCATTTCAACTTTACCTAATTACATGGGAGAATACGAAAAGGAGCCTATGATAATCCGAGCACCCACAATACATGGAAAAGGAAAGGGAGACTCAGAAAAGAGTTCACACAACCTAACTGAACTAAAGAAGACAAAAGTACAATGCAAATTGACCGTGGAAGAATTAGTTCAAATTAAACCGCAATTAGGGAAGCAATTAGCAAGCCAAATGGAATTAGGACAAGAGAAGGAAGAAAAATAAGTTAAGGGAAAAGGAAACTCATCCAAGATACAAATCCCAGTTGATAAAGTGGGAGAATTCCGTGAAGGAGACGAAGGTAATACATGTCTACCTGTCACTCACAATGGGTACATGACCAAAGCAATACTAGACTCGGGGGCTGGTGTAGGAATCGCCACCAAGGAGATTTGGGAGAAATGGGGGAAGCCTGCCTTATGGCCCACACGCATGAAGCTCTAATTAGAAGATGGTCATGTGGAAAAACCCTTAGGAATACTGGAAAGAATCAAATTAACCACCTCTGGAAATGAATTTGAACACACATTAGCCATATGTAAATTTGAAAAGGCTAACAACTACGAAATGATATTAGGACGACCCTTCATGAGGCAAATGTGGGTAGTGCAAGATTGGGGAAGAGATTCATTATACCTGCAACATCAAGGAAATACCACCAAGATAAACTTGCACACATTTTCATATCGAGATGTCCCTCCACTACAATGGAATCCCATACACAAGGAGGACGATGACCTATCCATTCATAGTGCTGGATCAAGCGATCAATCATGGATGCACGAGGACGCTCAGTTATGGATGTGTAAAGAAGCCAAGAAAGAGTACAACAAAAGACAGCTATGGCCAATAGGACATCCTAACTATAGACCTGTAGAAGACCCAAGGTATATGCTGCAAATCTTTCCTGATGAAACTTTTGAACCGCATGGATGGATGGAAATCTTAGCAACCTTAGATTTGTGTGTGAATAAGGAAGTCTTGACAATGAACGAGTGCATAGACGAGGAAGGCTATGATGTGAATCTTTATATGGTTGTTCTTCAAGAAGTAGACGAGGGAGAAATCTTGGAAAAAGAGTGGAAAGAGGAATATGAGAGTATAGAAATGGAACCAGAATTTGATTCAGAAGAGACCTATCTAGACACCATTCGAACCAAAAAGAAGAAGGAACCGACAAAGATCTTGGCAATAGAAGCCGCTCCCATAGTACAAAAGCAAGAGGAAAGCATGAGTAAAATCGAACCAAATCTAGATCTCTTCGAGGTTCCTGAACATTTTAAAAGATATGAAGTAGAGGAGAGAAAGGTAGCCATTCAAATGCCTAAACGAGAGGCTCAAGATGGAGAAGCATACGACAACAAAGAACAAACGAAAAAAATCATAGTAACAGTAGAAGATGGAGAAGAAAGATGCACATACATAGGCAAAGATGTGTCGGTGGAAGAGGAAGAAGAGTTAATACAATTGGTCCGGGAATATCGAGATGTATTCGCTTGGACATATAAGGATCTTAAATTGTGTGGAACCCTCGATTTGTTCTCATAGAATACCAATGACAACAGATACGAAACCATCAAAACAACGCCCATATACATACAACGAGGTCTATGCTGCTAAAATTAAGGAAGAAATAGACAAGCTATTAGCGGCAGGATTCATATATGAAATAGAACACACCGAGTGGGTCTCGCCGTTGGTAGTTGTGCCTAAGAAGAACGGAAAATTGAGAGTGTGCATTAACTTGAAAAAAATGAATGCAGCCACCATACGTGACAGCTACCCATTGCCCATTACAGACCATCTATTGGAAAGAGTCGCAGGAAAGGAAGTCTACAGCTTCTTAGATGGATTCTCTGGATACAATCAAGTAGCTATTGCTACTGAGGATCAACACAAGACCACATTCGCGACCGAATGGGGAGTCTATGCTTTCCAAGTGATGCCTTTTGGACTCACTAATGCGCCTGCTACTTTCCAACGATTGATGTGTCATGTTTTCAAAGAATTCTTGGAAAAGAGCATGGAAGTGTATGTAGATGATCTATGCACATATTCAAATCAAAGGTTGGACCACATACCGGAATTGCGAAAGATATTTAATAAATTCCGACAATATAGAGTCTGCCTAAACCCAGAGAAATGTGTCTTCATGGTAAGACAACGGAAGATCTTAGGACACATAGTCTCTAGAAATGGAATATCAACGGATGAGGACAAGATTAAGGTTATCCTAGAGCTCCCTCGACCTAAGAATGCGAAAGAGGTACAAGCATTTATGGGACATTGTGGATACTACCGTCGATTTATCCACATGTATGCCATTATCGCCAAACCCCTATATGGACTCTTAACTCAATTCACTTGGACAGAGGAATGTGAGAAGGCATTCAATGAGTTAAAGAAGAGACTTAGCACAGCTCCAATTCTGAAAACACCGAAATGGAACAAGCCCTTTCATATTCATGTAGATGCTTCTAATTATGCAATAGGATGTATCTTAGCCTAACCAGCAGATGAAGGGAAGTTAGATCACCCAATTGCCTATGCGAGTAGACAACTGAACCAAGCGGAGAGAAATTATACCACTAACGAGCGAGAAGGATTAGGAATGGTCTATGCAATGAAGAAATTTAGACACTATCTCTTAGCCAACAAATCCAAGTTTTTCATAGACCATCAGGCTCTATTGTACCTAGTCAATAAGCCTTGTAGCAGGGGAAGATTGGTAAGATGGTTCCTACTATTGATGGAGTTCGACTTTGAAGTGATAGTGAAAAAGTGAAACATGCATGTAAGAGCAGATCCCCTTTCTAGGTTAACACACGGAGAACCACCAAGTGGAGTACCCGATGATCTGCCAGACACTTATTTGTTTAATCTGGAAGTTTGTCCAAAGTGGGCAGAGAAACTAATTCCGATACTCACTCATGGCCCACAACACTCAATCAATAAGGATAGCAAAAAGGAAATTCTCCAATCAAGGAATTTGCACATTATTGTTGGAAGTGTGTACTATAAGGAACCCAATGGTGTATTACTAAGATGTGTTGAGGAAGACGAACAGTTGAAGCTGATTGAACAAGCTCATGTAAACAAATGGAGGACACACAAAGGGACCCATGAAACCATTAGGGAATTAAAGCGATTGGGAGTATATTGGTCTGACATGCCTAAGGATGTCCATGACTACGTAAGTAACTGTGCAGATTGTCAAGAGACAATCCCCGAAGATCATCTACCCATACCTTTCTCAATGATAGCACCCAATTGGAGCAAGACCCTGGTAAATTTCCTGAAGACAGGAGAACACGAGGAAGGAGTTAGCTTGGCAAGAAAACGATCCCTAGAAGAGATGAGCAAGGATTGTGTACTTATGGGAAGACAATTGTTTAGGAGAGGGAAAGACAACCAATTACGGCTTTGTGTGCATGAAGGAGAATATTTGCCCATATTAGAGATGGCACACGCAGGTGCGGCAGGAGGTCATTTTTCCACCGAAAGAACTGTAAAAATGATCCTCTTTGCGGGCTTGTGGTGGCCAACTTTACATATGGATGCTGAAACATATGTACGAAGCTGCGAGACATGCTGTTGACAGTATACGGGAAGAAGCAAGTACGGACACACATGCAGATCTAGCACTGAGGCAACCCTTCATTTTTTTCAAAACCCTCACATCATTTTAAAGTGATTCTCATCACTACAAACCCTTGTAAATATCATTTCACCTTTTTGTAGCTTCATTTTGTACAAGCCGAGGAGTCCTCGAGCTTGGGGAGCCTTAGAAGTAGTTGCCTGTCAATTTTCATAATTTTTAGATCTCGCTTGGGCCCTCAAATAAGCCCTGGAACCTAATTTTTAACTAGGCCGGACACTAGGTCTGGACAGGGCCAAAGCTAGTCAAAAACTATAAATAGAGCTAGAGAGCTCATTTGTGGGTAGCTTCTTGTAGTTTTGAGCTTGTATGAGAACTTTGTTGCAAATAGAAGTGATTCCATTGTCTTACTCTCTTTGTTCTTGCCGTGTGTGCGCGTGTGTGTGTATGTGTGTGCATGTTAGTGTGCTTCTCACTCACACACTTGTGCCGTCACTTGCTCGAGGTCTTCATACCATCCTCATGTCTTCCCGGATTGACATTAAAGGAGGTGCTACTCATCACTGAGCTACACCAAATTTTGGCGCCGTTGCCGGGGATCGAGCTTTGAGGACGAGCGTGTGATGGTAAGACGTAGAGAGGACGCGTTGGAATGGTAAGTAGTAGGTAAATTTCTGATTTTTCTCCATCTTCATCTTCATCTTCACCTCCATCTCCATCTCCACCTCCACCTCCTTCTCCACTACATATTCCCTCTTCCTTATCATTCCCTCATTTGTTGTGTGCGAGTTTGAGAGAGAGCGATTGTGCGTGCTTGTATTGGTGTGTTTTTTGCATGTTTCTTGCAGGTGGCAGCTCCATCATCACCTCCAGCAAGCTCAGCAGGTACAGAAATTGTCTGCACAGTCCCCGAGGCGTTGAGCTCGAGCTATCGCGACACTCCGAAAATTTCACCTTCTCACGATTCTGAGTGCACCACGACACTGCGCAGGCCTAGAGCTCCCAGGAACACTAGCTAGAACAGAAAAATTCACCATATCTCGACCTATCGCGACACCCCGCGAGGTATCGCGACACTCCGAGGTATCGCGACACTCCGAGGTATCGCGACACTCCGAGGTATCGCGACACTCCGAGCTATCGCGACACTCCGAGGTATCGCGACACTCCGAGCTATCGCGACACTCCGAGGTATCGCGACACTCCGAGGTATCGCGACACTCCGAGGTATCGCGACACTCCGAGGTATCGCGACACTCCGAGGTATCGCGACACTCCAAGCTATCGCGACACTCCGAGCTATCGCGACACTCCGAGGTATCGCGACACTCCGAGGTATCGCGACACTCCGAGCTATCGCGACACTCCGAGCTATCGCGACACTCCGAGGTATCGCGACACTCCGAGCTATCGCGACACTCCGAGGTATCGCGACACTCCGAGCTATCGCGACACTCCGAGCTATCGCGACACTCCGAGGTATCGCGACACTCCGAGCTATCGCGACACTCCGAGGTATCGCGACACTCCGAGCTATCGCGACACTCCGAGGTATCGCGACACTCCGAGGTATCGCGACACTCCGAGGTATCGCGACACTCCGAGCTATCGCGACACCCCGACCCGACCTATCGCGATACACGGCCATTAACGCATGAAAATTGAGAGTTAATTTTTGAGTGATTGAAAGGGTAGTTGAGCTTGATTTTAGACATATTGGTATAACTTAGAACCTTGGAAGTGGGCAAAAGACCTAGAAACTAGAGAGGGATCTCCTGAACCCTGAGAGCCTGTTTTGACCCTATAGTGCCTGAATGGTCATAACTTGACCATACGAACTCCGATTGATGAGATTTTGGTCTCGTTGGAAAGCTCGTTGAGAATCCTACGTGGACCTCGACTGGTTTTTGTAAGAATCATACGTGGAGTTTTAGAACATGCATTTTTAAGTTGACCTTTAGGTGGAACTAAGTTGTTCTTGGATTTCAGGGGGTACAGTGAGTTACTCCAGGGGGACTAAAAATATTGATGTGTGTCTTCCAATTATTTGTGGTGATAAAGCTATACTAACTGGTGAGTTTTTGCAGGAACTTTGTGGGCACTCAAGGCAATCAAAGCAAGCTAGCAAGGGTGAGTACCGAGCTTGGGAGAAGGCTTCCTGGGCTTGCGTAGCTGTCTGATCAACCAGCTGATTGAGGTTGGAAGATCTCATAACCCTCCTTTGTCAATTCCTAGCCTAGGCTAAGTACGACTTAGGTGTGGTGATTAACTAGGGCAACGTTAGGCACGAATCAAGTCCAAGAGAATTGATCAACCAAGTGCAAGAAAATAAATAGGTCTTAAGTGCGAAAACCCTAAGGGACAAAAGGTAAACGGGAATCGATCACTCATCAAATGCGGAAATCCACTTAAGTACTCCTGACGACGCAATTTCAGACAAGACCATAAACATAATATTCAACTAAAAAGAACCAAGTGATTGGTGCAAAATCAACCTGCAACGAGAGCGTGCTTGGGGTCCAGGGGGTAAATAAATCAGGCATATGAACCTTAGATCAGGCAGACACTTAGGCCGAGACAGACGAAGCCTCAGATCTTCTGAAGCTAGTGTCAATCACACTGCCAGGTCTTGGGCCCAGCAGTTGAGTGATTACCCATACACTCCCAGATCAGAAACCAGTGATTCTGAAAGGTCCTATCACATGGAGAGACCAGTAGGTAGCTCAGGGTTGGCTTATCTAGAAAAGCCAGAGGGGCCTTATAAGACTCAATTGGAATATATCAGGACGAATCGTCTAGGTGCTCGCCTCTATGAAGACGGACTGAGAAGATCAGTGGTCCAGATCAAGAACCCCGATCAACCCCATGGAATAGACCACCCGGTAGTCAAGTTTGAGAGTGGAGCATACCTAGATAAAGAGGGGACTATATATGTAGTCACCACTCTTCCTGATAGAACTGATGAGTTTGGAAATGTGATTGCGGAGACCGACATGGGTGATATAGAGCAAGGGAACTTAGAGAGAGAGCCAAGAACTCCCCGTGGTAAGTCTGTCTTGACCAGAATCATGACTCCTGAGCGGATTCCACAAGATAATA
Source organism: Ceratopteris richardii (assembly GCA_020310875.1). Lineage (NCBI taxonomy): Eukaryota > Viridiplantae > Streptophyta > Polypodiopsida > Polypodiales > Pteridaceae > Ceratopteris > Ceratopteris richardii. The sequence goes on along the minus strand of CM035441.1, from coordinate 55,322,954 downwards.
AAAGCATAGATCTGCTTTTAAATCGAGAAACCGATGAGGCTTTTTGGAGATATAGATCTTCTCAACCTCAAGAGGTGAATACCCTCACAATCTACGAGTTTAAAGACCCTGATAGTCCAGGCCGAGTAACCTACCTAGACACTGCATCAGAGAGAATCTTCGTGGTCACTGAGCAGGGCAGACATGCCTACACTTGGAAGGGTGAATTTGTTTTTCCCCAACCAAGGTCTAATGTGTCCTTTGGTCACCAAGGAGCTGGGACCTCCCAAGCTCACGGAGCTCAAAGAGATAGAAGTAGAGACAAACCTGAGGTAAGTTTTGCCAACTCCCTGGGAAGAGAAAGAACGGGAGCTGAAAGGAATAGAGTAGAACCTGAGAGACATAGAACCCCATGGAATCACCGGGACATTGATGATTTTCCTTTGCCAAGGCTGAGAGAACACACTAGGACCCTACGACCAACCCAACTGGTGAAGTCCATGAAGAATTATTTCGATGGCACGGGAGACCCTTATGACCATGTGGCAGAATTTCGACAAGTGTTGAAAGCGGAACAAGTGGAGGACCTATTCACACAATATAATGCTTTCGGTCTAACCCTTAGGAACACTGCCCTCACGTGGTTCCAACCACTGAATGAGAGGCATTTTAGAAACATAGACCAACTCTTAGAGGCATTTATTGTTGAGTTTTCTAAGAGTGGAATCAGGCATAACACCTCCTCACTAATTCATAGCTTCAAACAAACACCTCAAGAGACGGTCAGACTAGCTGGAAGAAGATTTAGACAGTACCTGGAGAGATGCCCTATGCCGGAGTTACCCACACCAGCCAAACAAGTGGCCTTGTTCCTAGACGGATTGTTGAGCACTAAGCTCAGGTCATATGTGTACCTGAAGGACCCTAGAACGATAGAGGAGTGCGTGCACATGTGCATAGACATTGAAGACAATCTAGGTGAGGAGTTAGAACTATCAAAAATCTATAAGGATTCTGATAGCTCTAGCACACAGACACCTGGTCAATCCACATCCATCGAGGAACTTGCAGAGAAGGTAGCCCAAAAACTAGGTGTCTCTAGCAAGCAAATTCCGAGATTTGCCCCAGTTAAGCGGTGTTACAATTGTGGCGGCGAACATATGGCAAGTGTATGCCCCATTATGGCCCAACCACAGGCGAATCTTAGTAGCCAGTACTGCACCATAGAGCGCAGGTACACCAATCACATGGCACAAGACTGCCCATATAACAAACAAACTGTTAGACAAAATTATCCTCAGCCATATCCACAACATGGTAGATACCAGAATCAGTACCCATCACCACAATACAACAGACCACAGCAAACTTATCGGCCATCTTATCAAGGGCAGCAGAGGCCTCAACCAGTCCTAGTGCAGCAACCCCCTGCTCCAACCAATGCGATCCCAGTGAAATATGCTTCTACTGAAGAAAATCCTAATAGAGCCATAGTCCCAGTCACCCCATTGCTATCAGACAGCGATCCAAGTGACCATAGTTTTGACTTCGCACATATTGATAGCCCACAAGCTTACTACATGCAGTCACCCGAGCATGACGAGCCATACTATTATGAGGACCCAAGTGAAAATAGTGGGGAACCTGAGTATTCTAATGTCATGTACACAAACCCCAACTCTAGACCTCAACCTAGGCAGGTACGACCCCCATTTCCGAGAGGGCCATGTTTCAGATGTCAGGGAGATCACCTTGTACGTGATTGTCCACTACCTGTCCCTACACAACCTCAACCAATAACCATTCAGGGCTTCTGTCAAGACTGCGGGAAAGAACATCTCCTACGAGATTGCCCAAAGAACCCTAATAACATGCCTAAAATCACTCCTATCAATGTTGTTGGGTTAGTTGTAGACTCCACAGGGAGTGTGACTTCCACTGCACCTGTGCAGGTGATCACAAGAGCCCAGGCGCTTCAACGACACCAAGATGTTGTTCAGGAAAAGAGCCCCGAGGTGAGTGAAACAGAGAGCATACCCAAAAAGAGGACTAGCGCCTGGAAGGATAGTCGTGAAAGAATGAAGAGACAATGGGCAAAAAAGATAAACGAACTTGAAGAAAGCGTGAGAGAAACCAAGGCAAAAATCACAGAGATCACATCTCAACCGCACTCCCACACACTTCCACCACTACCATCCCCATCACCCTCCCTTTCTCCGTCCTCTAATACCCCTCACGAAACCCACCCACCACCCCGAGTAGGATCAGTATTAGCTGACCCCACTCCTGAAGGCTTGGACATGATGTTCAAAGCCTACCAGGCTCGACTTCAAGAAGGGCCAACAGCTGCAAACCTAGACAAGAGTTACCCTAGAGCAGACTTAGAGATTGAACGGATGAAAATGTGCATGAAAATGGTAGAGCAAGCTCAAGCTATACTTGAGACTAGTCAAAAGTTCAATCAGACAACCTCTGTCAAGCCGGATTTGCATTTCCAAGGCTTACTAGAAAGATTAGAGCAGTTGGTAAACAAATCACAAGTTTCTTTACCTCCACAGGCTCAACCAGTTGTTGAAAGAGGAAGCTCACCACCAAAGGGAGCTTATGTCCCTAATCCCACGGAAGCTGGAATACCTCCTTCAATACAACAGTACTCTCCAGAGTTCTTGCGGGAAATACAAGAAGAGAAATGGGCCAAGGAGAAGGGTGATTTCCCTCCCATTCCTGAGATTGATGATCTTCGTGATCAATTTCCCCAAGACATTCCCTCTATCTATGGGGATCAAGCAGAGCAACAAGAGGATGAGAGATTAGATTTTGAATCTAATTCTTTACAAGAGTTGCCTCATTTCACAGGCCCATGGGAATCTGAATCTCTCCAGATCAGAGCTCCCACGATATTGGTAAGAAACGAAGACTCAGTGATTCCCAGGAACACTGATGTTGTGAAGAACACTAAGGTTCAATGTCACCTCACTGTAGAGGAACTCCTCAAGGCAAAACCGGAGCTCTGGGATCATGTGAAGGATCAGGTTCCAGAACTTGAATCCAATGCACCAAAAGTAGGCTCTAAACAAAAAATACCCGAAGTACCTCTCGACAAGATAGGAGACATGAGCGAAGGTGAAGAAGGTAACACTTATCTTCCGATCACATATCAAGGTTACACAACCAAAGCAATTGTGGATTCGGGTGCGGGCGTTGCGATTGCGACTACCTCCCTGTGGAAGCGATGGGGCAAACCCACCTTAAGACCAACGAGAATGAAACTTCAAATGGCAGATGGTCATTTTGAAAGACCTCTCGGATTGCTTGAAGGGATAACTCTAACCACTTGTGGTGTAGAGTTTGAACATACATTTGCCATATGTGACTTTGAGAAGAATAATGTTTACGAGATGATCCTAGGAAGACCCTTCCTACGACAATTACAAATAGTACAAGATTGGGGAACCAACTCCTTGTACTTACAGCACTTAGGGGTCACCACCAAGGTCAATCTGAAGGATCACACCTTCAGAGATGTACCACCCCTACAGTGGAATCCTATCCACAATGTGAAAGAGGACTCTATCTCCGTGCATTCTGGAAGTTCACCTGAACCATCCTGGTTGCATGAAGATACTCACTTGTGGATGTGCAAGGTCGCAGAGAAAGAGGAAAAGCGCCTAAAAGCGAGAGAAGAAGGAACTTCCCCAGGAGATAGACCAATAAAAGACCCAGCCTATACACCAATGATATTTCCAGATGAGGAATTTGAGCCTCATGGTTGGGCAGAAATCTTAGCTACCATGGACATTGCAGTCAATGAGGAACAATGGACACCCCATTGTGATGAGGAGGGTTATGATATTTCAGTGTTCATGTGTCAGCCCTTGTTGGAAGAGTGTGATCCTAGTGAGTTCATAGAAGAAGAAGAGAGTGATGATGATCTAGAATCCATTGTGATGGATACTTACTTTGACTCAGAGGAACACTACTTAGAAGACATAGGAGTGTTAACCCAAAAAGAAGAAGAACCTCTTGCAAGTATTAAAACGATAAGTTCAAAGAAAGGAAGTGAAAGAGGTCAAAAGAAAAAGAAACGAAAAGCAGTAAGACAAGAAGAGGAAGAATCATTGTTTGAAGTACCAGAAAATTTCAAGAAATATGAAGTGGAAGACCGGAAAATTTTGGTACGAATGCCTAAGAGAGAGGCCATTATAGGAGAAGCATATGACAATAAAGAAAAGACCAAAAAAATTGTAGTGACCATTGAAGGGAATGAAGAGCGATGTACGTACATAGGAGATGACCTAAGTGCAGAAGAAGAAGCAGAGCTTGTAGCTCTATTAAGGGAATATAGGGATGTGTTCGCATGGCATTATAGAGACTTGAAAGGAGTAGATCCAGAGATCTGCTCTCATACGATTCCGATGACCGCTGATGCTAAGCCCACCAAACAAAAACCCTACACATATAATGACAATTATGCGGCCAAAATAAAAGAGGAAATTGACAGGCTGATTGAAGCCGGATTCATCTATGAGATTGAGCACACTGAATGGGTGTCCCCTATTGTAGTGGTGCCCAAGAAGAACGGGAAATTGCGAGTGTGCATTAACCTTAAAAAAGTTAATGCCGCTACGATTAGAGATAGTTATCCACTTCCAATCACCGAACATCTTTTGGAGCGTGTTGCAGGCAAGGAAGTTTACAGCTTCCTTGATGGATTTTCAGGTTACAACCAAGTAGCCATTGCCCCCGAAGATCAACACAAAACGGCCTTTGCCACAGAATGGGGAATCTTTGCATTTCGTGTGATGCCATTTGGGCTCACCAATGCACCTGCAACATTCCAAAGACTCATGTGTCATGTCTTCAAAGAGTTCTTGCGAAAGAGCCTAGAAGTATATGTGGATGATTTGTGCGCTCATTCCCAAGAGAGAAGTTACCACATCCCTGAGCTCAGGCAAATCTTCAACAAGTGTAGAGATTATCGAGTGTGTCTGAATCCAGAGAAGTGTGTGTTTATGGTACGCCAAGGTAAGATCTTAGGTCACATTGTTTCTAAGAATGGAATATCAATAGATGAAGACAAGGTAAGAGCAATAGCAGAATTGGCGAGACCAAGGAATGTGAAAGAGGTACAAGCCTTTATGGGCCATTGTGGATATTACCGTAGGTTTATCCACATGTATGCCATCATAGCTAAACCTCTCTATGGGTTGTTAACCAATTTTGAGTGGAGTGAGGAATGCGAGACTTCCTTCAACGAACTGAAGAGACGTTTGTGCACAGCACCAATATTGACTACTCCGGATTGGAGCAAACCCTTTCATGTCCATGTAGATGCCTCCAATCATGCAATAGGATGTGTGCTAGCACAACCCACAGGTGAAGGAAATCTAGATTTGCCGATAGCATATGCTAGTAGGCAATTAAATGCAGCTGAACGAAATTACACCACAACGGAGAGAGAAGGCTTAGGCATGGTATATGCTGTGAAGAAGTTTAGACACTATCTATTAGCCAATAAGTTCAAGTTTTTCACTGATCATCAAGCTTTACTATATTTGGTCAATAAACCTTGCAATACAGGCCGCTTAGTAAGATGGTTCCTCTTACTAATGGAATACGACTTTGAAGTTGTTGTCAGGAAAGGTAGAACCCATCTTCGGGCAGACCATCTTTCTCGCATCACTTCAGGAGAGCCACCGCAAGGAGTGTCTGATGAATTGCCCGATGCTTATCTGTTCAATTTAGAAGTTGTTCCTAAATGGGCAAATAAGTTGGTACCAGTCCTAACCTTCGGGCCTGCAAATAAAAATGTTAAGACAAGCAAAGAGGAAATTGTAAAATCGCTAAAGTATCAAATATTAGCCGGAAGTATGTACAAGCAAGATAATGAGGGCGTGTTAGCTTGTTGTGTCGAGGATGATGAACATGCTAGTTGGTTGCAACAAGCCCATGAGGGACTGCTAGGGAATCACTACTCTAAACAACGAACCTTGCAGAATCTAAAACGCTTAGGAGTGTATTGGCCTAGCATGGACAAAGAAATACAAGAGTGGATCCAGAGCTGTCCAGGGTGCCAGGAGAGACCCCCAGTGGAGCATGCCACTCTTTATCACATGTCATTAATCCCAGATTGGAGTGCTCCACTGGTCGAGTTCATGAGAACAGGAACATTACCCAATCAGGCTAGTCTTGCAAGAAAACGGAGCATGGAGCAAGAGGCTCAAGACTATGCTTTAGTAGGAGACAACCTGTATCGAAGAGGCAAGGATGGTTACCTAAGACTGTGCGTACATGAATCAGACTACTTGAAAGTCTTAGAAACGGCACACAGCGGTGCTGCAGGTGGACACTTTGGGCCTGACAGAGTGATTAAGACTATTCTATTCTCAGGACTGTGGTGGCCCACTCTTCATATGGATGCACATACTTATGTGAAGAGTTGCGACACATGCCAACGTACCCAATATCCGATAAGAAGAGATGAAATGCCATTAAGACCAATGATGGGAGGACGTGCATTTTCAAAGTGGGGTATAGACTTTGTAGGTCCCATCAACCCCCCAGCTAGGAACTCCCATGCAGAATACATTATTGTAGCCACAGATTACCTTACCAAGTGGGTGGAAGTAAAGGCCACGACAAAGAATGATGCTCAAACAACGGCTAAGTTCTTATTCGAAAATGTGTTCACTAGATATGGGTTACCAATAGAGTTAGTTAGTGATAGAGGTACACACTTCTTGAATGAGGTCATTGAAAATCTCCTTCAAGAATTCATGGTGGTACATAAAAAGTCTGCACCCTATCACCCACAAGCTAACGGACAAGCCGAGAGCACGAATAAGATCCTGTGTAACGTATTGACGAAACTGGTCAATAATAAACGCTCTGATTGGGACAAACAACTTCACCATGCTGTTTGGGCATACCGAGTTGCCTACAAAACGGTACTCAATGCCACCCCATTTCAGATGGTCTTCGGACAGAATGCAGTGTTACCACTAGATTTCCTAATTCCAGCTTTAAGAGTAGCTCAAGAGCATGAGTGGAATGGACATGAGTTGTCCTCTAGGATCTTAGATCTAGAGCGTTTAGGTGAGACAAGGCTACGAGCAGCAGCAGGTATCTATGCTGCAAAGAAACGGCAAAAGGCATACTTTGATGCCCATGTGAAGGATAAGGGCTTGAAGGCAGGAGATCTAGTGTTAGTCTACACATTGAAACAACACGCAAGAAAGCTAGAAAAGAGAGGCTACGGACCTATGATCATTAATAGGATCTCCACGAGTGGAGCAGTACAACTAGCCACATTAGAGGGGGAGGTCCTCCCAAACTATATTAGCGGATGCAGAGTCAAGCTGTATCAGGAACCCCTCACGGAAAAGATGCTAAGCCGACTCAATATTGCCAAGCAACGTAAAGAGGAGGAAAAACGAATTCGAGAAGAAGCACAGGCAGAGGCCTTAGAGCGTATCAAACGAATGAAGTTGAGAAGACAAGGAAGGGACCAGCCTAGGACTAACACTGAAGAGTCTCCAGGCTATCACATGGCCATGTGTGAGGCTTCAGGTGAACGTATCCATAAGATAGTGGACCGACGACCTTTTGTGACCCTAGAAATAGGACAAAGAGACAACACAACAAGTGTGAGGGCTTTAATTGATTCAGGAGCAGCCACAAGTGCAGTTCGGCTTTCTTATTGCCAGCAGCTGCAATTGGAGGTGAAACCCATAGAAGCCTATCTGATAGGATTAGGAGGTGTTGAAACCCCCTGCATGGGAGAGGTGGATCTTCCCCTCTACATACAAGAGGTCCTCATGCCAGTAAAAGTGCTAGTGTGTGAAGACGAGGATCTGACCGAACCGCTTATCTTGGGCCAAGACTGGATCTACGATCACGCAGTCAACCTGAACCTGAGAAGTGGACTTATTCAGGCTTGGGTAGGCCAAAGTTGTCTCACGATTGAATTAGAAAATGAAGCACTCAAACCAATAGAACAGGCACCAACTCCTGGTCCCTCCAGGAATCCACACGAAGATAACCACGTTGTGCTTGTCCAAACTTCTATGGTGCAGAGGAATGTCAATCTTACTGAAGGTTCAGGAGCCAAGAAGGAGTTCCTAATTGATCCAAAGAAGATTCTAAACGAACGGACCGAACATCACACTATACGAAGGAGGCCGCTGATCAAGAGGCAGGAGCGCCAACCCGCGCAATATGGAGCATCTCGTGGCGTGAAGCAGATCTGGATACGCAAGGAGGGGAGACCCACAGCTCCAATAGCAGATTCTCAAGGAGACAAGAAACGAGCCTCACCATCAAGGAACAAAGCTAAGAAGCCCCCTTGGATAACCCCTAGGCACACCATTTCTATTTGGGTTCCTAAGCGGTCAATGAAGGCCACCCCTAATGCTAGACAGATATGGGTGCCCAAGGCTAGCTTACAAGCCCAAATTACTTCACCTTCAGGTACTAGGATGAAGCAGCTTTCACAAGCACTCTTGGCCAACAACTCAGAATGTGACAAGATACCTACACCTCTCACTGTCCCCACTTCCATCAACCCCAGGAATGTCTGGAAATGGGTACCCACAAGGTCCCAAATACATCACACTCTCAGACCGAGATCTTCACCTGTCCTTAGCTCTAAGAGCTACGACTCCTGTATCAAAGTGTGGAGAATTAAACTGTGTGTTAAACCCCCTGACCCTATTCTGTAAATCCGTCCACACTAACACAGAAGCATTCCGAGCCCATTGCATCACCAAAGTATGCATCTAGGACGACAATGACCTCTAATCACCACTCACACATATCATAAACACCTCACCAATAACCACTGACCTCCGGAATTGTCATGTTAGTATTGTGAAGGGAACACCATTACATCTTGTTTCCTATGCAACACTAATGTGCCTTTCGTCTTCCAACAGATAAGCAACCTACTCTCATGGCAACAGCGGCAGGCACAAGCTCTCAGGCAGGATCTGGTGCTCCTATTAATTGGGATGCCATGCCAGTGGAAGCTCCACCAACAGCTAGGCCTGAAGAATTCTTGAATGTGCGAAGGATTCCTATTCCAGATCCACCCAGTGGACTAACCGAAAGAGTAAAAGGGCACTCCCATTGGTTCAATGAAATGCCAGGGGATTTGGGAGACGCAGATCACATATGGGAGTCCAAGATGGAGTGTGGAGGGGTTTGGTGGACCTTCCAATTCTTTTCAAGAGAATTTGAGACATTACAGAATGCAGCTCCACTTCAGGATATCTGGCAAAAGGCAGGACTACAAGCTTACTTCAGTGCAGCTCTACCTAAACCTGACTTCCTCAGGTGCTACTACTTGATTGCTACGTTGAAACCTACCGGGGATAAAGATCATTCTGGCACTTTCTGGGTGCCCTCCTTATCCAATCTGGAGGAGATGAGGAAGTTTGAATTAAATGTAACGTTAATCAGGGAAGCCCTTCAAATGTATGGAACTCATGTGCCTTCGGATCGCGACCCTTTGATACCAGAATCAATGAAAAGCAATAGAGTCAAGAAGCTCAAAGAAATGTGCGCCCTCACCCCCAACATCGCCATACCTCTGCGGATGTGCCTCCAGCACTTCGCATTTCCCGCTCAGGACCGTTTCACTCAGCCTCACAAGAAGATATGGTACGGGTTGTATTTAGCAGAGACCGGAAGCTTGCCCATCAAGATGCCGGTATGGATCTTAGATCAGGTGTATGAGGCAGGCAAGCGGGGGGTGAGGAAGCCCACTTTACATGGGTGTTGTGCGTTGACGAGAATCATCTACAGATGTCTGGCATATGATGTGCCAGTTGCTCGAGCCCTAAAATATGCACACCTGGAGCTGTTCAAAGGGCGAAAGTCAGGGAGTCAGCCTGCAAAAAGAATGCGTGGATCCCTTTCACAGGTCATGATCCCTCCAGAAGCCACCGCCGAAGTCTCCACTAGAGAGGAAGCCCAGGTGGCACCTATCATAATCCATCTCCAGGAGTCTCAACCAAGAGAGGTGGTACAGCCCACTCCTTCTGCCCCTCCGCTACCTACCGATGCAGAATTTGCAGCGATGGCCACCTTCACCGAGGACCCAAATTTTGATTTTGAAACATTTCTGCAGACGGCTCATCTATCAGACAGTGAAGGTTGTCCTGACAATGTCGATCCGGGGGCATCAACCCAAAGAGAACATGCAAGAGGCGAGACAAGCAGTGTACAGGAGATAGGAGTGGCACAACTTCCTCAAAGACTAAGCACACAAGCTCAGGAGAAGGCACCAAGAGATAACCCGGAAGAGAGTGAAGACGAAGCCCCTGCATATACGGCACAGCTCAAACGGCTGTACCAAACAATCAAGCAGGTACAACGACGCCATAAAATGTCAGAAGAAGCAAATAGGGCCCTAGTAAACCAGATGTTACACTCAGAGCATATCGACCCCCAGTTTGTAGAATCGCTAAATCTTTTGGCGGACACCTGTGGCATCAGTGAAGCAATGAGAACCTTGGTCTATCAAGAGAACCCTGCTTATGATCAAAGAAGAATTGATACACGGCCGCGACAAGGAAAGATGATTCAGATGGAAGTATCTACCGCGTTAGCTACGTCCACATCAGAAGATGTTCACATGATTAGCCCTAGGCCCAATGATGAACCGGAGGACATTACGCATGCACCATCCCCCCCATCTTCTCCTATCCCACCCTCAGAGCCTCTCTCCACGTGTCTTTCTACACAACCATTCCCCTCCTATAGTGAGACCATTGTACACACCCCCGTGTCCACTTCCCTTCCTTCACCCTCATCCATCTCTGTCACTCAGATTTTTGAACCCCAATTAGGTCACCCTTCCTTTCCCCATGCCTTTGGACAACCATCTGTCACTAGTCAGACTCTTTCCATATCTTTACCCTCCACCCCTCCATTTCCTCCCTCCCAAACTCTACCTACCCCATCCCTTGTAACTGCCCCGGGCACCACACTAATCACCCAACCCTCCTTCTGGACCCAACTTGTAAACATTCTTCAACAGGTTGATGAACATAAGAAAAAGTCCCTCCCCCAAATTCACTTTCCCACATTCACGGCCACCACTATCACACCACCCACCGTCCCGGTGTTCACATTTCACGAATCACACTCTCTCATGTCCGATCCCATGGACATCTCACCATCCGCTGGATCACCCACCACCACTGTTCTCACAACACCATCACAGGTTATTACACTCACATCACCACTTCCACACACGGTAGGCACAACATCCACTTTTCCCATTCCCACTTCCCAACCCCCTGCATCTTCCACCCATACCCCCGCATCCACCTCATTTAGTCTTGCACTCGACACCATGCTCGAAGCTGCCACTCAGCTTAAGCAGGAGTATACATTATTGGAAGAAAATAACAAAGAACTTTGCACCCTCTCAGCAACACTCCAAGAGCGTGTCAACGCTTTGGAGTCCAGCCACACGGAGTCACAAAGCAAGATATCTGCCCTCGAACATGCAAATGCGCAACTCGCAGCGAGGCATATAGAAGATAGCAAAGCCATGGAGGAACAGCTGCGAGATCAAATGGGCCGCAATGCAAGGCTTCAACGAAACATGGCTTTGCTACGACGACATCTGGCGGCAGCGCAAGAAGAGAACAGACGGCTTCAACAACAAAACCAAGAGAACCTCGAGGCTGCCATGGAGAACACCCCGGGAGCACCCATAGACCCGGCTAAATTTCAAGCTGTTCCCTCAGAAAGCATACAACAGATCTTGGAAACTTATGCCAATCTTTTAGAAGCACATGATCAGCTTGCCGACCAGCTGAAGGACCTACAGAGACCCCAAGAGTCTACACCACACCGACAGGAACCTAAAGAACTGACCAACGCTGCTACTTCAACCGAACCTGAACACTCAACGACCAACGACGTACTGGAGTTACGGCAACAGGTCGCAGAATTAAAATTGAAGTTGATGCAGTACGAACGACCTCCTTCCCCACCAGAGCAACCGTTAGAAGAAGAAGCAGTTACTATTCCAGTGGAGGAAGCATTCGACGACACCTACGAGCCTCAACCATTCCCAGGAGGACGCGTAACAGAAGAAGGTCAAGATACCTATGAGGAACCCCCATCGGCATGGATGAAACAGGTAGAGGAAATGGGGCAAACTCATCAGGAACGGATATCCACTCAGATGCTGGCAATGAAGGCCATTGAGGACACCATCCTTCACTCAGAGTACTTCAGGCACATTGCCCCTAGACGCCTTATCACTAGCTCAGAATTACAATACAAGCCCTATTTTGTATTGTTGGCTGACTACAATGCAGAAATCAAAAGGGTCACCAACAAGTGCCCAACATTTGCCACACAGTTCGAACCAGAAGATATACCAGAAGCGGCACGAAAAGGGGCCATATTCCAACCAACGTGGAGGCAGAAGTTACTCGAAACTTACCCAGAAATGCTTCGAACATGGGATCATGCCCCCATGCATTTGAAGTACAATCCATGTTTTGGGCCAGTGCAAAGACGCAGATCATGGAAAGCTTTTGCCATCAAGGTTCAGAATAACGCAAACTGTAAAGAATGGCTCAATTACCCCGCTATCGCCCCCCCAACCGGTACTCCCACAGTGTCATACATGATTGCAACCATCAGACATTGGATACCACGCCTCCACCCTATGCCAGATGTGGCTGCCCAGATGATGCTCAAGATCTTCGATATGATGCAGGTCGTACTCAAAACTTTTCGCAATGTATGCCGTATTCAACCTCCTATTCCCGGGTTTATTAATGGTAACTACGACCTGCTATATGATATGAGCACAACCCCTAGCATACGAGTGGCTTACGCATGGCATGCACGCATAAGATATCTCCCTGCCTGCTACAAGCAAACATTCGACGATATGTTCACCACAGGGTTTTGGGAGGCACATTCAGAGGTATTCACACCACGGCCTACGCATTTACTCCATCTCTTCGCATGCGAGCAAACAATGCATTCCGAGCTTTACACGATGCCACAACCTGACATGCCTGGAATAGTTGATTGGGAGGCTTTGCAACGAGACCTGGTCAGAAGTTTAAGAATCAAAGAACAAGAATTGGCAACCGACCTCCTGCAGAAATACATTGATCAAACTGTGGAAAAGAGGTCTGTCAGAGGCGACAGACCCTAGGGGGGGGAGAGTGTTGACAGTATACGGGAAGAAGCAAGTACGGACACACATGCAGATCTAGCACTGAGGCAACCCTTCATTTTTTTCAAAACCCTCACATCATTTTAAAGTGATTCTCATCACTACAAACCCTTGTAAATATCATTTCACCTTTTTGTAGCTTCATTTTGTACAAGCCGAGGAGTCCTCGAGCTTGGGGAGCCTTAGAAGTAGTTGCCTGTCAATTTTCATAATTTTTAGATCTCGCTTGGGCCCTCAAATAAGCCCTGGAACCTAATTTTTAACTAGGCCGGACACTAGGTCTGGACAGGGCCAAAGCTAGTCAAAAACTATAAATAGAGCTAGAGAGCTCATTTGTGGGTAGCTTCTTGTAGTTTTGAGCTTGTATGAGAACTTTGTTGCAAATAGAAGTGATTCCATTGTCTTACTCTCTTTGTTCTTGCCGTGTGTGCGCGTGTGTGTGTATGTGTGTGCATGTTAGTGTGCTTCTCACTCACACACTTGTGCCGTCACTTGCTCGAGGTCTTCATACCATCCTCATGTCTTCCCGGATTGACATTAAAGGAGGTGCTACTCATCACTGAGCTACACATGCCAAAGGGCTAAATACCCAATTCGGAGAGATGACATGCCATTGAGACCTATGGTTTGTGTGAGAGCATTCTCTAAATGGGGTATTGACTTCATAGGACCCATCAACCCACCAGCTAGAGGATCACATGCTGAATATATCATAGTAGCCACAGATTACTTGACAAAATGGGTAGAGGCAAAGGCTACTAGAAAGAATGATGCTCAAACCACGGCTAAGTTTCTTTTTGAGCATATATTCACTCGTTTCGGATTACCAATTGAGATTGTGAGTGACCGAGGAACACACTTCATTAATGAAGTGATAGAGTCTCTAATGAACGATTTTTTAGTGATCCATAAAAAATCAGCCCCATACCATCCCCAAGCCAATGGTCAAGTGGAAAGTTCCAATAAGGTATTATGCACGGTATTGACAAATATTGTCAATAATGGGAGGTCTGACTAGGACAAGCAATTGCACCATGCAATTTGGGCCTTCCGAGTTGCATACAAGACTGCCATTGGAACTACTCCCTTGAATTTGGTGTACGGGCAAAATGCGATCTTGCCAATTGATTTTTTAATCCCCACTTTCAGAGTAGCACAACAGTATAAATGGATCGAACATGAATTATCCCAACAACTAGACCAAATAGAGAAGCTGCATGAAACTAGGTTACAAGCGGTAGCAGGAATATATGCAGCCAAGAGAAGACAAAAGGCATATTATGATGCACATATAAAAGACAAAGGACTTAAAGAAGGAGACCTAGTCCTGGTTTACACCTTAAAGCAACATGCCAAGAAGTTACAGAAACACGGATATGGACCTTTGATCATAAATATGATCTCTACTAGTGGAGCAGTTAATCTAGCCACTTTAGATGGAGACATTCTTCCTAACTACATAAGTGGATGCAGAGTGAAATGGTTCATGGAGCCATTAACAGATCAAATGTTAGCACGTCTGGTAGGTGCTCAAAATAGGAAGAAAGAGGAAGAACAGATCAGAGAGGAGGCACGACAAGAAGCCCTAGAATGCCTCAAGAAAAGGAAAGAATGGAATAGGCAAAGAGACGAACGGTATCTCCAAGGAGAAGAGCCTATTCCTATGGCTAATTACCAAGTCCATCCGTTTGACACGACTAGCGCTTACAAGTCACAACCTTACCTAAACCTAGGGATGGCAAGATAGGGTACAAATTGATAGATGCCTTGATAGACTCAAGAGTAGGACTTAGTTGCATACATAATACGGTCATAAAAGATCTTCAAATGATTATGACTCCCACAAAAGTTCAGATGATAGGAATTGGAGGTCAAATCATACAATGCATTGGAGCAACGATAGTATCTCTCTACCTAGGAAATTCTTCCATGGAACAACAAGTCTTAGTGTGCAGGGATGAAGATTTATTAGAAGAGTTGATCCTAGGACATGATTGGATCATTGAGAATGAAGTAAGCATCAACCTAGCTCAAGGATATATTTCAGCCAAGATAGGGCACAAGGAAATTTTTAGTCTATTAGGGGAGAAGCCTTCACAACAACCAAAAGCCATCGAGAGTACAGAAGAACGCAAAGAAGAGCTAGTGGAATAGGATTCCAGTCCCAATACCTCAGAAACCAATCTAGAAGAAGCAAAAAGCTCAAACCCTAACGAGTCCAAGGAAGAGGTGAAATCATCCTATTCAGTTGGTGCACGGCCAGACAATAAGGAAACCAACTCTCATGGAGTTTCTCACACGACAGAAGGACCACCAATATGGAAAACAACACTCGGATACTCGCATGAAGGAACAATCAAATTCAAATGGGTGTGCAAGGATCAGGTGCAGAAATCAGAGACATCAACACCGACTTATGAGGAGAAAAAGGAGAACAATAAGTCTACTTCACCGAAATCCAAACCAAAAGGACTCTTGCAAGTATGGCTCCTGAAGCCTTTGATCGAAGCTAAGAAGGCATGACAATAGATATGGATTCCCAAAAAGGTCAGACAAGCAGCCAAGCAAGAGATAAACAAACGGACGGAGGCATTACATCGAGACATTCAAACAATGCATCCAAGAAAGATTCATCATAGAAACATGAAAAGCAAAACCTCAATCACTAAGACATCGAAAGCATTACATGAAGTTCAAAGGACCAGAGAGAAGACATGGCCTATCAACATGACAACGAAGTGGATTTGGAAACCAAAGCAACCGCAAGGAATGGACCACCACAACAAAAAGGATTCCAATTGCACTCATGAAGTATCAAATGCACCTAAAGTATGCATAATAGGGCCACATTACAAGGCCAAGCATTCGGCACTTGACGTGCATTGAAAAGTTAGTGGTACACATTCTCCAAGGGGGATTAGATCATAGCTTCCACTTCTTTAGGAATGGACATACTATGTAAATAAATAAATGCTTCGGCTATAGTAATGTTTGTTTTCTTTCAAGAAAAGAAGTAAAAAGAGGTGGTAAGAGATCTCACTCATAGAACCAAGGGAAACGGAGTGACAGAACGACAACATATCACTGCAATGCACTACACAGTTGCTATGCTTTCTATTAAAGCTAATGCACTTTTCCTTACAAAAGTAGATGGCTGAAGATTCTGAAGCAATAGTTCAACAGGAAGTATTGGAATTTCCTCTCCAGAGTATCACCAAAGCAAAAGGACATTGGTGTAGAGAAGATCAGCTGGCTGGGGAATACCTCTTCCTGGCGACTATCAAAATAATGGATACGGATCATCAATTTCCGATCATGTCTAGAGATTTCAGAGTAGTGCATGAACTCCCATCTACAATAGACGTCATGAAGAAAGCGGGCATACACAAATATTTTGAACTACCAATCTATAAGCCCGACTTTCAAAGGTGCACACAAGTCATGAACACCTTACAGCCAGCACTACACGATCCGTTGGTGCCCGAGGCTAGAGTTATGGATAAAATAGGTGAATGGGTAGTTATTCAGTTCACACATGACTTGATCAAAGAAGCTTTTGGATGGGAGAAGGATGGCAACACGATACTGAAAGACGAAAGCCGTGGAGCAAAGACAAGGACATTCACCAACATCAACAGAGTGGATATTGAAGAGGAAGTGAGGCTCATTCATCAACACTTCTGCTTCCCAAATATGCATCAATACACGGCTCCGCAGAAGATTATTGTCCAGTTACTCTCCCATGCCATCAAGCAGATTGGAAATCAAATTAATCTGACTCCTTACATACAGGAACGGCTATTCGAGGCAAAGAAGCAATGGAACTTCCTCAATGGCAGTATAGCTCTGACAATATTGATTTACCATGCTTTGGGCATTAGAGAGCATCTGCAAGAAATGCCATCGTCAACTGCCATCGCTAAGTATGCCAAAGTCGCCACAGTTCCTAAAAAGAAAAGAGGAATCAAGATTGTGGAAGAAGAAGAAACTAGCTCTCAACCCAGAATGAGAGGCACAAAGAGATTAAGGGAAGTAAAGCCAGTGGAAGAGGAAGTTCTAGCTAGGAAAAGAGTGCACGTACTTCCAAAGACAAGGATGGAAGAGCACAAGCCGATTACAGAAGAAGATTTAACTAAGGCCCTAGAAGAGACACATCAATATACAGAAGGGCAAGTCAATTTACCAGTGCAAGGGCACCATTACTAGCAGGTCCACCGCGAGATGGAAGAAAAAAGGAAGCTCACCAAAGTACACTGCTACAGAGAATTAGGGTTGAAGAATTCAAGCTCATCTTCGGATGCTCAAGAAGAACCCGACACATCCTTTTTGAATGTGGATATTCAAAGTGAATCAAAGGATGATGGACAATGGGAGGAACTTATTGCAGTCGACTACAATGAAGCAGAGGAAGGCATCAAGATAAATGACAACTCACTCCACCCCACTCAAGATGACGCAAGCAAGGACGTAGACCAAGAAGGGAAACATGCAATCAAACTCAATGAGACATACACAATTCATATCAAGGAGACAACACCTACAAGAGAGGTGTCAATCAAGATACCAAAGAAAGAACCTCAAGAAGAGACAGTCGAAGAAACAGAACCCTTCACACCGATAAGGGTAGTGGCGGAACCCTCCCTCATGGATGTCACTTTTCAAGGGATCGCCACAAAAGTTATTGATTTAGATGAAGAAAGAAAAGAACCCAAAATACAACTACAAATTAGACAACCACACAATGAAACCATCCATGTAGATCAAGGAAAAGACGTACAAACCGGAGAAGTTCCTTGCATACCCAGAACTTGGTTGAATGTTGACATCGCTCAGCTCAAGCCCGTAGTGCAAGACATGATCAGAACCGCAATGGATACACAACAACTAATGCTTGAGGCCTATGAAGACTACGATAAAGCGATGCAGGACAAGCATGAACTTCAAGAAATTGGTAAGAATCTTTCTATTGAGCTAAAGATAGCAAAGGAGCAGACATTACTTAAAGAAAGTGAAATTCAAAAGGTCAAAGATCAGTACCAAACTTTAGCAACGGAAAATGCAAAATTGAAAGAACAACTCCAAGAATTAAAGAAGAAATATGAAGCTAGCGAGGCTGAAAAGGCGCGGATGAACACAAGAAGCAAAGTCTTATAATCTCAAATAAAGGTATGTATGGAAGAAGCAGAAAACATAAGGAGCAGGAATAAAGAACTAATGATAGCACTTCTAAGCGATCAACCCATAGATGTTCAAGAAAAGCTAGAAAAAGACATCAAGGAACTCGAGGAAAAGATGGTTAAGTATGAAGATCAGCTCAGGCAGGAGCAGGAAACCATCACCGAATGGAAAAAGAGGTACATGGAGGACACATCTGCTTTAAGGACTAAATGGAAAAAGGCAGAAAATCGCTATCTCATGCAATGTAAAGAAGACACTGATCACGTTGACATTGGTGCTCAAGAACTTCTCAAACACAAAGACACTATTGCTAAAGCAAACGAAGAAATCAAGCAAAAAGATGACTTGATTAAACAACTACAAGAGCAGTTAGAGCAGAAGGCACTTGAGGGGACACCAGTAGTTCCAAAATCCACAGAGGCTACTGAGGAGACTGAGGTACGTCCTCTCTCTCCCCCCTTATATCATTTGCCACTAAGGGAGGAATAGGAGGTCCAAATTGAACATAATAATCAGGACATTGCAGAACTGAGCAGACCGGAAAGGGCACTACTGGTGTCCCAGCTTACTGCTAAATTTGAAGATCAAATAATCCAAGTCATGAAGGAAGCTAAAATCAAGAGCAAAAACTTGGATCAGATTTTGAAGCCTTTTAATGTACCATATGGACTACTTAAAGAACAAACACGACAATATTTAATGACAACAAAAAATAAAGAGCTGGACAACAACCTCCAGTTCGACAAGAATACTTTCAATTATACTCAAGAGGAGTTCGAGAAGGCTGATCCCGTATGGAGGCGCAAAGTTTTGGAAAATAATCCTACACTTCGGGTACAGTGGGATGCATCACCATACGTGCTTCAAGGAAATCCAGCATTTTGTCAAGTACCCCGCAGACGATCCTGGTCACAATTTTGGGAAGGACAGTGCCAGGGAAGCATCAATAATCAATGGCTGAATTACCCATTGTTACCTTGTCCACCACATAACAACCTACCAATGGATACGATCGCCATTGTTACCTAATCCGTTGGTAGGTAGTTATGTGGTGGACTAGGTAACAATGGGTAATTCAGCCATTGATTATTGATGCTTCCCTGGCGCTGTCCTTCCCGAAATTGCGACCAAGATCGTCTGCGGGGTACTGGACAAAATGCTGGATTTACTTGAAGCACGTATGGTGATGCTTCCCACTGTACCCGCAATGTAGGATTCTTTTCCAATACTTTGCGCCTCCATATGGGATCAGCCTTCTCGAACTCCTCTTGAGTATAATTGAAAGTATTCTTGTCGAATTGGAGGTTGTTGTCCGGCTCTTTATTTGTCATTGTCATTATATATTGTCGTGTTTGTTCTTTAAGTAGTCCATATGGTACATTAAAAGGCTTCAAAATCTGATCCAAGTTTTTGCTCTCGATTTTAGCTTCCTTCATGACTTGGATTATTTGATCTTCAAATTCAGCAGTAAGTTGGGACACTAGTAGTGCCCTTTCCGGTCAGCTTAGTTCTGCAATGTCCCATTGTTCTTGAGTCCTTGATGCGATACCTCTTTGGTGAAATGAGATCGCGATACCAACCCGACGATACGATACCACAAGTGGTATCGCGATACCAAGGCTGGTGGTCAGCAATACGATACTTCGACGAGTATCACAATACAAGGGAATTTTTAGTATCGTGATACCAAAAACTCAATCGATCGCGATACTCAAGCCAAAGTATCTCCAAATACAAAAATTTTTACACCCCCTTGCTCTTCTCTCACCCCTCTTCACTCCTAGCTTACTGTCTCTTTCCAAAAAACTCAAAAAACACACTGTCCCTCCCTGCGATACCGGTAGCGCAACTAATCACGTTATTCTGCACTTCTAAAGTGTTTTTGCCCAAGAAATTTTGTGGAATCTTACCTTTGTGATGTCTTGCTTGCACCTTGAGCTCAATACCTAGCTTTGATAGCCTCTAACACATGATACCACACTCGCGATACTGATCGCTGCTCGCACATGATACTCCTTTTCAGATCAGTTGAGAAATGAACTAAAATTTTTTGTTTTTATACTTTTGGTGACTGAAACTGAATTACACTAATTTAGCAAATGTTTTGGGATTTTTCTTGGTCTTGGCCTACTCCTACTTCACTTCTCTTCTCCTCTCCTCTCCTTCTAACCTAACCCTAACTCCTCCTTCTCTCCCTTCCTACTAACCCTAAACCTAAAAACTCATTACACTCACCTCAAGGATGTGAAGTAACAAGTGCTAAAGTGATCGACTACTTGCCACTGAACGAATTCACTTCTACAAGTACGATTTCATCACACTGGATCTAAAACTATCACAAAGGCACCTTGGCTGAGTGTTCCCCGGTAACGGCACCAAAAACGTGTGTACCTAAACCAAGAAGACTCAAAGACTTGTGCCAATGAGACTAAACCCCAATTGCCACACAAGTGTACAAGATACTCATCCGCTACAATAGAACACTAATGTGTCAATTAGAAGAAGGTAATCTACACTTAAAACCCAAACCTTAGCCTCACTTGTACGAACCTATAATATTATTCTCAAAGATAAATTATTACTCTGAATAGTAATACACAAAAGAATAGGCAATTTTCAAACATCTCAAAGCTAACAACCTCCAAAACAAAGATGATGGTTTTATTGAGATATGAATACCCAACCTAATGAGGAAAATAGGCAAGGGCTATCTTAGAGGCATGCTTTTTGTGGTAGACTATAAAATTGCTAAATAGAGATAGTTCAATGCATGTCCATGAGTCCATAAACCTAGATTGAGTTTCGAGATTGGTCGAACAATTAAGCTACCTTTTCCTACAATCCTGATCTTAGTTTCATCTAACAATTAAGCTGCCTTTTCCTACAATCCTGATCTTAGTTGTGATTAATGGATAACAGTATGGGGATGTTGATGGACCAAATTTGACCAAATCAATTTAAGAAAATTCTATTTTAGTGTATTGAGTACACCTTAGGAGGGTAGGTAAACTATTTTTTTAATCGATACACATTATAGTATATAAGTACATATATATTTATCTGCATGGATATATTTATTTATTAAACCTACTAATTGACTTAAATACATTTATATATTTATAGATCAATAAAAGGCTGAATCATCCCTTTTTACTTATATATACCTCCAAGGTTAGACACCATAGAAAAATCCTTAAAATCTTGTAAATCACATGTATGCGGGAATCATAAACAGCCTTAGCTAACCAAAAAGTAAAAATTGTACCCATTTTTTTCCATGATCTCATCCGAGTCGACGATTATGCTTATACGGTGGCTACTGCACAGATTCTTATTTATTTAGGAAGCACCTCAATTTCAGACGTAGTTATGTCTTAACGTGCACGCATTTCCTCAGCTTGAAGAACCTCACAGTACCATGAATTCGCGCATGTCGAAAATTCTCGCTTGTTGGCTGTTTTGATGTGTTTTCGCACAGACGTGGCCAACCCGAAAAGCCAGTACTTGAACGCTCTTTTACTTAACTGCAGTACTCCTACCTCTTTGCGCCTTCTCCCTGTGGTTCCTTTCTGGTCCCTGGATCTATGTATCTCTTCTCATTTGTGGACGTAGACCTCCTTTTCCTCCGCATTTGCCGATTCTGTCGAAATGTAATCAATGCTTCTTCACATATGTTATGGTCAGCTGAATACGATTTCGGCACTTCGCTAATTTTCTATTCTAATTGAATACCGGGATTGATAACATTATAACAGTTTCCGTTCGATTCTATTCTGGATGTTCAAGACTACATGGCTTACATTTATACCTTTGAACGCAGATGATGATGCAGATCCAACACTATTTTCGTATGGACGACCTCCAAATAACTGCTTCCATAATTTTTTAGCTCAATCAATCTCATCTCCATTCGTTACTCATTTCTTTAATCAAGGGAAGTCTTTCCTGTAGGATTCATTGCACAAAGTTTAAGACAAATCTTTTTACTGTTTCGCCCCCTCACCCGATGGCGCTAATATATTCTGTCTCTCCCTTTTTTTTTAATACGATGCCTAAAAAATAAAAGATAAAAATAAAAATAAAATAAAAGTAGATGAAAATATTAAAATATGATTCACCTCCATTGGAGTAGGTGCTACACTGCAATCTTCCATTTTAAACTTGATTATCAAATTTTTCAAATACCTTTCTTGAGTCACATATATTCCATGTTCAGTATATGAAATCTCCATGCCCAAGAAATATGACAAATCTCCTAATTCACTGATCTTGAACTCTTTCTCCATTTGCTTCTTAAGACTTTGTATGCCCTTCTCATATGTACCTATAAGAATTATGTCATCAACATATATGCAAATGTAAATGAATTCATCATCACTTGCTTTAACAAGCAAGCTACTATCTCCCTTCAAAACTTGGAAACCAAGCTCTTTCAAGAACTTCACAAGTCTGTAATTCCATGCCCTTGGGGCCTGCTTCAAACCATACAAAGCTATCTTGAGCCTATGCACATACTCTGGATAACATTTATCCTTGAAACCTTCTGGTTGCTCCATGAAAACATCATCTAAAATGTAACCATTTATAAAAGCATTCTTCACATCTAATTGACATAGCTTCCAACCTTTACATATAGCATTAGCTACGAGACTCCTTATAGTTTTCATCTTTTCCACAGGACTATAAGTCTCATCATAATCTACACCATATGTCTGAGCATACTCTTTTACAACAAGTCTAGCTTTATACCTAGACACACTTCCATCTGCATACCTCTTTGTCTTGTAGACCCATTTGCATCCAATGATTTTTTGATTATTTGGTTTAGGAATCAAATCTCATGTTTCATTCTCCATCAATGCATCATACTCATCTTGCATAGCTTTCTCCCAATTCTCTTTACCTTTTGCCTTATCATATGTAGAAGGATCTTCTTCTACTTTCACCATGTAAGCATAATCTTTAGTGGTAAAAAATGAAGTATCATAATTGTACCTTATGGGTTGCTTTTTGTTCCTTGTTGACCTTCTAGCTTCTCCACTCTTTGAAGTTTCTGGTTCTTCGTATTCTGGATCAAATCTTGGCATCTCTTCATTATCAATCTGAGCATCAACAATCTCTTCATCATCATGAATTTGAATCTTTGATTTCCCCATTCTTTGGATCATGACTTCTTCATCACCTGCATGACCATTAATTGTACCTACATACCAAGTACCTTGCTCATCAAATGTAACATCTTTTGACCCAAGGAATTGCTTTGTGAATGGACTCCACAATCTATAACCCATCTGGTTATCATCATAACCAATGAACACTACTTTTCAGCTTTAGGTTCCAATCTATGCCTTAATTGAAATGGTACATATGCATAAGCCAAACATCCAAACACTTTGCAATGATCTAAGGTAGGTCTCTTACTCCACCATGCCTCATAAGGTGTCATACCATTCAAACCCTTACATGGAAGTCTATTCACCAAGTAAGTAGCTATATTCACAGCCTCAACCCACAAATAATTAGGGCAACTTTTCTCCTTCATCATTGACCTTGCAAACGCAACAAGAGTTCTATTTCTCCTTTCTACTACACCATTTTGTTGAGGAGAGTACCTGCAAGTAGCTTCCCTTTTTATACCTGCATTCCATAAGTAATCACTAAACTCATTAGAGAAATACTCTCCCGCTCCATCTGACCTCAATCTCTTCAACTTTTGTCCTATAACTCTTTCTGCATATACATGATAGTGTTTAAATGTACCAAACACTTTTGACTTATCCTTGATCACATAAATAGTGATCCACCTGGTAGCATCATCAACAAAAATCACATAATATCTTGAACCATTAATGCTAAAGTCCTTTGATGGACCCCACATGTCTGTATGCACCAATTCAATCTTCTCTCAATACATAAACCCTTTCTTACCATAGGTATTCTTATGAGCTTTACCTGATTGATATGCTTCACATCCATCTGTCATGTGTTGACCTGCAACATTAGGGAATCCAAGCACTGAACCATTGTTAATCATATCCTTAATACCTCTTTCATTGAAATTTCCAAGTCTTTTGTGCCAAAGATATAACTCAGAGATCTTATTTTCTCCATAAGTGAACAAGGCATGACCAACATTGCCTTGAATCTTCAATGTGAAGGGCCTTCCTTCTTTCTTCTCTGAAACAATTTTTTTTTACCCACTGATAGGGTCTTCCACCAAAACTCCATCATTAGTGAACCTTAATTCATAACCTTTCTCTACAATTTGCACTACACTTATCAGATTCTTTCGAATTGTAGGAACATACAAAAACTTACTCAAAAGAGTGCTTCCATCCTTGGCCTTTACTGATCCAATGGACTTAACATTGTGCTTTGTATTATCACCTGTTTGAACTACATGATTACTCACCTTATTCTCCAAATCAGTCATCAAAGCTATGTTGCCACTGAGGTGATTGCTACACCCTGAGTCTATGTAGAAGAATCTTTGATCTTCACTTTGTCTTTCACAAGTTGCATTCATAATTAAGGTTGAATCCTCTTTCTGATTTGAAGCATAGTTGTAGTAGGTATTATTGTAGGCTTGAATTTGAAAGCCTCTACCTGCATTTCTTCCAAAGAAACCTCTACTACCTCTACCTCTGAAATTACCTCTCTTATTTCTATTACCTCTTCCTCTTGAATTAAAGTTTTGATTATATCCTCCACCATTCTGATTATTATGCCAACATTCATGAGCTAAATGATTAGTATTACCACAAACCCAGCAAGCTTTGACACCATCTTTATTGCTTCTACCTCTTCCTCTTCCTTTGCCACCTCCTCTTTGTCTTAGGAACTTAGCTTGACTAGTATTGCCTTCATCTTCATTCCATTGTTGCTTGCCTTTGTTAATTTTCTTCTTGTCCTTTGAATACATTGCTTGACCTCTACTCTTATCAACATCACCTTTGATATCATGCTCAAAGGTTAGCATATGTCCTAGCAATTGATTCAAATCAGGAGTGAAATGATCTAGTGAAATTCAGTAGATAGAATGAATGGCTTCCACTTCTCATCTCCTCTCAAACCTATGAGAATTTATCTTACCAATTTGTCTTCTTCAATATCTTCATCAACTACTCCTAATGCATCTGCAATGTCCTTCATCCTTGCTACATAATCAAAAATAGATTGAGAAGTCTTCTTCTTGAATCTCGTGAACTCTGCCCATAAAGATGCCTTCCTTGACTTTCTACTATTTTGGAAATGATCCTCCAAAGAATTCCATATGTCACTTGCACTTTCAAGTCCTCTAATGTGAGGTAGCAATTAATCATTGACTCCCATGTAGATAATGCTCCTTGTTTGAGCATCCTTCTTCATCCATGTCTTCAAATCTGAGAGCTCTTCCCTAGTTGGAACACTAGGATCCCTAAATTCTAGTTTTTCTTCATCACCTCTGATGTATCCTATCATATCTTTTCTCATGAGATGAGCTTCCATCCTCATTGACCAAGCAGAATAGTTTTCTCTATGCGATTTCTCTATCTGAAGAGAATCTCCCATCCTTTCTTCACCTATGCAATAAATTCTTCAAGATTTGTGAATAATGAATGTACCTTTACTTGGAATGTAGTTCCTTTTGGTCTTCTTTATAGCTTCACGCTTCCTTCTCTAGCTTTCACATCAATCTTTTCACCTTTTGAATCTTCAAGGATTGATTTTTGTATATCTGCAATAGTCGGGGTCCTCCTTTCTTCAAATCTGACAACTCCTGCTTTGATACCACTAATGGAGAGTGTTAATCTCAAAAATAACAAGTTATCCTTGATGTTAGAGCACCTCTATATCAAGAACAACTCAAGACCTCAACGAATTTTGGAAGACCAATGCCAAATTATCAAGACTTGAGTTAACTATGAAGAAACTGATTACTCAAAAAAGTCTACTACTTTTAATCCATTCACTGTCTAAGCAAATGTGTAAAGTTTTCAACGACACCTTGTGCAAGGTGTCCAATAAAGCTTATGCACCTTCTCCAAGTTAAAAGTTTTCAAAAGATTTAGTAAATCTTGAGATTTGCTCCAAACAATGTACCTATGTCTAAACTGCTCTTCTGTGTAGTTGACTTTGACACCTGCAACTTCTAATGCACGGTTCTCCAAAACTAGACCCCATTTATTCAAATGCTTTTAGCCACAGCTAGCTTACCTTTCAACTTAAAGAATGAGTGCTTACGTGCTCAAATCTTTACATTGTGGAGGGAGATCTAAGCAAAACATTGACCACTAGGATTGCACTTGTTCTTGCCTTCACTTCTTTACATTTACACATGTAAATGTTCTTGTCTTCAATTCTCTGAGCCTGATTACAATTACACTCTCAAATATTCACCATAGATACATTAAATATAGATTTAGACATCTACAAAAGGATTTATGAAATGATCTAGCATAGAAGGAGAGATGGAGAAAAGATCGCAACTCAAATTTTAGAAGTTTTCTTCTATTATCATGAAAACAACTGATTTGATGAATCTCATTCATTCATCACATACATTCTTCTTCTACTCATATATACTTGGTCTATATCTCTCCTCTCTATATGTCCCAACTCTATACTTGTATATATAGGCATATATGTACAAACTTGTCACCATTACAAAGGTATAAGTGAACTAATTTAAACCTTAATGTACAGGTATATACAAGTCTTCATCTTCTGACCATGCACTAATCTTCAAGCCTCAAAATTTGATCTTTGCTTTATTATTTGACTTCAATCCTTTGTCCAAATCATCAATTGTTGATTGTCCTGTACCAACAATAAGGATTTCAAATAGTTAGGCTTTGTGGCATCAAAATTTTGATATGATCTCATTTCTACTTCCAAACATAATGTCATAGCCTTTGTGCATGCATTTTCATCCTTTTGTGCCACAGATATAAAGAAGTTTTGGTTTTCCAATACAAGCACCTCAAATTCATCTATAGGTTTAGCAAACCTCTATAACGTGTTTCTATTCATCTTTTTGAGATACAATCATTTTTTAACATAAGGGTATTTAGTTACTATCCATGCTTGAAAGCAATGATTTATTCCATATGTTTCCTATTGTGGATAATTGGATGGTACCAATTACCCATTGTGGGCATATTGTTGCAAGATCTTACGGAGAGGTGTAGATACAAAGCATGAAATCATGAAAGTTAAATGTTTCCCTCTTTTATGGCGAGCCTTTGCTTTCATTTACAAAAATCATGATCTATAATAACCCTTATCTTAACCTCTATTTTTATGATTTTTCTAGAAAGAACCCTCTACGTGGGTTTCATTTACAAAAATGTAGAAATAATTTGTCTTATTCATATCTAGACAAAATATATAGAAATAATTTCTCCTATTCAAAATATCCATGCTCACCCATGCCCTCATGAACATTTAGCTGCTATATCAAAATACAAACCACAATAACGACTCAATAAAATGAATTTCAAAATTCAGCATTCCATAAATGATAACATTCCCCTAATTGAAAAAGTAAATGGCCTTAGTAGATATAAATAAAATAGACATGGATGAAAAGTCACATGTCTCTCATCACTAAACAAATATAAGCATGTTCAATGTAAAAGCACATGCATGGAAATGTACTTTGGAGGAGTTAAAATATTGTGAATGTGAATGATATGCAATAATTAAGAGATCATAGTGAGACATTAATGATGTCTTATGTATCCACTAACATTATTCAATAGAATGATTTTTATACTTTAGTATATATCTATGATATTGAGTTCATCTGTGTAGTGGCTACGTCATGATCTATTATTTTCTCAAGAATTAAGATTCCATATTCTTCTTGAGGTAAAGGAGGATTATCAACAATAGGAGTGAGGGGTAAAGTTCATTTGAATGATTTTAGTAAACTAAGATGAAAACAATTATGTAGTTCCATTTAGATGGAGTATCTAATCTAAAGGAGTTATCATTGATCTTTTGAATAACACAAAATGGTCCATAATAGCATGGTGCACGTTTAACTTTAGCACATAGACTATTTTTTAAATGTCATTTAATGATACATAACCACACTAAATCATTTTCCTTAAATTCTTTGATTGACTGTTTCTTACTAACATTACGTGTATAACATTTGTTCCTTTTCCTAATGTGCTCATGAACTTTGTGAAGTATAAAAATGTGAACTTGAGCAATATAATCATCCATAGGAATATCAACTTTAGTGATGAGCCGTTTGAGTGAGAGATGAGAGTGGGAAGCTTTTTACCATAAAAATTTTCAAAAAGTGCATGACGATTAGTTGCATGTGTTGTGTTATTGTAAGAAAATTGAAGCAATGGCAATTTCTCATTCAAGTTAGTGGGACTATCTGATGAATAACAACGTAATAAATCAATAATAGTGCTATTTGTAGCTTCACTTTGCCCATTACTTTCTGGATGAAATGCAAAACTATTTTCCTTTTAAAACCAAAATGTTGAAATAATGCAACCCAAAAATGATTTAAAAAACAAACATCACAATCAGACAACATGAATTTTGGAAAAACATAATGTGGGAAAATACATCTAACATAACTTTTGGAAAATCATAATGTGGAAAAATACATTTAATGAAAAACTTAGCAAGCTAAGATGCAAAAAAGCTCTTTTACATGGAATGAAATATAGTTACTAAATCTAACAACTATCATCCAAATCATGTCATTATGTGATGAATTCATAGGAAGATCAGTGATGATATCCATAGAAATTTTTTCTCATGGTTCATTCAGAATGAGAAGTGGAATTAACGATCCAAATGCTTCACCATGATGATGCTGGGAAACATAATGTGCAATAGAATGCAATGGGAAACATAATGTGCAATATCATTCTCCATATGAGGCCAAAAGAAGCAATCTTTGCAATCAGATGTCCTGCTTTGTATGCCCCTATGTCCCATATAACATGGTTCATGCACTTCCTTTATTGTAAAATCTTAAGAAGCCCAATTAATGCATGATTTGTGTTCAAAATACAAAAGCCCATTATGAAGTGTATAATGTTCAAGAGTTAAAGATGTAGAATTATTGAACTCATGAAATGCATGTTATGAATACAAATCAGAGGCATAAGTGGGAATCATTTCTTGAAATGAATGAATTTGAATGGGGAAAACATTATGGAGAAAAAAAAAAATGTAATTGTTGTTGGAGGACATGGTGGATAGTCATAAGAGATGAATTGGTGCAGCTAAAACCTGCTTCACACCTGCTACAAAGTGATGGCTGGAGAGTGTTGTGGGCCTCTTTCGTTAGCTAATGATCATAAGTAATCACATATGTTTCTTGGAAGATGATCCACTAATGGTAGGATCAAAACAGATAGGTAGGAATATAATCCAAGGTCCAAAACTTGCTATTTTGGTTGATACACCTATTTAGTGTTTTGAACCATTCTCGGAGTACAGCGACAATTGAAGAAATTCCTTTTGGTGAACTCTAATTAGCTTAACAAGCTACCATTCATGAGTGATATGATAAAAAATGATGGACTATATGCAGAGAAACATGTTAAGCAAATCAACCAAGCATCTAGACATTTATGAGCCTTGACACTTAACAGACTAGTAAGCAAAGATGGATTAATATCTTACAATCGCGAGAAGAATTACTAATGGATTAAAATAGACAATATGCTGATCTATCATGCTTTAAATCATAGGAAATGATCAACTATAGACAGAGAACAAGCTGTGACAAGATCCCTGTTCTAATGGAGTTATGATAGAGAAATGAGAATAAGAAGTAATGATCATGTATGTATTAAATCATGTAAAAGTACAATGTCATTGGCAATCAACCATTGCTCAATGAGTGAGAAGTGAGTGAGCTATGAGGTGAGCTCCTCTTCTCAATGAAAATACATCAAAATGATCTTAGAATCTCGAGATAGATGCGAGCCTTTCATATCCTCTTTTTATAGTTATTGTTGGAGCCAAAGGATTTGAATCAAATATCTACCTAAAAGTGAATGCTAAAGTATAGGACTGATTCTCTCTTGAATCAACTACCAAATGATACGAGATTTTGTGCTTCCTAGCTCCTCGTGAGTATATTCAACTTTTATAAAAGTAAATGTGGAGTAGAATTACAAGAGGTTGAATATGTGAAGTCTTAAAAGTGTTATGCCAACGAATCAAGCTTATGTGAGGTGATCAAGTATGTAGGCTTGGGATTAATTGCACCAACAACTCCCCCTCAAGCCTAACATGCTTGGTCTTCATTTCTCCTTGATTTCTTGCAGCCCAATCATCAATTTGAACCTATTCATCTTTGTTTGATACAATTCTTTGGTAAGTATATCTCCACATTGTAAATGCGTTGATACATAGGATAATTGAATATCCTTACTAAGCAATTTTTCCCTTACATAATGATAGTGCACTTCAATGTGCGTAGTCCTTGCATGGTATACAGGGTTAGCAACCAAATGAAGTCAACTAGTGTTATCTCCAAAGATAATTGGAGTGTAGGAATGTATCTCCAAATCTCATATAATTACTTAAGACACATAGCTTCTTGAGTTGCATTTGCCAAACCTCTATACTCTACTTTTCTGGAAGATAAGCCCACAGTTGGTTGCTTCCTGCAAAAGAGAGGTACCCTGAAGTGCTCCTCCTATCATCCTTGGAGCCAGCCCAATCTGCATCAGAATACATCTTTATACCTATTTCATAATTGAAGGGATAGAACAACCCTTCATTCATTGTACACTTTAGATACTTAAGCACCCTCTTTTCAGCTTACATATGAGGTTTCCTTGGTACATGCATAAACTGACTCAATGTACTTACTGCATGGGCAATGTCTACTCTTGTTAAAGTAGCATAATTAAGACTACACACAAGTTGTTGATAACTTGTGCCATCTTGAAGTGGTTCACCTTCATGTGAACTTAGCTTATGGTTGAGCTCCATATGGATACTTGCAACTTTAATGTTCTTCATCTTTAACTTTGCCAACATATCATTTATGTACTTCCTTTGTGTGATGAATATATCTGAATCTGTATACAGAAGTTCTAAGCCAAGGAAGTAGGTTAATAACCCTAGATCATGAATTTTGAATTCCTTCATGAATTGAGCCTTGACCTACTTGATACCATCAAAATCATTCCATGTAATAATGATATCTTCTACATAGACACATAAGTAAATGACTTTTAATCTGTTCTTCTTAACAAATAAAGAAGAGTCCGCCTTGCTTGCTACAAAGTCTTGGTCCTGCAAATAGGTAACTATGGTTCCACGCTCTAAGAGCTTGCATGAGACCATAGAGTGCCCCTCTAAGCTTGCATACATAACCTAGTTTTTCTTCATCTTCAAAACCTAGTGGTTGTGCCATATACACTTCTTCTGATATCCAACCATTTAAGAATGCATTCTTGACATCTAACTGATATAAATTCCAATTTTTAGAAGCAACAAGCCTTACCAATACCCTGATTGTTGGCATCTTTGCTGTTGAGATATCTAGCTCAACATGTGATGATCTAGGATGACACGTACCAGTTTTTCGTTTCTCTGACATGTATAGTGGTCACGCCGGTATATGTCAGGGATACTTCATTGAGCTTTATTAGATTTATCTACCAAGAGTGATGGCACATTTGTTTCTTGCCAGCTCACTCATTCGCGGACATTAGGTTTTTCCTTATGTACTTATCTTTATATATTGCACTTGTTGTATTCTTGTTTTTAGGTCATCCTTGTACATTCCTTTTATGTAATAGAAGAAGAAGAAGAAGATCATTCTTCCTTGCCTCAATATGTGTGTGTGCTTCTCCTTGAGAGTGAGAGTATGTGTGTGAGCTTTCTTCCTTATCTCCTTTCTCATGACATGGTATCAGAGCCAGCATGCCTGTAGAGAGCTTGTGGAGAAGGCGACGATGAAGACTACGCGGCAAGGCATGGAGAAAACACGATTTCACAAATGGCCTCTATTTCCTACAAAAATCAGTGTGAATGTAGAAGACCTCAAAATATTTTCGAGTGTTATTCCTTTAGGGTCACTCGTTTTTGTCATATCGAAGTTTTAGAGCCATCTAGACCTCCATTTGGAGCCCGCAAGGTGGGGCCCATAGAAAAACAAGGTCAGTTTCAAAAACTATAAGTTGCCTTGTGTTCGGCGACACTCATATATTCTAGATCTAGAATTTCAAGCGATTCCGTGTACTGTTGATACACGAAAACTATGTTTTTCTGAGATCGAAATGTCACGTCATAGTGCGACAGTGTTCAAGCAGAAGTGCTGCTTGTAGTGTTTTGCAGTGTTGTGAATTGTTGCAGAAATGGCAAACGCAGATGGAATGAGTCAGCTTATAAGCGATAAGCTGGACAAGAACAACTTCCATGCTTAGAGATTGAGAATGAAAAATTTCTTGATGGGAAAAGGCTACTGGAAGTACATCGAAGGAGATAATGAAAATGCTCCACAGTTACCAGAAAGGAATCGGACTGCAAACCAGTTAAGAGCATATGAGGAATGGAATCAAGGAGCATGAAAGGCAATGTATTGGCTATCTGTTAGCATACAAGATAGCATGATTGGACACATACATGATGCCAAGACTCCAAAAGAGTCTTGGAACAGTTTGGTCACTTTGTATGAGGCTAATACAAAGGCACGGAAATTGCAAATCAAGAATGAGCTACATACATTGGAAAAGAAGAGCATGTCAGTAAGTGACTACACTCTAAAAATCAAAAGCATATGTGAGTCACTTGCATCTGTTGGTGTGAATGTAGATGATGATGATAAGGTGGAAAAGTGCCTTCGTGGATTAGGAGCCGCATATAAGTAGTTCAGAACTTCCATACAGACGAGGGAAAATATTCTGAATTTTGTTGATCTGGTATCTATGCTGATTATTGAAGAAAAGAGTCTTGGTGAGGATTCAAACTCCCAAGGAAAGCCCAGTTCTGAGCAGGTATTCTACTCTGGCAGAGGAAGAGACGGAGGTAGAGGTTTTGGAAGTGGAAGAGGAAACAATAACCAAGACCAAGGTCAACAACAGAGTCATGCAGGAGGACAAGGACAGTTTCGAGGCAGGGGGAGCCAAAAAGGTCGCAGAAATTTCCAAAGAAATGATTCAAGTAATGATAGTAAAGGATGCTGGAAATGTGGTAAACCTGGACACTTTGAACATGATTGCAGGTTGAAGAATCAAAATAACACAAGGCAGCAAAACAACTATGCATCCACAAGTGCAGATGATTCTGAGAAGCTGTTTATGGTTCAACATCACATGATGAATACGATGTCTGCTGGTGTTTCAAAATCGAATGATACTATCTGGTATGTTGATTCAGGTGCTTTAAATCACATGATCAGTCATGCACAATGGTTTAGTAGTTTGCAGAAAATGCCAGTTCCTGGATATGTTGAAACAGGTGATGATACATCGCATCCTATTGAGCATACAGGAAACATAGCATTGTCTATGGAGGACGAGAAGGTAAAACATCTTGCTGATGTGTTGCATGTTCCAAATATAACAAAGAATCTGGTTTCTGTTGGACAAATGGTTGACTAGGGATTACAAGTCAGGTCCAATGCTGTTGGATTATATGTAGAAGAGTACAAGTAGGATGGACGATTGGTTGCCAAAGGAAACAAAGTGGGTAGGATGTTCACCTTAAATGTGAAGA
The DNA here is from genome assembly GCA_020310875.1 of Ceratopteris richardii. Lineage (NCBI taxonomy): Eukaryota > Viridiplantae > Streptophyta > Polypodiopsida > Polypodiales > Pteridaceae > Ceratopteris > Ceratopteris richardii. The sequence goes on along the minus strand of CM035441.1, from coordinate 55,288,879 downwards.
TTCCTGAAATGAATGCAGCCATGTTTGCAAAAGGTGTAGGAGTTATTGCAGATATAGAGATATGGCACAAATGGATTGGACATGCAAACTTGCAAAGGCTGAAACTGATGCAGTCAAAGGAGATTGTCCATGGACTACCAAATTTCAAAGTTACAGAAATGCAAAAGGTATGCGCAACATGCCAATTTGGTAAACAGTCAAGAGCATCATTTCCACATGACAAGCATGTTAGTGAGAATGTACTAGAATTAGTACATACAGATGTTTGGGGTCCAGCAAAGACCACATCAATGGGTGGTTGCAGGTTTTATGTTACTTTCATTGATGACCATACATGCAAAGTATGGGTATATTTCATGAAAGAGAAGAGTGAGGTGTTCACTCAATTCTAGAATTTTAAAGTTATGGTGGAAAAGCAGACATGGAAGTACATTTAGACATTAAGATCTGATGGAGGAGGTGAATACATGTCAAATGAGTTCAGCACTTTTCTAAAAAATCATGGAATTCGGCATCAGTTTTCATGCAGGTACACACCACAACAGAATGGTGTTGTTGAATGCAAAAATAGACATATTGCAAAAATAGCAAGAGCCTTAATGGATGAGAAGAATATGCCTCATTGTTATTGGGCAGAAGCTATGCATACTGTTGTATACATCATGAACAGAACTCTGACTGCTGCTGTACATCAAGTTACACCTGAAGAGAAATTTACAGGTAAAAAGCCAAACTTATCACATCTGAAATTTTTTGGCTGTATTGCATATGTACATGTCCCAGATGAATTGAGGATGAAGCTTGATCCAAAAGCAGAAAAGTGTGTCTTCATTGGATACTCCCTTGAGCAAAAGGGATATAAATGTTATAACCCACTCACACGATAGGTAAAGGTGAGCAGAGATGTGGTATTTGATGAAATCTCAAACTTCTATGCAGATGCCAAAGAAGGACTGAGTCTTGAACCAAATGACAAAGAAAATTCTAAAAAATCAAGTGTAGAATCTTAGGTTTTGAGTGGACCGGATGCATCACCAAGCAATAGTTCCAACTCAAATCCATGGAGTGGAAGATTACGTGGAAATTTCAGTCCAGCAAATTCATCAAATACATCCAAGAAAGGTAAAGAAAATCTTTCTGTTGGTCATAAAACATGTGCAAGTTTTGAAGACATTGATGGAGATTCAAGCGGTTCAAAAAAGAGTCTTGATGAGGAACTTGGATTGCCCTCTATGAAGACTCCAAGAGTAAGAAGGGCACATGCAGATGATACAAGGAGAAGTGAACTAGGACCAAGAAGATCAGGGAGGATGAGGAATTCAGTGCAACAATTGACATATGATAGTTACATGGCTCATCATTATGCCTACATTGTTGGTGCATTTTTCCCAAGCCTACATGCTTGATATATTTGATATTATCCTCATTTGTAAGTTACATGAGTAGTCATGTGAACACCTCTTGTAAAAGAGTACATTTTATCTCTTGTAAATGGAAAAAGAAAAAAGGAAAAGGATGGCTTACCTCATCCATGATGTAAAAGAAAAGTCGTGGCCCTATCTACCTAAAATCACGAATTTTGGAGCTGAGGGAATATCTCCTAACTTTGGGGATCACTTTTAGGTGGAGCCATTTGAATTCGAATTCAAAACTCCCTCCAAGAATAGCTATAAAAGGAGCAAGAAGGAAGAGGCGATTAGCAAGCCTTGTACATGACCACTTCATGTCATTTTGTAGAGATTGAAGAGCTTACTCCATAGCTCTATCATTCTACTCCCATTGTGCAAAGATTCATTGCCAATGTGGTTGTAATCATATGTGAATCTATACATTTATTATCATCTACCTCTCTGTTTTGTTCTCTGCTATACTCACTCAGAGCAGTAACTTCAGAAGGTCATATCTCGAGTTACACTGAACCTTTTTCAGTGATTTAACTTGCGTTGGATAGCTTGTACTGTCTAATTTGTGCATATAAATTTTCAAGGTTATTGCATTAATACTTTTAGAGATATCTGCATTTTACTGCTTACTGTTCTATCTCTGCAGAGCCCCGAGAATTGTGGGAATGTTCCAGAAATTGATGAAACTTGTTCTCAGTGCTCAGTCCATCATTTGAAGTGTTTTAACTTGGATTGGGAAGCTTGCTAAGTCTATTTGCTATGCCCAAAAGGAATTTTTCTAATTCCTACCAGGTTGACAGCACTGTTCATTTTTTCCAGCAGGTGTATGTCCAAAAATAGCAAGTTTTGGGAGCTAGTCATTTCGCAACTAGTCTATCTTGACTTAAACTTTTGGGATACATGTTCCAAAGTACTTGGCTGATATTTTGGTGGATTTAGGAAGCTCAAAGGGTCTACTAATCAACTCTAAAGTCTCAGTTGGCTGGTGTGAAGCTGGTTGTAGCGGCACCTACTCATCTTTGGATTGCATCCACCATCTCTCTTCACAGTGGTATCAGAGCATAGGCAAGCAACATGGGAGATGGATTTCCATCAACAATTGACAAATTGGATCGAAACAACTACCCGGCATGGTCTCTAAGGATGGAGGCTTACCTTCAAGGGAGGAATCTATATGGATTCATATCCGGAGATGAAGCAATGCCAACCATGAGGAACAAAGGGCAACCATCACATGAAGAAATGGAAGGACTTTTGAATTGGTGTTCGAAGGATGCACTTGCAAGGTCCTATATTCTAAACTCAATCTCTGATTTTCTTTTACCTCATGTCAAGGGATGCAAGACATCAAGAGAAACCTGGAATGCACTTGCTTCTTTCTTCTCTTCCAACACTCGAGCAAGGAAGAACCAAGTGTGGATGGAGTTCACAACAATGAAGAAAAGCCCGAAGCAAAATGTGACTGATTATGTCACAAAGATGAAGGAGATTTCGGACCAGCTTGGAAGCATTGGAGAGGTAATTGAAGAGGAGCAAATCATTAGACAAATCATGAATGGAATCAAAGCAGACGACAAGTGGGAGTCATTCACAACAGCCATGGATTTATACATGGATATGCATGTACCCGACCTCAACACACTCATGGGCCAACTCTTCACTCATGAAGCAAAGATAAGCAAAGGTGGTGAGTCCTCAAGAGGTAATCAAGCTTCTGCCTTATATTCTGATAAAGCTAAGGTCAAGGACAAGTCAAAGAATAGGAAGAATGAAGATGAAGGTAGCTCTTTCCAAGCAAACTTTGCAAGTAGAGGAAGAGCTAGAGGAAGAGGCAGAGGTGGAAAGCAAGGCAGGGGGAGATTCCAATCATCTCAACCTTGCAACATATGTGGCTTATCTAACCATACTACTGAAGAATGTTTCAGGAATCCAAGGAACTCAAGAGGAAGAGGATTCAATAGAGGTGGCTATGGATCAAATAGAGGTAGATACAATGGAGGCTACAACAACAACAACTACTACAACAACAATTACAACAACAACAACAACTATCAAAGTGGCCATAGAGGAAGAAGAGATTACAATAACTATGCAGAGGACCAAAGTCAAGAAGATTCATTATTGATTATGAATCTATCAGCGAAGAAGGGTAAGGATGATGATCACATATTTTACATTGATTCGGGATGCTCGAACCATGTAGCAGGAAATGTGGCTTTACTTTCTGATTTGGAAGATCCTCATAACAAGCATGAAGTGCAGACAGGAGATGACACAAAGCACTCAGTGGAGAAGATAGGTAATGTGAAGACATCAGATGGGAATATGAACCTCTTAAGCAAAGTCTTGTATGTCCCTACAATTACCAAAAATTTAATAAGTGTTGGACAGATTGTTGAAAAAGGATTGCAGGTTAGATTCAATCGATTTGGAGCATATGTTGAAGACCCAAGGCAAGGCTTTCGAAGGATTTCCAAAGGAGAAAAGACAGGAAGGCTTTTCACTTTTGAAGTGGAAGATACAAAAAACATAGCTTTGTTTAGCTATGGATCTCAAACTCTAACAGAGTTGGAGATATGGCACAAAAGGCTTGCTCACATTGGTGAGAGGACACTCAAACAGATTTGCAGGGACCAAAGTGTACTTGGTTTGCCTAATATCACAAGGCAACACATGATTTATAAGTGTGAAGCTTGTCAACTCGGCAAGGCTCATAGACAACCTTTCAATAAAAAAGGATATATGTATCAAAATCCTTTGGATCTAGTGCACACAGATGTGTGGGGTCCAAGTAAGGAGCCATCTATATCAGGCTCAAGATATTATGTGTCTTTCATAGATGATTGTAGCAGGTGGACCATTCTGTTTTTTATGAAGCACAAGGATGAAGTGTTTAATTGCTTTAAGAAGTATATTGCTCTTGTTGAAAACCAAACAGGTAGGACTTTGAAAAGACTCAGATCAGATGGTGGAGGAGAATACTTCTCTTCTGAATTTGATGCCTTCTTGCATGAAAGAGGCATTAAAAGGGAAGTCACTACAAGGTATACACCCGAACTCAATGGTGTAGCAGAGAGGAGGAACAGAGCTATTGTTGAAGCTGCAAGGTCCATGCTCAACGAAAAGGGATTGCCAAACTACCTATGGGCAGAGGCTGTGTCTACAGCCACATATCTCATAAATAGACTTCCATCTAAGTCACTAGATGGAACCACTCCATATGAAGTGTGGAATGGAAGAAGACCTAGTCTAGAGCATTGCAAAATCTTTGGATGCTTAGCCTATGCTCACATTCCTTCTCAAGTAAGAGGGAAATTGGATCCCAAGGCAGAGAAGTGCGTATTTATTGGTTATGATCAAAACCAAAAAGGATATAGATTGTACAATCCAACCAATAAAGGATTTTCTGTGAGTAGAGATGTAATTTTTGATGAAAACAAATCATGGTTTGATGATGACAGGAAAGTGAAGCTGCCGTATGACTTGGATGAAGACTTTCCATCACTTCAACCAAAGGAGCCAAAGCAGATTGAAGAAAGTGATTCGGAGATTGACCTAGAAGACTTGGAAAGACTAAAGCTATGGAAGAACAAAGGTAAAGCAAAGATGCAGGATGCTACATATGGACCGGAGAGCTCACATCAACCACTTAGAAGGTCTTCAAGGGAGAAGAAGAAACCAGAGAGGTTTGGTTATGATACTTCTTTGGTCACCAAGCACTCAATCTACATTGCAAAGGATTCAACCAATGAAGAACCTACCACATTCGAAGAAGCACAAAGCAAGAAAGCTTGGAGAGATGCAATGGATGAAGAAATGGAAGCCTTGAAGGAGAATGACACTTGGGAGCTTGTACCTAACAAGCCATCTATGAAGATAATCGGATCTCGATGGATATACAAAATCAAGAGGAATCCAGATGGAAGTATAAAACCCATGGTATTGATTATGAGGAGACTTTCTCTCCTGTTGCAAAAATGCCTACAATTAGGGTTCTCATTAGTCTTGCTGCATCTAGAAATTGGAATCTCTATCAACTTGATGTAAAGAATGCTTTCTTGAATGGATGGATTTCTGAGGAAGTGTATATGGCACAACCTCCTGGATATGAGGATGCACATCATCCTAACTATGTATGCAAACTAAAGAAAGCTTTGTATGGATTGAAGCAAGCTCCAAGAGCTTGGAATTTCAGATTGGTGACTTATTTGCAAGACCAAGGATTCAAAGCTAGCAAGGCGGATACCTCTTTGTTCATAAAGAGGAATGGATCTGAAGTGATCTATTTATGTGTGTATGTTGATGATATTATTATCACAGGCAATGATCTTGAAGGAATCAAACAGGTAAAGAGTCAAATGAAGGAGGAGTTCAAAATAAGTGACCTCGGACCACTCACTTATTTTCTTGGATTGGAGTTGATCTACACAGATTCAGGTATATACATCACACAAAGGAAGTATGTCCATGACATGCTCGTTAAGTTCAAGATGGAAAATACCAAGTGTGCAGGTACACCTATGGAGCAAAATCATAAGCTTAGTGCTTATGAAGGAGAGCCAATTGAAGACATCACAAGCTATCAAAGCTTGGTTGGAAGTTTGAACTATGCAACACTCACAAGGGTGGATATATGCTATAGTGTTAGCATATTGAGTCAGTTTATGCATAAGCCGAGAAGACCACATATGGAAGCGGCCAAGAGAGTCCTCAAGTACCTAAAGGGGACCATGAATGAAGGTTTGTTCTATTCATATACTTCAGATATTGAGCTAAAGGTCTACTCAGATGCAGATTGGGCCGGATCTAGAGATGATAGAAGAAGCACATCCGGATATATATCATTTGCAGGTTCAAAAATCATTTCTTGGTCTTCGAAGAAGCAACCAACCGTGGCATTATCTTCTACCGAAGCCGAATATAGAGGTTTGGCTAATGCAACTCAAGAAATCATGTGGTTAAAGTCTTTGTACACAGATCTTGGACTTCATTCTTCAACACCTCACATTTTTGGTGACAACACAAGCTCACTACATCTAGCAGCTAATCCGGTATACCATGCTAGAACCAAGCATATTGAAGTCCACTACCATTACGTAAGGGAGAAGCTAATAAGCAAGGATATTCAACTATCCTATGTCTCTACAGAGATGCAATGTGCAGACATGTTGACGAAAGCTCTTGATGGTACGAAGTTAAGTAGATTCAAGTTGATGATTGGTTTGCAAGAAATCAAGGACAATTGAAGACTTATTTGAAGACCAAGCATGTTAGGCTTGAGGGGGAGCTATTGGTGCATTTTTCCCAAGCCTACATGCTTGATATATTTGATATTATCCTCATTTGTAAGTTACATGAGTAGTCATGTGAACACCTCTTGTAAAAGAGTACATTTTATCTCTTGTAAATGGAAAAAGAAAAAAGGAAAAGGATGGCTTACCTCATCCATGATGTAAAAGAAAAGTCGTGGCCCTATCTACCTAAAATCACGAATTTTGGAGCTGAGGGAATATCTCCTAACTTTGGGGATCACTTTTAGGTGGAGCCATTCGAATTCGAATTCAAAACTCCCTCCAAGAATAGCTATAAAAGGAGCAAGAAGGAAGAGGCGATTAGCAAGCCTTGTACATGACCACTTCATGTCATTTTGTAGAGATTGAAGAGCTTACTCCATAGCTCTATCATTCTACTCCCATTGTGCAAAGATTCATTGCCAATGTGGTTGTAATCATATGTGAATCTATACATTTATTATCATCTACCTCTCTGTTTTGTTCTCTGCTATACTCACTCAGAGCAGTAACTTTAGAAGGTCATATCTCGAGTTATACTGAACCGTTTTCAGTGATTTAACTTGCGTTGGATAGCTTGTACTGTCTACTTTGTGCATATAAATTTTCAAGGTTATTGCATTAATACTTTTAGAGATATCTGCATTTTACTGCTTACTGTTCTATCTCTGCAGAGCCCCGAGAATTGTGGGAATGTTCCAGAAATTGATGAAACTTGTTCTCAGTGCTCAGTCCATCATTTGAAATTTTTTAACTTGGATTGGGAAGCTTGCTAAGTCTATTTGCTATGCCCAAAAGGAATTTTTCTAATTCCTACCAGGTTGACAGCACTGTTCATTTTTTCCAGCAGGTGTATGTCCAAAAATAGCAAGTTTTGGGAGCTAGTCATTTCGCAACTAGTCTATCTTGACTTAAACTTTTGGGATACATGTTCCAAAGTACTTGGCTGATATTTTGGTGGATTTAGGAAGCTCAAAGGGTCTACTAATCAACTCTGAAGTCTCAGTTGGCTGGTGTGAAGCTGGTTGTAGCGGCACCTACTCATCTTTGGATTGCATCCACCATCTCTCTTCACAGTGGTATCAGAGCATAGGCAAGCAACATGGGAGATGGATTTCCATCAACAATTGACAAATTGGATCGAAACAACTACCCGGCATGGTCTCTAAGGATGGAGGCTTACCTTCAAGGGAGGAATCTATATGGATTCATATCCGGAGATGAAGCAATGCCAACCATGAGGAACAAAGGGCAACCATCACATGAAGAAATGGAAGGACTTTCGAATTGGTGTTCGAAGGATGCACTTGCAAGGTCCTATATTCTAAACTCAATCTCTGATTTTCTTTTACCTCATGTCAAGGGATGCAAGACATCAAGAGAAACCTGGAATGCACTTGCTTCTTTCTTCTCTTCCAACACTCGAGCAAGGAAGAACCAATTGTGGATGGAGTTCACAACAATGAAGAAAAGCCCGAAGCAAAATGTGACTGATTATGTCACAAAGATGAAGGAGATTTCGGACCAGCTTGGAAGCATTGGAGAGGTAATTGAAGAGGAGCAAATCATTAGACAAATCATGAATGGAATCAAAGCAGACGACAAGTGGGAGTCATTCACAACAGCCATGGATTTATACATGGATATGCATGTACCCGACCTCAACACACTCATGGGCCAACTCTTCACTCATGAAGCAAAGATAAGCAAAGGTGGTGAGTCCTCAAGAGGTAATCAAGCTTCTGCCTTATATTCTGATAAAGCTAAGGTCAAGGACAAGTCAAAGAATAGGAAGAATGAAGATGAAGGTAGCTCTTTCCAAGCAAACTTTGCAAGTAGAGGAAGAGCTAGAGGAAGAGGCAGAGGTGGAAAGCAAGGCAGGGGGAGATTCCAATCATCTCAACCTTGCAACATATGTGGCTTATCTAACCATACTACTGAAGAATGTTTCAGGAATCCAAGGAACTCAAGAGGAAGAGGATTCAATAGAGGTGGCTATGGATCAAATAGAGGTAGATACAATGGAGGCTACAACAACAACAACTACTACAACAACAATTACAACAACAACAACAACTATCAAAGTGGCCATAGAGGAAGAAGAGATTACAATAACTATGCAGAGGACCAAAGTCAAGAAGATTCATTATTGATTATGAATCTATCAGCGAAGAAGGGTAAGGATGATGATCACATATTTTACATTGATTCGGGATGCTCGAACCATGTAGCAGGAAATGTGGCTTTACTTTCTGATTTGGAAGATCCTCATAACAAGCATGAAGTGCAGACAGGAGATGACACAAAGCACTCAGTGGAGAAGATAGGTAATGTGAAGACATCAGATGGGAATATGAACCTCTTAAGCAAAGTCTTGTATGTCCCTACAATTACCAAAAATTTAATAAGTGTTGGACAGATTGTTGAAAAAGGATTGCAGGTTAGATTCAATCGATTTGGAGCATATGTTGAAGACCCAAGGCAAGGCTTTCGAAGGATTTCCAAAGGAGAAAAGACAGGAAGGCTTTTCACTTTTGAAGTGGAAGATACAAAAAACATAGCTTTGTTTAGCTATGGATCTCAAACTCTAACAGAGTTGGAGATATGGCACAAAAGGCTTGCTCACATTGGTGAGAGGACACTCAAACAGATTTGCAGGGACCAAAGTGTACTTGGTTTGCCTAATATCACAAGGCAACACATGATTTATAAGTGTGAAGCTTGTCAACTCGGCAAGGCTCATAGACAACCTTTCAATAAAAAAGGATATATGTATCAAAATCCTTTGGATCTAGTGCACACAGATGTGTGGGGTCCAAGTAAGGAGCCATCTATATCAGGCTCAAGATATTATGTGTCTTTCATAGATGATTGTAGCAGGTGGACCATTCTGTTTTTTATGAAGCACAAGGATGAAGTGTTTAATTGCTTTAAGAAGTATATTGCTCTTGTTGAAAACCAAACAGGTAGGACTTTGAAAAGACTCAGATCAGATGGTGGAGGAGAATACTTCTCTTCTGAATTTGATGCCTTCTTGCATGAAAGAGGCATTAAAAGGGAAGTCACTACAAGGTATACACCCGAACTCAATGGTGTAGCAGAGAGGAGGAACAGAGCTATTGTTGAAGCTGCAAGGTCCATGCTCAACGAAAAGGGATTGCCAAACTACCTATGGGCAGAGGCTGTGTCTACAGCCACATATCTCATAAATAGACTTCCATCTAAGTCACTAGATGGAACCACTCCATATGAAGTGTGGAATGGAAGAAGACCTAGTCTAGAGCATTGCAAAATCTTTGGATGCTTAGCCTATGCTCACATTCCTTCTCAAGTAAGAGGGAAATTGGATCCCAAGGCAGAGAAGTGCGTATTTATTGGTTATGATCAAAACCAAAAAGGATATAGATTGTACAATCCAACCAATAAAGGATTTTCTGTGAGTAGAGATGTAATTTTTGATGAAAACAAATCATGGTTTGATGATGACAGGAAAGTGAAGCTGCCGTATGACTTGGATGAAGACTTTCCATCACTTCAACCAAAGGAGCCAAAGCAGATTGAAGAAAGTGATTCGGAGATTGACCTAGAAGACTTGGAAAGACTAAAGCTATGGAAGAACAAAGGTAAAGCAAAGATGCAGGATGCTACATATGGACCGGAGAGCTCACATCAACCACTTAGAAGGTCTTCAAGGGAGAAGAAGAAACCAGAGAGGTTTGGTTATGATACTTCTTTGGTCACCAAGCACTCAATCTACATTGCAAAGGATTCAACCAATGAAGAACCTACCACATTCGAAGAAGCACAAAGCAAGAAAGCTTGGAGAGATGCAATGGATGAAGAAATGGAAGCCTTGAAGGAGAATGACACTTGGGAGCTTGTACCTAACAAGCCATCTATGAAGATAATCGGATCTCGATGGATATACAAAATCAAGAGGAATCCAGATGGAAGTATAAATAGACACAAAGCAAGGTTAGTTGCTAAAGGGTTTGCTCAAACCCATGGTATTGATTATGAGGAGACTTTCTCTCCTGTTGCAAAAATGCCTACAATTAGGGTTCTCATTAGTCTTGCTGCATCTAGAAATTGGAATCTCTATCAACTTGATGTAAAGAATGCTTTCTTGAATGGATGGATTTCTGAGGAAGTGTATATGGCACAACCTCCTGGATATGAGGATGCACATCATCCTAACTATGTATGCAAACTAAAGAAAGCTTTGTATGGATTGAAGCAAGCTCCAAGAGCTTGGAATTTCAGATTGGTGACTTATTTGCAAGACCAAGGATTCAAAGCTAGCAAGGCGGATACCTCTTTGTTCATAAAGAGGAATGGATCTGAAGTGATCTATTTATGTGTGTATGTTGATGATATTATTATCACAGGCAATGATCTTGAAGGAATCAAACAGGTAAAGAGTCAAATGAAGGAGGAGTTCAAAATAAGTGACCTCGGACCACTCACTTATTTTCTTGGATTGGAGTTGATCTACACAGATTCAGGTATATACATCACACAAAGGAAGTATGTCCATGACATGCTCGTTAAGTTCAAGATGGAAAATACCAAGTGTGCAGGTACACCTATGGAGCAAAATCATAAGCTTAGTGCTTATGAAGGAGAGCCAATTGAAGACATCACAAGCTATCAAAGCTTGGTTGGAAGTTTGAACTATGCAACACTCACAAGGGTGGATATATGCTATAGTGTTAGCATATTGAGTCAGTTTATGCATAAGCCGAGAAGACCACATATGGAAGCGGCCAAGAGAGTCCTCAAGTACCTAAAGGGGACCATGAATGAAGGTTTGTTCTATTCATATACTTCAGATATTGAGCTAAAGGTCTACTCAGATGCAGATTGGGCCGGATCTAGAGATGATAGAAGAAGCACATCCGGATATATATCATTTGCAGGTTCAAAAATCATTTCTTGGTCTTCGAAGAAGCAACCAACCGTGGCATTATCTTCTACCGAAGCCGAATATAGAGGTTTGGCTAATGCAACTCAAGAAATCATGTGGTTAAAGTCTTTGTACACAGATCTTGGACTTCATTCTTCAACACCTCACATTTTTGGTGACAACACAAGCTCACTACATCTAGCAGCTAATCCGGTATACCATGCTAGAACCAAGCATATTGAAGTCCACTACCATTACGTAAGGGAGAAGCTAATAAGCAAGGATATTCAACTATCCTATGTCTCTACAGAGATGCAATGTGCAGACATGTTGACGAAAGCTCTTGATGGTACGAAGTTAAGTAGATTCAAGTTGATGATTGGTTTGCAAGAAATCAAGGACAATTGAAGACTTATTTGAAGACCAAGCATGTTAGGCTTGAGGGGGAGCTATTGGTGCATTTTTCCCAAGCCTACATGCTTGATATATTTGATATTATCCTCATTTGTAAGTTACATGAGTAGTCATGTGAACACCTCTTGTAAAAGAGTACATTTTATCTCTTGTAAATGGAAAAAGAAAAAAGGAAAAGGATGGCTTACCTCATCCATGATGTAAAAGAAAAGTCGTGGCCCTATCTACCTAAAATCACGAATTTTGGAGCTGAGGGAATATCTCCTAACTTTGGGGATCACTTTTAGGTGGAGCCATTCGAATTCGAATTCAAAACTCCCTCCAAGAATAGCTATAAAAGGAGCAAGAAGGAAGAGGCGATTAGCAAGCCTTGTACATGACCACTTCATGTCATTTTGTAGAGATTGAAGAGCTTACTCCATAGCTCTATCATTCTACTCCCATTGTGCAAAGATTCATTGCCAATGTGGTTGTAATCATATGTGAATCTATACATTTATTATCATCTACCTCTCTGTTTTGTTCTCTGCTATACTCACTCAGAGCAGTAACTTTAGAAGGTCATATCTCGAGTTATACTGAACCGTTTTCAGTGATTTAACTTGCGTTGGATAGCTTGTACTGTCTACTTTGTGCATATAAATTTTCAAGGTTATTGCATTAATACTTTTAGAGATATCTGCATTTTACTGCTTACTGTTCTATCTCTGCAGAGCCCCGAGAATTGTGGGAATGTTCCAGAAATTGATGAAACTTGTTCTCAGTGCTCAGTCCATCATTTGAAATTTTTTAACTTGGATTGGGAAGCTTGCTAAGTCTATTTGCTATGCCCAAAAGGAATTTTTCTAATTCCTACCAGGTTGACAGCACTGTTCATTTTTTCCAGCAGGTGTATGTCCAAAAATAGCAAGTTTTGGGAGCTAGTCATTTCGCAACTAGTCTATCTTGACTTAAACTTTTGGGATACATGTTCCAAAGTACTTGGCTGATATTTTGGTGGATTTAGGAAGCTCAAAGGGTCTACTAATCAACTCTGAAGTCTCAGTTGGCTGGTGTGAAGCTGGTTGTAGCGGCACCTACTCATCTTTGGATTGCATCCACCATCTCTCTTCACAGTGGTATCAGAGCATAGGCAAGCAACATGGGAGATGGATTTCCATCAACAATTGACAAATTGGATCGAAACAACTACCCGGCATGGTCTCTAAGGATGGAGGCTTACCTTCAAGGGAGGAATCTATATGGATTCATATCCGGAGATGAAGCAATGCCAACCATGAGGAACAAAGGGCAACCATCACATGAAGAAATGGAAGGACTTTCGAATTGGTGTTCGAAGGATGCACTTGCAAGGTCCTATATTCTAAACTCAATCTCTGATTTTCTTTTACCTCATGTCAAGGGATGCAAGACATCAAGAGAAACCTGGAATGCACTTGCTTCTTTCTTCTCTTCCAACACTCGAGCAAGGAAGAACCAATTGTGGATGGAGTTCACAACAATGAAGAAAAGCCCGAAGCAAAATGTGACTGATTATGTCACAAAGATGAAGGAGATTTCGGACCAGCTTGGAAGCATTGGAGAGGTAATTGAAGAGGAGCAAATCATTAGACAAATCATGAATGGAATCAAAGCAGACGACAAGTGGGAGTCATTCACAACAGCCATGGATTTATACATGGATATGCATGTACCCGACCTCAACACACTCATGGGCCAACTCTTCACTCATGAAGCAAAGATAAGCAAAGGTGGTGAGTCCTCAAGAGGTAATCAAGCTTCTGCCTTATATTCTGATAAAGCTAAGGTCAAGGACAAGTCAAAGAATAGGAAGAATGAAGATGAAGGTAGCTCTTTCCAAGCAAACTTTGCAAGTAGAGGAAGAGCTAGAGGAAGAGGCAGAGGTGGAAAGCAAGGCAGGGGGAGATTCCAATCATCTCAACCTTGCAACATATGTGGCTTATCTAACCATACTACTGAAGAATGTTTCAGGAATCCAAGGAACTCAAGAGGAAGAGGATTCAATAGAGGTGGCTATGGATCAAATAGAGGTAGATACAATGGAGGCTACAACAACAACAACTACTACAACAACAATTACAACAACAACAACAACTATCAAAGTGGCCATAGAGGAAGAAGAGATTACAATAACTATGCAGAGGACCAAAGTCAAGAAGATTCATTATTGATTATGAATCTATCAGCGAAGAAGGGTAAGGATGATGATCACATATTTTACATTGATTCGGGATGCTCGAACCATGTAGCAGGAAATGTGGCTTTACTTTCTGATTTGGAAGATCCTCATAACAAGCATGAAGTGCAGACAGGAGATGACACAAAGCACTCAGTGGAGAAGATAGGTAATGTGAAGACATCAGATGGGAATATGAACCTCTTAAGCAAAGTCTTGTATGTCCCTACAATTACCAAAAATTTAATAAGTGTTGGACAGATTGTTGAAAAAGGATTGCAGGTTAGATTCAATCGATTTGGAGCATATGTTGAAGACCCAAGGCAAGGCTTTCGAAGGATTTCCAAAGGAGAAAAGACAGGAAGGCTTTTCACTTTTGAAGTGGAAGATACAAAAAACATAGCTTTGTTTAGCTATGGATCTCAAACTCTAACAGAGTTGGAGATATGGCACAAAAGGCTTGCTCACATTGGTGAGAGGACACTCAAACAGATTTGCAGGGACCAAAGTGTACTTGGTTTGCCTAATATCACAAGGCAACACATGATTTATAAGTGTGAAGCTTGTCAACTCGGCAAGGCTCATAGACAACCTTTCAATAAAAAAGGATATATGTATCAAAATCCTTTGGATCTAGTGCACACAGATGTGTGGGGTCCAAGTAAGGAGCCATCTATATCAGGCTCAAGATATTATGTGTCTTTCATAGATGATTGTAGCAGGTGGACCATTCTGTTTTTTATGAAGCACAAGGATGAAGTGTTTAATTGCTTTAAGAAGTATATTGCTCTTGTTGAAAACCAAACAGGTAGGACTTTGAAAAGACTCAGATCAGATGGTGGAGGAGAATACTTCTCTTCTGAATTTGATGCCTTCTTGCATGAAAGAGGCATTAAAAGGGAAGTCACTACAAGGTATACACCCGAACTCAATGGTGTAGCAGAGAGGAGGAACAGAGCTATTGTTGAAGCTGCAAGGTCCATGCTCAACGAAAAGGGATTGCCAAACTACCTATGGGCAGAGGCTGTGTCTACAGCCACATATCTCATAAATAGACTTCCATCTAAGTCACTAGATGGAACCACTCCATATGAAGTGTGGAATGGAAGAAGACCTAGTCTAGAGCATTGCAAAATCTTTGGATGCTTAGCCTATGCTCACATTCCTTCTCAAGTAAGAGGGAAATTGGATCCCAAGGCAGAGAAGTGCGTATTTATTGGTTATGATCAAAACCAAAAAGGATATAGATTGTACAATCCAACCAATAAAGGATTTTCTGTGAGTAGAGATGTAATTTTTGATGAAAACAAATCATGGTTTGATGATGACAGGAAAGTGAAGCTGCCGTATGACTTGGATGAAGACTTTCCATCACTTCAACCAAAGGAGCCAAAGCAGATTGAAGAAAGTGATTCGGAGATTGACCTAGAAGACTTGGAAAGACTAAAGCTATGGAAGAACAAAGGTAAAGCAAAGATGCAGGATGCTACATATGGACCGGAGAGCTCACATCAACCACTTAGAAGGTCTTCAAGGGAGAAGAAGAAACCAGAGAGGTTTGGTTATGATACTTCTTTGGTCACCAAGCACTCAATCTACATTGCAAAGGATTCAACCAATGAAGAACCTACCACATTCGAAGAAGCACAAAGCAAGAAAGCTTGGAGAGATGCAATGGATGAAGAAATGGAAGCCTTGAAGGAGAATGACACTTGGGAGCTTGTACCTAACAAGCCATCTATGAAGATAATCGGATCTCGATGGATATACAAAATCAAGAGGAATCCAGATGGAAGTATAAATAGACACAAAGCAAGGTTAGTTGCTAAAGGGTTTGCTCAAACCCATGGTATTGATTATGAGGAGACTTTCTCTCTTGTTGCAAAAATGCCTACAATTAGGGTTCTCATTAGTCTTGCTGCATCTAGAAATTGGAATCTCTATCAACTTGATGTAAAGAATGCTTTCTTGAATGGATGGATTTCTGAGGAAGTGTATATGGCACAACCTCCTGGATATGAGGATGCACATCATCCTAACTATGTATGCAAACTAAAGAAAGCTTTGTATGGATTGAAGCAAGCTCCAAGAGCTTGGAATTTCAGATTGGTGACTTATTTGCAAGACCAAGGATTCAAAGCTAGCAAGGCGGATACCTCTTTGTTCATAAAGAGGAATGGATCTGAAGTGATCTATTTATGTGTGTATGTTGATGATATTATTATCACAGGCAATGATCTTGAAGGAATCAAACAGGTAAAGAGTCAAATGAAGGAGGAGTTCAAAATAAGTGACCTCGGACCACTCACTTATTTTCTTGGATTGGAGTTGATCTACACAGATTCAGGTATATACATCACACAAAGGAAGTATGTCCATGACATGCTCGTTAAGTTCAAGATGGAAAATACCAAGTGTGCAGGTACACCTATGGAGCAAAATCATAAGCTTAGTGCTTATGAAGGAGAGCCAATTGAAGACATCACAAGCTATCAAAGCTTGGTTGGAAGTTTGAACTATGCAACACTCACAAGGGTGGATATATGCTATAGTGTTAGCATATTGAGTCAGTTTATGCATAAGCCGAGAAGACCACATATGGAAGCGGCCAAGAGAGTCCTCAAGTACCTAAAGGGGACCATGAATGAAGGTTTGTTCTATTCATATACTTCAGATATTGAGCTAAAGGTCTACTCAGATGCAGATTGGGCCGGATCTAGAGATGATAGAAGAAGCACATCCGGATATATATCATTTGCAGGTTCAAAAATCATTTCTTGGTCTTCGAAGAAGCAACCAACCGTGGCATTATCTTCTACCGAAGCCGAATATAGAGGTTTGGCTAATGCAACTCAAGAAATCATGTGGTTAAAGTCTTTGTACACAGATCTTGGACTTCATTCTTCAACACCTCACATTTTTGGTGACAACACAAGCTCACTACATCTAGCAGCTAATCCGGTATACCATGCTAGAACCAAGCATATTGAAGTCCACTACCATTACGTAAGGGAGAAGCTAATAAGCAAGGATATTCAACTATCCTATGTCTCTACAGAGATGCAATGTGCAGACATGTTGACGAAAGCTCTTGATGGTACGAAGTTAAGTAGATTCAAGTTGATGATTGGTTTGCAAGAAATCAAGGACAATTGAAGACTTATTTGAAGACCAAGCATGTTAGGCTTGAGGGGGAGCTGTTGGTGCATTTTTCCCAAGCCTACATGCTTGATATATTTGATATTATCCTCATTTGTAAGTTACATGAGTAGTCATGTGAACACCTCTTGTAAAAGAGTACATTTTATCTCTTGTAAATGGAAAAAGAAAAAGGAAAAGGATGGCTTACCTCATCCATGATGTAAAAGAAAAGTCGTGGCCCTATCTACCTAAAATCACGAATTTTGGAGCTGAGGGAATATCTCCTAACTTTGGGGATCACTTTTAGGTGGAGCCATTCGAATTCGAATTCAAAACTCCCTCCAAGAATAGCTATAAAAGGAGCAAGAAGGAAGAGGCGATTAGCAAGCCTTGTACATGACCACTTCATGTCATTTTGTAGAGATTGAAGAGCTTACTCCATAGCTCTATCATTCTACTCCCATTGTGCAAAGATTCATTGCCAATGTGGTTGTAATCATATGTGAATCTATACATTTATTATCATCTACCTCTCTGTTTTGTTCTCTGCTATACTCACTCAGAGCAGTAACTTCAGAAGGTCATATCTCGAGTTATACTGAACCTTTTTCAGTGATTTAACTTGTGTTGGATAGCTTGTACTGTCTACTTTGTGCATATACAGTTTCAAGGTCATTGAATTAATACATTTAGAGATATCTGCATTTTACTGCTTACTATTCTATCTCTACAGAGCCTCGAGAATTATGGGAATGTTCGAGAAATTGATGAAACTTGTTCTCAGTGCTCAGTCCATCATTTGAAGTGTTTTAACTTGGATTGGGAAGCTTGCTAAGTCTATTTGCTATGACCAAAAGGAATTTTTCTAATTCCTACCAGGTTGACAGCACTGTTCATTTTTTCCAGCAGGTGTATGTCCAAAAATAGCAAGTTTTGGGAGCTAGTCATTTCGCAACTAGTCTGTCTTGACTTAAACTTTTGGGATACATGTTCCAAAGTACTTGGCTGATATTTTGGTGGATTTAGGAAGCTCAAAGGGTCTACTAATCAACTCTGAAGTCTCAGTTGGCTGGTGTGAAGCTGGTTGTAGCGGCACCTACTCATCTTTGGATTGCATCCACCATCTCTCTTCACATACATGACAAAGGTAATACAAGATGCTGAACCTTCTTGCTTTGAAGATGTAATTGGAATTGCACATTGGGAAAAAGCTATGGATGAGAAGATGGCTGCACTTTATGGAAATGATACATGGAAGCTAGTTCCATTACCGCAAGGAAAGAAACCCATAGGTTGTAAATGGGTTTACAAGGTAAAGCATAATGCTGATGGTAGCATAAGCAGGTATAAAGCATGATTGGTAGCTAAAGGATATGCACAGATATATGGCATTGATTATGAGGAAACATTCAGCCTTGAAGCTAAAATGTTTATTGTTAGGACACTTGTTGCATTAGCTACAACAAAAGGATGGACTTTGCATCACATGGATGTGAAGAATGCTTTCCTACATGGTGAGTTACAGGAAGAAGTATATATGGACGAGCCACAAGGATATGAAGATTCAAAGCATCCAGAATATGTTTGGAGGTTGCAAAAGGCTTTGTATGGGCTGAAGCAGGCTCCGCATGCATGGCAGGCAAGGATTGCTGATTACTTAACCAGCATTGGGTTTTCTATGTGTGATGCAGATCATTCACTATATGCAAGGAAGGCTGATGATGGCATATTCACGATTTTGGCCATTTATGTTGATGACTTGATTGTAGGTGGTGATAATGAAGAAAGCATCAAAGAGGTAAAGAAACTTCTTATGCACAAATTTGACATGAAAGATCTTGGTGTGTTGTGCTATTTCTTGGGCATTGAGTTTATACATACAGAAACAATTATATGGATGTCGCAAAGGCAATATGCCTTGAATATGCTGCAAAAGTATGGTATGG
The DNA here is from genome assembly GCA_020310875.1 of Ceratopteris richardii. Taxonomy (NCBI): domain Eukaryota; kingdom Viridiplantae; phylum Streptophyta; class Polypodiopsida; order Polypodiales; family Pteridaceae; genus Ceratopteris; species Ceratopteris richardii. The sequence continues at coordinate 55,269,581 of CM035441.1, read as the reverse complement.
CTGGTTGTAAGCCAATTTCTATGCCATTAGATCAGAATTTGAAGTTGGATACTACATCAGGTGAAGCATTGGAAAATGCTACGATGTACAAGAAAATTGTGGGAAGTCTTATATATCTTACAATTACAAGGTCTGATTTAAGCTATACTGTTGGAATTGAAAGTCAGTTTATGTAGGTTCCTAGGAAGCCACATTTGGATGCTCTACGGCGCACTCTATGTTATGTGAGTGCTACTTTGGATTATGCATTGTTTTATGAAGCTAGTGTAGATTTGCAAGTTCATGGATACACCGATGCAGATTGGGCTGGTAGTACTTCAGATAGAAGATCTACTAGTGGCTTTCTTTTCTCACTTGGAGGTGCAGCTATTACATGGAGCAATAAGAAGCAACCCACTGGTACTTTGTCGAGTACAGAGGCTGAGTATAGAGGTGCTGCAATGGTAGCATGTGAGGCATCATGGCTGGAGATGTTACTTGCAGATTTAGGTGTGGAAGTGCAAAAGCCTATCACTATCTATTGTGATAATCTTAGCAGCATATAGTTAGTGCAGGGTTCCCTTGCCTTGTACCTATTTATAGATCCATCACACTTCTTTTTAATTTTGTATATCCACCTTTACCCAATTACCTTCATATCTAGCTTCTTGGGAACTAGATCCCACGTGTGATTTTCCTACAATGCTTCCACTTCTTTGTGCATGGTTTCTCTCCACTCTTTCTTCTTCCTAGCCTCTTCAAATTAAGAAGGCTCTTCTGCCATAGAGTCTTTAGTGATGTACACAGAGTGTTTTGTGACTAAGCATGTATCATATCCATACCTTATGGGCTTCTTACTTTCTCTTTGTGATCTCCTTAGGGCTTGATTGGAAGACTTGGGTAGATCTTCTGATTGCTTGAATTTGAACTTGCCTCTTGACTTCCACGCTTTGAAATCAATATGCTCCTCATCCTCTGAGTTGACGTCTTCTCCTAAGTGTCGATCTTCTTGAGTGAGGGTTGGACAATCATTTTCCAAATCATATGGTAACTTGACTTTCTTGCAATCGTCTTCAAACCATGAATTATTCTCATCAAATAATACATCCCTACTAACTATGAATGCCTTTTTAGAGGGATTGTATAGTCTATATCCCTTTTGATTCTGATCATACCGAATAAATATATATTTCTTAGCCTTAGGTTCAAGCGTCCCTCTAATTTGTGATGGGATGTGTGCATAGGCAATGCACCCAAATATTTTGCAATGATCCAATGAGGGTCTCCTGCCATTCAATGCTTCATATGGTGTCATGCCATCCAATCATTTGGATGGAATCCTATCAACCAAGTAGGTGACTATAGAAACAGCCTCTGCCCATAAATAATTAGGTAATTTTTTCTCATTTAACATAGACCTAGCTGCTTCAATAATTAACATGTTCCTTCTCTCTGCCACTCCATTCAATTGAGGAGTATACTTGGTTGTTACTTCCCTCTTTATGCCTATGTCATGTAGAAATAAATCAAACTCATGTGAAAAGTACTCACCACCTCCATCATACCTCATTCTCTTCAAGCTCTTCCTGTTTGGTTTTCAACTAGTGCCAAATACTTCTTGAAACATGTAAATACCTCATCCTTATGCTTCATGAAATAGAGGATTGTCCACTTACTATATTTATTAATAAATGAGACATAGTACCTTCAACCTGAGATGGATGGATCTTTGCTAGGACCTCACACGTCAGTGTGTAAAAGCTCCAAATAGTCTTCATGGATGTACCCTTTCTTGTTGAATGGTTGCCTGTGAGCTTTGCCAAATTGGCAAACTCCACATTTGTATATCATGTGCTGCTTGGTCACATTGGGAATGCCAAGCACACTTTGATCCCTGCAAATTTGCTTCAGAGTTCTTTCTCATGTGTGCCCTAGCCGTTTGTGCTATATTTCCAACTCAGATAAGGTTTGATCTCTATAAGTGAATAGTGCTATGTTCCTTATGTCTTCAATTTCAAATGTAAATAATCTACTTGACTTCTCACCTTTGGCAATCCTTTTGAAGCCTTGTTGGGGATCTTCCACATATGCTCCATGCTTAGTGAACCTGACGTGTAGACCTTTCTCTACAATCTAATTAGGTTTTTGGTTATAGTAGGCACATATAGAACTTTGCTCAAAAGGTTTATACTACCATCCGATGTTTTGACATTTCCAATTTGCTTGACTAAGTGTTTAGTGTCATCACCTGCTTGTACTTCATGCTTCCCCTTGGGTTCTTCAAGATCAGATAATAGAGCTACATTTCCTTCCACATGATTGGAACAACCTGAGTCAATGTAGAAGAGATGCTCATCATTTTTACCTTACTTGGATGCCATGTTCATGATGAGTAGAGAGTCTTCTTGATCTTAAGTATAGTTGTTGAAGTCCCTTCTTCCTCGAAAGCCTCCTTGATAATTTTTTTTGTTGTAGCCTTGATTGTAGTTATGGTTGTAGTTGCCTCCACCATTGTTGTACCTGAAAGAACTTGGAGAAGCTTGTCGAAGGTAGAAAAGTGCGTTTCGAAGCGATGAAGTTTGGTCAAGCCAACCGGCACAAGACCAGCCCTTGAGCTTTTGGAGACTCAAATAGACCTTATAGGCATGCTATAAGTGCAAAGAAACACACTATGTACCTTGGAGCATCAAGGAGAATGAGTCGATACAAAACAGATAGGTTCGCGGGTCGACTAGCTAAAAAAACTTACTATCTATGGAAGAGACAATGAACTTCAAATGCCCATAGCGACCAGCGTGATTACAATTAGAAACAATACTTTTATGGGAGTGATACACATAGGGTTGAGTGTATGGAATGCACAAAAGTATAAGGAATAAGCAAAATATGCTATAGGAACGAATGCGACATTCACCGGTGGTACTTCCTATTTTTCAGGAATATGCAGAGATTGACCCCGAGGCAGAAAAACTGATATTTCTCCAAATATGCTGAACCAAATGCTTTGAAAATTTACAGGCATAAACTAGACACTGATACCTTTCCAATGAGTCCTCTTGCACTCAATTTGGAGCTCTGAGGAGAGATCAGCAGCCTCTGCAAGATTACTGTTGGCGAAGAAGATGATGCAGAAAATTGAAGGAGCAAGACAATGATGGTCACAAGTGTATGTATATTGCTTCCATGTATAATACAAGTGATTTCAACTCCTTATATAGCCTCTAGGAGTGTTCCACGACTTTTACAACTTGAATTTGAATTCAAATGAAGGTGGGAATGGTTGTTGGAGGGAATCAATTCACTTCCCTACAATCTAGGAAAAGTGAAGATCTTGATTGATCTACTTTTAGGTGACTTGATTTGCTTGATTGAATGCAACTTCAACCACCAAAATTTCGTGGGATTTTGGCCCTATATTTGTACCTTTACATGTGTACAACTCAAGGCTTTTACAATGGTAAATGAGCCATCAAAATATTCTCAAAAAATACAATAAATGAGCATATGAAAAAGAACTCTCCAACGGATATTCTTTCGACGCGATAGCCTTTGATGTAGATCAAATCCACCTCAAGCATAGTGTAAGCTTGATGTTCCAACATCTCCCCCTCAAGCTAAAGTATGCTTGAGTCTTCATTCTCTGATAGGTTGAATACCTGCCATAGCTTTGAATCTACAAAGCTTTATTCCATCAAGTGCCTTCGTCATCATATCTGCTACTTGCTTTTCAGTTGGAACAAAAGAAATGTCGATCTCCTTTGCCATGAGCTTCTCCCTGATGAAGTGATAATGGACTTCTATATGCTTGGTTCTCGCATGGAAAATAGGATTTTCCGCTAGATGCATGGAACTTACATTATCTCCAAATATGTGAGGTTTGGAACTCACAAGTCCCAAATCTGTATACAATGCTTTTAACCATATTGCCTCTTGAGTTGCTATGGTCAAGCCTCTGTACTCTGCTTCAGTTGAGGATAAAGCAACTGTTGGTTGCTTCTTGGAACTCCATGATACTAGCTTCGAACCTGTAAATGCTAAGTAACCAGATGTACTTTTTCTATCATCCTTAGCTCCTGCCCAATCTGCATCTGAGTAGATTTTGATATCCAAATCGGAAGAGTAAGGATAGAATATACCTTCGTTGATTGTACCTTTGAGATACTTCAGTACTCTCTTAGCCGCATCCATGTGTGGTCTTCTTGGTGAGTGCAGGAACTGACTAAGCACTCCCACACTATATGAGATGTCTGCCCTTGTGTGAGTAGCATATATCAAGCTACCTACCAAGCTTTGATACTCTTTTATGTCTTCAATTTTCTCACCCTCATAAACACTAAGTTTATGATTCATCTCCAAAGGTGTACCTGCAGGTTTAGTGTTCTCCATTTTGAACTTGAGAAGCAGATCCTGAATGTATCTTCTTTGAGTCAAATACATTCCTTCATCTGTGTATATCACCTGCATACCTAGGAAATATGTGAGCTCACCTAGGTCACTGATTTTGAACTCCTCTTGCATGTGTCTCTTGATCCTTTGAATGCCATTTAGATCATCACCTGTCACAATAATATCATCTACATATACACATAGATAGATAACCTCATTGTGATCCCTTTTGATGAATAGAGAAGGATCTGAGATGCTAGCTTTGAACCCTTGGTCTTGAAGATATGTAACCAACCTGTAATTCCAAGCTCTTGGAGCTTGTTTCAATCCATACAATGCTTTCTTAAGTCTGCAAACATAAGATGGATGATTAGGGTTTTCAAAACCTGGTGGTTGTGAAATGTATACCTCTTCACTTATCCAACCATTTAAGAATGCATTTTTCACATCAAGTTGGAGGAGTCTCCAATTCCTTGCAGCAGCTACACTTATCAATGTCCTGATTGTAGTCATCTTTGCAACTGGTGAGAATGTTTCCTCATAGTCTATACCATGAGTTTGTGAGCATCCTTTGGCAACTAATCTTGCCTTGTACCTGCAAACTGATCCATCTGAATTTCTTTTAACTTTATATACCCATCTGCAACCAATTACCTTTTGATTCGGCGACATCGGAACCAAATCCCAAGTGTCCATCTCCTTCAACGCATCTATCTCTTCATTCATGGCCTTTTCCCAATTAGGGTTTCCCTTTGCCTCTTCATAGGTTGAGGGCTCCTCTGAAATAGAGTCTTTTTACAAGTAGATTGAATGCTTTGTAACAAATGTGGAATCATATACATACCTTTCTGGTTGTTTCTTCTCTCTTGCTGATCTTCTAGGTGCTTGTTTGGAGCATTCTCCAACCTCTTGCATCTTTGCTTTGCCTCTTGACTTCCATAGCTTGTAATCCCTTTCTCTTTCATCTTGGTCATCGTCTGTATCACTTCTTGGATCCTGGACCTTTGTATCATGCTTGCTTCCTAATTGATGAGAGTCATAATCAAGATCATATGGTAGTGTTACCTTTTGTTTGTCTTCATCATACCAAGACCTGTGTTCTTCAAACACAACATCTCTACTTGTAGTGAATTGCTTGGTTGAAGGATTGAAGAACCTGTAACCCATCTGAGTTGAATCATATCCAATAAACACTGCCTTTGTTGCCCTTTCATCTAGCTTACCTCTTATTTGTGATGGTACATGAACATAAGCTAAACAACCAAAAACCTTGCAATGTCCAAGACTAGGTTTTCTTCCATGCCATGCTTCATAAGGAGTCATACCTTGAAGTGATTTGGATGGTAGTCGATTGACAAGGTACACTGCAGTTGAAATAGCTTCTGCCCATAGATAATGTGGCAACTTCTTCTCTTCAAGCATTGTTCGGGCTGATCCAACCAATGTCTTGTTTCTCCTCTCTGCAATTCCATTTAGTTGAGGAGAGTACCTGGTAGTCACTTCCCTTTTGATACCTTTGTCCTGCAAGAACTCATCAAACTCTTTGGAGAAGTATTCTCCCCCTCCATCAGATCTGAGCTTCTTTAGTGATCTACCTGTATGATTCTCCACATGTGCAAGATACTTCTTGAAGCAATCAAATACTTCATTCTTACTCTTGATAAAGTATAGAACAGTCCACCTACTATGGTCGTCAATAAATGAGACATAATACCTTGATCCTGCCAATGAAGGTTCTTGACTTGGTCCCCATACATCTGTATGTACTAAGTCCAATAAGTTGTTGTGGATGTAGCCTTTGTGGTTGAATGGTTGTCTTTGTGCCTTCCCAATCTGACATGCATCACACCTGTTGATCATGTGTTGCTTTGATATGTTCGGCAGTCCTAGAACACTTTGATCCCTGCATATATCCTTCAAGGTTCTTTCATTCACATGAGCAAGTCTCTTATGCCACACTTCAAGCTCACTTAGGGTTTGAGACCCAAAGTTGAATAGATCTATGTTCTTGGTATCTCCTACTTCAAAAGTAAAGAGCCTACCATGCTTCTCACCTCGGGCTATCTTCTTGAAGCCTTGACATGGATCTTCCACAAAAGCTCCATGTTGGGTGAACCTAACTTGCAAGCCTTTTTCAACTATTTGGCCTACACTTATTAGGTTTTTAGTGATAGTGGGTACATAGAGAACCTTACTCAGAATGTTTGTCCTGCCATTGGAAGCTTTGACATTAACAATCTTCTCCACATTGTGCTTCGTGTCATCCCCTGTTTGCACTTCATGTCTATGCTTTGGACTTTCCAAGTCAGATAGAAGAGCAATGTTGCCTGCAACATGATTCGAACATCTTGAATCTATGTAGAACAAATGATCGTCTTCTTTACCTTCTTTGTGGCTTAGGTTCATAAGAAGCAATGAGTCTTCATGTGGTTGATCTTCTGAATAATTGTTGTAGTCCCTTCTATTATAGCTTCTATTGTTGTTGTTGAAGTTGTGTCCACCTCTGCCTCTATTGCCGCCATATCCACCTCTTCCACTTCCTTTCTGGGTCTTCCCATTGAACCAGCAATTCTGAGTGGTGTGGTTGGTCTTATCGCATATGGCACAAGGTTGAACATTCTGACCTTTGGCTTTGTCTTGCTTTGGTCCTTTCTTCTTCCCTTTCCACTTGCTCTTGCTTGCGAAGTTGGCTTGGGAAGTCTCTTCTTCATCTTCTTCCTTCTTCTTGCCTTTCTGCTTCTTATCCTTCTTATCTGCATGTAGAGCACTAGTTGAATTACCATGATAAGAGTTACCTTCCTTTATGCTATTATTGGCTTCTTGATTGAAGAGTTGTCCAAGAAAGATGTTGAAGTCTGGAGTCTGCACATCCATGATGAGATCATACGCCGTCGTGAAGGATTGCCATTGCTTATCACTTCGAATGCCGTTGAGAATTTGCTTCATGATGACCTCTTCTTCAATCAGCTCTCCAATGGATGCTAACTGATCCGCAACCTCTTTGACCTTGGTAACAAACTCTGTGATGGTTTGTTTAGGTGTCTTCTTCATTTGGTTGAACTCGTTCCAAAGATGATTCTTTCTTGCTTTGGTACTAGCAGAAAAGAACGTCTCCAGGGCATCCCAAGTCTCTTGAGATGTCTTGCATCCTCTAATATGTGGTAATAGAAAGTCAGAGATAGAGTTTAGTATGTACGACCTTGCTTGAGCATCCCTTGCGCACCAAAGTGTGAGCTTATCTGTCTCCTCCTGTGTAGGTCCTCCTTTGGATCTTGGAATAGGCATAGCTTCATCACCTGCTACAATTCCATAAAGATTTCTACCTTGCAAATAGGCCTCCATTCTGATTTTCCAAGCCGCGTAGTTGTGTCGATCAAGCTTCTCGATCATTGAGGGAAAGCCGTCACCCATCTTGAACTAGCTCTGATACCACTGAAAGAACTTGGAGAAGCTTGTCGAAGGTAGAAAAGTGCGTTTCGAAGCGATGAAGTTTGGTCAAGCCAACCGGCACAAGACCAGCCCTTGAGCTTTTGGAGACTCAAATAGACCTTATAGGCATGCTATAAGTGCAAAGAAACACACTATGTACCTTGGAGCATCAAGGAGAATGAGTCGATACAAAACAGATAGGTTCGCGGGTCGACTAGCTAAAAAAACTTACTATCTATGGAAGAGACAATGAACTTCAAATGCCCATAGCGACCAGCGTGATTACAATTAGAAAAAATAATTTTATGGGAGTGATACACATAGGGTTGAGTGTATTGAATGCACAAAATTATAAGGAATAAGCAAAATATGCTATAGGAACGAATGCGACATTCACCGGTGGTACTTCCTATTTTTCAGGAATACGTAGAGATTGACCCCGAGGCAGAAAAACTGGGATTTATCCAAATCTGCTGAACCAAATGCTTTGAAAATTTACAGGCATAAACTAGACACTGATACCTTTTCAATGAGTCCTCTTGCACTCAATTTGGAGCTCTGAGGAGAGAGCAGCAGCCTCTGCAAGATTACTGTTGGCGAAGAAGATGATGCAGAAAATTGAAGGAGCAAGACAATGATGGTCACAAGTGTATGTATATTGCTTCCATGTATAATACAAGTGATTTCAACTCCTTATATAGCCTCTAGGAGTGTTCCACGACTTTTACAACTTGAATTTGAATTCAAATGAAGGTGGGAATGGTTGTTGGAGGGAATCAATTCACTTCCCTACAATCTAGGAAAAGTGAAGATCTTGATTGATCTACTTTTAGGTGACTTGATTTGCTTGATTGAATGCAACTTCAACCACCAAAATTTCGTGGGATTTTGGCCCTATATTTGTACCTTTACATGTGTACAACTCAAGGCTTTTACAATGGTAAATGATCCATCAAAATATTCTCAAAAAAATACAATAAATGAGCATATGAAAAAGAACTCTCCAACGGATATTCTTTCGACGTGATAGCCTTTGATGTAGATCAAATCCACCTCAAGCATAGTGTAAGCTTGATGTTCCAACAGTACCTGCCCCTAGATTGTCCATAGCTTCCTCTATAGAAGCCTCTTCCCCTTTGGTTCCTTGTATTTTGTAGCATTCTTCTCTACTGTGGTTGTTGAGACCACAAATATTGCATGGTGAATTATTGTAGGGTCTCCCCCTACCTTGCTTTCCTCCTCTGCCCTTTCCTCTAGCACCTCTTCATCTTCCTGCATAATTAGCTTGAGAGCTACTAGCCTCTTCTTCCTATTTCTTGCTTTTACCTTTATCCTTAGTTTTATTCTTATATGTATAAAGGGTAGAAGATTGGTTATCTCTTGAGTTGTCAACCATTTCTGTTTAGCTTTGTCTCATGGGTGAAGAGTTGCCCCATCAAGGTGTTGAGATCAGGTATTTGTATATCCATGTAGAGGTCTGTTGTGGTGGACTCCCACTTGTCATCAGCATTAATCCCATTGATGATCTGCCTCACTATGTGCTCTTCCTCTATCTCTTCTCCAATGCTTTCAAGCTGGTCAGCTACATCTTTCATTTTGGTTCCTTTGCACACCATGTGGTCAACCTTTGTTGCTCTTCCATTGTTGGTTGATTCTTTCTCTTGAAAATTGGCATGCTGTCATCTCCTGAGATGTATCCATATAAGCTTCTCCCTTGAAGGTATGCTTGCATCCTTAGTGGCCATGCTCACTAGTTGTTCCTGTTCAATCTATCAAGAAGGAAATCCATCTCCCATCTTGATTGTGCTTGCTTTGATACCACTATTGGAGGAGATGGTGGATAGTCACAAGAGATGAATTGGTGTAGCTAAAATCTGCTTCACACCTACTACAAGTGATGGTTGGAGAGTCTTGTGGGCCCCTTTAGTTACATAATGATCATAAATAATCACGTATGTTGCTTGGAAGATGATCGACTAATGATAGGATCAAAGAACATAGGTAGGAATATAATCTGAGGTCCAAAACTTGCTATTTGATACACCTATTCAATGTTTTGAACCATTTTTTGAATACAACAACAATTGACTAAATTCCTTTTGGGAAACTCTAATTAGCTTAACAGGCTACCAATCATGAGTGATATCATAAAAAATGACGGATTATATGCAGAGAAACGTGTTTAGCAAACCAACCAAGCATCCCGACATTTACGGGCCTTGACAGTTAACATATGAGTAAGCAAAGATGGATTAATATCTAACGATCACGAGAAGCATTACTAATGAAACTTTGTAGGTGTTGAGATCAGGTATTTGTATATCCATGTAGAGGTCTGTTGTGGTGGACTCCCACTTGTCATCAGCATTAATCCCATTGATGATCTGCCTCACTATGTGCTCTTCCTCTATCTCTTCTCCAATGCTTTCAAGCTGGCCAGCTACATCTTTCATTTTGGTTCCTTTGCACACCATGTGGTCAACCTTTGTTGCTCTTCCATTGTTGGTTGATTCTTTCTCTTGAAAATTGGCATGCCGTCATCTCCTGAGATGTATCCATATAAGCTTCTCCCTTGAAGGTATGCTTGCATCCTTAGTGGCCATGCTCACTAGTTGTTCCTGTTCAATCTATCAATAAAAGAAGGAAATCCATCTCCCATCTTGATTGTGCTTGCTTTGATACCACTATTGGAGGAGATGGTGGATAGTCACAAGAGATGAATTGGTGTAGCTAAAATCTGCTTCACACCTACTACAAGTGATGGTTGGAGAGTCTTGTGGGCCCCTTTAGTTACATAATGATCATAAATAATCACGTATGTTGCTTGGAAGATGATCGACTAATGGTAGGATCAAAGAACATAGGTAGGAATATAATCCGAGGTCCAAAACTTGCTATTTGATACACCTATTCAATGTTTTGAACCATTTTTTGAATACAACAACAATTGACTAAATTCCTTTTGGGAAACTCTAATTAGCTTAACAGGCTACCAATCATGAGTGATATCATAAAAAATGACGGATTATATGCAGAGAAACGTGTTTAGCAAACCAACCAAGCATCCCGACATTTACGGGCCTTGACAGTTAACATATGAGTAAGCAAAGATGGATTAATATCTAACGATCACGAGAAGCATTACTAATGAAACTTTGTAGGATTAAAATAGACATTATGTTGGATCAATCATGCTTTAAATCATAGGAAATGCTTAACTATAGACAGATAACAAGCTGTGACAAGATCCCTATTTTGATGGAGTTATGACAGAGAAATAAGAATGAGAAGTAATGATCATATATGTATTAAACCATGTAAAAGTACAATGTCATTGGAAATCAACCATTGCTCGATGAGTGAGAAGTGAGTGAGCTATGAGGTGAGATCCTCTTCTCAATGAACATACATCAAAATGATCTCTGAATCTCGAGATAGACGTGGACCTTTCATATCTTCTTTTTATAGTTATTGTTGGAGCCAAAGGATTTGAGTTCAAATTCGAATCTCTACCTAAACGTGAATGCGAAAGTATAGGACTGATTCTATCTTGACTCAACTACCAAATGATATGAGATTTTGTGCTTCCTAACTCCTTGTGAGTATATTCCACTTTTACAAAAGTAAATGTGAAGTAGAATTACAAGAGGTTGAACATTTTAAGTCTTCCAAGTGTTACGCCAATAAATCAAGCTTATGTGAGGTGATCAAGTATGTAGGCTTGGGCTTAATTGCACCAACAATTATGATGAGGAAAAACTACTAAGAGCACCTGTCGCAACATTAGGTTTTCCAGGTTGATATTGAATCAGACTAAAATTTTGAATAAATGAAGCCCATTAAAGAGTTCGATCAAATATTAATGATTGATTTCATAAGTGCTTAATTGCTTATTGATTGATTTTGATTAATATCTAAGATCCCATAAGAAAGTGTTTCCAAATTCATAAAGCATGCACAACTATTAATAATTCTTTATCATACATACTATAATTCTTCTCAAAGGAATTCATCTTCCTACTTTCAAATGCAATGGGATCATCATTTTGCATTAAAACTTGCACCTATACCTGAGCCATTAGCATCTCTAACTAAATGAAAAGATTATGCAAAATCAAGTATGTACAAAACACGTGTATGTGAAGCTATATGTTAGAATTTTTCAAATGATTGTTCTTGTGCTAAACCTCATGAAAATTTTATTTTCTTTTTCAATAATAAAGTAAGGGACAATGCTAAATAAGAAAAACTTCAAAAAAACTTCTTATAGCCAAGAAGAGAATGTACATCATTGATTGATTCACATATAGGCCATTCTATAATGAACTTAACCTTCTTCATTTCTACATGCACTATGTCAATAGGAATAATATGACCTAAATATTCTAGATACCTTGGAAAATATGCTCATCATTCTTACCATGAACAAGTATATCATCTAGGAAAAGTAGAACTAAGCTTGATAATCAAGGAAAATATTGTTCATATTACATGCAAATGTAGCATGAGAATTTGAAGATCCAAAGGGCATTATCATAAACTCATATTGGCATGTTTGAGTCCTAAAAGAAGTCTTGTAAATATCGTTATGCATCATCTGTATTTGATGGTAACCCCATTTAAGATCAATCTTACTAAAGATATGGGATCCTCAAAGTTTATATAGTGATTCATCTATATGAGGAATAGGGTATCCATTCTTATTTATGATCTTGTTGAGGGCCCTATAGTCAATGCACATCCTGTTAGTTTTATTCTTTCTCTCAACTAAGAGAACTAGTGCTCCAAATGTCCCTCTCAATGATCTCCAAATCGGGCTCACTTCATGCGAGATTTTGATCCGTTTTTATAGCTTGGAGTTGGAGCCAATTTTTCGAATTCGAATTCAAGCTCTTACCATAAAGTGAATCCTAAACTTTAGGAATTACTTTCTCATCAACCAACTACCAAGTAATACGAGATGTGATTCCTTTTAACTCCATGTGAGAGTAGTGCAATTAACATATGCACTTTTACAAGGATAAAAGTAAATTGCTTTTTTACAAGGGAATAGTCATATGTGACTTTAAATGACTATATGAAATAAATGCTAATTGTCCAAGTATGTAGGCTTGGACTTATTTGCACCAATAGCTCCCCCTCAATGCTAGCATGCTTGGTCTTCATTTCTCTTTGATTTCATGCAATCCAATCATCATGTTGAACCGGTTCATCTTAGTTCCATCCAAGGATTTTGTTAATATATCTGCAACTTGAAAATTGGTCGATACATAGGATAATTGGATGTCCTTGCTAAGTACCTTTTTCTCTCACATAATGATAGTTCACTTCAACATGCTTAAGTCCCTGCATGATATATATGATTAGCAGCCCAATGAAGTGAACTAATGTTATCTCCAAAAATCATTGGAGTATAAGAATGTAATCCCAAATCTATGTAAAGTAGCTTAAGCCACATAGCCTCTTGTGTTGCATTTGCTAAGCCTCTATATTCTGCTTCAGTTGGTGATAATGCCACAGTTGGTTGTTTCTTGGGTGACCATGAAATCAGCTTTGAGCCTACAAAAGATAAGTAGCTAGAAGTGCTCCTTCTATCATCTTTTAAACATGCCCAACCCGCATTAGAGTATAGCGTGATATCCAAATCAGATGTGAATGGATAAAACAACCCTTCATTTATGGTACCTTTTAGATACGATAGGATCCTCTTCGCAGCTTCCATGTGAGGTTTTCTTGTTGTATGGATAAATTGACTTAATGTACTTACTCCATAGCATATGTCCACTCTAGTTAGGGTTGCATCGTTGAGACTCCCTACAACCCTTTGATAACTTAAAATATCTTCAAGTAGTTCTCCCTCATGAGAACTAAGTTTGTGGTTGAGCTCCATGGGTGTACTTGCAACTTTAGTATTCTCCATCTTCAATTTAACCAACATATCATGAATGTGCTTCCTCTAAGTAATAAAGACACTAGAATCTGAATATACAAGTTCTAATCTAAGAAAATATGTTAACAAACCAAGGTCATTGATTTTAAACTCTTCCATCATCTGATCCTTGATTTGCTTGATGCCATTGGCATCATTCCCTCTAATGATAATGTCATCCACATAAACACATAGGTAAATAATGTCTGAGTTAGTCTTCTTTATGAACAAAGAAGATTCTACTATGCCAACAACAAAGCTTTGGTCTTGCAAATATGTGACAAGCCTATGGTTCTAAGCTCTAGGAGATATTTTTTAAACATGAAGTGCTTTCCTTAATTTGCATACATAATCTGGTTTTTCCTTGTCTTCATACCCTAGTGGTTGATCCATGTAAACCTCTTCAAAAATCTATCCATTAAGGAATGCATTTTCAACATCTAACTGACACAATTTCCAATTCTTTGAAGCAGCAATACTTATTAAAACCCTAATTGTTGGCATCTTAGCCACAGGTGAGAAGGTATCCTCATAATCTATTCCATGGGTTTGAGAAAACCCCTTTGCTACTAGCATTGCTTTGTACTTGTTTATTGAACCATTTGAATTCTTCTTTACTTTGTAAATCCACTTGGATCCTATTACCTTCATGCTTGGCTACTTGGGGACCAAATCCCAAGTATTGTTCTCTTGGAGTGCTTCAATTTCCTCCTGCATAGCTTCTCTCTATTCTTCTTTCTAATTTGCTTCTTCAAATGAAGAAGGCTCCTCTTACATAGAATCTTTAGTCATGTATATAGAATACTTGGTGACTAGTGATGTATCATAGCCATACCTTATGGGTTTTTTACTCTCCCTTTGAGATCTTCTAAGTGCTTGATTGGATGACTCCGGAATGTCTTCCAATTGTTTGAATTTTGTATTTCCCTTGCACTTCCAAGCTTTGAAGTCAATCTGATCTTCATCTTCTGAGTTGATATCTTCTGATATTTGTGGTTCTTCTTGAGTCAGAGTTGGAAAATCGCTTTCCAAGTCATAGCATAGCTTTATTTTCCTACAGTCATCTTCAACCCAAGAGTTATTTTCATCAAAAACTACATCCCTACTAACTATAAATCCTTTTTTAGTGGGATTATATTGGGAAGGTCTCCTGCCATTCCATGCCTCATAAGGTGTCATTCCATCCAAGGACTTGGATGGAAGCCTATTAATTTAGTATGTGGCTATGGAAAAAACCTCTGCCCATAGGTAAGTTGGAAGTTTCTTTTCATTCAACATTGATCTTGCAGCCTCTACTATTAACCTATTCCTTCTCTCTGTCATTCCATTTTGTAAAGGATTGCACCTTGTTGTAACCTCTCTCTTTATGCCTTTGTCCTGTAAGGAGTCAAATTCATGTGACAAATACTCACCACCTTCATTAGATATGAGCCTCTTCAAGATTCTATTTGTTTGGCTCACAACCAATGCTAAATACTTCTTGAAACAAGTGAAGAACATCTTTATGCTTCATAATGTAAAGAATTATCCATCTACTATAGTCATCTATGAATGAAACATAGCGCCAAATTGGCATGCTCCACATTTGTAAATCATGTGTTGCTTGGACACATTTGGAATGCCAATCACACTCTCATCCCTGCATATTTTCTTTAGTGTTCTTTCACCTATATGACCTAGTCTCTTATGCCATATCTATCTATACATCTATCTATCTATCTATCTATCTATCCATCCATCCATCCATCTATTTATCTATCTATCTATCTATCTATCTATCTATCTATCTATCTATCTATCTATCTATCTATCTATCTATCTATCTATCTATCACATCCATTCTGAGAGGCATTGAGTTGCTTTAGTGAGCATACATTGAGCTCATCTCAGGTATTAGTAGTCCACTACACTTCATTGTATCATATGTTCATGAGCATATACATTGTGATACATTTCTTCAAGTTCATATCTATATATTGTTCTTTGCATCATCTTCATTTTTCTCAATGATTTTGTGGAATGGATGTCTCTGTGTGTACTTCCTAGTTTGTTGAACTTTAACTTGGCTTAGTTATATTGAAGTGTCTACCACTTGCATATCAATTTTCATCACATTTGGTTTAGAGGACCTTGAGATATGAGTCATAGAAGGTGACTATGTCTAGACACCTTCTAGATCTTGAAATGTTAGGATGACCCCCTTGACTTGTTAGAATCATTTCCCAGTGTATGGTGTGGCTAAATTGATGTGATAACTTTCTTTAGTTAGCTACACACTCCAATTAGATAATTGCAAAATATCTCTAGTCAAGTCATACCAAGTTGTGAGCTCTGAGCAAATCATTGAGCACTTCTATTCCCAAAATAGAAGGTTTATTCACATTTCTAGTACATGCAAGTCATCTATTTTGATGAAGACTTTTGGGAATGATGCTCCAAGAAACTTACTAGTTCCAAATGAATTAATGAGAATCTAAAGGAGTCTTTTAAGTATCTATGGAGTAAACTTGGCAAGTGTAGAGCAGGTTTTATGCAACATCAGCTTATCTCTGGAACCTACCTATCCATCTCCTCATAGTGGTATCAGAGCAATAAAAAATCAACATGGGAGATGCATTTCTGTCATCCATAGGCAAATTGGATGGAGGTAACTACTCGGCTTGCTCACTTAGAATGGAAGCTTACCTTCAAGAGAGAAATCTCTATGGTTACATATCTGGAGATGAGATGATGCTAATCCTCAGAAGCAAAGGACAACCAAGTCAAGAGGAACAAGAGAGCTTAACCACATGGTGCTCAAAGGATGCTCTCCCCACATCATATATTCTTAACTCAATCTCTGATTTTTTACTTCCACACATCAGGAATTGCAAGACTTCACAAGAGACTTGGAATGCTCTTGAAGCATTCTTCTCGTCAAGTACAAAGGCAAGAAAGAATCAACTATAGATGGAGTTCACCACACTCTAGAAGATTCCCAAGCAATGTGTGACTAATTTTGTTACCAAAATGAAGGACCAAGTAGATCAACTTGGAAGCACTGGAGAGATCATTGATAAAGAATAGATAATAAGGCATGTTATGAATGGAATAAAGGCAGATGGAAAATGGGAAGCTTTCACCATAGCCATGGACCTCTACACAGACATGCAAGTTCCTAATTTCAACACCCTCATGGGAAAATTGTTCACACATGAGGCAAAGCTTATGAATAATGGAGATAACTCAAAAGGTCATCAATTCTCAATAATTATCAAGGAGGATACAAAGGAAGGAGAGACTACAACAACTATGCAGGTGATCAAACTCAAGAGGATTCATTCCTTCTGGTGAACATGACAATAAAGCAAGGTAAATCAGATGAATATGTATTCTATATAGACTCAAGTTGCTCAAATCATGTAGCACGGAATGTAGCTCTACTCTCAAACTTGGAAGATACAAGAAATTGAAATGAAGTCCAAATATGGGATGACACAATGCATCCACTGGAAAAGATAGGCAATGTGAAGACTTTATATGGAAATATGAACCTATTGAGCAAGGTATTGTATGTGCCGATTATCACCAAAAATCTTGTAAGTGTAGGTTAGATTGTTAAAGAGGGATTGCATGTCAGATTCAAAAAGAATGGAGCATTTTTTGAGGATCCACATCAAGGATTCAAGAGGATAGAAAAGGGAGAAAATTCAGGTAGACTATTTACATTCAAACTCCAAGATACTAGAAACATTTCTTTGTTCAGTTATGGTAGTCAAACCTTATCAAAATCTATATTTTTGCACAAGAGCTTAGATCATATAGGTGAAAGGTCTTAGAAGAAAATCACTAGGGATCAAAGTGTGCTTGGTCTACCAAATATCTCCAAACAACACATGATTTACAAATGTAGTGTTTGTCAATTTGGCAAGTCTCACAGACAGCCATTCACAAAGAAGGAATACATTCATGGAGAAAAATTGGAGCCGGACAATATATGTATGGGAACCAAGCAAGGAGGCTTCAATCTTTGGATCCAGGTATTATGTGTCCATTGATGATTGTAGCATATGGACAATGCTATATTTTATGAAGCATAAAGATGACACGTTCTCTTATTTCAACAAATATCTAGCACTTGTAGAAAATCAAACAGGTAAGAGGCTAAGGTCAGATGGAGGGGGAGAATATTTCTCCCATGGCTTTGATTCTTATCTCCAAGATAGAGGAATCAAAGGAGAGATTACAACAATGTATACTCCAGAGAAAAATGGAGTGGTAGAGAGAAGAAATAGGACCATAGTGGAGGCTACAAGATCAATGTTGAATGAGAAGAAGTTGACCAATTACCTATGGGCAGAGGTTGTATCGACAACCACCTATCTAATCAATAGACTACCATCAAAAGCATTGGATGGTGAAGTATTTCGCTGGCGATGGACCGTAGTGCACTCTCCTTCTTGAGATCTCAACGATGATATCCTTGGAGTAAAAAACCAAGCTCCAAGTGCCGCACACGGTACTCTGCATAGAGGATGCAGAATACGCAGAAAAACATTGTACACAAGGAGCACAAACACGAACTTCTTAGGTGTTACAAATGCAGTCAAACTCAAAATCTATGGCTGACCAGGTCACTATATGTTTTATTAAAGAACATATACAAAGAAGTGTCTAGTGGCCATTTGGCCTTTTACATGGACACTAATGGTAACAATCTCCCACCAAAGGCCAATATGGACAAAGTAACCATGGGAGAAAAATATGTTGGTACATTTATCTAAGCCTAATGCTTGATGACTTATTGTAGTAAAGTATTGGCTATATATGAAGTGAAGCAATGAGAACAAACTCTTGTAAAAGTAACTACTTAAAAAGTAATTACATTAGAAGTAAAGGTGAAAGAGAATCTCACAGCTTAGTTAGGTAAAAAATTACGAGGTATATGTAGGAGAGATTGATGAGATAAGATTCCCCTAACTTGTGGAACATTTAGGTACAATCCCTCCTAAGTTTGAATTCAAAATCCTCTATATATATGCATATTAGTAGTTGTAGAACATAGAGCACTTCAAGCTACATTTTGAGGAGACTCTAATCAAGTATCAAGCTATTGTTGAAGCACGCATTGTGCTCCTCCTTCCCAAGCTTCATGCCCACTCAATTCATGTATCATATCTGCAATACAAATTGATTTGCAAGACACATCTTTGAGTTTTCTTCATCTACTGCTACAGGTCTATATTCATATTTTTGGTCAAATTTGATCATTGATTTCTTTGTGGATACTAATTCTTTTGATGTGATTTAAATTGATATAGGTAAAGTGATACGTTTATTTGCATTATATCCATTTTCATCATCATTGGTTCCATATTCTATGAGCTACATCTACTTGAAGTTGCATATATATTCTGATAGATGATTCCTGAAATGTCGAGAAGACAACCCAATGTTCCTAAAGTAAATTCTTTGGGTATGGTTCATCAAAATTCATCAAATTTGTTGCTTTAGATTCATCATATATCTAATTAGAGATGTGCAAAATATCTTTGGTCGATTCTCAATAGGTTGTGAGCTCTAAGTGAAATTCCGGAGTGCATCTCATCCCAAAATAGCAAGTTTTGAGTCATCTGTTTTGTATCAAGCTATTTGATTTGATGAATAAATTTGAGATTGATGCTCCAATGCACTAGGGTGGCTTATAAGCATCCTTAGCAAGTACAAGGTGTCTAATTGATATCCTTGAAGTTACCTTGACAGGTGTAGAGGAGGTTCTTTGCAACACCATGCAGATCTTTGGAGGTATCCACCATACCTTCTCACAGTGGTATTAGAGTATAATTAAAGCAACATGTGAGATGGTTTTCCTTCTACCATTGACAAATTGGATAGAAAAAACTCCCTAGCTTGGTCTCTAAGGATAGAGGCCTACCTTTAAGGAAGAAATCTATTTGGATACATATATGAGCATCAAGTCATGCCAACAGTGAGAAGCTCTAAACTCAATTTTGTATTTTCTCTTACCTCATGTGAAAGGATGCAAGACCTCAAGAGATACCTGAAATGCACTTGTTGTGTGCTTCTCTTCAAACACTAGAGCTAGGAAGAACTAGCTATGGATGGAGTTCACCACCTTGAGGAAAATTCCCAAGCAAAGTGTGACTAATTATGTCACCAAGATGAAGGATATCTCTGATCAGTTGGGAAGCATTGGAGAGTCAATGGAATTAAAGAGGTAAGCATTGGAGAGTCAATGGAATTAAAGAGGTAAAAGCTAGAATGAAGGACGAATTCAAGATCAGTGATCTTAGACCACTCACTTACTTTCTTGGAATTGAACTTATCTATATAGACTCTAGTATCTACATTACTCAAAAGAAGTATGTACATGACATACTTTCCAAATTTAAAATGGAGAATGCCGTGTAGGTACACCCATGAAATTGAATCATAAGCTCAGTGCTTATGAAGGAGAACCCATTGAAGATACCACAAGCTATCAAAGCTTGGTAGGAAGCTTGAACTATGCAAATCTCACAAGGGTGGACATATGCTATAGTGTTAGCATACTCAATCAATTCATGGACAAGCCAAGGAAGCCACACATGGAAGCAGCCAAAAGAGTGCTCAAATACTTGAAGGGTACCATCAATGAAGGGCTTTTCTACCCATTCACATCAGAAATTCATCTCAAAATCTACTCAGATTTAGATTGGTCTAGATCAAAGGATGATAGGAAGAGTACATCAGGTTATTTGTCTTTTGCAAGCTCAAAATTAATTTCATGGTCTTCAAAAAAGTAACCAACTATTGCTCTATCATCTACTGAGGCTGAATACAGAGGATTGGCCAATGCAACACAAGGAGCAATGTGGTTGAAAGGTCTATACTTAGATTTGGGATTACATACTCCAACTCCTCATATCTTAGGTGATAATACAAGCTCAATTCACTTAGTAGCTAATCCTATCTACCATGCTAGAACCAAGCATATTGAAGTCCACTATCACTATGTAAGAGAGAAGTTCATGAGCAAGGACATTCAATTGACCTATGTGTCTACAAATTTTCAATGTGCAGACATGTTGACAAAACCTTTAGATGGTATCAAGCTAAGCAGATTCAAAGGCATGATTGGTTGCTAGAACTCAAAGAAGATTGAACACTCAAGCATGTTAGGCTTGAGGGGCAGCTATTGGTACATTTATCCAAGCCTAATGCTTGATGATGTATTGTAGTAAAGTACTGGCTATATATGAAGAGAGGCCACAAGAACAAACTCTTGTAGAAGTGACTACGTGAAAAGTAATTACATTAGAAGTAAATGTGAAAAAGAATATCATGACTTACTTAGGTACAAATTTTGAGCTATATGTAGGAGAGACTGATGAGATAAGATTTCCCTAACTTGTGGAAGCTTTTAGGTACAATCCCTCCTAAAGTTGAATTCAAAATCCTCTATACATATGCATATGAGTAGTTACACAACATAGAGCACTTCAAGCTACATTTTGAGCAGACTC
This sequence comes from Ceratopteris richardii, assembly GCA_020310875.1. NCBI lineage: Eukaryota > Viridiplantae > Streptophyta > Polypodiopsida > Polypodiales > Pteridaceae > Ceratopteris > Ceratopteris richardii. Next base: position 55,248,353 of record CM035441.1, on the reverse strand, counting down.
TGATCAGGTATCAAGCTATTGTTGAAGAAAACATTGTGCTCCTCCTTGCCAAGCTTCATGCCCACTCAATTCATGTATCATATGTGAAGTACACATTGATTTGCAAGACACATCTTGGAGTTTTCTTCATCTACTGCTATAGGTCTATATTCATATTTTTAGTCAACTTTAATCATTGATTTCTTTGTGTATACTGACTCTTTTGATGTGATTTAAACTAAAATAGGTAAAGTGATATGTTTATTTGCATTATATCGTTTTGCATCATCATTGGTTCAATATTCTATGAGCTACGTCTACTTGAAGTTGCATATGTATTCTGAGAGATGATTCCTAAAATGTCGGGATGACACCCTAATGTTCCTAAATTACATTCTCTGGGTATGGCTCATCAAAGTTTATCCAATTTGTTGCTTTAGATTCATTATATATCTAATTAGAGATGTGCAAAATATCTTTGGTTGATTCTCAGTAAGTTGTGAGCTCCAAGTGAAATTCTAGAGTGCATCTCATCCCAAAATAGTAAGTTTTGAGTGATCTATTTTGTATCAATCCATCTCTTTTGATGAATAAATTTGAGATTGATGATCCAATGCACTAGGGTGGCTTATACACATCCTTAGCAAGTACAAGGTGTCTAATTGATATCCTTAAAGTTATCTTGGCAAGTGTAGAGCAGGTGTTTTGCAACACAAGGCACATCTTTGGAGGTATCCACCATCTCTTCTCATCATCAAGTGACAATAGTGTCGAAAGCTATCCTATGGTAGAGCTTTAGTCAAATGATCTGCAACATTCACTTGAGTGTGAAGCTTCTCAAGAATAATGCACTCAGTGGCTAAGCAATATCTAATGAAGTGATACCTCACCTCAATGTGTTTGGTCTTTGCATGATAGACCAGATTCTTAGCCAAAGCAATAACACTCTGACTATCACTGAGCAAATGAGGTACATGCTGAGGTGAACCCATATCACAACCAAGACGATAAGCCACAATGTTTTGTTACATGCCTCACTTGTTGCAACGTACTCTACTTCTCTGGAGGAAACCATTGTACATTCCTGAAGACAAGATCTCCAAGAGATAGCAACTCCAGCAAAATGAAAAATATATCCTGATGTAGACTTATGATTGTCTACACAACCAGCATAGTCAGAATCTACTAACCAATAATGGATGCTTTCCCTTTACCTAAGCACAAACACTTGTCCTTAGTGCCACTCAGATATCTCAAAATCATCTTGACCACTTATCAATTTCTCTTTCCAGGATTAGACATATATCTGCTCACAATTCCCACTGCAAATGCAACGTCTGGTCTCGTAGCTACCATAGCATACATGAGACTACCAACAACAGACTGATAGGGAATTTTGGTCATGAATTCATTTTCCTCATCTTATTTGGGGCAATCATCTTTGCTCAGTATCACATATGTAGGTAAAGGTGGACTCAATAGCTTTCCACCCTACATATTGAACCTATGAAGTGCTTTGGATACGTACTCACTTTGAGACAAGTATATGCATCTTTTACTCCTATCACGAGTAATGTGCATGCCAAGGATATGTTTGGCATCCCCCAAGTCCTTGGTATCAAATGTCTGAGTCAACTTCTTTTTGAGAATTGGTAATTCATAAGAGGACTTCCCAGCAATCAACCTATCATCGACATAAAGTATCAAGCATATCAAGCTTCCATATGAGCATCTCTTTGTGTAGAGACAATGATCCTCACTACTTTGAGAATAGCCTTGAGACTTCATAAAAGCATCAAACTTTTGGTAGCATTGTCTAGGGGCCTATTTAAGTCCATACAAGCTCTTCTTGAGCTTACACACTAGAATTTCCTTGCCAAGAACTACATAACCCTCTAGTTGTTCCATATAAATCTCATCTATAAGATCTCCATGTAAGAAAGTAATTTTCACATCCATTTGAACTAGTTCTAAGTCCTCCATTGCAATGAATCCAAGAAACATGTGCAAGATAGTCATCTTGACCAGTGGAGAGCAGATTTCCTCGAAATCAACACCATGTTGTTGCTTAAAATCCTTTGCAACAAGTCATGCTTTATACTTTGGAGAAGCTCTATCTCATGTGAATTTCAACTTATATACCCATTTACATGGTAAAGATTTCTTGCCCTTTGGCAAAGGTACTAAATCCCAAGTACCATTCTTTTTTTTAATATAAAGGAAGTTCGGCATTAGCCTACTCTCCCGGACTTGAATTAAATAAAGAAAAGTATAAGAGAAGGGAACTAGTGCCCACGGAACCCCCCAAATCCCACAAAGCAGGGGAAGCTTATATAGAGCTTAGATGGCATTACAAAGAAGGTTAATCACCCTCTCATCACCCTCATGTGGGGCCCACTTGGGTTTAAGCTTGTTATTGATCAAAAGGAGTACTTGATGATGCCTAAATGGGGGGGATTTCTTACAGTTAACGATCCTTTTGCCAAGGAGGAATAACGATTTCTCAATAGACCACTCTTTGGGGGAGTCACCGAAGTTGAAAGCACATCTTTCCCGCCAGATTTTCCATAGGACCTCCCCTCTGATGGCGTTCCAGAGAGTCGCGGAGCAACCGATCGCTTCACCCAGCAGGGCTTGCTGCCAACTAAGACGTTTCTGAAGTCTAATTTTCTTTCCAACCATTTGCCAGAGTATGTAAGAGTTGGGGCAGGTAAAGAAGATGTGTGAAACATCTTCGATAGACCGGTAGCAACGTTTGCACCAAGGAGGAATCCCACACAATTTGCTAGCCTTAAGGTTGGTCCAAATTCCATGATGAAGAATTTGCCATAAGAGGACATACTTTTTGACTTCAATGAGGGGATGCCAAATAGCCATGAACTTCATGTCCCACCGAAGCCGCGCCCATGACAGGCACCACTTCTTGTTGAGGTTAACCTGATAGTTAATCGTTTCTTTGACGTTCGGGATTTTTGATAGGCTATTCCCATTGTGCCATTTGAGACTAAGCGAGCTTGACGTGTCGTGTCCCATGAGAAGGCAAACTTTGTGTCGGTCCGAGGCGAGACATCTGCTTTGCAAAGTGTTCCATTCTTCATACGATATGTTGACGCAAGGGTCAATATCCTCGAAGTTGATCCAGCGGTTGGTGTCTTGATTCCAGAGATGTTTCCATTTTTTGAAGCTTTTGTTCCATAACTTCTTGGCATTTTGAATGTTCCACGATTCCACACTCCGGATGCCATGGATCGGAAACCAGATAGAGTCGTTTTGTCTGATACCGGCCGCCCACTTCCAGTCTTCACTAATTCTTGTGTAGCTTTTGACTTTATTCCAACTCTTCCAAAGGGAGCTCACGAGATTAGAGCCTTTCGGGAAGACGGGGATCGGGGAAAACAGCAAGGTCAAGATGTCAAGATTCTTCCAATTCGGGAAACCCATGAGAGCTAATTCATTCTTGTTTCTGAAGATCAACTTAGCCCACGAGGCCTCCCCATTGCACGAAGCCTTAATCATCCATTTGGCCGCCAGTTTGTTAGCCATGCACCCAATGTCCAGGATACCAAGTCCCCCACTATCTCTATGGCTGGTGCAGATGGACCATCTGATTTTAGGCACCCCCCTCCTATTGTGGTCGCCCGTCCAAAGGAAGTTTCTACAAATACTATCCAGTTTGGACAGATCTTGCTCTTTCAGTCTCCAACAAGACAGGAAATAAATGGTAGATGATAATAGGAATGTGTTGATAACCATAGCACAACTAGCAAGATTGATTTGCATACCTCTCCAATAGTTAAGCTTGTTTTCGAGTTTGGCCAGCACCCAGTTCCACCGTTGATCCATAGAGATGCTAAACCCCAAGGGAATCCCAAGAAGCCGAAAAATTTGGCCCTGCGGAATGATTTGACAGCCATGATCAATGAGAAGGTCGGGCTGTGACCCAACAATAGCTCTAAAGGCGGTCTTAGAGTGGTTGATTGTGGAACTAGAGGCTTCACAAAAAGTAGCCAGACACCTCCAAAACGTCTCCAAGCTGGTACTATCATTGTGAACAAACGCATTCATGTCATCGGTGAAAAGTCTCATGGTGATCTGACTGTGGTCATGAGGCAAACGAAGGCCTTTGATATTACCTGCTTCCACCTGATGCTCCACCAGCCTGCTAAGCCCTTCTGTGGCAATGGAAAAGAGAAGGGGAGCCAATGGGCACCCTTTTCTGATAGATCTTCTAAGTTTGATCACCTTCGAAAGTTTGCCATTAATGTTAATTTGGGTCGATGCGTTTTCGAGAAGGGTCGCGATCATCTTGGTGAATTTCTGACTAAATCCAAGATCTTGGAGCGACTGCAGAATATAGTCCCATTCCAGCCTGTCGTAGGCTTTATCAAAGTCGATCTTGAGGAAGACCACGTCTTGTTTGGACTCATTTGCAAATTCTAGACCTTCCCAGATATCTATAATGGTTTCCAAAATTGACCTGCCTTTGATGAAACCTTTTTGGTCCTCGCTTAACCATGCTCTCAAGTGGCAAGAGATTCTGTTGGCAATGACTTTGGCAATGATCTTGTATCCAGTTTGGAGCATCGTAATAGGATGCCAGTTCTCAATTCTGTTCTTTTCCCCTTTTTTGTGTATTAGCTTGATAATGCCGTTGTTGAGGCAAGAAGGAAGCGTGCCAAACTTGAGTGCCTCTTGCCAAACTAGACAAAGAGGGGTGGCAACCACCAACTTGAAGGATTTAAAGAACTCATTAGTGAGCCCATCGGGTCCCGGGCTTTTACCAGAAGGGAGGGCATCAATGACCTCAATGATTTCTGCTTCTGAGATAGGGGCATGTAGTAGGGAGCGAAGGTTGAGTGGTATCCTGTGGGGGGAGACCCTAGATATGGCTGCCATATAGTCCTTTCTATGGTGGGAGAGGGGGTTCGAGGTCCCCAGGAGTCTCGTGAAGTGCCCTTCAATGATCCCAAAATTATCTTCTTCTGAATTGCATACATTGCCATTTGAGTCTAGTAATAAGGGGATCGAATCTCTGTTATGCTTCCTTTTAAGGATACGACACATCTCTTTGGTGGGTTTGTCGGCTTTGCCAGCCCACCACTCTTTGAAGAAAATTTGCAAATTTTTCCTTTGTATTTCTTCCTCGTATCTTAGCTGCGCTCTGATTTTTCAAAGACCTTTTTGGGCTTGAGATTTTCCTTTGTTCACTTCCTCCTCGAGCCTCCAGATTCTATGATATAGAGCTTCTCTACGGGCCCGCCGCACAATCTCAAGGATCTTCCTGGATCTAATCATGATCTATCGTGACTTATCGACCGCATTTCTCCAGCACTTGGCTGGGGACAAGCCGGAGGCGAATGCCTCCTTCCACACATCAACAATTTCTTGATGGACGGAGGGGAGAGAGAAGGAGGGTGCACTAGCATGGAACCAAGGAGCCTTACGGATCTTGGTGGGAGGTTGGAAGGTGATAACGATCGGGTAGTGATCAGAAATGGTGAGGTCGATGCGTTGCGAGAGGGAAGGGTGGCCCCACTAATGAGTAAAACTCTGAGAAATGTAGCATTTATCAAGTCTAGCTTTCCTCAGGTCCTCGCTCGCTTGGAGGTTTGACCAAGAAAAGCCATTGGAATCTTTGAATTCGACCAAATCCAAGTGAAGTTTGGTTTTGTCCCATGTTTCTTTCTCACGACTATCGATGACCCTGCCCTTGCCCATCCATCTGTCCATAGGGTCCTCCACCATGTTGAAGTCACCACAAATAAGCACGTTGTGGGGGAGCGAGTCCAAGGAGGCCCAAGTGTTCAGTCTCTCTAACTCCCCATTAGGGGCATACAAAGAAACTAAAGTAAAACAAAAAGGAGCACCAAAAGAAACAACAATCCATCGATGGCATTCGTCTTCAATGGAGTTCTCAAGCTTTTCAAACCAGAATTGATTAATACCGATTACCGTTCCACCGGACCCCCGCTGGTGCACTGTTGAAATCCAAACATGGGTCGAGGAGACATGTCTAAGACGTTTCTTAAGGTCTTCTCCATCAGTTTTAATCTCTTGAATGCATATAAAATCTGGGTTTAGGCTAATGTCGTGCAGCCATTGACCAATGATGGTTGCTCTTGAGGGGTCGGTTAGCCCTCTAGTGTTTAACGAGATGATGATCATTGTCGTAGTGAGCCCTCTTTGCGGGAGAGATCTTTGTCCTTTCTTTTCTTGGATTCATCTTTCTTTTTCGCTGGGATCGGATCCCGAATTAGCAATAGGTGAGACTAATCTATCCTAAATAGTCATATTCTTCCTTTTAACTACACCATTCTGTACTAGGTTATAAGGAGCTATAAACTCTCTACAAATTCCTCTGGACTAGCAAAAAAGGTTGAATTCATGTGAGGTATACTCACCCCCATTGTTTGAACGTAAAGCTTTGAGGTTAGTTTCTTTTTCCGTCTCAACTGAAGCATGCCATTTTCTAAAAGTATGGAATACCTCATCCTTTGATTTGATAGGATATACCCAAACTTTTCTAGTAGCATCATCTATGAAAGTTACAAAGCAAAGAGAACCACCTATGAACTTGTTGGCATATGACCACACATCTATATGAATGAGATCTAAAGGTTGAATTGAAGAGTCAATGTGCATTCTATGCATCTTTTTGGTTTGCCTTCCATATTGACAATGCTCAAAAAATGAAAAATCAGAGAAAGATAACACAGGTAAGTAGCCAAAAAGAGAAAGATTTCCCATTCCACTATGAGATATATGGCCTAAACAACCATGCCAAATACAAGACATAGGCTGTTCAGTAATAGCTAACAAGTGTTCTTTCTGTGATACAAATAAAGGATAAAGTGATCCAACTTTAATTCCTTTTGCAATAACCATATTGCCCTTTGATATGCAAAAGGATTGAGCATAGAAGACCAGCTTGTAACCAAGGTCATCAAGTTGACCAATTGACATCAAATGATAATTGAGGTACATGGCATACATTATGCATAGTAAAGTTTGAACCATCAAAGAACTGTACAAGCACATCTCCAATCCGCACAACGTCACACTGGTAGAGTCACCAAGTCTCACAGTACCAAGAGACTTTGCTGCATAATTAGAGAACCATTCTCTGTGTGGTGTCACATGGAAAGAAGCACCAAAATCTAGTAGCCATGTGTGGAAAGAAAATCACCCATAAGAGCCTCAATTGGCACAGTACTATCAAGTGTCAACACATCAGCATCATCAGAAATAGCATTAATTTCTTCAATCTTCATAATCGAAGTAGATGGTACAGGTAACTATTTAACATGCCCATCAACATTTTATCCTTTACTTTTAGCATTATTTAATGCATAAAAATCTTTCTTCATGTGTCCTTTCTTATGAAAATAATGGCATTCGATATCCCTCTTCCGTGATTTAATTGTACTCTTATTCCATTGGCCATTCGTTTCCTTGTTCTTTCTCCTACCATGTTGCTGATTCTTTCCTTGGTAAGAATCATAACATTATATGCATCTCCACTCCGAGTGCCAACCATAGATTTCCTCACTCAAGAGTGCTCCATATATGTCATCATAGACTAGTTTACCACCAGATGCACTATTGCCAAAATTTGTGCAAGATGTATCCCATGATGATGGCAAGGTGCATAACGACAAAACTACTTTCATTTCATTATCCATATCCATTTTTTAGCCTGTAACTAAAAGAATATAACATCAAACTCATTAAGATGAGAAGCAACATTATCTGTGTCCTTCATCTGAAGGTCATATAGCTTTCTCATCAGATACACTTTATTTGATGCATCTCTTTTTCATATGCATTGCATAATGTCTTCCAAAGCTCCTCTGCACTTTCACTGTTTAATACTATAAAGTAAACATTCTCTTCCAGGTGCAATAAAATGGTAGACCTAGCCATTTCATCTAACTCATCCCAATCATCTTCATCGATGTCAGAAGGCTTCTTTGAGATTCCATTTACTCGCTTCCATTGCCTCTTTTGAAACAGCACATCTTTAATCTGATTCTTCCATAGAGCAAAGTTTGTGCCAAAGAAGAAACTTGGAGCACAACACAACATTGAATGAATTACCAAGTGAATGCACAAATATAAGTAACCTGTTAGGCTTCTAGGTGTATATACAAGCTAGAGGAAGAAACCTCCCAAAGAGGGAAAAAAGTGCCCCGATGATCCTAAGTGCATTCACACACATCACAACCAAAATATATCAACAAATCCCCCCCCCCCTTGGGGGTGATGTGGTGAACAAGGTGTTGGCACTCATGTATAAGGAAGTTCCAAGCTATGTGGAAAGAGATTGTCACATAATCCTAGTAGGAGATGCTTGAACCATGCCTTAAGAGAGAGGATTAGGAAGTATTAATCCTTGACCATGGCTTTTGGGGTAAGTGGTTAGACCATCACACTCCTAACTAGGAGGTTGTGAGTTAAATTCCCAACATTGGTATCAGCCTAGTTGAGGAACTTGTGAAAGATAAAGGTAAGAAGCCTCAATTGTGGGCATATGGGGAAGTGCTTGACTACAAATGAATCTAAAAATAGCCAAGAAAAAAGGTGCATGGGCATTTGGGCACCAACAAAGGATAGGTCCAAAATAGGTATGTGCACTAGAAGTTGAGGCTAGTGGAGATGCTCAAATGTGGAAAGGGGCCCAAGTAGATTGAAGGGTCCACAAGTGAGCATTGAGGATAATGCTTAATTTAAGGGGGAAGGAATGTCACATAATCCTAGTAGGAGATGGTTGAACCATGCCTTAAGAGATAGGATTAGGATTTAATCCTCAACCATGGCTTTTGGGGCAAGTGTTTAGCCCTTCACACTCCTAACCAAGAGGTTGTGAGTTGAATTGCCAACAGAGAACAATCCACGAAAAGAAGCCCAAAGCTTTGTAGAATCTTCTCCCTAACAGAGCCTTTGTGAAAAGGTTTGCAATCTTATCCTATGTGGGCACATATGCCAAATTGTTCTCTCCAAAAGAGAACCTCTCCCTAACATAATGATAATGCACCTCAATGTGCTTTCTCGGAGCATGGAACACAGGGTTCCTTTCAACAAGAAATGTGCTCTCACTGTGAGTGAAGATGGTGGTTGCATAAGAGTGACAAGCATCCAAATTAGTGAAAAGGCATCTGATCCACACACACTCAACAATTGCTATGAAAGTTGCCCTCAGCCTCACAACTAGAAGTGGGCACAATAGGCTTCTTCTTGCTCAACCAAGATATGCATGAGCTACCAATCATGAAGAAACAAATTGCTGGTGGACACATGAGCGTCATAGAAACCAACCTAATCATAGTAAAAAAAAATGTAATCTGGCAACAATGATTCCCCCTCAAGATAAAAATACCAAGTACTCGGGTACCATTCAAGTAGCAAAAATTGCAGTTAATTGTCTTCCAATGCTTGACACTTGGGCAATGCATAAAGCTACTCATCTAAGAGAGCAAACTAAATATTAGGCCAAGTTATGCATAATAAAATCTAGCATCCAACAACCTACTGATAGAGAATAGCATCGAGTGCATCTCCAGAATCATGAAGACACAATCATAAACCCATTTCAATATGAATGGCAATAGGTTTGCAATTTTCAAAGCCAAAATGCTACAATAATGTGCCAATTTTTTGTGACACGAAGCTATTGCCCCAGCAACTTGCATAAATTGAATGCCCAAATCATGATGTAAAAACCCAAATCTAACATCTCAAAGAGGCATGCAAATTAGCCTTAAATTCAGGAATATGTTTCTCATTAGGACTATATATTAGCATATCATCAACATACACAGTTCAACATATAAGGTGCTCTCAGTTGGATTGTTCCCAAACAATGTGCAATTAAGTAGGCATGTATCTTTTTCAGAAGAAGCATGTGGTTCTTGCTCATGTACATTCCAACCATGATGATATGCAAGTGCACTGATGCTATGAATGGTGTTCATTGGCCGGGTGCAAATGTCTCATTAAAATCAATGCCTCTCCCTTGTACATAACCTTTTGCAACATGCATTGCCTTATACCTTTCAACTACTCCATCAAACTTACGTTTCAACTGTTGGTGCAAGAGAATCCAAGCCTACATACTTGGATGATTAGCATGTGTTTCATATAGTCACATATGATCATTTCCTTGTAAAAGTCAATTACTTTTAACCATGTAAAAGTGCATAAGTTAGATGCACTAATTCCACGAGGAGTTAGATGGAATCAAATCGTGAGTTACTTGATAAGAGAATAAATCCTATAGTTTAGGACTTACTTTTAGGTGAGAATTTGAATTTGAATTCAAAGCTTGGATCCAACTTCAATTATAAAAGAGGATCAAAAAACTTGTCGTGATGAGCAGATTAGAAGAGCCCGATTATGAGATCATTTTGAGAGGGACTTAAGTGATTAGTGTGCTCATTCCATAGCCACTTCATTACCCTCGAATTTTGCAATTGAACATTGCCAATGACATTGTATTACTATGTGATTAATACATACACATTGATCATATCTCTACCTCACTTCTCTACTATGACTATCTCAAAATAGTGATCTTCTTAGAGCTTGTTCTCAGTGGATGGTTGATCATTTGATGTGATTTAAAGTGGTATAGAATTAGCATACTGTCTAATTCATAGCTACAAAGTTTCATTGTTATTGCTTTTCTCAATTGTGAGATATTTTCATATCTTTACTCTTTGGTATGTAGCCTGAAACATCCCGAAAATGGGAAACTCTATTAACCTTGTAAGCATCGTTCTTAGTGTGTATTCCGTCCTTTTTATTGAATTAACTCATGATGGTTAGCCATCTAAGTTAACTAGATACCACCAAAAGGAATTCGGATAATTGCTAGCCGGTTGAGAGCACTATCCATTCTTTTGAACATGTGTAGAGACTAAAATAGCAAGTCTATGATCTTGGATCAACTTCCTACTCATCTATTTTGATCCATTGATTATAGGATCATGTTCCGAAGCACATTGGTGATTATTTGTGATCAATAGGAAGCTAAAGGGGCCTACTACATTTTCCATCACTTGCTCTTGCCTGGTGTGAAGTAGATTTTTGCAGCACCACTTCATCTCTGATATCTATCCACCATCTCCTCCAATAGTGGTATTAGAACAACAACAAGCAAGATGGGAGCTAGATTTCCAACATTCATTGAAAAATTCGACAGAAGCAACTATCCAACATGGTCATTAAGGATGCAATCCTACCTCTAAGGAAGAATCTTATATGGGCTCAAGAGATGAAGAAATGCCAACATTCAGGAGCAAACACCAACCTACAAGGGAAGAACAAGAAAGGCTGACTACATGGTGTGCAAAGGATGCTCTTGCCAGTTCTTATCTACTTAACTCAATATCTAATTTCTTGTTACCTCACATTAGGAATTGAAAAACCTCCCAAGAGACTTGGGAAGTACTTTCTTCATAATTCTCATCAAATACAAGGGCTAAGAAGAACCATCTATGGATGGAGTTTACAACCTTAAAAAAGAAACCAAAGCAAAGTGTAGCTGAATATGTGACCAAGATGAAGGATGTGGTTTACCAGCTTGCAAGCATTGGAGAAGACATAAAAGAAGAAAATATAGTAAGGCAGATCATGAATGGCATCAAATTTGATGATAAGTGGGAGTCCTTCACCACAACAATGGACCTTTATATGGATATGCAGATACCTGATCTCAACACCTTGATGATGAACACATTTTCTATATTGATTCTGGTTGTTCCAATCATGTGGCTGGAAATGTAGCATTGCAATCTGATCTTGAAGAACCTAAAGGGAAGCATGAAGTGCATACAGGTGATGACACTAGACATTTTGTTAAGAAAATTGGAAATTTAAAGGCTTCTAATGGTAACAAAACCTCTTAAGTAAGCTCTTATATGTACCAAACATAGCAAGAAACCCAATTAGTGTTGGGTAGATTGTTGAGAAAGGCTTACAGGTCAGATTCACAAGGCATGGAGCATATGAGGAAGACCCTCAGCAAGGTTTCAAGAGGATTGCCAAAGGTTATAAATCTAGTATACTCTTTACATTTGAAGTTGAAGATACTAGAAATATTGCACTCTTCAACTACAAGGATCAAACCCTATCTGAACTAGAGATATGGCATAAAAGGCTAGGATGCATAGGTGAAAGAACACGAAAACAAATATGTAGGGATCAGAGTGTGCTTGGCCTTCCAAATGTGTCCAAGCAACACATCATATACAAGTGTGGAGCATGCCAATTTGGCAAAGCTCAGAGGAAACCATTCAACAAAAAAAGGTACATGTATGAAGACTACTTGGAGCTTTTGCACATAGATGTGTGGGGTCCTAGCAGAGAGCCATCAATCTCAAGTTCAAGGTACATTGTTTCATTTATATATGATTATAGTAGATGGACAATTCTTTACTTCATGAAGCATAAAGATGAATTATTTACTTATTTCAAAAAGTATTTGGCATTGTTTGAGAACCAAAGAGGTAGAAGCTTGAAGAGGATTAGATCTGATGGAGGTGGTGAGTATTTCTCACATGAATTTGACTCATTCTTATAGGACAATAGTATAAAGAGAGAAGTCACAACAAGCTACACTCCTGAATTAAATGGAGTGGCAGAGAGGAGGAATAGATTGATAGTAGAAGCTGCAAGATCAGGGTTGAATGAAAAGAAACTACCAAATTACCTATGGGCAGATGTTGTTTCCACAGCCACATACTTGATTAATAGGCTTCCTTTCAAATCCTTGGATGGAATGACACCATATGAGGCATGGAATGGCAGGAGACCCTCATTGGACCATTGTAAAATCTTTGGGTGCATTGCTTATGCACATATTACCTTATGATTTGGAAAGTGATTTTCCAACTCTCACACAAGAAGATCAACAAATACGAAAAGATGTCAAGTCAGAGGATGAAGAACAAATTGACTTCAAGGCTTGGAAGTCAAAGGGCGAGACCAAGTTCAAGCAATTCGAAGACATTCCATAATCTTCTAATCAAGCACTCAGAAGATCTCAAAGGGAGAGAAAAAAACCCATAAGGTATGGCTATGACACATCATTAGTCACCAAGAATTATGTGTACATCACTAAATTTATGACAGAAGAACCTTCTTCATTTGAAGAAGCTAATAAGAAGAAAGAATGGAGAGAAGTCATGCAGCAAGAAGTTGAAGCACTTAAAGAAAACAATACTTGGGATTTGGTTCCCAAGAAGCCAAGCATGAAGGTAATAGGATCCAAGTGGATATATAAAATCAAGAAGAATTCAGATGGTTCTATAAACAGGTACAAAGCAAGGCTAGTGGCAAAGGGGTTTGCTCAAACCCATGGAGTGGATTATGAATAAGCTTTTTCACTTGTAGCTAAGATGCCAACAATTAGGGTTTTGGTAAGTGTTGCTGCTTCTAAGGATTGGAACCTATATCAGCTAGATGTTAACAATGCATTCCTAAATGGGTGGATCTCAGAATAATTTTACATGGCTCAATCACTGGGGTATGAAGATAAGGACAAACCAAGTTATGTATGCAAGCCAACAAAGGCCCTCTATGGTCTAAAGCAAGCTCCTAGAGCTTGCAACCATAGGCTTATCACATATTTGTAGGATCAAGGATTTATTGTTAGTAAAGCAGATTCTTCTTTGTTCATAAAGAAGACCAACTTAGAAGTTATTTACCTATGTGTCTATGTGGATGATATTATCATTACAGGGAATGATGCTAATGGCATCAAGCAGGTTAAAGCTCAAATGATGGAAGAGTTTAAAATCAGTGATCTTGGTTTGTTAACATACTTTCTTGGATTAGAACTTGTATACACAGATTCTAGTGTGTTTATTACTTACAGGAAGTATATTCATGATATGTTGATAAAATTCAAGATGGAAAACACTAAAATTGTAGGTACACCCATGGACTCAATCACAAACTTACTTCTTATGAGGGAGAACTTCTTAAAGATGCTACAAGTTACCGAAAACTTGTTGGGAGTCTCAATTATGCAACCCTAACAAGAGTAGACATTAGGAAACTCCATATGGATGCTACCAAGAGGATTCTAAAATATCTAAAGGGTACCATAAATGAAGGGTTGTGTTACCCATTCACTTTTAATTTGGATATAAAGATGTATTCTAATGTAGATTGGGCTGGCTCTAAGGATGATAGGAGGAGCACCTCAGGATACTTGTCTTTTGCAAGTTCAAAGCTAATATCATGGTCATCAAAGAAGCAACCAATTGTGGCATTGTCACCTACAGAGGCAGAATAAAGAGGCTTAGCAAATGCAACACAAGAGGCTATATGGCTCAAACAACTCTACACAGACTTGGGATTACATTCTTATACTCCAATAATTTTTGGAGACAACACTAATTCACTTCATTTGGATGCTAATCCTGTATATCATGCAAGGACTAAGCACATTGAAGTGCACTATCATTATGAAGAGGGAAACTACTTAGCAAGGACATTCAATTGTCCTATGAATCAACTCATTTGTAATGTACAAATATAGTCACAAAGACCTTGCATGGAACTAAGATGAACAGGTTCAAGATGATGATTGGGTTGCACTTCAATTATAAAAGAGGATCAAAACAATCACAGTGATTAGTGTGCTCATTCCATAGCCACTTCACTACCCTCACATTATGCGATTGAACATTGCCAATGACATTGTATTACTATGTGATTAATACATACACATTGATCATATCTCTACCTCACTTCTCTCTTATGACTATCTCATAATAGTGATCTTCTCAGAGCTTGTTCTCAGTGCATGGTTGATCATTTGATGTGATTTAAAGTGCTATAGAATCAAGATACTCTCTACTTCATAGTTACAAAGTTTCATTCTTATTGATTTTCTCGGTAGTGAGATATTTTCATATCTTTACACTCTAGTATGTAGCCTAAAACATCCCGAAAATATCGAGCAACTCTATTAACTTGATAAGAATCATTCTTAGTGTATAGTCCATCATTTTTATTGAAATAACTCATGATTGGTAGCTATCTAAGTAAATTAGATACCACCAAAATGAATTTGACTAATTGCTAGCAGGTTGAGAGCATTGTTCATTCTACTAAACAGGTGCAGAGACTAAAATAGCAAGCCTATGATCTTGGATCAACTTCCTACTCATTTTTTTTGATCCATTGATTAGTGGATCATGTTCTAGAGCACATGGGTGATTATTTGTGATCAATAGGAAGCTAAAGGGGCCTACTACACTCTGTACTACTTGTTCTTGGCTAGTGTGAAGCAGGTTTTTGCAGCACCACTTCATCTCTGATATCTAACCACCATCTCCTCTAACATCAGCTTGTGAACCCAGTTAGTACAAATAGCATTTCTTCTTGAAAAGAAAACACAAAGATGAAGTATCATTCTTCATAATAGCATCATTTTCTGATTGCATAGCAATCATCCAATTTTTTGGATTGTGTGCTTCATCAAAAGAAGGAGGCTCAAAGACTAGAGGCAATCATTGCATAACAATCTGATGCAAAAGAATCACTATGAGCAGTTGACTATGTACGATATGAAAGAGGGCCATCTAATTTTCTATCTCTCAAAGTTTGCACCAACCATTTAGGCATAGTTTTAGCCTTCTAAGTGAGACCTCTCATCAATAAGTGCATCACGTAAATTCGCATATGAAATGGAATGATCTACATCATCATGTGAAACCTATAAAGGCTCAAAAATTTCCTCCTTTGGTCTAGCATTGAATATCCATTTGTAGAAAGAGGTAACAAAGTGTCATACATATCTTTGGATCTAATTCATGCCTTCTTAATACATGAAAGTAATGGTTGAATTGCATCTTCCAAAAAACCAACATCACCACTAGCCAAAATGCATTTACGATGTGGATGATACACATGATAGCCTTTGCTTTCAAAACTATACCCAACAAAATACATTTCACTAATTTATAATCTTGTTTCTCACGTTGTTGTTCAGGTACTTATGCATATGCCAAAAAACCAAGGACACACAAACGAGCAACAGATGGATTCTAGCCATGCCAAGTCTCATATGGAGTGATAGACACCAGTGCGTTGGTGGGACACCTATTAAGTACATATGGTG
Source organism: Ceratopteris richardii (assembly GCA_020310875.1). Lineage (NCBI taxonomy): Eukaryota > Viridiplantae > Streptophyta > Polypodiopsida > Polypodiales > Pteridaceae > Ceratopteris > Ceratopteris richardii. Next base: position 55,232,242 of record CM035441.1, on the reverse strand, counting down.
CACATAGAATAGCCTAAAGCCAGAAGCTATGTGGTAAATCCTACCTTTTGACCATACACCTCACCATCTCCATGAGAGACATTTTCTTTATTTAAGAAACTCCATTTTCTTTAGGTGTATATGACACTATACACGAATGTTTTATCTCATGCTCACCAAAATTGCATTAAAACTAGAAGACATGTATTCCTCCACTCAATCAAAATAGAGGGTGCCTAATTTACATGCTGACAAATTTTCATCCATAACAAGAAACTATTTGGAGCACATAAACACTTCGAACTTTGACATCAATGGTTACACCCATGCACACCTCCAAAAATCATCAATAAAAGTGTTGAAATAAAGGTAGTTTCCTAAGAGGGTGTCTACATAGGACCACAAACCACACTATGAATAAGGTGCAATTTATCAGGAGCTCAAATTGAAGCATCTTTAGGGAAGGAAGAATGCTACATTTTTTCCACAATACAACCTTTAGGGACATGTTTACAAGGTACCTCAAGTTTGGCCAGCGAGGACATGCATCAGGGGAAAAAGTGAGCCCTACATGGGCCTTGAATGGATTCCAAATTTTAAGGAATTAAAAGGCTGAATCTAGGAGTATGTTGAACCAAAAACCACTAGTGGTATTCTCAATCAAAATATTATTTGATGAATTTTTTTTTTTCATTATCAAATGCAAGATTAAATGGCCAAGATTAAATGTGGTTGGAGCTCTAGAGAGAGAAAGCCTGACAAGTCATGGGACTCGGGAGATGCTCACACACTTTTTGGGCGCTCTTTACACACTTTTTAGCCATTGGATCATGTCTAATATAAGGGTAAAGTGCAAATGGGGCTGATCCCAAAATCAGATGCGATATGAGCCGTTCAATTGCCCATGGATCCAATGATGGAGGTTCAAAGGCACCTTCCTATTTTGGGGAGTCAATCTCAACCCTTGAATGCTTGGTTGATCTAATGGATACAATTGTAGGTGCATATTTTCAACATCATTCAAGCTAAATCGTTTGATCAAATGGTCCATCCAATGTCCCTTGTGCAAAAGCACATTTTTTAAGGCTTGCCACATCTCATCCATTAGATGTAAAGCAAATCCAAGGGTTGAAATGCAAGGATGCCTTGACTTTTGGCCTTCAACCTCATCCTTTGGATCCTTAGGCCAATTCAAGGCCTATAAATGAATTGCAAGCATTTCAAAACCGTTCAAATAACCAAAACCACGAATTCCAGCTAGTCATTTTTCTCCTCATTGGCCACACAAAAACAAGGGAAGCCTATGTATAGCCTATGTGATTAAGGGACTAGACTATGGCCACCACCCTCCTCTCGTTGGTCCACCAATCACTCCTTAAGCTAAAAGGCACATGCAAGGTTCATTTTTTCCCCTAATGCATTTTAGATTTTTGTAGGCATAGTGAACTAGCATAATTCAAATGATCAAAGAGTGCATGCCAAAGATTTGCATATGAAATAGCCTAAGAATTTGAACTACACAAGCTGAATCATTCACTGATTTTATAGTCTATGAGCTTATATAGCCCACAAAACAGAATTCCACAAGCAATAATAACATCACTATTTAAGAGACAATGAACTGCACATTTTTCATCAACAAATTTAACAAACAAACCAATCTTGGCTAATGTAAACTAACAATAGAGATTTCTTGATCCCTAGTACATACAAAGCATTTGACAGTGTGAAAGAACTACCATTGATAATACTAAGAATGACCTTACCAACTACCATTATAGGATAAGAGGATTCTTTGCACATTTGAAAGTATTCCTAGTAGGGGTAGGCTCAAATGAATTGAAGAAATTGTGGTATGAGTTAATATGTTTGGTTGTTATCAAAGTACAAAACATCTGAGTCTACTATAGACATACACTACTCAAAGGAAGATGGGTCATAGCTGCATACATTAGTAAATGCCCATTCTTCATTTCGAACAAGATTAGCAGACTTTGTTTAGGTGTAGGGGCCTATGCAAACACCATTTCCAGCCTCTTTTGCAATCAATTTTGGAAAACTAGTTTATGAAATGATCACTTCCCTTACAATGTTTAAGAAATTATCTCTACTTTGTTGTTTTCTTCTCATCTTTATCTTCCTTCTTCAATTGTGAATCATTAGCATATTTTTGCTTCCTAGTAGATGAGCTCCACTTACCTTTGCCCTTTTGACTAGCTAAGAATTCTTGATATACAACACACATAATAGACCTATTCTGCTTGGATTGGTCTTTGAGCAATAAAACAAATACTAACTTCTCAAATGTTAAGGCATGACCATAACAGGTATTAATTAGTGCCATCCAAATTGTCCTCAATAGCCAACATATGCAATACATCATTGATTTCATCCATGGCCACTAACTAAATACCTCGGTGCAAAAAAATGATTGTGTCTCAAAACATTGAATAGAATTACCCTAACAAATTCTACTAAATCTTTAGCCAACGTCGAGGTGCTTGTACTAGAAAGTCGAGCCTTATATATGTTTGGCATAAAAGGATAAAATTTCTTGCATAAGCATTTCAAAATTGCATTCAAAGGCGAAAAAGAGCTTGGATAAAGACGTTGACACCATAGAGTGGAAAATTTTTGAACTCGTAATGGCCTTGAGTATTCTCACCAATTTTTGTGTGATTTTGAGACTATGATTAGCGGGGTGTTCAGAATGTCCTAGATGAAGTGGCGATCTACTTTGATACCATTTGTTGGAGTTTGAGGTCTATGAAAACACACAAAAAGCACATGGAAGAAGAAGAAGAAGAAGAAGCTTGGAGGACAACACAACACTGATTGAATTAGCAAGTGAATGTACAAAGATAAGTAACCTATTAGGCTTATAGACGTATATACAAATAGGGGGGAAAAAACCTTCTAAAGAGGGAAAAAGTGCCTCGGCAATCCTAAGTGTGTTCATACACATCACTACTAACATATATCGGCATATTTGTACTTGAGCTAGATATCAAAGAAGGTCTACCTAACTTGGAAATCATCTCCACTCTTGATCTCTTCATTGGAGTCTTGGCTTGATATTGGATCTTGATCATCTTCATCCAATTCTTGAAGTTAACAATTTTCTTTAATTTTATATTGCTTATCTCTACCACTTTCATGATGTTTCTCATAATCCTTGAAACTTCTTTATGTAATTGTCCCTATTAAAATATTCCATAAACTGTGGATAGTTGAAACGTTTCTTTTGAAATGTTGTACGAAATTTTGAATAATTTCTCAATGAGATCTTGCTAATGTGCTTAATCAAAAAATTGAGTGAATATACTTTCATGCAATTTGTATAAATAGAAACATAGAAAATCTTGAGTGGAATTTCTTTTTTTTTATTATGATTTTTTCAACCATTTTTGAAAAGTAAATCTCATAAATCCATGTACTTTTGAAAATCTGGTCATGGAATAATATATGATAAATCCAACTATCATGAGAGTAAGAAACATAAAGAATCAAACACTCATGATAGTACTTATGGAAATTTTAATGACTCATGGTAGTACTTATGAAAATTTTAATGTGTAACACTTGTATTATTATGGAAGTACGTTCATTGAGTCCATAACAACATCTGTAATTTTTTGAACATTTGCCTTGTAAACTATTAAGAAACATCTATAATTTTTTGAACATCTACCTTGTAAACTATTAATAGAGTAAGAAACATTGAGAATCAAACATCCATAATAGTATTTATATAATGTTTAATGGATAGCATTTATATTTTCATGAGAGTAAACGCATATTAAACCAAAGACCCATAATAATACCTATTAAAATTTTAATACATATCATCTAAACTATTGCAATATAAAACTTTTGTGGTAAACCAAAGATTCATAGAATTCTATCAAATTTGTTAGCATTTATTATCTACACTATACTTTTGTGAGACTAAGAATCATAATGAATCAAACACTTACAATGATCCCTACAAAATTTTTAGATATTTATAATATATATTATATGAGATTAAGAGTCCAGATGAACCAAAAACTCACAATAGTCTTTGTAAAAAGTTTAACATTTATGGGCTATACTATTGTAAGTGAGATGAGGAGTCAGAGTTAATCAAAAGCTCACAATAATTCCTATAAAAAACTATCATATTTATTATCTATATTATTGTGAGAGTATGAGTCGCAATGAATCAAACATTCCCAAAAAATTCCTATATAATCTTTAATATTTATTATCTATACTATTGTGAGAGTGAGATTCACATCACAAGAGTCCCTGAATACTCATTATGATGTTGAGAGAGTAAGAATCGAGGTAATAATTCAAAACAATCATAATATCTTCTACACTCCCTCATTACTATGAGAGGAAGAATCAAAGTGGAGAGTCAACCACTCACAATCGTGACTATACCTATTCTATACAAGTATGTAAGTAATTAGAAATACTTTCATGATTTATAAGATGGGCATTTATAATAATTTAATATTTCACCCAATCATAAATTAGTAAGAACCACTTTTGCAAATCAAACACATATATGAATCAATTTTAAATAAAGAACTAAGTTAAAACATAATAAAACACCAACAAAAAACAATCAGAGGAGAATTAATTGAAATTCAATTCATGAATGGAGAAACCTTTCGTACGAGTGGTTTACGTAGATGCATTTCCATCGATACCCTTTTGATTGGAAGCACATCTAATCGGATGCACTTTAGATCGAAAGAGAATTCGGTCGAGATCCTTTTGCCCCAAAGATAAGTCTTTAATTTGATCGAAATCAAATTTATGTTCGAAATCATATATAAAAATGCAATGTCTTATGTATAATTGGATACAAATTTTGTTGTTTGTCTAAATAATGCAACCTAGCTAGATCATGATTGATATAAGACTTGGATATACCATAGATAAAGTGGCTCAATTTCTAAGAACTTATCTTTCCAAATATATATCCATATCACCTCACAATATGAGGTAAAATAATATATCCATATCACCTTACAATATGAGGTTCTTAAGTGCTTGGAATACCTCCTCTATTTGAAGTAAGATAATATGAAGTGATATCCACATGGTATCTTCTCATATGGGGCCGTTACAAGGTTGGAAATTCAGATATAAAATAAAAAGCTTCTAATAGGTGGGCGAATTTTGTGAATCGAATGATGTATAGATATGTTATCATACATACAGATATATACATGTATGCATGCATACATACCTGGATGCATATAAACATATATACATACGTTCTTGCATATGAACATACATGCATACATAGATACATGCATACTATGTATGTACGTAGATAAATACATGTATACACTGAGACATATTCTATACATTCACTCAAATTAATTGATTGTGTACATACATACATGCAAGCATGCACAATACATACATAGATACAAACATGCATATGTATGTGTGTACCTAATCACATATATATACTAAGAACACTTATAATACTCGCGTGACAATCAATTTTCTGCATTATAAACAATTCCGTGATTTTTTTGTATCTATTGCACAAAGTAATAAAAGGAAACTGTATCTACATTTGCAAAATCGAATATTGCATAGCCTTAGGAGCAGTTCTGTAATGTGTGCAGATATGCCTTTTTCCGCTTTTTTTTTTTATGTGTGGTATATTTATGGGCTGTATGCATGAAAGTTTCCTGTATGATGAATTTCAATCGTACATAGGAGGGATAAATGGACTAATTGCATTACAGTTATTTTCTATGAGGCCGAGGGAATCATGTCACGGAGGACAACATATGCATGGATTTTCAAAGGTAATGCTGATGCTGAAGGTAACAATTGTACAATTCTCTACCTAACACGGATCCAAAGTTTTGATTCCGTGGTCTGAAAGTTCACCCCAGCTAGTGGTTTCAAGGATTATAATATGTGTTCTTGTTTGATCTGTATATGTATACTCTTAAAATAATGAGGATTACAAACTTTAATCATGAATCTCCGCTACAAGGAAGTATTTCAGTAACTGCTCCATATGAGCATTTAAGGGTAAATTATTGAAGAATTTGAAAGTTTAAAAGGAATTCATTTATCGCTTTATATGAGCATTTAATGGTTATTTATTGAAGAATTTTGAAAGTTCAAAAGGAATTCATTCATCAGGGCCAGCTTAGTAATCTTGCAGTCCTGGTATTGAAGGAGGAAGGTATAACAAATGCAGTTTCAATATTTGATTTCAATAGGATATTTCTATTGGTGTGATTTATGAGAACTGCCCATTGTTTTCTTTTGGAATGATTTCATGTATAGAAAGATAAAAAACGCTTTGTTTCCCTGTGGAAATTGATGTTGTCAAGTAACAAGATCTTACTTAATTATCTGCCTTGTCTTCTGATGTCAGAAAGGGTCTATCAAGTACACTCAACAAATATTTATTACAATTTCTTGAATGGATACTGAGATGAGAAAACTTGGTGAGGTATGATCTATAGTAAAAGCTAATGGAGAATCATTCCATTGACTCTTCTCTTTATGTTCTTAAATATACTATACTTCAATTTCGTCCCCATTTGGGAGTGCCACTGTATACTTTCAACACTCACTTTCTTATTTAAGAAGGGTAGTGGACTAATATTTTATTGGGTAAAATGGTTTACATCACTAAAATATATGCAGCTCTCATCATGACTTGTATTTACCAGTCACATACAGACACACAAGAATCATCCTCTCAATAGGACAAGTTTTGTACAGCATCCATTGTTTCTATGGAATTATATGATTCCTGTGAAGGAGATGCTTTAACATCTTCAGATCTTCACATACAGTCATGTACTTATTTGCCTTGACAGCTTCCGGTAAGAGTACATTTTCTCATAAATAAATGCAGTGTCATGATGGCGAGCTCATCGAAAATGTTGCGGATGCAGATGTGAGTCGCATCTCTCTCTCTCTCTCTCTCTCTCTCTCTCTCTCTCTCTCTCTCTCTCTCTCTCTCTCTCTCTCTCTCTCTCTCTCTCTCTCTCTCTCTCTCTCAAGTGTCTGTAATTTCGACTTGTTGATCTTGCATGGAGGACAGAATGGCGCATTGACGATACGGTTTCATGAAGAGATCGATGATGCTTCACCGAGTATAGGGAATCAGGGATGCTTTTACATCTCGATTCATACTCTATTGTCTTCTCTAATAAATCTTCTCTATCTGCGGAACAGTACAAATCCTTACAAGGTTGTAAAATAACTATAAATTGACGTTGAATGGAACCTTGGATGGAAAGTACCTTTCGAAACAGAGGGCGTGCAACCTCCACTAACATCTGCACATGGGGAGATGCATCTTTTATTGTTCTTTGTAGAAGTAACAAGATTGACAAGTGCTGTAAATGGGTTAAATATAGATTTAATAATGTAGAGTGCGATCTGGCTAATTTTTTAGAGTAGCATAAATCTTCCTTGTAGTGTCTAGGCCAGTATAAATGGGCATGCTGCATTATGAAAGTAGGTATAGATACTTATCCACAAGGGTGAAATGAGAAAGGATAAAGAAAGCAAGAGATCAATGCTGTTATGGAGCTTGCTTGGAGATTTGTAGACTAAGCAGAGAGAGAGAGAGAGAGAGAGAGAGCAAACCAAAGTACAGCAACTTCAAGCTATCATCGAGGTGGTTGGAAATCCGACGCTGCTGGCAAGCACATGTTCGGGCATAGAAATTGCCAGTGAAGACATAATCGATTAGTGGAGCAGGCGCAGAGAATCGTGAAGCTGCTGAAAGTCGCGGCTATGGAGGGCGAGGACTGCTCTTTATGCAGCTGAAGGAGAAGAAGGAATCCCGAGAGGAAAAGTCGATATCGACTGACCGTGGCGTAACGCGGTAACGATAAGACATCAGCTATGAAGGTTATCGAATATGGAAGGAGGGCCGAGCTAAGAGGAGTAGAGTATATCAGGCGGAGTAACAGACCGCCCATGCGCGACAATGACAAGAACATTGTTCTGGCGACAGCGGGCATGCTGGGGATACTCATATTCCTGCTTTGCTTCCTGTGCTTCTTAGAATGGCTGCGCGGCCGGCGGAGATCGGGTAAGGCCGCCGCAATTCCAGCTGGAATGACGCAGCTCCAGCTCGAGGCCCTCCCCTCCGCACTCTATGGCTCGGCTTGTAACAGACGCACTGTATCTACAGACAAAATTCTAGCGGAGGAGACTACTGATTCGTCCACCGAGAAGTCGTCGCCTCCCGACTGCCCCATCTGCATATCAGGCTTCACCGCCGAGGACCTTGTCCGCGTCCTGCCTCCTTGCCAACACATCTTCCATGTAACGTGCGTTGACCCATGGCTTTCCCTGCGTTCGTCCTGTCCGACTTGTCGAGAGGAAGTGCAGCTCCAGCCTCCGCCGCTTTCAAGGCAAGCGGCGCACTCCGCTGTCCTTGAAGAAGTGATCGTCGTTTACGATTAATCTCAGAGCACCATGAAGCTCTTAATCTTCCATCTTCCCGACACCATTTTCAAAACTTCTGTCTACTTTTCCAGGAGGTGAAAGGTAAGAAGAGCTTAGAATGTAGCTCAAGCGTACATATCCATCCCTGCGTGGAAAAGAGGTTATCAAAGAAGATCAGAAATATAGAAGTGTAGCCTCAGTGTCATCAGCGCCATTCTCCTTTGCCAAGTTACTGCAAAACATATTTGGGCAGGACGCATCAATGATCTCATAATTTTGCCTCTGAACTAATATTCATACACTCATTTTTCTCTTTCATCTGATAAGAGATTGTACCGTAAATCCCTGTTACCTTGTAGCTCGTGAGGATGCGGCTGTAAGATCAACTTATGAAGCCTTCTGAAATCATTTTGTAGGTGGAGCTACAGATATATACATATAAAGTTGATAGAGTACAACGTCCACTATCTTTTTCTTTTTGTTTTTTTTGAGAGTACAATGAATTGGAAACACATTCACACATTAACCTCTTAAATAGAGGCACCCATTTTTGAGGAACTCAGAGATATGTCCAGTCAAGACTTGAACTCACAACTTTCGCCCAGAGATTTAAGACGTCAAACCACTAAGCTATGCGAGCTTGGACATCCACGATCATTTCGAAGTCCCTACATGATCAAAACATTCTTGATCATTTTCTTGTTTTCAAAATGATCTGTCAAAACAAGTTCAAATCCATTCTCTGGAGTTTCTCTTGTTCTTCCAGAATATCCTTTTTTTTTTCAGTCGAACTGCTTCAATGAAGGAGATTAGTAGCACAAAGGTGTAGAGTTACAAAGGAGACTATTAAATCTCTCTCCCCTCTTGCCTTGTAACCATTTAAGTATCATATTACTTCCTTTGGTTCTCTTCAGTTTCAAAACCTCCAGGACTTCAAATCACAAATACAAGGTGACTTGAACAGCTTTGAGGTTTCCAGAAAACATGCTTAAGCTGGCAGCACGGCCACAAAGACAGGGCATTTAGGCATCATGAAAACCAAAAAGATCATTTTAATTCAGCAACTACAAAATAGCTATCTTAGTTCGGCAATTAAATGGAGCTCTTAGTAGCTCTTATTCTATTCTCTTCAGAAAGATCTTTTTTAGTGAGTAGCTACAAAATACTTATTTTAATTCGGCACTTAAATGGAGCTCTTAGTAGCTGTTATTCTATTCTCTTTGACTTGCAGAAATCTTTTATTACAACAAGGCAATCCTAGTGTGATGCTTATATTTACGGTTTACAGGTAAAGATCACGAGAGATCTCATCGAGATCACTATCGTATAAACTGTGAGTTCGCGATCCTCCATAACACTATACATATAACTTTCAGTAATTCTACTCTCTCAAACTTTAATTTATACAAAGAACGACTGTACAAGTGAACGGGCATAGGACTCATGTGACCTCTCAAATCTCACAAAGGAGGGGTTGGTTAAAATCTTCTAGAAAACATTACAAAGAAAGTTCATAACGTTTTCATCACCCTCATGGGTGGTCCACTTTCTTTTCATCTTGTTGCTCTCGAGGAAAAACACTATATGATGATTAAAAGGTGGGCATTCTTACAATTGGAAATTCTTTTGCCTAAAATTAAAAGAGAATTTTTGATCAACCATTCTTTAGGAGGAGTGCCAAAGTTGGTAGCACACCTCTCTTTCTAGATCTTCCAAAGGGCTTCGCCTCTTATAGCATTCCACAATGCTAAGGAACAGCCTATCGCTTCATCCAATAACACTTGCTTCCAGGTTATTTGTGTTGGAGCAAGTCTATGACAAGCCTAAGTATTGTCTTGAGTCTCACAAAGTCTTAGAAGAAGCTTTAAAAAGAAGACTATGTAAAGTTCACTTGTGAACTACCTCTTGTAACTTTTGAAGAGTTTACTTAATGTAAAAGTAAGAGAATCTTAAGTGGTTGAGTCCACTTGATCAAGAATGGAAAGAGGAGCCACGAATTCGTGATTTGTGGTAGGTAGAGAATCAAATCAATCATTGATTGATTGGAGAGTGATTGAGGGAAGTTAGCCTCCCAAACTCAACTATAAATAGATGGCAGTTTTAGTCGTGGTTAGAGAGACCTATGTGAAGACCTCCAAGAGCTGCGCTTTATGCCATATCAAGGTGTGATTACAAGGCACACATATGTATCAGTAAGTCATTGTATTGTACAAGCAATATACTTTCATTTTCATGATTATTTGAGTTCATCTTTCCATGTTCTTGTGAAGTGTACTACTCATTGCCATTACTCTCAGTTTTCTCAGTCAGCTTGCAGAGATGTTTTCTCTGAGCTTTGTGCATCATTTTCAGTGATTTAACTTGGTAAAGTTAGCTCTATAAGTCTACTATATGCTCACAAATTTTCATGTCATTTGGATGTTGCAATCTTCAGTTATGTTCATTTGAAGTCAACAGGGTCTGTTCATCTTCACTTCTCTGTCAGGTACCCGACTTTTTCACTCATCTTGTCAGAGCCATTTCTCAGTGGTTACTTATCCAAATGCAGTGATTTAAAGCTTGTTGGATTCCGCTTACGGTCTAGCATAACCATACAAATGTTCATAATCATTGGATTTCTAAATTTTGAGTTATGTTGATTTTTTTGCTCACTGGTCTATTTCTGTAGCAGCCCGTGAAAATCGGGATGATGTCATCACTTGTTAAAACTCATTCTCAGTGTGTGGTTCATTATTTTTGATGAGATTACTCTTGAAAGTTAGCTCTTTAAGTTGCCTAGACTTCCACAAGAGGAATTGAGCTAATTGCTACTGTGCTCAGAGAATTATGTAAAACACTGGACAGGTGTATGAACCAAGAATAGCAAGTTTTCACCTCTGAGCTAACTCCAACTTATCTGTTTTGATCTATCTTTTTGAGAGTGATCTTCCAAGGTACATAGGGTGTCTAATACATCCATTGGCAAGCTAAAAGGGCCCACCATATACTCCTGGAGTTCATTTGGCTGGTGTAGATCAAGGATTTTGCAACACCTCTTCATCTTCAAGCACATACCTATCCATCTCTTCACAGTGGTATCAGAGCAAGGTTGGACAACATGGCAGATGGATTTCCTTCATCAATTGACAAACTGGACAGAGGTAACTACTCAGCTTGGTGATTAAGAATGGAAGCCTATCTCGAAGGTAGAAGTTTATATGGTTATGTGGCTGGAGATGAAGTTATGCCAAGTTTCAGGAACAAAAGTCAACCAACACAAGAAGAGCAAGAAAGATTGAGCACATGGTGCTCCAAGGATGCACTTGCAAGGTCTTATCTCCTCAACTCTATCTCAGATTTTTTGTTGCCTCACATTAGAAGTTGTAAGACATCTCAGGAAGTGTGGGATGCACTTGAAGCTTTCTTTTCTTCAAGTACCAAAGCTAGGAAGCATCAACTATGGCTGGAGTTCACAACTCTCAAGAAGGCTCCCAAACAAAATGTGACTGATTTTGTCACAAAGCTCAAGGACATAGCGGATCAGTTGGGAAGCATTGGAGAGGTAATAGATGAAGAGCAAATTGTAAGGCAGGTCATCAATGGCTTGAAGGCAGATGATAAGTGGGAAGCATTCACCACAGCTATGGATTTGTACATGGACATGCATGTACCTGATTTCAACACACTCATTGGACAACTACTTACTCAAGAGGCAAAGCTTATAAAAAATGGAGAAAGCTCTAAAGGTAATCAATCTTCAGCTTTATACACGGATAAAAGCAAGTCTAAAGATAACAAAGGAAAGGCAAAGAAAGTGGATGATGAAGCAGGTACATATCAAGCTAACTATGCAGGTAGAGGAAGACATGGCAGAGGTAGAGGAAGAGGAGGTAGACAAGGCAGGGGAAGATCCCAAGACTCCAACTCATGTTCTATTTGTGGATTAACTAATCATACAACTGAAAATTGCTTTAGGAATATTAGGAATCAAAGAGGCAGAGGATACAATAGAGGAAGTTATGGCTACTCAAGAGGAAGGTTCAACAACTACCATGGCAACTACAACAACTACAATCATTCAAACTATCAAGGAGGCTACAAAGGAAGGAGAGACTACAATAACTACACAGAAGACTCAAACAAAGAGGATTCATTATTGATCATGAACATGGCTATGCCACAAGGTAAATCTGATGAGCATATTTTCTACATAGATTCAGGTTGTTCAAATCATGTGGCAGGAAATGTGGCACTCCTATCAGATTTAGAAGATCCAAGGAATAAGCATGAGGTACAAACAGGAGATGATACAAAACATCCTGTGGAGAAAATAGGCAATGTCAAAGCACCTGATGGAAACATCAACCTACTCAGTAAGGTACTCTATGTCCCTACCATTACAAAGAATTTGATAAGTGTTGGGCAGATAGTAGAGAAAGGGTTGCAAGCCAGGTTCACAAAAGCAGGAGCATTTGTTGAAGATCCAAGTCAAGGATTCAGAAGAATTGCAAAAGGTGAAAAGACAGGTAGATTGTTCACATTTGAATTACAGGACACTAGAAACATTGCTCTCTTTAATTATGGTAGTCAGACACTCACAGAATTGGAAGTATGGCACAAAAGGTTAGCACATATTGGTGAAAGGTCATTAAAGCAAATCTGCAGGGACCAAAGTGTACTTGGACTTCCTAATTTGTCAAAACAACATATGATTTATAGGTGTAGTGCATGTCAATTTGGAAAGTCTCACAGGTTACCATTCATGAAGAAAGGTTATATGCATGGAGATCTCTTGGAGTTGGTTCATACAGATGTATGGGGACCTAGCAAGGAAGCTTCAATATCTGGATCAAGGTATTATGTTTCCTTTATTGATGATTGCAGCAGATGGACTATCCTATTCTTTATGAAACACAAAGATGAAGTTTTTTCATGTTTCAAAAGATATTTGGCTCTTGTGGAGAATCAAACAGGTAAATCACTAAAAAGGCTAAGGTCAGATGGAGGGGGAGAATACTTCTCCCATGATTTTGATTCTTTTCTTCAAGAAAGAGGAATCAAAGGAGAGGTAACTACAAGGTACACTCCTGAGCAAAATGGAGTGGCAGAAAGGAGGAATAGGACAATTGTTGAAGCTGCAAGGTCTATGTTAAATGAAAAGCATTTACCTAATTACTTATGGGCTGAGGCTGTATCTACAGCCACTTACTTGATTAACAGGTTGCCTTCAAAATCCCTTGATGGGATGACTCCATATGAGGCTTGGAATGGAAGAAGACCAAGCTTAGATCATTGTAAAATTTTTGGATGTATTGCTTTTGCTCATGTTCCTTCAGAGGTTAGAGGCAAGATGGATCCAAAGGCAGAAAGGTGTGTATTTATTGGATATGAAAACAATCAAAAGGGCTACAGGTTATACAACCCTACCAACAAAGGATTCTTGGTAAGCAGAGATGTAGTTTTTGATGAGAACAATTCATGGTATGAAGATTCATGCAGGAAGGTCAATTTACCATATAATCTTGAAGAAGATTTTCCAAATCTTGGTAGAGAACAACCGAAGATTGAAGAACAAGACACCTCAGAGGATGATGAAGAATCTCAGATGGAAAAGATCAAAGCATGGAAGTCTAAAGGTAAAGCAAAATTGCAGGAACTTGGACATGAGGCAGAATCATCACATCATGGCCTAAGAAGATCTATGAGGGAAAAGAAAAAACAAGAAAGGTATGGGTTTGACACCTCATTAGTAACTAAACATTCTATCTACATAGCACAGGACATAAACCAAGAGGAGCCATCATCATTTGAAGAGGCCAAAGCAAAAACAGAATGGAAGCATGCAATGAAGGAAGAGATTGAAGCACTTGAGGAAAACAACACTTGGGATTTGGTGCCCAAGACTTCATCCATGAAGGTAATAGGCTCAAGATGGGTCTATAAACTCAAGAAGAATTCTGATGGTTCCATTAACAGGTATAAGGCAAGGCTTGTAGCAAAAGGCTTTGCACAAACTCAGGGAATTGATTATGAGGAGACCTTCTCTCCTGTGGCAAAGATGCCTACTATTAGGGTTTTGCTTGGTATTGCCTCTTCCAAGAATTGGAAGATACTTCAACTAGATGTAAAGAATGCATTCTTGAATGGTTGGATAACAGAAGAGGTATATATGGCACAACCACCTGGTTTTGAGAATCAAGTTTATCCTGATTATGTGTGTAAACTTAACAAAGCATTGTATGGTCTCAAGCAAGCTCCAAGAGCTTGGAATTTCAGGCTTGTTTCATTCTTGCAGGACAAAGGCTTTCAACCAAGCAAGGCAGATCCTTCACTCTTTATTAAAAAGAGTAATTCTGAGGTCATCTACCTATGTGTATATGTAGATGATATTATATTGACAGGAAATGATGCAGATGGTATGAAGAAGATCAAAGATCAGATGAGAGAAGAGTTCAAGATAAGTGATTTGGGTTCACTTACCTACTTCCTAGGTTTGGAAGTTGTCTACAAAGATCATGGTTTGTTTCTCACTCAAAGGAAGTACATTAAGGACATGTTGGCAAAATTCAAGATGCAAGATTGTAAGATTGCAGGTACTCCAATGGAGGTCAATCACAAATTGAGCTCACATGAAGGTGAACTCATAGAGGACATCACATCATATCAAAGTCTAGTGGGTAGTCTCAACTATGCCACATTGGCAAGAGTAGATATATGTTACAGTGTGAGTGTGCTAAGCCAATTTATGCACACACCAAGGAAACCACATATGGATGCTGCCAAAAGGATTCTCAAGTATCTCAAAGGAACCATAAATGAAGGACTTTATTATCCTTATGTATCTGATTTAGGTTTGAAGCTATTTTCTGATGCAGATTGGGCTGGCTCCAAGGAAGATAGAAGGAGCACTTCAGGTTATCTTACCTTTGCAGGTTCAAAGCTTATTTCATGGTCATCCAAGAAGCAACCCACAGTTGCTCTCTCTTCAACTGAAGCTGAATATAGAGGTCTTGCCATAGCTACACAAGAAGCTATGTGGATGAAGACATTATTCAAAGATCTTGGATTGGAGTTTGGAACTCCAACTATTTTTGGTGACAATATGAGTTCTATTCACTTGGCTGCTATTCCTATTTTTCATGCAAGGACTAAACATATTGAAGTTCATTATCACTATGTACGAGAGAAGGTTCTAAGCAAAGAGATTCAAATATCATATGTGTCCACTCATCAACAATGTGCAGATATTCTAACCAAAGCATTGGATGGTACAAAGCTTTGCAAATTCAAGGCTATGATTGGTTTGCAGGTAATCTTGGAAGATTGAAGACCTCAAGCATACTTGGCTTGAGGGGGAGCTGTTGGAGCAAGTCTATGACAAGCCTAAGTATTGGCTTGAGTCTCACAAAGTCTTAGAAGAAGCTTTAAAAAGAAGACTATGTAAAGTTCACTTGTGAACTACCTCTTGTAACTTTTGAAGAGTTTACTTAATGTAAAAGTAAGAGAATCTTAAGTGGTTGAGTCCACTTGATCAAGAATGGAAAGAGGAGCCAGGAATTCGTGATTTGTGGCAGGTAGAGAATCAAATCAATCATTGATTGATTGGAGAGTGATTGAGGAAAGTTAGCCTCCCAAACTCAACTATAAATAGATGGCAGTTTTAGTCGTGGTTAGAGAGACCTATGTGAAGACCTCCAAGAGCTGAGCTTTATGCCATATCAAGGTGTGATTACAAGGCACACATATGTATCAGTAAGTCATTGTATTGTACAAGCAATATACTTTCATTTTCATGATTATTTGAGTTCATCTTTCCATGTTCTTGTGAAGTGTACTACTCATTGCCATTACTCTCAGTTTTCTCAGTCAGCTTGCAGAGATGTTTTCTTTGAGCTTGGTACTCTTGAAAGTTAGCTCTTTAAGTTGCCTAGACTTCCCCAAGAGGAATTGA
Source organism: Ceratopteris richardii (assembly GCA_020310875.1). Taxonomy (NCBI): domain Eukaryota; kingdom Viridiplantae; phylum Streptophyta; class Polypodiopsida; order Polypodiales; family Pteridaceae; genus Ceratopteris; species Ceratopteris richardii. Next base: position 55,215,888 of record CM035441.1, on the reverse strand, counting down.
GCTAATTACTGCTGTGCTCAGAGAATTATGTAAAACACTGGACAGGTGTATGAACCAAGAATAGCAAGTTTTCACCTCTGAGCTAACTCCAACTTATCTGTTTTGATCTATCTTTTTGAGAGTGATCTTCCAAGGTACATAGGGTGTCTAATACATCCATTGGCAAGCTAAAAGGGCCCACCATAGTCTCCTGGAGTTCATTTGGCTGGTGTAGATCAAGGATTTTGCAACACCTCTTCATCTTCAAGCACATACCTATCCATCTCTTCACAATTTGTCCATGTAGCTACATGATTTTCCTAAGGGCCCCTCAAACTGACATTGACTTGGGGCATGAAAAGAAGAGGTGTCCCAAGCCCTCATTTCCATGAAGGCAACATTTACACCATGGAAGGGTTTGCAAATTCTATTAGCCTTTACGTTGGTCCAAATTCCCTAGTAGAGGATTTTCCACATAAGAATTGATTTCTTTACCTCGATGAGGGGATGCAAAAGGGATTAGAACTTAAAATCCCACCTAAAACTTGATCAAGTCAGACACCATCTCCTATTAAGCATGACATGAAAGTCCACATTCTTCTTGAATCTTTGTATTTTATCAAGACTCTTGTCATTGTGCCATCTAAGACCCTCAAGGTGAGGGGGGTCATTCCCAATAAGGAGGCATGTCCTCAAGCACTCTGAAGCATTGAATCTTCTCTGCAACAAGCACCATTCTTCGTAGTCTAGTCTCCTAGCCAAGTCAATGTCCTCAAACCTAATCCATTGGCATGTTTCTTGATTCCATAGGTGTTTCACAAATGGAAACCTTTGTTCCAAAGATTCCTAGATTTTTGGAGGTTCCAAGTTTCAACACCGCTAATGCCCTTGATAGGGAACCAGATAGAATCATTTTGTTTACTATCGGCTATCCATTTTCAATCTTCATTGATCTTGACAAAATATTTTACGTTGTTTTAAATCTTCCATAGAGAGAAAACTAAGCTCGAGCCTTTGAGACTCACCTGATAGGGGGAGAACAAAAGAGTGAGAAGATCAAGACCCTTCCACCCTAGAACATCCACAAGCCTAAGAGCGCTCTTGTTTTGAAAAATCAGTTTGGCCCAAGAGGCATCCTTGTTGCTCCATGTTTTAATTAACCATTTGGCTACCAACTTATTGGCCATACCTTCAATGTCTAGAGTGCCCAAACTAGCTTGATATTTTTAGCTTATGCAACTGGCCCATTTAATTTTGGGGACACCCCTTTTGTTAGGGTTTCTCACCCAAAGAAAGTTTTTGCAAATTCTTTCCAATTTGATAAGCTTTTAGTCCTTTGATCTCTGCAAGAGGACAAGGATTACGAATGCAAGAGGACAAGGATTACGATCAATGCAAGAGGACAAGGATTATGACCACCACATGCTAGAGATCAGATGAATCTCCTCCCAACCAAATGCCTCTATATATAGCTCTCACTAGGGGATTGTCTTCTTGGGCAGGTGTATACTAACCATCCATGTGTCCGTCATGTAATCACATGTGCAGCAAGTGTCCCAGTTAACTCGAGTTAACTCAAGTGGATGCTTCTAGAAGGCTCTAGATCTCTTTGTGCAAAATACTATCCCCATGTATCTTATGGGGATTAAACCCAAGACCTCCTCCTTCACATCCTTGAGACTTAACCACTAAGCTAAGTTGCTCACTTCTTCACAAGAGCACATGACCTCCTACTAAGTCTAGGCTCAAGATCTTTGGTCATACATATGGGTGACCAAACAGTGTCCGATTTTAAATCCATCTGAACCGACCCGACCCTTAGATCATAGACTTATTTTATTACATTACACATATTGCCCTAATGGGCTACTTATCTTTGTACATTCTCTAGTAATACATTCAGTATTGTGTGTTTGTGCTCCACGCTTCTTCTTCTTCCGTGTGCTGTTCGCGTGCTTCCGCAGACGTCTATCTCCAACAATTGGTATCAGAGCAAGTCGTCGCTTCTTCTAGGACGCCATCGACACTCCTCCGTTTGCAGTCTCAGATTTGCACGAAATTTGGTGAGCATACTCAGGGTGTTTCCGAGATCAAAACGGCTTCGCTCTGTGGTGCCAAAATCGCGATCTGAGCTTGTTTCGGCCTCTGAACGCATTATCATAGCGCTTGTGTAGGCTATTTCGTCCTTTTGTGCCAAAGGTATATACCAATTTCTGTTCGCCAATTTAAGCGTCTCGAAGTCTGCTATAGGTCTAGCAGAACTCGTCTGGGCAGTTCCGTTCAACTTTTTGAGATACAGTCAATTTTCTGCATTAAGGTATTTTAGTCACCGGCCATGGTTGAAAGCAATGATGTATTCCGTATGTTGGCTGTTGAGGATAAGTTGGATCATACCAACTACCCATTATGGGCTTATATGATGCGACATGTACTGGTTGCAAAAGGATTGTGGAACATTGTGCAGGGTGTTGAAAGACGTCCTGTTACACCTGTAACGACAGGTACTGCAAATACAGGTGTTGGAGCTGATGAAGATGGTGTCGAAGATGATATTCCGCAGATTCCTGTTCATGCTCCTATTTCTGTTGCACCTACTGCAAAGCAGATTCGTTGGGATGGCAGAGATGCCCAGGCACATGCATTGATAGCTTTGTCTATCAAACATGCCATTATTCCTCACATTCGCTCTTGCAGAACAGCAAAGGATGCTTGGGATACACTTACCACTTTGTACCAGGCTAGGAATGAGGCTCGTGTTGCTTACCTCCGAAAACAGTTGGAGAGTGAGCACATGAATGAAGGTGATTCTATGGACAGTTTTCTTACAAAGATCAAAGACCTGAAGGAACAATTGATTTTTGTTGATGAGGTTATACCAGATAGCTCACTTGTGCAGACCGTTCTGAATGGTCTTCCTGATTCATATCAGAGTTTTGCCTCTACTCTTCGGTTGATGATGAAAGGCAATCCAAATGCCTTGTCATTTGAGGAATTAGTCTCTGTTCTGTTGCAGGAAGATCAGTCTAGGCAGAACAGGTCCATTATGCGTGTTGCAGATCAAGCTTTCCTGGCTAGTCAGAAGGGCAAAGGAAAATGGAGCTCTTCTACTAGTAAGCAGAAATCTGGAAATGCTGCACAATCGAAGAACCAGAATAAAGATGAGAAGAAATCAGAAAAGCAGAAATTGTTCTGCAAGTACTGTAAAGGAAATGATCATATTATAAAGAACTGTCCAAAACTGGCTCCTAAAGAGGCAAAGAAGAAAGAGGCTCGAATGGTTGTTGTAGAGGCCTCTACACCAAAAACAGAGTCTACAAATCTTGTGCAGGAAGAAGAATGGGCATTTACTACTGTCTGCAGTTTTGACCCATCTTCTCATGATCAGTGCATGTCTGCAGTAGACTCAGATGTTTGGTACTTTGACAGTGGGGCGACCAAACATATTACCTCGCAGCGCAGTTTCTTCTCTTCACTCGAGCCTGCCCCTACAGGGAATACTGTCACATGCGCCAATAACTCCTCTTATCCTGTTATGGGAGTTGGTAAGATCATTCTGACTACTGCTGATGGTAGTTCTTTCACTTTGTCAGATGCTTTATTTGTGCCAGGGATCAAAAAGAACCTGTTATCAGTTTCTGCATTAGCCAAGATTGGCTTGGTTGTGAAATTCGTTGATGACAGGTGTACAGTCCATGATCTCTCAAATGGCGATGTGATTATTGCTTCTGGCATTTTATGTCATGGGCTGTATAAGCTCATAGACTATGAAAGATCTGTGAATGATTCGGCATGTGCAGTTCATGATTCTCAGGCTATGTCAGATGCAAAGCTTTGGCATGCACGCTTTGGTAATCTAAATTTTGCTAGTTTGTTACACCTGTAGAAATCTGAAATGGTGTCCTCTTTGCCCAAACTTGAGGCACCTGGAAAACATGTTTGTGAAGGCTGTATTTTGGGCAAAATGCAGCGTTCTTCCTTTCCAAAAGATGGTTCAGTTCGGGCTACGCAGGAATTGCAGCTTGTACATAGTGATGTCTGTGGTCCTATGCAGACACCCTCTTTTGGAAATTACCTTTACTTCCTGACTTTCATTTATGATTTTTCCAGGCATGCATGGGTATATCCACTCAAAGCAAAGTCCGAAGTGTTCATGTGCTTCAAACAGTTTTTGGTTTTGGCTGAAAATCTGTCAGCATGTAAAATGGGCACCCTCCGTTCTGATCGAGGGGGGGAATATATGTCTTCAGATTTTAATGCATTTCTGGCTGAACGTGGGATAAAACACCAGTGCACAGTGCCATATACACCTCAACAGAATGGAGTTGCTGAACGAAAGAACATGTCACTCATGGAGATGGCGAGGTGCATGGTCAAAAGTTAGGCTTTACCACATAGTTTCTGGCTTGAGGCTGTCATGTGTGCAACATATGTACTGAACAGGTGTCCCACTAAAGTGTTGCAGTCTATCACTCCATATGAGGCTTGTCATGACCGCAAGCCATCTGTTGCTCATCTCCGTGTTTTTGGTTGTTTGGCATATGCATTAGTGCCTGAACAACATCGCAGAAAATTGGATGATAAGGCAGTAAAATGTATTTTTGTTGGGTACAGTTCTAAAAGTAAAGGCTATCGTCTGTATCATCCACAGACTAAACGCATTCTGGTTAGTCGTGATGTTGTCTTTGTGGAAGATGCTATTCAGCCATTGCTTTCATGTACTAAGGAGACATTTGTTAGCTCCAAAGACATGTATGATACTTTGATGCCTCTTTTTACAGGTGGATAGGCTAGTGCTGGTCCTAATGAGGCAACTTCTCAGCCTTTGCAGGTTTCATATGATGATGCAGATCATTCCATTTCTGATGCAGATTTACATGATGCACTTGTTGATGAGAGAGCTGATATTGAGCAGGCAAAAACTATGCCAAAATGGCTGGTGCAGACTTTGCGTGACAGCAAATTAGATGCACCTTTGTCATATCGTACTCGTTCAGGCTCTCATAGTGCCTCCTTTGCATCAGATTGCTATGCTATGGCTGCATCTAGTCTCTGTGATGAGAATGAGCCTGTTTCTTTTGATGAAGCACAAAATTCAGAAAATTGGATGGCTGCTATGCAATCTGAATATGATGCTATAATGAAGAATGGTACATGGTCTTTATGTGACTTGCCTCCTAGCAAGAAGGCCATTGGCACTAAGTGGGTATACAAGCTGAAGCATAAACCTGATGGTACAGTTGACAGGTATAAGGCTAGGCTTGTTGCAAAGGGTTATGCACAGGAAAGAGGCATTGATTTTGATGAGACCTTTGCACCTACATGCCGTATGACTACTATTCGGAGCATTTGTGCACTTGCAGCCCATCATGGTTGGAATGTACATCAATTGGACATTAAAATAGCATTTCTGAATGGTGACTTGCATGAAGAAGTGTATGTTTTTCAGCCTCGTGGCTTTGTGCAGAAAGGGCATGAAAACCAGGTTTGCAGGTTAAAGAAGGCATTATATGGTTTAAAGCAAGCACCACGTGCTTGGTATGAGAAGATACATGCCTATCTGATTGCACATGGTTTTGAGAACAGTCCAACTGAAAGCACCTTATATGTTAAAGTGCTAATGATGTGCTTCTGAACATTGTTGTCTATGTTGATGACATGCTGCTCACTGGTCCTATTGAGACACATATTGCTGATTTTAAGGATGATTTGCATGCCTCATTTGAGATGTCTAATTTGGGTCATTTGCATCACTATTTGGGCATTCAGTTTATGCACAATGATGGTGGAATGGCTTTGTGTCAAATGAAATATATTGACACATTATTGCAGCGTTTTGGCCTTGACGACTGTAAGCCTATTGCCACTCCTATGGAGACAGGTTTACGATTGAGTCTTCATGATGCTGGAGATGCATTTGATGCTGTTCTCTATTAGCAGGCTGTTGGATGCTTGATTTACTTATGCATTACTCGGCCAGATATTCAGTTTGTTGTCTCACAGATGAGCAGGTTTATGCATTGCCCAGGAGTCACGCATTGGAAAGCGGTTAAGCGCATCTTTCGCTACTTGAGTGGTACTCGGCTTCTTGGGTTGTTTTATCCCAAGGGGGGATCACTACCGCCAGATTTGCATGCTTTTTCTAACTCAAATTGGGTTGGTTGCTATGACACTCGTGTGTCCACCAGTGGTTTTTGCTTCATGCTTGGTAGCTCATGTATATCTTGGTTGAGCAAGAAGCAGCCTACTGTGGCCACTTCCAGTTGTGAGGCTGAGTATAGGGAAGCTTTCACAGCGACTGTTGAGTGTGTGTGGCTCAGACGCCTTATGGCTGATTTGGGTGTTGGCCAGTCTTCTGCCACCACCATCTTCACTGACAGTCAGAGCGCATTGGCAGTTGCGAGGAACCCTGTGTTCCATGCTCGCACTAAGCACATTGAGGTGCATTATCACTATGTCAGGGAGAGGTTCTCCGCTAGGGAGATCAGCTTGGCATATGTGCCCACGCAGGAGAACATTGCAGACCTTTTCACGAAGGCTCTGCCTAGGGAGAAGTTTGAAGCTTTCCGCAAAGCTTTGGGCTTACTTCCTTTTGTGGAGTGATTTCCACATAGCTTGGCACTTCCTTATACATGAGTGCCAGCTCCTTGTTCACCGCATCACTCCCAGGGGGGATTTGTTGATATATTTAGGTAGTGATGTGTGTGAACACTCTAGGACCACCGGGGCACTTTTTTCCCTCTTTAGGAGGTTTTTCCCCCCGGCTTGTATATACGCCTATTGCCCTAATGGGCTACTTATCTTTGTACATTCTCTAGTAATACATTCAGTATTGTGTGTTTGTGCTCCAAGCTTCTTCTTCTTCCGTGTGCTATTCGCGTGCTTCCGCAGACGTCTATCTCCAACATTTCCCCCTTCGAAAATATTTTCATCCTCAAAAATAGATCTATATAACTACTATAGGCAACCCCCGGGCCTCATTGTTCTAAAACTAAAAGAACATGGTCATGTTCTAGAACTAGAAGAACCTATCTCATCAATGTGGTGGCATCCCTATCCAAATGATTCAAAACATTGTCTCACTTTGCACTTTGATAAATTGGTCAAAGTACAAAGTAGTGAATGAATAATAATGGTGGATCTAAAAATATCCCTGGCCAATTCACATTTTTTCTAGATGCGATCTGGGCACAAACATGTGAACTAGGTGGATTCAAATTACTGGTCCATTTTTGGGCATGACTGGTGCGTGGGACTTAGTAATGAAGGCAGGATTCTTATCCCTCGCAAGACTTTGAGAACTCTTGATTCACTTGAATTTGATTTGGAGAGCTTGAAGTTTGGTTGTCCCAAACATCTAACTTGGATGTTTGTACAATTGTTTACTTATATCCAACAGTTACTTGATTTTTAAACTCGACTAGAGGACTACTTTGTCTTAATGAGTTTAAAAAATCATATGTAAACTGCAGGAGAAAGTTTACTATTTACTTTGAGTCAACCGTACTATAACTTGACCAATTTTAAATTCAAAATGAAAATTGTCCAAATTAGGACACTTTTCTCAAAGACTTAAGCTAAAAGTTCTTCGGAATTATCAATCTAATGAGCAATTCGTAACTTCTCTATTCTAGAGTATACTAGACTCTAGGAAATCATTTATGTTATAACTTGAAGCAAACTCAAATAAATAAGTCCACTTAGACTTATTACCTTTTGAAGATTGAAAAGGTTCTTGTATAGAACATCTATCTCGGATGTTTAATTTAGTTACTTGGTTCTAACCAAATAACTCTGGACTTTTGTGAAAAGAATCAAATACCATATCTGAGTCAGATCCAAAAGATTTGGAAAGCAGAAAGAAAGAACTAAAACTCTATAAAACCAATTCAAATTGCAAAGATACATAAACTTTCTATGAGTCAAAGTCTAGATGACTCAGGACTTTAACTTCTCAAAGATTTGTTTCAACAAGATATTGAAGCATTCTATCTATCTTTAAGAGGATGGGACTAGATTCTCAAAAAGATTCATAGAGTAAATCTAAAACATCATCCAACCACAAGATACTAGTGTGGTATGCAACATCAGTGTGTCGACCCACTGAGGTTCTATTGATGAGTTTTTTACCCAAATAATGCCTCACTTGAGACTAAGCTCATGCCTATATTCAATCTTTATGACTCCTTACTGGGGATTCGAAAGCCTTTCAAAACCACACTCAAAAGGAAAACAACCAATTCTTCCTGGTTTTCGCATATTTGACCACACAAAAACAAGGGAAGCCTATGCCTAGTCTATGTGATTAAGCCAGTAGACTGTGTCCACCACCCTCTTCTCATTGGTCCATCACTAATCACCCATTAATCCAAAAGGCCCAAGGAGGGTTCATTTTTTTCCCTAATGGTGGTGGCCTATGGATGATATTGATTGGTAGGTGGAATAGCTGCCCCTTCTTGACAAGCTTTCTCCGAGTTATGTCCTCCCTCATCTTGTTCTCCTCAGTACTTAGAATTCTTGATGCAAGATCACCACCAAGTGCAACAATAATATCCTCAAAGCCAGAGCTTGACTCAAAAGACTCCTCATCAGCCACTCTCTTCATTTTTTGCAATGGCTTTTTCTGTACGCACTGCTTATCCTTTGCTTTTACAGGGGTTGTCTTCTTGTGCTGTGTTGGCATAATGTTGTTGTGGATCCATTGCATCAATTCTTTGATCAGGTTCATTGAGTCCCTGTAGATCTCTGCAAGCCTCTCTGGCACACAGCACTCCGGGCATAAGAGATCCATCTTGCAAATTGAATTTTGTAAGCCCTTCGATGTCTCTACCAAGAAAGGGAGGTTGTCGGAATCCTCATCCTCATAGTCCACTTTGAACACAAGGCCATACTGAAACGCCTGTGTTGTCCTAATCTTCCCTCTCCCATAGGCCCCTACAAACACAAGGAGGACTGCATTCTTCTCTTCAACATACGGAAGGCACCACTCCAGGTTTTTCATGTACAAAAGTGAACAATCTTTCCTTATGATCTCTATCTTCTTTGACCTCTCCTTCCTAGTTGCATCATCCTCGGCTATTCTGATGCTGCTCTCTCCACCAGATGACATGCCAGCTGGGTTGCTTGCCCTCTCAGAGGATAAGAATGCAAGGATTTTCTTGGAAATTGTCTAGTGATGGATGCCTCTATCATGCTGTTGATCCACTGAGCTCACAGTCACTTTGAGCTTCTTGACAGACTTCTCATCTCTTCCCTCAGCATCCCTGAAATGGCCTAAGAAGCATTAGCTCTTTGTATTAATCTACTTTTCAAGCTAAAGGGTCGATGCCACGCATCGACGACAAGGCACAAGTCGATGCGAGGCGTCGACTTCAGGGTGCAAGTCGATGCCAGGCATCGACTTCAGGGTGCAAGTCTATGTCAGGCATCCACTTTAGGGTGCAAGTCCATGTCAGGCATCGACATTAGGATGCAAGTCGATGCCACCCTAAAGTCCATCAACTTGGCATCGACTTGCACCCTAAAGTGGAGGCATGGCATTGACTTGCACCCTAAAGTCGATGCCTGGCATCAACTTGCACGCTAAAGTTGATGCCTGGCATCGACTTGCACCTTGAAGTCAATGCCTGGCATCGACTTGTGCCCCGAAGTTGATGTCAGGCATCGACTTGCACCCTAAAATCGATGCCACGAATCAAATTTGGGCTCCAAGCCGATGCTTCATATCAAGTTTCAGGCCAAATTCGATGCCAGGCATCAACTTTTTGGTTCGGTGCAGGTCAATGCCTGGCGTCGACTTTGGGGTGAAAGTCGATGCCAGGCATCGACTTGTAGCCCAAAGTGGATGCCTGGCATCGACTTATGTAGAGAATTCGATGTCTGGCATCCAATTTCCCTCCAGGTTGATGCTTGGCATCAAAGCTTATCATCATGGATCGAGATTTCACGAACACATAAAGTTAAAATCGCTAGAAGAGATACTATTTCCTAGAAAATGAAAAGGAATCTTTTAAGAATCTTTTTTTGTGGTGTGGTTTTCTCTACGTTTGGGTACTCTTGGCAACATTCTTCTTCTCCATCAGAGTTTCCTTGTGGGTTTGCTGAGCTCTGTGCACCTTTGCTATCTATGCTCGATTGCTCTCTCTCGCCCGCAGATTTTGGAAATGAGAATGATCTCCTCCTTCGCTATTTATAGGCACTTGGGTTGCTTGAACTAGAGACTAACTGGATCTAACTCAATGAATCTAGTTTCTAACTAGATCATCCAACTAATGTAACCAGGATCTGACATTGGATGCATCACTTTCATTAGATCCAGTTTTAATCTAAAGTGGAAAGGGTACATCTCTGTCCTCATGTGAGTGGATACAGCATATGAAAAACCTTCATTAATCTAGAAGTTTGTTAGATAACATTCATTCGCTCATCTAGTGCCACAATTAGCACATTGCACCCACAAATACCAGCTTCCTATCTAAATATATATTGTATCTTGCTAGTATTACTTTACTAATGTGGTACTATTGATAATGTCCCTAATACAACCACCATCCATTACTGACAAAATGTAAAAAAAAATTTGTCAAAATGTAAATTAAGTTCCATACAAGTGAAGAGATGAGTAAGCAACAAAACCATGTTTTTGTTTTCTATGGTTACATAATTCTAACTAGGTATCTATATCAATACAAAATATCTTTACTTATAAGCCTTTATATCACATCTCAATTTGTAATGAATTAGTTACCATAGTATTCATGAGCAATAAGAGAAGGGTCCAGGGTTTGAATGATTACTTTAGGATTTCTGAGAAACCATTAACAAGTAGTGAGACAATTGTAAACTAAATCCCCCTGTTTTGGATGTAGGTTACTTTAAGAGTGATTCAAGATTTGAATAAAGCACAAAGATAAGGCCTTTCTAGAAAACACAATAATAGTGACATGAGATTTTTTGCCACTTTTTTGTTTTGTTTGTTGATTGAAGTCTTACCAGATGCCCTTTAGTGTATAGTGGAAAGGACATCTACACATTGGCTAAATCATACTTTAACAAGTCCTTCGATGTCAATCAAATCATTCTGGACATTGATATATAAAATCCTAAACCATAGTTTCACAAATCATTTGGTGACATCTACATATTGATATATAAAATTCTAACTATCATCCCACTCATCAAATTTTGAGATTTCAATGCTTGAAAAAGACAAAATGCAATCAATTTTAAGTTGAGAGTAATTCAGATAATTGAATACACCCTTTTGTCCTTGAAGCCAACCACGTAGAAGTAATAGTATTGTCAAAACCTTTGTGTGCTCTTTCCTACCAATCTTATGAGCATCAACTTAGAATCACAAACACATTACTTGATGTGCACACACTTCATAGTGTATCTCATCACCACTACTTTCAAAGCAGAATCAAATCTTTGGTTCCCTTATGAGTTTGAAAATATCAATCGTGTATATTTGAGGAATTGAAGTACCTTAATTTTAGGCTTTAAGTACTTTAATGTAATTCGATGTTCAATTCACTTTAATGTACTTTAATGCACTTTTGATTTCAAATCTACTTGATGTGACATTTTCAAAGTAGATTTGACATTTTCACTTGATCTTGGACGTCTACTATTTAAAAAGGTAATTCATCTTAAGTCCTCTTTGAAGTAAGTGAAGATGAGCTCAATCTTTTCATGGATGCTTGGGCATCAGTTTCCTCTACTCATATTGACACAGTTTTGAATTCATTGTTCTCAGTTGGCCCTTTCCTCATAAGTGATGGTCTCCATGGTTTAGAATGTGTTGATCATCATTCTATGTTTTCTGTTGAGTCATTTAAGTTATCCAATTTGTAGTGCAATGTTGCTCAACCAAATACACTTATTGATCTCCCATGTGATCCATCCATTGACCTCCCTTCTGACTCAAGTGCATGTGGAGCAAAGGATGTTAGTTGCAAACAGAAGGAAATGCAAAGCACGCTCAATCTACATTTTAAAAGAAGGCATCGTGAAGTAAGTCAAAAAAGATTTAAATTTCTTACTTTAGATAGACAGATTGCATTGGATATTGTGAAGCATTGTTGTGGATTGAAATGTTTGTACAATTTAGGAATGAAGAAACTAAAACACCTAAGAGAGAAATTCCTCCATTTAGATAGTGAAAGGCAGGATATATACCTTGTTTCTCACATGCAAATGATTGAGGATAACATGTCAGTAACATGTGTTGCTTTTGAATATTACTTTACTCAAGGGATACGATGTTGTAGGGTTGCACTTAAAATTGCAATGGGTGTGGGAAATTCTAGAATACATAGGGTTCAATAGACGCTTATGAATGGAGATGTCATTTTGGATACGTTTCATGTTGGGACCAAAGGATCTGTTGGACTTCAAGCAATGAATTGGATGATGAACTATTTTAACTTGCATTGTGAGGTTATGCCTATAACTAGAAGGTTGCAAACTTTACTCATCGAGACGTATTTCAAATATATAAAGAAGACATGGAAAGTAGAAATGAGAAGTATATGTTGTATCATCACTTTACTCCATTATGGAAGCAAGAGTTTAACAATGTGTCTATTCCTCGTAAAGTTAGAATGGGTGAATGTTCAATTTGCACCACTTTGAAAAACATGGCAAAGGCGGCTACAACACCACAAGAAAAAGATGATTTTAAAACCCTTCTAAAGAACCATCGTGAGAGTCAAGCTTTAGAGAGAAAGAAATCAATTCATCATCGAAGTAAAGCACTCAAAAATCCAGAGCCTTATATGTGTCTGTTGATCAATGGTGTGGATTAAAAAAAAACATGTCGCATCCCTAAGGACATTGGAGATGAAGTCCTTGTGCAAATGCATTTGGTTGGTGCTTTGGTATACAATGGAATTGTAATGTCCAAGGTTTTCTTCACATATTCGAATGTGCATAATGATCCAAACCTTACAGTTACTATCATTCATTGGGTTTTGGAATAATGGAAGGGTCTTTTGCCACCAACTCTGTATTTGCAACTTGATAATACTGCAAGAGATAATAAAAATTCTACAGTCTTTGGATATTTATGCATGCTTGTTGATAAACACGTATTTCAGAAGGTTAAGGTAAATTTCCTTCTGGTTGGGCACACTCATGATCACATTGATCAAATGTTTAGTACATTCTCTAAGAAGTTGGCACTTAACAATGCTTTTACTCTTCCGATTTTATATGAGCTAATTTTAGAAGCATATACTACAAAACCCAAAGTTCAACACCTCGCACAGATTTATAACTTTACGCACTTTTGCTTAGTGTGCTTTGATAACACTGATAAGGTTTTGGCTCCATTGCACAATATTAGTTTCAACCATGTATTCTTGATGAGGAGGGTTTGATGACATAACCCTTTTATTTGCAAAGCGATATTCATCTTCTCCTAGGTGGGAGTCTAAAGACGGATGCAGATTCTTGTTGCATGTGCCTAATTTGTCTGTGTATGGTGCAGAACAATCACCATATGAAGATAAAAACAATATGGAAAGATGTTGAAATGTGGTTGATCAAAGTAAAAGATGGATGCATGCACTCATTGAAAAGAAGAGACATATTGAGAGTGCAAAAAAATACATTGGAGATCAAGATGTATCTTGGTGGGATGACTTTTTCAATCATCAAGAAGAGATTATAAAGTATACGAATGCAGGTTATCCACTAGATTGAAATATTTATGTAGGCCCAAGAATGACAAAACAGGCAGAAGCAAGATGGCAAGGAAATTTAATAGAGATAAATGTTGGAACACTTATTGGAGTCCTTGCTGATGGTGATGAGGCTACCAAACCATTTTGGATTGCAAAGGTTTTAGAGGTCACTAAAGATATTGATCAAAGAAGAATAGAGGCTTTGATGGTGCATTGGTATTAGACTAAAAGTAGTAATGCATTCAGAGGTAAATATAGCTTATAAATGGTGTGTGATACTAAACGAACAGGCTCAGAAAGAAAAAGAATATTCAAAGCACATCCACTCTTAAAATGGATGATGTAGATATTCTTGTTTATGATTTTGCCTTGACAAAAACAGGTCACCTGAGGAAAGCAACCATCAATATGATAAAGCAAAAGCTTCTAGATGTATGTGGTACAGCAAATCATAGGCAAACAAGAAGATTTGTACATGATCTTGCAGAATTCGGTATGTACGTGGATGAAGATAGAGCTCTTGTGGATATAGAAGAAGAAGAAGAAGAGAGCTCTCAATAGTATCAGACTGAATCAAGTGCATCAGATGATGAGGGTGTAGACATAGATCGACAAAGTTGTGAGTTGCATTGAAACTCCATAACATTTTTAGTGCTCATGTAAATTCCTCGAAGTAGTTTTCTTAACGAAACCATGTTTCACAGTAATTTTGAATAACAATTGAATATCCACCCATTGAAAATATGTATTGAATCTTTATTTTTGTATAAGAATCCTTTAGTTTTACATTCTTTATATAGATTTTGGACATGTCAATGCCTTATCTAGTGAAATTTTGACCACATTTTGAGCTCTTTTTTTTTTAAATGACAGAAAATGTCAAAAAAAATCACATGTTTTCACTTCGTTTTTGAAATATATGTATACTGGTATAAAGGGTTCTCAAACATAAGCTGCAATTTGCTGTTTAACTAGTATAAAGGGTTCTCAAACATAAGTTGCAATTTGCTGTTACGACTCATTGTTTAACTAAATTTTCTAGGTTTTGATCCCTTCACATGATTGTTTCACGATCTTGTGCTTTCCTTTGGGAGCTTGAAAACCTTTTGATGGAACATCCATCCTTCTTTGCTAGGGTTTTCAAATCAAAACCAATCAGAATTCCAAGTACATGAATTTTCATAGATTCATGGTTCAATTGGTTTATTCTTGAACAATTTGTAGTGACAAGAGGTTTTGACTTCTTATCCTTAGATTCCTTTCTTACATATGCTTTAGGTACCTACCCTAGCCAAGACTTTACAGGAATCTCTCTACTGCGTAAGTTTAAGCATCCACTCATGCTTTCTTGATTTGTATCAAAGTCCCCTTAAGGATAGGCAAACATTATGTTTTACCTTCCACATACTTAAGTGTTGTCTTCATAGTTACAGACTACATTCTTGGAATTTCTTCACTCTGTTTAGACTTGGAACAACTTACTTTTTTCACAATTTTCCATTGGATAAATGGAACCTGAGTGAATAATTCCCAAAGGGAATTTTATTGCCAATACTTGGGTAGACTTTAGAGTAGTTCAAATTGCAAGTTCTTGGACAATCATGGCCAAGCTTGATCGAATCTTTTTGATCGTGTGATAAAATAAAGACTTAGTCTTTATTGTTTAAGATATCTCAAACTTTTCTAATCTCTTTAGCTTACCTGCAGGAGTTTTTAGAAATCTTTCTCTCAACTCAAGTCCAAGCATACACGAATTCCTCTCAGATTCCAAAGCTAAGAATCTTTGATACACCTTTAGGTTATATCAATATTTGGACTTAATTACCAATATCGGTGGTTTGGGAAGCACTAGGAACTACTTGCTATTAAGCTTTTCTTGAAAGATTTTAGTCTCACATCTAGGGAGATTTTTTTCTTTCAAGAACTTTAGATTCTTGCCAAGGAATCAAGTAATACTAAGCCAATGATTCATCTTGGAATCTTTTTCTTTACTAAAATAATCTTTTTAAAAGAAATATTGACTTTTGGACAAACAATAAAGCTTTATGTCCTGGTCTTGTCCAGAAGATTTTTTTTAAACCAATGAAATAGTTAACTAGACTATTTCCTTCATTGGCTTATCTTTAGGAAGTATTTTAATTCCCAATGATTACTTTGACATATCTTTTTAGGAAATATCTTGATTCCCAAAAATTACTTTGACATATCTTTTAGGAAATATCTTGATTCCCAAAGATTACTTTGACTTGGGCTTCTCCTTTAAGCCCTAATTAGCTTACACAAAACCAAGCATAATTTTCTCATCCTCAGAAAAGTGATTAATAAAGTTTCCATGCTTTTTGAAAACTTTTCATCTTGACTAGAGATGCAGTCATAGAACCTAGCATCCAACTATAGAACACTGAAGTTCAAGTGATGCTAAAGTTTATTCACTTATTTTATTTTCATTACTTGTTAGGATGAAATCAAAGAAAAAAACTTCAAAAGTTCTGTGATTTTTACAAATGTGGAAAATATCAACTATCCTTTGAACTTCAAAGTTCAATTGATTTAAGTTTGATTTGATTTTATTTGATTCTTATCACATCTTGAGATAGAATCAGATAAAACTTCCAAAGGAAAATTTATCAACCTACTTGGATGCATGATTTCTTAAATCCAAGCTAACAACTACATCTAGGCTTGTCATTAAGATTATCTAAGTTTTCTCCTAAACTTAAGAGTCATCATGGAAATTTTCAAGAAGTCCTATTTTCTTGCCATTCCAATGAGCAAGAATATTGAACAGTTAACTTTCGAAGGGCCTAGTTTTCCTAATCAAGACTCCTAATTCGCGATACCTAAGTATTACGTTTGGGAAAAACAAACTAGCTACTTGAGATGCACGGCAGCCAAGAGCCTTGCAACTACCTAGTTTGCTAATTTTCCTAACTATCTAAGTCAAGTTAGAAAAAAGAGGTAATGAAAGTATAAATATTCAACTACTTAACAAACAATCATGCATATGCAAAATGCCTATTCTTGCATGCAAATCCATGTGAGTGCATGCATGTGTTGGCATTCTCCTTTCATGCACCAAACTTAAATCAAGCAATTCTTGAGCTTGAAAATACATGTTTCCAATCATCCATGCACGAACATTGTACTTTTTAGCTTTTAAAAAGTAAGCATTTATGTGCATAAACTTGAACATTAACTATCTTTTTCAAGCAAGAAGAAAACGTGTTTTATGCATGAAAACATTCTTTGAAAAGGAGAAATGCACCAACATTCTTTCGTAGATGCATGCCTATGCTTGATAACTGTTTCCATACTTTGATGCTCTCTTATTTTTCTTTCATTAAATTGCATACAATGCTTTCAAGATTGAAGATTCCTTCCCTACTTCAATGTTAATAGCAATGCATTCTATATGAAAGCATAGAACAAAGCAAATATTGAATTGAAAACATCAATTTGTAAAGTACTTATCTTCCAATTAAGTTACATCCTTCCGTTGATCCTCAAGAAGAGCCATTCTTCTTCCTTCGGTCATGGAAAAAATCTTTCCATGCAAAGAAGAGCCAACCTTCATAGCCATGATCACATTCGAAAGCACGATCTTCCTTGCTCTGATCTGATGTTGCTTCACTTTGGCTTTGGGTGTTGTTTCTCTTTACCTCCCTTTGGATGTGTGGGCTTCAAAATTGAATCAGATAATGCTCATGGATTCGGGTTTGGATGCACATACTAGGAGAATTCAAAAGAATTCAAGAACTAATTTTTGAGGATTGAATCTCATAAATGTTAGATCATAACACTGAATCATTGTTAGTGTAGTGGTTTGCATATAGATGTCTGAATTGTTGGAGATAGACGTCTGCGGAAGCACGCGAACAGCACAAGGAAGAAGAAGAAGCTTGGAGCACAAACACACAATACTGAATGTATTACTAGAGAATGTACAAAGATAAGTAGCCCATTAGGGCAATAGGCGTATATACAAGCCGGGGGAAAAAAACCTCCTAAAGAGGGAAAAAAGTGCCCCGGCGGTCCTAGAGTGTTCACACACATCACTACCTAAATATAGCAACAAATCCCCCCTGGGAGTGATGCGGTGAACAAGGAGCTGGCACTCATGTATAAGGAAGTGCCAAGCTATGTGGAAATCACTCCACAAAAGGAAGTAAGCCCAAAGCTTTGCGGAAAGCTTCAAACTTCTCCCTAGGCAGAGCCTTCGTGAAAAGGTCTACAATGTTCTCCTGCATGGGCACATATGCCAAGCTAATCTCCCAAGCAAAGAACCTCTCCCTAACATAGTGATAATGCACCTCAATGTGCTTAGTGCGAGCATGGAACACAGGGTTCCTCGCAACTGCCAATGCGCTCTGACTGTCAGTGAAGATGGTGGTGGCAGAAGACTGGCCAACACCCAAATCAGCCATAAGGCGTCTGAGCCACACACACTCAACAGTCGCTGTGAAAGCTGCCCTATACTCAGCCTCACAACTGGAAGTGGCCACAGTAGGCTGCTTCTTGCTCAACCAAGATATACATGAGCTACCAAGCATGAAGCAAAAACCACTGGTGGACACATGAGTGTCATAGCAACCAGCCCAATCTGAGTTAGAAAAAGCATGCAAATCTGGCGGTAGTGATCCCCCCTTCGGATAAAACAACCCAAGTAGTCGAGTACCACCCAAGTAGCGAAAGATGCGCTTAACCGCTTTCCAATGCGTGACTCCTGGGCAATGCATAAACCTGCTCATCTATGAGATAGCAAACTGAATATCTGGCCGAGTAATGCATAAGTAAATCAAGCATCCAACAGCCTGCTGATAGAGAACAACATCAAATGCATCTCCAGCATCATGAAGACTCAATCGTAAACCTGTCTCCATAGGAGTGGCAATAGGCTTACAGTCTTCAAGGCCAAAATGCTGCAATAATGTGTCAATATATTTCTTTGACACAAAGCCATTCCACCATCAACGTGCATAAACTGAATGCCCAAATAGTGATGCAAATGCCCCAAATCAGACATCTCAAATGAGGCATGCAAATCAGCCTTAAAATCAGCAATATGTGTCTCAATAGGACCAATGAGCAGCATGTCATCAACATAGACAACAATGATTAGAAGCACATCATTAGCACGTTTAACATATAAGGTGCTTTCAGTTGGACTGTTCTCAAAACCATGTGCAATCAGATAGGCATGTATCTTCTCATACCAAGCACGTGGTGCTTGCTTTAAACCATATAATGCCTTCTTTAACCTGCAAACCTGGTTTTCATGCCCTTTCTGCACAAAGCCACGGGGCTGAAAAACATACACTTCTTCATGCAAGTCACCATTCAGAAATGCTGTTTTAATGTCCAACTGATGTACATTCCAACCATGATGAGCTGCAAGTGCACAAATGCTCCGAACAGTAGTCATACGGCATGTAGGTGCAAAGGTCTCATCAAAATCAATGCCTCTTTCTTGTGCATAACCCTTTGCAACAAGCCTAGCCTTATACCTGTCAACTCTACCATCAGGTTTACGCTTCAGCTTGTATACCCACTTAGTGCCAATGGCCTCTTGCCAGGAGGCAAGTCACATAAAGACCATGTACCATTCTTCATTATAGCACCATATTCAGATTGCATAGAAGCCATCCAATTTTCTGAATTTTGTGCTTCATCAAAAGAAACAAGCTCATTCTCATCACAAAGACTAGATGCAGCCATAGCATAGCAATCTGATGCAAAGGAGGCACTATGAGAGCCTGAACGAGTACGATATGACAAAGATGCATCTAATTTGTTGTCACGCAAAGTCTGCACCAGCCATTTTGGCATAGTTTTTGCCTGCTCAATATCAGCTCTCTCATCAACAAGTGCATCATGTAAATCTGCATCAGAAATGGAATGATCTGCATCATCATATGAAACCTGCAAAGGCTGAGAAGTTGCCTCATTAGGACCAGCACTAGCCTGTCCACCTGTAAAAAGAGGCGCATACATGTATTTGGAGCTAACAGATGTCTCCTTAGTACATGAAAGCAATGGCTGAATAGCATCTTCCACAAAGACAACATCACGGCTAACCAGAATGCGTTTAGTCTGTGGATGATACAGACGATAGCCTTTCCTTTCAGAACTGTACCCAACAAAAATACATTTTACTGCCTTATCATCCAATTTTCTGCGATGTTGTTCAAGCACTAATGCATATGCCAAACAACCAAAAACACGCAGATGAGCAACAGATGGCTTGCGGTCATGCCAAGTCTCATATGGAGTGATAGACTGCAATGCTTTAGTGGGACACCTATTCAGTACATATGCTGCACACATGACAGCCTCAAGCCAGAAACTATGTGGTAAAGCCTGACTTTTGACCATGCACCTCGCCATCTCCATGAGTGACCTGTTCTTTCGTTCAGCAACTCCATTTTGTTGAGGTGTATACGGCACTGTACACTGGTGTTTTATCCCACGTTCAGCCAGAAATGCATTAAAATCTGAAGACATATATTTCCCCCCTCGATTAGAACAGAGGGTGCCCATTTTACATGCTGACAGATTTTCAGCCAAAACCAAAAATTGTTTGAAGCACATGAATACTTCGGACTTTGCTTTAAGTGGATATACCCATGCATGCCTGGAAAAATCATCAATGAAAGTCAGGAAGTAAAGGTAATTTCCAAAAGAGGGTGTCTGCATAGGACCACAGACATCACTATGTACAAGCTGCAATTTCTGTGTAGCCCGAACTGAACCATCTTTTGGAAAGGAAGAACGCTGCATTTTGCCTAAAATACAGCCTTCACAAACATGTTTTCCAGGTGCCTCAAGTTTGGGCAAAGAGGACACCATTTCAGATTTCTGTAGGCGTAACAAACTAGCAAAATTCAGATGACCAAAGCGTGCATGCCAAAGCTTTGCATCTGACATAGCCTGAGAATCATGAACTGCACATGCCAAATCATTCACAGATCTTTCATAGTCTATGAGCTTATACAGCCCACGACATAAAATGCCAGAAGCAATAATCACATCGCCATTTGAGAGATCATGGACTGTACACCTGTCATCAACGAATTTCACAAGCAAGCCAATCTTGGCTAATGCAGAAACTGATAACAGGTTCTTTTTGATCCCTGGCATAAATAAAGCATCTGACAAAGTGAAAGAACTACCATCAGCAGTAGTCAGAATGATCTTACCAACTCCCATAACAGGATAAGAGGAGTTATTGGCGCATGTGACAGTATTCCCTGTAGGGGCAGGCTCGAGTGAAGAGAAGAAACTGCGCTGTGAGGTAATATGTTTGGTCGCCCCACTGTCAAAGTACCAAACATCTGAGTCTACTGTAGACATGCACTGATCATGAGAAGATGGGTCAAAACTGCAGACAGTAGTAAACGCCCATTCTTCTTCCTGTACAAGATTTGCAGACTCTGTTTTTGGTGTAGAGGCCTCTGCAACAACCATTCCAGCCTCTTTCTTCTTTGCCTCTTTAGCAGCCAGTTTTGGACAGTTCTTTATAATATGATCATTTCCTTTACAGTAGTTGCAGAACAATTTCTGCTTTTCTGATTTCTTCTCATCTTTATCCTGGTTCTTCGATTGTGCAGCATTTCCAGATTTCTGCTTACTAGTAGAAGAGCTCCATTTTCCTTTGCCCTTCTGACTAGCCAGGAAAGCTTGATCTGCAACACGCATAATGGACCTGTTCTGCCTGGACTGATCTTCCTGCAACACAACAGAGACTAATTCCTCAAATGACAAGGCATTCGGATTGCCTTTCATCATCAACCGAAGAGTAGAGGCAAAACTCTGATATGAATCAGGAAGACCATTCAGAACGGTCTGCACAAGTGAGCTATCTGGTATAACCTCATCAGCAGAAATCAATTGTTCCTTCAGGTCTTTGATCTTTGTAAGAAAAACGTCCATAGAATCACCTTCATTCATGTGCTCACTCTCCAACTGTTTTCGGAGGTAAGCAACACGAGCCTCATTCCTAGCCTGGTACAAAGTGGTAAGTGTATCCCAAGCATCCTTTGCTGTTCTGCAAGAGCGAATGTGAGGAATAATGGCACGTTTAACAGACAAATCTATCAATGCATGTGCCTGGGCATCTCTGCCATCCCAACGAATCTGCTCTGCACTAGGTGCAACAGAAACAACAGCACGAACAGGAATCTGCGGAATATCATCTTCGACACCATCTTCATTAGCTCCAACACCTGTATTTGCAGTACCTATCGTTACAGGTGTAACAAGACGTCTTTCAACACCCTGCACAATGTTCCACAATCCTTTTGCAACCAGTACATGTCGCATCATATAAGCCCATAATGGGTAGTTGGTACCATCCAACTTATCCTCAGCAACCAACATACGGAATACATCACTGCTTTCAGCCATGGCCGGTGACTAAAATACCTTGATGCAAAAAATTGACTGTATCTCAAAAAGTTGAACAGAACTACCCAGATGAGTTCTGCTAAACCTGTAGCAGACTTCGAGACGCTTAAACTGGCGAACAGAAACTGGTATATAACTTTGGCACAAAAGGACGAAATAGCCTGCACAAGCGCTGTGATAGTGCGTTTGGAGGCCAAAACGAGCTCAGATCGCAATTTCGGCACCACACAGCAAAGCTGTTTTGATCTCGGAAACAGCTTGAGTATGTTCACCAAATTTCGTGCGAATCTGAGACTGCAAACGGAGGAGTGTCGACGGCGCCCTAGAAGAAGCGACGACCTGCTCTGATACCAATTGTTGGAGATAGACGTCTGCGGAAGCACGCGAATAGCACAAGGAAGAAGAAGAAGCTTGGAGCACAAACACACAATACTGAATGTATTACTAGAGAATGTACAAAGATAAGTAGCCCATTAGGGCAATAGGCATATATACAAGCCGGGGGAAAAAAACCTCCTAAAGAGGGAAAAAAGTGCCCCGACGGTCCTAGAGTGTTCACACACATCACTACCTAAATATATCAACATGAATCTGGAGGTTTTGGGTGTGATTCCTGATCATCATCATGTCCATCGTGTTTTCAGCTCGGAATTGAGACCATAGAGCTCTCGGCTTGGGATTACTAGAGCATATATAGAGCATAGAATAGATTTAACATTGCATAAAACATGAAAAGTTGTTACTTTAATGGCTGAAACTCTTCAGTCAATTTGATGAGGTTCCGGGTTCGATACTCATGACCATCATCCACAGAAGAACAAATTTTTTGTTTATCTCTGATAATAAAAAATTCTACGCAATAGGAACTCTCTATCTATAGTAGCCGAGCATTCACTCGATGTCAAACGTCTTCAAAGAAGTGGTCAAGGTGAGTGCAGTCATTTATAGAGGATGGGAATTCGAATCGGATGCTACCACCCAACTTCCTCTTTGGTTTTTCTTGTATAGGTGGTTCTGGAGTGTTGGCTTCTTACATTCAAGAGGGCAATGCTTTGCAAAAGATCAATGAGGCTTGCTTTTGTGAATAGAAGAATATGCCTGGATGGTGAAATCCTAAATTTGATCCCCGAATCCTATCAATCTCTCATATACAACGAAACTTCTCCATAGGAAGGTCGCAATTTGAGGCCCTTCTGTGCATGTCACTCTACTACAATGCTGAGTACCAACGTGAAGAGTTCTACCTCGTAATTGTCAATCTACGAAGAGGGTAGGCCGATATGAAGATCAATAGCAAGTGAAGTGCGCAAAGGTGATGGTGAGAAATACAAGTGCATACCCACACATACACACACACCCAAGGAAAGTGGCAATGGAGATCAATTGAAGGCAAGAAAAGGACTCATATTCATCACTAATTAGTTACAATAACTCTACTAGCTCAAAAGCTTCTAGTTTCAAAAGTTCAAAAAAAGTCCTCAAAATGAGCTCTCTATCTCTATTTATAGTTTTGGCCTAGTTTTGATCAGTTTCACATCTAGTGACTGGCATAATTAGAAAATAGGTTGTACATCTAATTTTAGGTACCTAATGGCTTCCAAAAAAATATGACAATTGGTATGAGCTACCTACTTAGACTCCTCAAGCTCAAGGACTCCTCCGCTTGCACAAAATGGAGTCATGCATGCGGTAATTGGATGTATGTACATATATTACATTGTTTTAGTGATAAAAATCACTTTTTGGGTTATGAAATGACCTATGTGCTTCCTTTGCGTCTGTGACGAGATCCTATATGTGGTCCTGTACTATGAACACTCCCCTCCTCCTCGTTTTTGTCATCCCTAACAGAACCTAATCGTGCATGGGTAATGTAGTTATTGAGGTGGTATGCCGCAAGGGTGTGTTCCATTATTCGAGTGCCCCTAATAAGATCTCTTTCTAACTTCTCCCAATCAATGGATTGGGGTTCATCACGAGGTGGCATCTGATAATGCTTGGAGTACATCACACGTTCGCATGCAAAAAAATGGAGCAGATGAGTGGGTCTACTAATAAGTACTTTTGAGTGGTACTCCCAGAAGCCAGTAGTGAACATATCGTTGAATGTCTACTTGTACCAGGCCGACATATATTTCAACTGGTAGTGCCACACAAAGCATACCTTGTTTGATGGTATCGTGCTTATATCATACACTAAATCCAAATTTCCATGTTCGAATTTGGAGGTGTTCACTGTAAGAGCCTTGATACACCTGAATGTATTGAAGACCATTTGCATCATATCAAAAATTCTCTCTATCATTTGCAAGGCAACATTGATCATATGATGCAAGCACGATAACCAATGGTGAATAGAAGCCATCATGTTTCCCAATGTAGGTGTGTTATTTCGGGGGGCTGCTAATTAAGGGTAGTTGAGCCAGTCTTTACATTGTCGGTTGTTCTGGATTCTTATTGCAAAGGCCTTCTAGGAACGTCTTTGAGGGACCGGTCCATAGCATAGATTGTATTTTAGATGGGTGGGTGTGAGCATCCATGTGTGCATCATCTCTGGATATTGTTGTAGTAATTCTATCCTCCACTTCAGCTTCCAAGGGGACATCGTCTAGCTCGAACTAAGTGGCATGTGTTGGGTGCTTCTTAGTGATGCTCTCAATCTATAAGTTGTATTCCTCAAGCAAGATGAAGTAAGGTTTATATTGCAGCTCACTAGTCATTATGTGTCGAGGTGGTGCTATTGTGGCAAAATACGATGACTTTAAAATAACTTCTTCAATATTGGTCATTGCATGTAACTGAGCATCAACTCTCGCCAAATGCATTTTGCCGAGTTCTTCAACCGTTTTCAACCATGCCGGGTAGGTAACTCATTTGTATCTTGGCCTTCTTTTGAGGATCTGCCACCAATCACGGGCAATGGTATGTACTCTTCTTCACACGTGTCATCTGTTGGAATTCGTATGGTCTCGTCTGGTTCCGGCAAGTTAGGGGGGATTCCGGTCTAGGAGGCTCCCTCATGCCAGATACTTGAGCTTGCAACTCCTTGACTTTTGTTCGTAGTGCATTCAATTCTTCAATGAGGGTCGGTGGGGTGACCTCTTGCACAATCGTAGGTCCTAACAAATCCTTTAACATCAATTGCTTGTTTGTTTCCTTGAGCGTCTCGCATTCTACTTGTAGTCAGTCCTAATCTTCTAGCACGTGTGCATGGTCGTCCAATAAGATTTACATAGACTCAAGAGGAACTGCTCTAATGCGGGAGGGGCTTAGAGGTGTCTCTAGATGATCCAAGGTAGCCTCGAAGTTTTCACGGTTTTGCTATTGGAGTTGTTGATTTTCGTCTTTCGCTACACTGAGATGTTGTCGAAGGAGTGCCATGCATATGTGCTTGTGTCCCCTTGAGCTTCAACTTGAGTCTCAAGTCGATGTTCTTCTCCCTCACTTGCTTCAGTGTAATTTGCACCCTCATGGGTCACAATGTGCTCATCATCTTCTTCTTCTTCAGAGTGAAAGTCCTCGCCCCCTTCCGATGGAGTGGTTGGGTAAGCGGGTCGTTCATATTCCTGAGAGACAAATCGTGTGTCTGAAAACTAAAAGTCATTGGACAACACCTCTGGTATCCTGAAGTCAAAGGTGGTATTGATATCTTCTGTACCCAAGCTAACGACCAAAACAGTAAAAGATTCAGATACAAAAGTGGTGGTCACAAGGGGAACCTCAACTGTTGTGGTGGTCATGATGGGGATGGCAATGGGAATAGTGTTTGCCGCCTGTGAGGCCTCACACCTTGTAGTGGTTCGATTCAAGCAGACTCTGGGTGGTGAACTAGAGGTTGTGCTTGAGCTTAATATTGTTGTGGGGATGTTTTTGGTGTGGGTTGTGGTGTAGGTGAGTCCGCAACATTTAAACAAGGAATTGTACCATGCATTCACTTTACTCTCCTTGCATTTATAGGTCGCTTGGTTCTCTTTGAACCCTTGTATTTTTCTAATTGTGCTCCTAGAAGAGCTCTTTCAATGGAAATATCATAAGCTAAGCACATATAAATAATGTGTGTGAGAGCGCAACAACCATGCACTACCTTCATCTTTTCCCAATGATGTCCTACCAGGACGAGCTGGTCTTGGATGTAAGTTGCAATGTCAATCGTTTGAGGGCCTGTAGTGGTGAGGTATAATCCAAACCATTGTAGGCAATTGTAAAACGCTCCTGGGCTGGGAAAACAAAATGCTGGAGACAAATCCTCAAAGGAGAGGTGAGTTGAGGAGTGATTGTCGAGATAGCTGGCCATTTGTCCACGTCACTTCTCTTCATAGCCTCGAGAATGATGTGCTCTTTCTCCATGGGCATATCATTACCATGGACATTGACTAAGGAAGGCAGTATGAATACTGGATCCAATTCCTTTCGCTCTTGTTCCTTGATAGATGCAATTAGGTAATAGCACTGATAGAAGTCAGGTTTAGGAAGTGGTGCACTGAAATAGGTTGCAAATCCTGCTCTCTACCAAATAGGCTTGGTTTCTTCACTATTTTGGAGGGTTTCAAACTCTTCAGAAAAAAACCGATATTGCCGCCAAACATTGGCTCCGTAAGTCATATTAGCCTCGTAGATAAATTTTGCTTCACCCAATGGTCCAACGAGTCCTTGGAACCAATGTGCTTTACTACTCACTCTCTCCGTTTTACCCCTAGGTGGGTCTTCAATTGGCATGGGCCCTATGAAACTCTGGAATTTGGGTGGCACCACTGTTAACAGGTTCTCGAATGGAAGGGCTGAGAAATCGACCACTGGTTATCCAAATGTCGCACTAGTGGAACTTTCCGTTTGCATGAAGAAGTCTTGTGAATGAACCGAAACTGGAGTGAAGAGGAAAACACATTAGTCATGGAAATTAATTAAGATCCCAAGGAGATGAGACCTCCATTCCTTTCCACCACCAACATGCTTCCTGTACAGTGTGTGTGGTATTACTGATGTGTGATTTTGAAGTGAATATGAGTAGTGCATGATTTGATTGTGAGTGATTGTGTGTGAGGTGCATGGATTTACAATCAAAAGCTTGTGAGCATTGCCTGATAAGTTAGTGTAAATTACAAGGTTGGTAGTTAGGTGAATTGCCAAAGTTGGAGATGGATGGAGTAGTTAGTGGGTGCTTATCATCACAAGGTTGTCTATAAGGATTAGCTTGGTTAGGTGCGGTCATGATTAGTGAAGTTTTGGGAATCCATTTCTGTACAACATGATGGGGTAGAAAAAAATGGTGGAATGTACAAAAGAGGGTTTGTAGGGTGTCTGGGTACGAGCATAAAAGGTTTTCCTCGATTTTACTAAAGCTGATTTATAAGTTGCCTAGTTCTTAGGTATCCAAACTTGAAGAGACTGGGATTGGGCTTTCATTAAGGGCTTTGGTACCCAAATCTGTCGAATGCACTAGCGCTGTTGTGAGTGAAATTGATAGGGTTGTCGAAGATCTGGAGGGGTTGACTCATTTGATGATGTAGCTTTTCGTACCCACCTTTGGTGTGGGATTGCCTTAGTAGACTGTCCAAGGGGCCACCCTGATGTGTTGCTCCTTTGAGTACGTGGGTGATGTGACCATGGTAGTCATCGAGGGTGAGATGTCATGTCAACATTCTACTTTGGAAAAGAAGGAAGATCCAATGCTAGCATGTCCAACCCATTAGAGAATGAGGCATTTTGTACAATAGATCTAGGTGGACACCGTGTTAGCAAGGGTGATCCGATAGAGATTCTTGAATCCTCCCATGTGCAGCTACCTGATTGTGGAGCTCTTGGTGGCCTTACAAGCTTGCTTGGAGTTTGTGGAGGTTCACGCCCAGCTTGAGGTTGAACCTTACGTAGCCATACTTGTCTGGATCCTGTCTGCTATCTCCGTTTCTCCTCCTTGAGGGGTGGTGTCTCTCACTTCTGTTCATTGGAGCCAGTTAAACCACTCATAATCAGAGTTAGGCCACTCCTAGTTGGAGGGTCTTCTGTCAAGTCCAATACTTTGCGGCACTGACGTTGGAGTAGTAGTTCATGGCATTGTCCTGCAAGTTCTAGCTGGAGCACACTCCCGCGAAGATTTAAGTTCACTGAATAGTTGTACAACCATTCCTAACCTAGGATCATGGGTTCTATTAGGTCTTCATCATGGCAATCCAAAAGCTTAACTGTCATGGTCACCTCCTTGATTGAGATTGGTAATTCTACCTTTCCTATGCAAGGGGTTTCTAGTCCACCTCATCCTATGAGAAAGGCTTCAATAGGCTTCACCTCCTGTTCTTATCCCTGAGAATGAGAGAACCTAATTGCATTCATTGTTGCACTAGAATTGATTAAAATCCTGATTTGCATATGCATGGGGTCATGACCTAGAGTGACATTAACAAATGGTCTCATATAAAAAATACTAAGGATTGATTTGGCCCATGGCCGTTGGATATCGTGGAGCGTGCTCCGGTTTAGGTTCCTTATCTAGTCCTTTTCTTCTTAATCGCATGCGCCTAATGTGTTCTAAAGCTTTTGCTTGGGCTTCTGCTCTAATTTATTCCTCCTCTTTCTTTTGCTTCTTCGCAAGAGTTAGCGGTTTAAGCATATCCTCGGTCAAAGGTTCATGATACAGCTTAACTCAGCATCCATTGATGTAATTAGGCATTACCTCTCCTTCTAGAGTGGCTAGTTGAACAACACCACTGATCGATATCCTATTGATAATCATAGGTCCATGTCCTCGTTTCTCTAACTTATGGGCATGTTGTTTCAAGGTGTAAACTAATGCCAAATGGCCTACTTGTAATCCTTTGTCCTTGATATGAGCATCAAAGTAGGCTTTCTGTCTCTTCCTAGCCGCATAAATTCTTGCTACTACACACAATCTAGTCTCTCCTAGTTGTTCTAAGTCAAGTATTCTCGAGGAAAGTTCATGACCTATCCAATCGTGCTCTTGAGCTATCTTGAGGGTGGGTATCAAAAAATCCAATGGCAACATAGCATTCTGACCAAATACCATCTGGAATGGTGTGGCATTGATCATTGTTTTACTTGCCACTCGATAGGCCCATAAAGCACGGTGCAATTGTTGATCCCAATCCAAACACTCATTATTCACAATCTTAGTCAATATGTTGCACAAAATTTTGTTAGTACTCTCAGCCTGTCCATTGGCTTGTGGATGATACGGAGCAGATTTCTTGTGTATTACCATGAAATCGTGTAATAAATATTCAATGACCTCGTTCAAAAAATGAGTACCCCTATCACTTACAAGCTCTATAGGAAGCCCATATCTTATGAAGACATTCTCAAACAAGATGTTTTTTTTTTGAAGAAATAGAAAGCATGAATTAATGATGGAATGTATGGATGTACAAAGGGTAGGGCCCCCACCACAAGTATAAAGAACTTGGTACCACACAGGACCTGGACAAACTACATAGCACTCAGAGAAATATAGCCAAGGAGTAGGATGACAGTCAAGCAATTAGATACAATACAAAACCATTTGAAATCAAGAGTTAGAGCATAGGTGAAGGAGGGACTCCCTCCATTTACAAGGAGCAATAGTGCTAGATGAGTGGTTAGCCTGAAATCATCCTTGGGGGCATCTTTGATATCAACGATAGCTTTCTTGTCCAGGTCCCTAAAACCTTTTAGAAAAGTATGCAACATAGAGCCTTTGCCATTGTTCATAACTTTGTGATTCTTGGATCTCTAGATGTGCCATAGAATACAGACTCTCCATATGTTCCAGAGAGCATAGTCAAATTTGTTGTAGGATCCAAGAATAGTCTCTTGAAAACTGAGGTTGATGTTCATCTTCTGACAAGTGGGCAAGAGAAAACTCCAGAACTATTGAGCATGCTTGCAATTGAAGAACAGGTGGGAGTTATCCTCCTCATTGCCACATAACATACAAACTTCATCTTTAATTCAAAACTTCCTAGCTTTGGCACCACACCAGATACCATTATGCAAAATCAGCCACATCAAAAAGGAATGCTTGATGTTGTAAGGTAGGTGCCAAAGACTCATGAACTTGTGAGACCACTACGTAGCATTCCAGTTGGTCTTCCATCTCTGATTAAGCTTGGGAAGAATCAAGCTGAAGGAACCTTTCTGTTCCTTGTATCTCCTCAGCATGTCCCTGGAGACTTCTTTCAAACTGACAGCAGACCTCTGGTTACAAACAGTCAATCTTCTCATCAGCATTTCCTTGTGCCACAACAACACCTGCAAGCAGCCAGAGGATAATTCAGAGTTGGCAGAAATCTATTCATTAGACAATACCTGATTCCTTCAGATGAGGTCTCTCCATGAAGAAAAACCAAGCTTGGAACATTTATGTTGTTTTATTCCTAGAGAATCATTGTGCCATAGGGAGATCCAGCCAGTACAAATGTTTTCCTGCATAAAGAAATCAGTTAGTTGAAAGAATTTAGGGTTAGGGGAACACACTTTCTTGACAGACATCCAAGCATTCTAGAACGTACAAGAAATAGAGCTTCTAACTTGTGAATATATATGGGGAGAAACCAAAATATCCCACAGACTATGATTTTTCCAAACTTTGTAGTGAACCAAAGGAAACTTGTCAATGTTACTTTTAATTAAGAGAGCCAAGAAATCCATGGAGTCAATAGCCCTATGAATCCACTTAGCTGAGAGATTGGAGGCCATTTTGATGGGACAAAAAATATCTAGCCCACCTTCCTTTTTGGGGAGACAACAGGTTTTCCAAGCCACCCTAGGGATTTTTTTGGAAAGAAGGTTCCCACCCCCCAAAGAAATCTTCTAGAAAGAGCAAACACCTGATTGGAGTTCTTTTGGTTAGGCATCCAACAAGAAGGAAAGTAAACCAAAGAAGGCAGAATATAGTGATTCAACACAAAAAGCCTATGTGAGAGAGAGAGGATTGACAAGCATACCAATGAAAAACTCTATTTCTAAATTTCTTTATGATCCAATCCCATCTTTGGTTTAGGGACACTTGAAAGCCCATAGGGATGCCAAGCAATCTACAAATCTCCCCATCTCTAATGATATCTCGCAATCCAGAGCCGAGATAGAGGGGGGCATCAGATTGGTGGAGGCTTTAAAGCTAGACTGGTGCCCCCCTCTATCTCGCAACCCACAGCCGAGATAGAGGGAGGCACCAGATTGGTGGAGGCTTTAAAGGCATTTTTTTAATGATTAATGTGGAACCCACTAGCTAAACAAAAGGTGTTCAAACACTTAAGAACACAATCAGCAAATCTGGGTTCATCTTTGACCAAAATGTTGATGTCATCAACAAATGCTTGAAGGCATAGTTGTTCATCAGAACTAGGAACAGAAATTCCTTAAGTCTCCTTTTGGGACATAGCATCCTTGAGGATCCAGCCAAGAGCATCACTAGCTATAGCAAACAGGAGGGGGGCGAGGGGGCATCCTTGCCTGATAGATCTTTTGAGTCTAAAATGTGAAGAAAGGACACCATTTATGGAGATTCTAGAGTGAGCATTTCCAAAGAGGGTGCTGACAGCTCTAATGAAGTTTTTACCAAGACTAGAGTCATGCAGGGACTGCAGCACAAAATCCCACTCTATTCTATCATAAGCTTTGTCAAAGTGTAGTTTAAAAAAGTAGAAGGGCTAGTTGGACTCTTGGGCATACTCAATGCCCTCCCACAAGGAGATGATAGAATCAAGAATGAATCTACCTTTAATAAAACCTTTTTGCTCAGGGAGGATAATGCTCTTCATAATAGGACAGAGTCTTCTAGCCAAGGAGGAAGCAATGATCTTGTGGTCAAACAGGTTATAGGTCTCCAATTATTTAAGTCCTATTTAGGACTCCTCTTATGGATGAGTCTAATGACCCAAGTATTGATCTCGATAGGAAGCATGCCTTTTTTAAGAGATTCTTTCCACACCAAGAGAATGAAGAGAGTTAGGAAATCAGCAAGAACCAAGAAAAACTCATTGGGAAGGCCATTAGGGCCAGGATTTTTGCAGGGTTTCAATTTACCGATTGTTTCTTTAATCTCACCGATAGTGAGGGGCAGGTCCAACATGGCAGCCAGGCTAGGAGGGAAAATTTTTCCCCTTTTTATGGCAATGGAATCTTTGGCTCTGAGAATATCCTCCCTGGGGGAACTAGAAAAAACATCCGTAAAGAAGCGGGTAGCCTCCTACAAATTCTCCTCAACACTAATAGCAATACCACTAGACTTTTTCAACAGCATGGGGATGAAATCCTTACATTTCTTCTTTTGGAGTAGAGAGAACATACACTTAGAAGGTCTATCTAGGTTCTCAGCCCAAAGTTCTCTTGAGGAAAAGAGAATACTACTAGCCTCAATGTACTCTTCATATTTCAACCTTTCCTGAAGACACAAGATTTTATCCAAAAAGTTGGGATCCTTAGAGGTAAGGAGCAGATCTATTTCTCTAGAAATCTTATGTCTCCTATCAGCTCTAAGGGTTTTTTTTAGGTTTTTATAGTAGGTGAAGACCGACTCCACTTCCTTTATGGCTTTAGCCCAAGCAATGGAGGGGCTAGAAAACTTCTCAAAACAATGGAGGAAAATGTGTTTAGTCTTCTCTATGACATAGGGCATATATAAAAGGGAAGGATCAAGGTGGGGCCACCCAGCCATAAAGTTGGCACAATTGCTTTTAAGAGAAATAAGAAGAGGGACATGGTCCGAGAGACAAATAGACTTGTCCCTTAGCTTCCCAAAAAAGCTAAAAAAAAGGGGATATGACTCAAACAAGAATTTTGTAGTCGTGCGTGCATCATTCTTCTTTGTGGCCTTGGCCTCTACCCATTTAGTGAGATAGTCTGTGGCAACTATGATATACTCGGCATGCGAGTTCTTTGTAGGGGGGTTGATAGGTCCAACAAAATCTATTCCCCATTTTGAGAATGTGCATCCTCCCATCATGGGTTGTAGGGGCATCTCGTCTCTGTGTATAGGATATTGAGCCCTTTGACATACGTCACATCACTTTACATAAGTGTGAGTGTCCATAGGGAGAGTATGGCTTTAACAACACGGTCAGGTCCAAAATGGCCTCCTATTGCACCTTGATGGGCAGCTTCCAAGAGGTTGAGCTATTCACTCTCACGCACACATATCCTCAGATAACTGTCTCTCCCTCGCCTATACAGATTATCACCAATGAGATTATAATCTTGAGCCTCCTACTCGAGAATTTCTTTATGTGCCATAGTCATGTCTTCTAGGAAAGTCTTTGTCCTCATATAGTTAAGCAAAGGTTCACTCCAATCTCGCATTAGGGCTACATGATATAGAGTGGCGTGTTCTATCGGTGGTTTCATATAACACTTTGGACATTCATTGCAAAGTCATCGGACATCTCTCTCCATTGAGGGCCAATACACACCTAACCTTTTCAAGTTCAGTAATGTCCCCTCTCTTGAATGATGTTGCTCTAGTGCACCTACATGTGCTAGTTGCAACCAATTATCATGCTCCTATTCTTCTATGCAACAAGCAAGGATATTCTGATGATCCTATCTATAGATACTACCAACTAGGATTCGGTATCTCTGTGCTTTCACTACCTCCTTCTCTTGGGTTCTCATGTGAGGATTCTTAGGTCTATATGTCAACACTAGAACTAATGGCTTAGCCCATTCAGGAACAATCTCGACATTAAACAGGTAAGCATCGAGTAGTTCATCTACTACACCAATAACTGCTTCTCCTAAAGTTATCCTCAAGAGATGGTCTGCTCGCAAGTGTGTTCTACCCTTCTTGACTACGAATTCAAAATCATACTCCATAAGTAGTAGAAACCAATGTATTAGCCTACCCGTGTTGTAGGGTTTGTTCAC
Organism: Ceratopteris richardii; assembly: GCA_020310875.1. Lineage (NCBI taxonomy): Eukaryota > Viridiplantae > Streptophyta > Polypodiopsida > Polypodiales > Pteridaceae > Ceratopteris > Ceratopteris richardii. Next base: position 55,181,971 of record CM035441.1, on the reverse strand, counting down.
CAAATACAAGAGAGCCAGATGGTCTGTAAAGAACTTAAACTTATTTGCCAATAAATAGTGGTGAAATTTCTTGATGGCATAGACCATTCCTAGCCCCTCTCTCTCCATGGTGGTGTGATTTCTCTCTGCAGAGTTCAACTGCGTACTAGCATATGCAATCAGTAATTCAATATTCCCTTCATCCATGGGTTGTGCTAACATGTAGCCTATGGCATGAGTAGAAGCATCTACATGTACATGAAAAGGTTTGTTCCAATCATGCACGGCTAGAATTGGTGTAGAACACAATCATCATTTCAGTTCACTAAAGGAACTCTCGCATTCTTTTGTCCACTCAAAGTTAGTTATCAGGTTGTATAGTGATTTAGCAATGATTGCATACATATGTATGAATTGTCAGTAATATCTACAATGGCCCATAAATGTTTGTACTTCCTTTATGTCCTTTGGCCTAGGTAGTTCATTAATCACTCGTACCTTATCCTCATCTATGGAAATTCCATTTTTCAAAACTATGTGACGAAGTATTTCACCTTGTCCTACTATAAAGACACACTTCTCAGGGTTTAAACAGACTTGATACTCCCTACACTTGTCAAAGATTTGTTTAAGCTCATGGATATGATCTGGTCTAAGCATTGAGTGAGCACACAGATCATCTACGTACACTTCTAAGTTCTTTCTCAAAAACTCCTTGAACACATGGCACATCAACCTTTGGAAATTTGGAGGTGCATTCGTCAACCCAAAAGGCATCACATGAAATGCAAAGATACCCCATTTAGTGGCAAAAGTTGTCTTATGTTGATCCTTGGGGGCAATGGAGACTTGGTTATAGCCTGAAAATCCATCAAGAAAGCTATACACTTCCTTGCCTACAACCCTTTCCAATAGGTGTTCTGTAATAGGCAGAGGGTAATTGTCCCTAATGGTGGCAGCATTGACTTTCTTCAAATCGAAACACACTCTCAACTTACACTTCTTCTTAGGCACAGCTACAATGGGTGATACCCATTCGGTATGTTCTATCTCATAGATGAATCTAGCTTCAATGAGTCTATCTATCTCTTTCTTGATCCTCAATGTGTAGTTATCATTATACATATAAGGTTTTTGATTGGAGGGTTTAACCTCAGCTGTCATGGGTATCCTATGAGAACATATCTCTGGATCTACCCCTTTCAGGTCCTTGTAACTCCATGCAAACACATCCCTATACCTTTTCAATAGGGCGATCAAACTTTCTTCATCTTCATCTGTCAGATCGTGCCCTATGTACGTACATCTTTCTTCTGCTTCCTCGATTGCCACTACTACTTTCTTTGTAGTCTCCTTGTTATCATAGGCTTCTCCAGAGTTTTTGTCGCTCTCAGGCATTCTTATCATGATCTTTCGTTCTTCAACTTTGTACCTTTTAAAATTTTGAGGCACTTCCATTAATGGTTCTTCTTCTTGTTGTTTCACAGTTTTATCTCTTCTCATTTTTTGATTTTGCTGATTAGTATTTGAATTCTCCTTTCTCTTCCTAGGGGTTGTGTGGTTTGGGGAAATGGCTTCTACCCAACCTAAAAATTCCTCTTCAGATGAACATTGGGGTCTATTAGAGTCTACTTCCCATTCTTCCTCTCTCTTTTTCTTGCTCCTTTTTGAGATATCACATTCGAGTTTATCCCCTTCAGTTTCCTCCCCTATAAGGGTTACAGTAAAGATGGATATATCATAGTCGTCTTCATCACAATGGGGGGTCCATTGTTCATCATTAATTGCTATGTGCATCATGATACGAATCTCTGCCAACCATAGGGTTCAAATTCCTCGTCTGGAAACACTACTGGCACATACACTGGGTCTTCAATAGGTCTAGAGGTTTGTCTCATTCCTGACATTCTTGCTTTCATTCGCTCCTCCTCTTTTGTTGCAACTTTACACATCCATAGGTGTGTATCCTCATGTAGCCATGATGGATCTGATGCTAAGGAATGTACCAATTCTTCATCATCTTTGTTCCTATGTACAGAATTCCATTGCAAGGGTGGTATATCCCTATGTGAATAGTCTGTGAGGTTCACTTTTGTGGTCACTCCTGTAAGCCGCCGGATTGGCAATTGTAAAGTCTGACTCTTTTTATATTCCGCACGAACCGAAAGGTCGTTGCATAGATGTTGTAACCTTTTTATAAATCAATGAAAAAGATGCTTTGGTGACGACCAGAGGAGTCGCCAGACTGTTTTTCTGGTTGATGAAGTCTGTGTAGTTTCCGAGGTGTGTTTGAGAACTCTGAGTTATTTTTGTGGCCTTCTGTTCTGTTTGATTATCTGCACTTGTACGGTACAGATTGAGTTACTGTTCTTGTCTCTGTTGTTTACAATAGTTTGTGCTTGGATTAGCTCTTTAAGTTGGACAACGTAATTCTGGATTACAGTACTGAATAGTTTTGTGTTGTATGTCTAGAACGCATCAATTGAAGTGTAATCGGTAGATTGTGAAAGATTCTGATTACAAACAGTAAGACTGTGAGAGTATAACCAGAGTCTTGATAAGTAAGTTGTATTGATAGAGATTTTTAATGTTAGATTACGGTCATGTGAGTGAGTTGATTTGGGAAAACAATTATAGGGCCTCTGTTTAACAGACCCCTTCCACTTCCAAGAACCTAAATAGATGTTTAAACGCGTCTCTGATGGCAAGACCCGTGTTTAACACTGGCGCCGTCTGTGGGAAGGTGGGTTGCAATGTAGTTGAGGGAAGGTGGCACCAGAAGGTGGCAATAGAGTGTTGCAGACTGTTTGTGAGAAGGAATCCATAGATTGTGAAGCAACAGTAAGGTAGAAGTAGTACGAAAGTATTGTAAAGGTGATAAATGCCGGTTACTCGATCCGGTGAGTCGTATCCGAAGTACAGACAGCCTTGGGTGGTACCAAATTACGAAGGACACCCCCAGGAGGAAGAAGCACAGACCGATTAGGTCTGGTCGTCGAAGAAGCGAAGCCTATTAGTAGTGATTCCGGTAGCATTCTGGTGGAACCTTCTACGATTTCGGTAGATTCCGATCACGGTGTAGTCTGCAGAAGATACAGTAACTTCTGAGTCTGCAAGAATGCCTGGTCAGGATTCAAATCAGTCCGAGAATAGAGTTGTCTCACCCAGAGAAGTCATTAAAGGTGAAAGAATACCCTGGATTGGGGAAAGTTCAACTAATTTTGGTGGAAGTTCGGTCCCAGTTGCAGAAAATTTACAATTTTCCGGTGACAGTGTTATACTTCCCGGTGAATCTTCATTTCGGACACCACTGTTCGGAGCAAGTTTACCTACGTTTGATACAGCAGAAGAGGATAAGCTATTCGAATTAGAAATTCGTAAGAGGTCAAGCGCTATTTTCGAACCTGAAGAAGAGCAGTCTAATCATACAGACTCTGAAGAACCGGAAGCACATCCTCAGAACTCAGGAAATAGTAACAGAACCAACATGAGTAGGCAACAACAACAACAACAACAACAACAACAACAACAACAACAACAACAACAGCAACAGCTACTTCCACCTCGTCCGGTTCCAACAGGAGCCACCTACACAAAATTTGGTGGATTTCCAGGTGATGATCCTGATGCTCATGTACGAACCTTTGAAATTAGTTATGCAGTACTTAATCATCCACCCGATTCGGCATACAAGGCCATAGTATTCCAGTCAACACCTGTTAATGAAGCTGCCAGGTGGCTTACAAAATATGATATCAACCATTTTGGCACCTATGAAGCAGTAAGAGATGCGTTTCTGCAGAGATTCCGGCTAAAAAAGAACCCTGCCGAAATTTTTGATTACCTGCAAAACAATAGACAGAAGCTGAATCAAACAGTGCAGGAATATGCCACCCTATTCAGAACTCATTTGAGACAACTACCTCCGGCACATGCTAATTTACCGGATGATGTCATCACTCAGTGGTTTATTAATGGTTTGACTCCGCAGCTCAAACAGATTATGATCATCCGTTGTGTGGGAGCTATGACATTAGATGCGGTTATTGCAATGGCTTTGCAGCTCGAGCATAAAGTTCGAGGTTTTACCGAAGATTTGGAGTGGTTGAAAGCCAGTAAAAATGTTGTAGAGGATCCGGCTAGACAAATGTACTGCACTAAATGCAAGAATCCAGGGCATATCAGTACCACATGTGCCCTTAATCAGATGTATTGCGCTATCTGCAATACAACCGGACATTCCACTTAAAATTGTTCTTATAACGCAAAAGTGCAGGGACCAGCAACTGTCAATGCTATCATACAAGAACCAGGGCAGCCGGCCACTCATTATGTACCACCTCAGATGAGAAACAACCAGCAACAAGGATACAGAAATTATCGAGGACAGCGAAATACAAATTACAATACAAATCGATGGCAGACAGGAACATCACAGGAAGGTAATTCTTTGCCACCCCCTTGCTGTCATTTTTGCGGTGAGTTAGGCCACATACGCAGATTTTGTAAAGATGCAGTTGAATATGATTAGAGGAAAAAAGAGCACCAGAACCCAATGACAAACATGGTTTATATCTCACCATTAGAAACATAAGCTGCAGTAGTCCAGACCCGATCTGGTAAGCCACTGCAACCAACAACTGAAGTGTTTGAACCACGCATACATGAACAACAGAGAATGTATGAAAAAGCTAGTCAATGGACCACCACAGAACCTACAGTGTTCCCAGATCCAATTCCAGTGACACAAGTTCCACTGCCAAATGAAGGTTCGCAGGAAAAACATTCTACCCCGGTAACAGATGCATCATCTTCAGAACCAGTAGAAAGTACAAGTCAAGTAGATCAGGCATGGGAAATTTTATCCAAGGCATCCATTACTCTTCCTCTTGGACAGTTACTGGCATTAGTACCAGGAGTTCGGCAACAATTCCAGCAGCAGTTTAGTTGTGCGTCTTCCTGCATTCCAGCAACAACGACAGTACAACCGGAAACTGACTCTACGGTTGATCATTCGGTCCCCTTAATTATGGTATGGTACAAAAATCACAAAATTACTCAAGTATTAATTGATGGTGGTTCCGGTGTAAACATAGCCACTACAGCACTTTGTAAGAAGTTAGGATGGACCGAAATTGAGCCTGTCCAGTTTTTTGTTAGAATGGCCGACCAATCTTGAGTCCACCCAGTAGGACTTGTACGGAATGTCCCAATCACTTTGCAGGGTACAACTTTTAAGATGACTTTCGTAGTATTAGAACTACCGGAGTCTAGTCTTGATTATAATCTTCTTTTCGGCCGTCCTTGGTTGAAACAAGCTAAGGTTATACAGGATTGGTCCGCACAGGAACTCACTTTCAAAGACAATAACCGAAAATATGTTGTAAAATTAGATGTTATTCAGCCCTGTGAACTACATGCTAGACCATATGTAGCAAAACCGGTCCATATGCTAGATGGTTTATCCGATGATGAAGAAGAAGAATTTTTAAAGAATAACATTGATTTGATTTCCTTGGGAACTATCGACTTACAATCTGTTGTAGATAACTGGAATCCGGCAGTTTGTACAGTGGTGCCTGTGACTGAAGAAGTAGAGACAGAGGATAATGCTGCTAAGGATGAAGCTACTATACAGCAACTTTTGCAGTCAGTCGATGATTCAGGAAACCCTCGTCAACTCTATGTTCCTGAAGATCAGTTGATAATTTATAATTTAGGAGATGAAGTAAATCCACGACCTTTCAAGATAAAGGAAGAGTTGTCTGAAGTGTTTCAAGCAGATTTGATACAACTTATTTGTGAGTTCTCTGATGTTTTTGCATGGGATTATCGTGATATGAAAGGTCTAGATCCTCGAATCTATCAACATAGGGTCATACTCAAACGTGAAGCAAAGCCGATTAAACAACCCAGCTGCCGTATGAATCCTAACTATGCCGCACAGGTCAAAGCAGAACTTGATCCCCTATTAAAGCTAGGATTCATTGTACCCATTGAGCACGCTGAATGGATCTCCCCGATTGTAATTGTACCAAAGAAAAACAAGCAGCTCCGAATATGTGTCGATTACCGGAAATTGAATGCAGCCACCGTACCTGATCCATTTCCACTTCCATTTCTTGATACAATGCTGGATAGAGTGGTTGGGCATGAAATGTATTCATTTCTTGATGGTTATAGTGGTTATAACCAGGTTCGAATGGCTGAGCAAGATATACCAAAAACAGCCTTTATTACGAATTGGGGTGTTTTTGCTTGTACAGTTATGTGGTTTGGATTAAGAAATGCTCCTAGCACTTTTCAGCGATGTATGCAGGAAATCTTATCACCCTATCTTACTTCTTTTATGCAAGTATATCTAGACGATTTCTCTTTATTCGGTAAGATGGTAGCACACCTGTATCATTTACGGTGTTGCTTTGAGAAGTGTCGTGAATACAGACTCTGCCTGAACCCAAACAAGTCTGTGTTTGCGGTTTCATGTGGTAAGCTACTTGGCCATATTGTGTCTGCACAAGGCATACAAGTCGACCCAGACAAAGTTGCAGCTGTGTTAGAAGCACCTGTGCCTACTACGCTGAAAGAAGTCATGCAATTCATGGGTCAAGTCAGGTGGCATGGTCGACATTTACGGTGGCTTGCTTATTTGGCAATACCCCTAAATCGGCTCATCACTAGTACTCCTCGACAGTTTGATTGGACACCGAAATGCCAAATTGCATTTGATCATCTAAAAGCTTTATTAATGCAGGTTCCAATTCTACAACCTCCTGATTGGGAATGCCCATTTCATGTTTTTGTAGATGCATCAGATATAGCCATTAGAAGTGTCTTAATGCAACAAACTGATAAGTGGTTTCGGCCTGTTTATTATGCAAGTAGAAGGCTTGTTCCTGCTGAAAAGAATTATTCTGTAACTGAAAGAGAATGTCTTGGTTTGGTATATTCTGTAAAGAAATTTTGGCATTATTTGTTAGGCCAAAAATTGGTCTTTCATGTAGATCATGCTGCGCTAGTATATCTGGTTCGGCAGCAGCATTTAGGTGGTCGTTTAGTGTGTTGGGTTCTATTATTACAAGAGTTTGATTACGAAGTAATTCATCGATCCGGAACTGCACATGCATTAACAGATTTCCTTTCTAGGTTAGATTCCGGTGAAGCTCTGGTCGGTGTTGATGACACCACACCTGCAGTTTATGTTACTGACCCAACTCATGATGAATCTGCAAAACCTCCTGTGACAACTACTTACTATGATCAGTTATTAACCTTTCTTACTGATGGATATCTTCCTGCTCAGACTTCTCCTGCAATGCATAGGAAAATTGAAGTTTATAGTGGCAGATTCCGGTTGATTGCTGGAGAATTGTATTATGTGGATCACTCTGGGGTTTTACTTCGTTGTATTCCTCCACATGAAGTAAACTCATTTATCGCTCTCGCACATTCCATACCTTCCGGTGGACATTTTGCAGCAGATTTAACACACCGGAAAATTTTGCAAAGTGGACTTTGGTGGCCTACTATGTACATAGATGTATCTCAATTTGTGCAGCAATGTGACAATTGTCAGCAATCTGGACAGCCTTTACAACACCATTTCTTTCCTTTGCAGCCTGTCTTACCTTTAGAACCTTTTCAGAAATGAGGTCTTAATTTTATTGGACCAATCACACCTCCAGCAATACTCAGTAATAATTGTTATATTCTGACATGTACAGATTATGCTACCAGATGGGTAAAAGCTTGGGCTTTACGGTCCGCTACAGCTATTTCGGTAGCAAAATGTTTAATGGACGTATTTCCACGATTTGGGTTACCTCTAGAACTTGTGATAGATCAAGGAACACATTTTATTAACAATTTAATGAAAGTTCTCACACACTCTTTTCAGATTCTGCACAAATTTAGTTCTCCGTACTATCTTCGTGCTAATGGCTTGGCTGAAAGTACAAACAAGACCTTGCTGAGTATGCTTCGTAAATTAATTATCGAATCACCAGAAAGATGGGATCAGTTACTACCTGCAGTATTATGGGCATATCGGACTACTTACAAAGTTGCCACCGAACTAACTCCTTTCAAACTTGCATATGGAATGGAGGCAATTGCACCAATGGAGCTTGTAGTACCAAGCTTACGTGTGGCCATCTCTCAAAAATTGTTACCTGAAGATTCTTTGCCATTTCGGTTGGACACACTCAGAGAACTAGATGAGCATTGCTGGGAAAGTTTCTGACTCTTCAAGAAGTGCAGTTGCGGCAAGCTCGTACACATGATCGGTATCTAAAAACTCCAATTTTTACGATAGGGCAACTTGTGCTGTTTTATAATGCAAAATCAAATCGTTCTGCTAGAAAATTCAAGTTATGATGGTTTGGTCCCTACCCGATTACTGAACAAGTAGGTCCAGCTACTTTTCGGTTGACTACTTTGATCGGAATTCCTCTTCCAAAGGTGATAAATGGTTCAAAGTTGCGGCCGTATCAACAAGCACCTGATTCGTCCTGAATATTCTGTGGTTGCCCGCATATTTTTCTTTTTTCTCTTTTCTTTTCTTTTCCTTTTATTTTTGCGTATTGATTGAATAAAATCCTTAAAAGCCTCGTTTTGCTACATAATAATAAACTCCTCGTTTGGATACATAACCATGAATAATCGCCGCCTTTTCTTATCGATTCCGCTCATGCATGCACACCGTAGTTATGAGGTTATCATCTCAACATCGCGCGATGATTAACAATTTCAATTGCCTCCCGCTGCCAAGTATCTACTTAACCTTTTTTGATTCGCTGTTAATCGCTATTGTGTCTGCGTGTTTGTGTACTTAGTGTTCCCTGTAATCCTTGTGTTTGCTTGTTATTCGTGTGCGCATCATGGAAGCGTTAGCAAACTTTGCTGCGTTCCATGACGGACTCCCTGCAGATGTAGGTGAGTTCCTGCGTGTCCGTGGGTTGGCCAATTTCGCTAAATTGCCTTGGCATTCAGTGGATTGTCACCCGTTCTACGCCCAAATCATTGCTGCCATCGCTGCCACACCTGCTATGGAGCAGAGTTGGCCAATCACCTCTTTACCATCTCGTACCGTAATCACTCTACAGACCTTTGCTAAAGCATTCCAACTGGAATGGCCCTAATTTGCCGATAGCCACAATGATCCAATTGTTTCCCCGATATTCTTCTAATGAATATCCTATCCTTTGTCGCCCTGAACCTGAAAGAACAGCCTTAAAGTTCTTAGTAGCTATCTTAAACCTGCAAAAACGTACATATGGCATATCTCGCCCATTCTACTCAGCAATAGATATGGCTGCTAGAGAGCCTGTTAACTTTGCCTCTTACTATTTCCGCTGCATTCATAGAGAATGTGTTTTGGTAATTAAACAGGTCAACAACGGAGACATGCCGCGTTCCCGTCTCCCCCACATACTAAGTTTCCTGTTTCCGGCCATACAAGCAGCACAACCACCACCCAGAGGTCCAGTTCTCTATCATGAAGAATCAGTGCAAGTCGTGGAAGATGATGAAGAAGATGACGAAGAAATCTTCCAGCTACTCCACCGGAAGCGCATCAGAATAAGCTCTTCTGATAGCCAAGTAAAGGGTTCGGTCTCCGAAAATGAAGACGGCAACAATGACAAAGAGACTTTTCACGACAAAGCCACCTCCATGCACCAGGATTCATCAGCTCCATCATCTCCAAACCAGAAACATGAGCATGATGATACCGCCGATTCTGTAGACAGTTCCTCTAAAGAAGAATCTCAGCAACAATCCGAACAGGAAAAGCAAGAAGATGGGCAACCTATTATTAAGGAAATTTTTGAAGAACTGATTAAAGCAGTGGAGTCTGCAGTTGCCAACCCTGATGACACTATGCAACAAACCACCGAAAAGGTATTAGAAACAACCACTGTTCTTCTCACTCCTCCACCTGAACCTCCAATTAAACCTATTATCCCTGTTCCATCCATTATCCCTGAGGAACCTACCGCTTCATCCTCTTCACCCAATTACTCTCCCCCCTCTTCACATCAACTTCTGATAGCCTCTTCATCTCAACCACGTCCTTCTCTTCTGTTTCCATCAATTCCCATGTTTTCTGAGCTCGCATCCATGGGTCAAATGCTGATCCAGCTATCGCAGCAATTACCAGCACAAATGAAGGAAGTGACTGATAACATCCGAGAAGAATTTCAACACAAGGTTGATGTTCTGGAAGCAGACATTAGCCCACTTCAGGAAGAACTAGATGCAGTCAAAGCAGAAAATCAAGCTTTAAACGAACAGATTAAGGAGTTACAGGCCCGACTTGCCGACAGGAGACAGTCATAAATCAAAGAGATGCTGCCTTGGCCAAAGTCAGAGCAAAGGATGAATTATTGTGTGCTGCTGATGCTGAAATTATGCATTTGAAACAATTAGCCCAGGATAAAGAAGACGCCCGCATTGCACTGGGTGATTTGTTAAATGAAACCAGAACACAATTAGATGAAGCAGTACAGAAGGGACAGGAAATGTCCATTTTACTGAAACAAACTAATATAGAGCTAGAATTCGCAAATACCAACCTGAATGAATCTAATGCTGCTCTCAAAAGCCAGATGATGTTAGTCTCTCAACTACAGAAGGAGATACCAGGGATAAGAAGAGAGCATGATGCATATTACAAGACCATCCAGTTTCAGAATCAAGAGTTGGAAAGAAGGGAGTATCAACTGGATGCTCAAAAAGAAAGATGATCCAAAGTTGATAAGCAAATTGCAGACATGAAGGTGAACAGGGATGCGGCTCTGTCAAATGAATTTTATTTACAGGAAGCTTTTTTGCAGACACAGGCAAAGAGTTTAATGAGCCAAGTTATTTCTTTAAGCTCTGTACGGACAGGTGCTCAGCTCGTAGAACCAGATTTGAAGCAGATGTTAGAGTCATTGAAAAAGAAAATTGCCCGAACATTTAAGTTAGCCAGAACTATGTATTTAGAAGGTATAGTAGATGAACGGTAATTTTTGTATACCTGCGGGTTCAAGTCCACCAGGCGTGCCAGTGTAAGCTGTCAGATTGGAAATTATAAAGTCTGACTCTTTTTATATTCCGCACGAACCGAAAGGTCATTGCATAGATGTTGTAACCTTTTTATAAATCAATGAAAAAGACACTTTGGTGACGACTTGAGGAGTCGCCAGTCTGTTTGTCTGGTTGATGAAGTCTGTGTAGTTTCTATGGTGTGTTTGAGAACTCTAAGTTATTTTTGTGGCCTTCTGTTCTATTTGATTATCTACACTTGTACGGTACAGATTGAGTTATTGTTCTTGTCTCTATTGTTTACAATAGTTTGTGCTTGGGTTAGCTCTTTAAGTTGGATAACATAATTCTGGATTAGGGTACTGAATAGTTTTGCGCTGTATGTCTAGAACGCATCAATTGAAGTGTAATCGGTAGATTGTGAAAGAGTCTGATTACAGACAGTAAGACTGTGAGAGTATAACCAGAGTATTGATAAGTAAGTTGTATTGACAGAGATTTTTAATGTTAGATTACAGTCATGTGAGTGAGTTGATTTGGGAAAATCAATTATAGGGCCTCTGTTTAACAGACCCCTTCCACTCCCAAGAACCCGAATAGATGTTTAAACGCGTCTCTGACGGCAAGACCCGCGTTTAACACTCCTAGGTGTTGCAAGTACAAAGAGTTTGTTCCCTAATCGTGTTTCACTTCGAATTGTTGCATGAAAGGTCCACTTAGAAGCATTTCATATGCTTGATTCTTCCCAAAATCACATATCACAAAAGTGTGATCAAATTCTACCCCACAGGTGGACAAGGTAATTCCTTCCAGTAGTCCTAAGGGTCTTTCTATGTGCCCGTCAACCATCTGCAACTTCATCATAGTAGGTCTAAGGCTGGTTTATCCTAGTGCTTCCACATAGAAGTGGTAGCAATGGCTACTCGTGCACCTGTGTCTAAGATGGCTTTGGTAGTGTAACTTTTGTAAGTGATAGGCAAATAAGCATTACCTTACTCTCCTTCACTCACATCTCCCACTTTTTCTATGGGTATTTCAGGTATCTTTCCTCATGCTCCTAGTCTAGAGGAAGTTGTAGCTATCTCTAGGAACTAGTTTGCTACGTGTTTACATAGTTCTTGTTTGATTTTCAATAGTTCCTCCAAAGTCAAATGGAATTGAACTCTGGTGTTCTTAATGGCTTATGTGTTTCTAGGAAGAACTGAGTCTTCTCCCCTAACGAGAATAGTGGGTGCTCTCACTTGGATTGATCTATCTTCCCAAGGTCCCGGGAAGTGAGGTAACTCTTGCAAGGAGTTGGATTCAAAACTCATGCACTCACTAAACCAATCATCCACCTGATCTCCATAGATAGATGGGATGTCAACAGGGAACTGTTCTCCTGAGTCATCGATCTCTAGTATAGGTGGCCGTGGTTCCTGTTCTTGCCTCCATCTCTCCTCTTGAATCTCTCTTAAGATGGCATGTGAATCCATGTAGCATGTTTGATGATTTTCTAAGTCCGACCTAGCCCTTTCAGACAGAGTTGTCTCTAAGGGGTCCCCTGGGCTAGTTTGGGTGCTAGAGCTAACTTTTGTTGTGTTTGATACTAGTTGTTCTAATCTTTCCAAAAATCCTTGGAATTGTAGCTCAGGTTTAGCCATAACTCCCCAATTGAGGTATTGGGATGCCTCAAACATTGCCTAGGCTAATTCTACCATTTTCATGCACAGTTTGGTTCTCTCTATTTCCAAGTTGGCTCTAGGGTAGTTCTTGCTAGATTCTCCTACACAGCTGTGGTCCTTCTTGTATTCTAGCCTGATAAGCTTTGAGCATCATGTCGAGGTTTTCTGGGGTGGGTTCTGCTAGTACTGATCCTGGCTTAGGGGTTACCACATTCGTTTCTGCCTCTTGTGATGCCATTTCTAAAATCTTGGCTCTGGTTTCCCTCAAGCTTTCCTCCAACTTGTTAATCTTTTTATTCCATTTTCTCTTATGTCGCTCTCTTGACTCTTTCCAGGTTCCTTTCTTCTTTCCGATTGATTCTCCTATGTCGTTGGCTTCAGCTATTCTCTTGGGGGTCTCTGGTTGCATCTGCCTTTGTGCTTGGGCTCTAGTTACTGCCTGGATGGTTATATATTGGGTTATTCAGCCTTCGGTCTGTTGCACTATTCCTATTATATTGATGGGGGTCACGTTTGTGGGTGTATTAGCGGGGTTCTTAGGGTAATCTCTTATAAATTGATCCTTCCCACATTCAGGACAAAATCCTTGAATATTGAAATATTGTGATTGCACAACGAGTGCAGTGTGTGGACAGTCACGTACGAAATGGTCTCAATAACACTTGAAACATGGTCCTTTAGGTCCCTGCGGTCTTGGTTGTCTATCTTGTGGTCGCAAGTTGGGGTTGGTGTACATGACTTGAACGTAATCATGTTCCCAATTTGGCTCGTACACAGGAATCTCATAATATTGATCTAGGTTTTCTAGTGATTCTGTGTAGTATGCGGATGGGTTGTCTACATGGGTGGATTCAAAATTGTTTGCATTAGGGTCATTTTCTATGATCAAAGGGATTCTAGGTACTAATGCCCTGTTTGCATTCTCTTTCGTAGTGGCATACTTGACATAAACTACCTTGGCAGGGGGTGGAGGTTGTTGTCCTTGGACAGGTTGGGGTCTAGGTTGTGCTTGATATGGAACTTGATACTAAGGGGGGGCACAATAGTATTGTTGTGGTAGGTATAACCCTTGGTATCAACCTGGCTGATATGGCTGAGGATAACTCTGTCTAACCACTTGTTTATTATATGGACAATCTTGAGCCGTGTGGTTAGTATACCTGCGTTCTATGGTACAGTATAGTCCATTGGAGTTTCCTATGGGTTTCATTGCGTTTGGACACATATTTGCCATGTGATCACCTCCACAAGTGTAACACCTTTGAGGGGGGGCTAATTTGATGCCAGGTTTACTAGAGACTCCGAATCGTTTGAATTGGAATGTCTAGATGAGGCCTATGTTGTGCTCTCTGAATCTTTATGCACCTTAGGTAGTTCTACCTCTTCCCCTAGGTTATCCTCTATGTCTACACACATTCGCAAGCATTGATCCAAGGTCCTTGGTTCCTTCAGGAATACATATGACCCAAGCTTGGCACTCAATAGACCATCAATGAACAAAGCTATCAGCTTAGCTTGAGTGGGTAGCTCCAATGGGGGCATCGCTCTATGTAGCGTCTAAATCTACATCCAACCATCCTCACTATCTCTTGAGGTGTTTGTTTGAAATGTGTGTATCAGTGATGATGTGTTGTGTCTGCGTCCACTCTTGGAAAAATCTATAATGAAGGCATCCATCATATGGTGGATGTCTCCAAATTGGTGCTGGTGCAATGGTCAAAACCAATCCAACGCATCACCTTTCAGAGTGATTCCAAAGGCATTAAATAAACGTCAAAGCAATTCTTCATAGCCTTCACTAGTTGATTGGGCCTCAAAGTCCTAGGGTGGTCTCTAGGCCTTGGTAGGGGAAAGTTGTCCCTACCCCTTTGAGCTCTATGATCCCTAATTTGTTCTCTTTCCGCTCTCCCACCTTGAGATGTTTCCTTGAGACGTGTCCTTGAGATGTGCCTATACCTGAAATCTCCTTAGACATGTGGTCTCAATAGTGGGAAAACTAGTTCTCCTTCCCACGTATATGCATGAAGACCATGTTCTGTGACTTTATACACCCTTTCTGAAGCATCATCTAAGTATAATATTTTCCTTGGGACCTCTGGGTCCTTCAGCTCATAAATCGTTGTTGTTCCCATAGCCATAGGGTGCTCTCGCTTGTATCTCCAAAATGCTTCATCAGTTTCTTTATTCCAAAATGCTTCATCGGTTTCTATGCTCCTATTGTCCTAGGGCATCCACTTAGGAGTCAGCGCTCTTGTTAGCACAGATTTTCCTCAGGTGTACTAGGTTCTTCAACATGTTTCCCTCGTCCTTCCACCCCTAAGTCTGCAGTTTCTACCACCTCACCAAATTCATCCATTAAGCATGGTTCCTTCTTTGTCTATGTAAGCCTCGTTTTCAAACTTCATCAATGGATGTTCCAATCTAATGGGTTGGTCATGGTTATGCAATTCGATCGTAGACCTACGAATGCCATCTTCATATACTTGAGCACCCAATCTATTCGTGTAGATGTACTCTAGCTGAGTCTTGTAGGGTCCCTCTATCTTCTCTAGGTGGGCTATACTAAACAAAACCCCATGGTCTCTCTGTATTGAAAGACATGTCTGAGCTGCTCATAATTGAACTAACCTCGTATGGATAATTGCCTAACTACTAAGCCCATGATTATGCTATGGTTCTCACACTAGCCTCAAAAGATCAAACACTACGCTTATCAATTTTCCCTAAGTATTTCCCAGATCTAAGGTTCATTAATCCTTATTTCACCTCTTCACACTCACCCTTCTGATTAGGTTAATCACTTTGTTCTTTTGATATTCCTTTTGAGTTTCTTGTCTTTTCCAAATTTTTCAAGAGGAATCATTTTGCTATGTTCAACCTTGATTTGTTTAGTGATGAGTAATCACGTTACAATGTTCTTTTAGGGATAGATCCCTATACCTGCTTGCTCTCTCTCTCTCTCTCTCTCAAAAACCACTTCTTATTTTTTATGCTAGAGTGAATCCTTGCTACTATAGGAGTCCTAAGACACTCCGTTTATCACCAAGTTTATTCATCCAAAGAAATCACCAAATTAGAACTCAAATTCCACTTATGGAGTTCTCCTCGACTCTTGAAGATGTTGTTCTTGTTTTCCCAAGAATCCTTGGTACAGTTCGCTTCTCACCTTACCCTATGCCAAGCATGCAAGAGTTCAAAATTAATGGCCACAAATACCCCAAAAATTTGAAGAAACCCTAATTTTAGCATTCTGCATGAAAGTCACGATGGTCAAACACAATTGCAATGGTGTGTCACAGTCATGATGACGTGAATACCCACAATGATTAGCACACGATGGTCAAAGATCACGATGTTTAAGCTACGATGATCAATCAAAGTTGTGATGGTCAGAATGCGATGGTCAGATAGCGATGATGTGTCACAATCATGATGGTCAAGCTACGACGATCAAGGCATGATGATGAGTCACCATCACGATGATCAAGTCATGATGGTCAAACTACGATGGTCAATTGGCGATGTTCAAATCACAATGATCAGGACCACGATGGTCACCAAGATCACAATTGTCAAGCACCATCGTGATGGTGTATCACCGTCGCGATGATGTGATGCGATGGCGATGGCGTGAGCCTGTCGCCACGATGGTCAATGACTGTCGTGATGGTCAGACATAGTCGTGATGATGGGTGATCATCACGATGGTCAGCCAAATGTATGATTTCAAAAAATTGAATGTAGATCGTGCAAGCACTTACCTATGCTCCTGTTTCATGCAAAAACTACCAAATACTCACCTTTGTTTGAAAGTCATGATGGTCAACTTCTACGATCATTTTTGAAAAAAAATGGAGTTTTTACCTGTGTTTCTTGTAGATTCGTGATGTCGATAGGCTGCCCTACAATGTTAGTGCACTAGAAAACATAAATAAGCACATCTAAAATCTCTCTCACTCTCACACACTTGCAAATGAGGAAAGTGAAGAGAAAGAGAGAATATGATAGATTTTTTGGTATTTTTTGGAGTTTGAGATGATGATGGGAAATGAAAATAGAGGGAAAGTGGAGTAAAAGTGCACAAAAACTAACTACTAACAACAAAACAACAAGAAAATTTTACCTTCCAATGATTTTCTCCAACACACTTACCATCACACGCTCAACCTCGAGCTCATCCCCGGCAACCGCGCCAAACTTTGTGTCACTCTAGTACAATGGTGAGTACCAACATGAGGAGTTCCACCTCATAATTGTCAATCCACAGAGAGGGTAGGCCAATATGAAGATCAAGAGCAAGTGAAGTGCATGAAGGTGATGGTGAAAAATGCAAGTGCATACACACACATACAAACACACACACACGAGGAAAGTGGCAATGGAGATCAATGGAAGGCAAGAAAAGGACTCATATTCATCACTAATTAGTTACAATAACTCTACTATCTCAAAAGCTTCTAGTTTCAAAAGTTCAAAAAAATTCCTCAAAATGAGCTCTCTATTTCTGTTTATAGTTTTTGCCTAGTTTTGATCAGTTTCACATCTAATGATTGGCATAGTTAAAGAATAGGTTCTACATCTAATTTGAGGTACCTAACGGCTTCCAAAAATTATGAAAATTGGTATAAGCTACCTACTTAGACTCCTCAAGCTCAAGGAATCCTCGACTCACACAAAATGGAGTCATACGTGTGGTCATTGGATGTATGTACATATATTACATTGTTTTAGTGATAAAAATCACTTTTAGTGTTACGAAATGACCTATGTGCTTCCTCTGCATGTGTGACGAGATCCTATATCTAGTCTTGTACTGTGAACAGCACACAACAAGA
This sequence comes from Ceratopteris richardii, assembly GCA_020310875.1. NCBI lineage: Eukaryota > Viridiplantae > Streptophyta > Polypodiopsida > Polypodiales > Pteridaceae > Ceratopteris > Ceratopteris richardii. The sequence goes on along the minus strand of CM035441.1, from coordinate 55,164,465 downwards.
ATGGTGCTCCTTTTGCTTCTGTTGTATGGACTTCTACAGCTGGCACAGATGAGCTTGATGTGCCTTTGGAGAAGAAGAATACACCAAAGTCTGTTGTTCTCACCAAGGACTCGCTACAATGTAGAAATGGAAACCGAATTCTTCATATTGGATTCTTTGTGTGTGATTTAATTCTTTTAGTTGTCTACATACTGAGAAGAAAAGATTAAAAAATGCATGTGTAGCCTTTGTGGATAGGACGAGATGATCACTAAAGATGGTCAGCATTCGATACCTCCTAGTAACACCATGAGCACGAGAAAGAAGCAAATCATCATATTCCATATTGAAATGTTTTGATACCGAATCTCCAAGAGAGAGAGAGAGAGATCAAAATAAAAAACATCCAGCATGAAGAAGATGAACGTCTACGAAGAAGAAAGAGCATGCATGAGCAATAAATGAGAAACATCTCCATCATAATTCCTCTCAATCTCAAGATCACTATGGATCCTATAGGGGTTTGATACCAATGCAAGAGGACAAGGATTACGACCAACGCAAGAGGACAAGGATTATGACCAATGCAAGAGGACAAGGATTACGACCAATGCAAGAGGACAAGGATTACGACCACCACATGCTAGAGAGATGACTCTCCTCCCAACCAAATGCCTCTGAGTGAGAAGGGATTTGAGTGTTTGTAGGAGAAGGGAGAAAGATAAGAAGAGATATATGGAAACTAGAAGCTTCTATAGATTGATTATAAGGAGAAAAGTACAATGGTGATGTACAATACAATCCAAATGGTTTCTGTGCAAAATCCCAAAGAGTGCACGATCACAAAGTACAAAATATGCAAGGTTCTTGTTGCCTTTGACCTTCTTTGCACTAGACCTTCACCTTCTCCAAGCTTGCACTAGTGCACACCTTGCACTCAAGCTTCCAATAGGGGGACGGATGGACACCTTCTATCGGCGTGCGCACAGCTTCAATGGGACCTTGGGACCTTTGCTTGTATGGCTTAGCACTTCTCTGCACACTTCTAAGTCACTCTTCATGCACACCTTGCACTCCACTTCTCTGCATCGCACACTCCTATATGTCTCTTGCTCTCTCTCTCTCTCTCTCTTGCCTAGTCTAGAATATGCTCACCTTGCTTAGTCCTCCAAGAATAATGCCTTGCCTTGATTTGAGTGTCGGTTCACGGACGCTCCTAACTCCTAGAGTATCTTGGTGCTCACTTTGATGTCCCAAGATTGTCTCCAAAAGTGGGCAGCCAACGAATCCCTCTTTTGTCTTGTACTGACTTTAGACTAAAACAAAAATTTCAATTGGGGGGGCATACTTTCACTTCTCTATACGTTGTCGCTTCACATACCTTCACACATTTGCCTTTTAATTCTTCAAATGTGCACCTAAGAGAGAGTTCACCTGAACCTTCCAAACACTTTTAAACAAAACACTTTGAACCTTAGAGAATTAGACAAAGACACTCTCCAACCTGCAATCCACTTTCTGCAAAATACAACCTTTGTGAACAATTACTTGTGCACTACCTGTGCACCTTGACACCGGACTTTGAACGCTTTGACTTCACCCATGTTGACCTTTGAATTTGCACATGTTGACTTTGATAGGTTTGACTTTCATCCTTTGACTTTGACCATGGTTGACTTTGACTATGATTGACTTTGACCGATATGACTTTTATGGGCTCAACAGTTGCCCACCACCTAATGGGCTCTCTGTCCCGGAGAGCTACAGCCAACACTCTAAGCAGATATGACACCATGATTCCTATGCTACAAAATCTCCAAAAGGACACCTGAGCGGCTACCAAGTCCACTAGAAGCAATAGAGAACAAACACCAGAAAAGATCCAAAAGTGGAAATGTTGCACAGAAAAACAAAGGATAACGAATGGAGGGTAGGAAGGAGGGGGAAGGGAGGGCTGAGGGGGCTGAGATTGATAGGGTAGGGAGGGGTAAGGATGGGGCAAGGAAGAAGGGTAAAGGGAGGGTGAGGGAGTAGGATTATGGGCTCTCGAGAGGGCCGAAATGATGAAACAGTAGAGCTATAGAGGGTGCATATGGGAAATTGTGAAACATATGGTAAAATAAAGTGAGAATAGACCATGTGGACCATGTGGGTAAAGAAAACATGTGATAAATGTGCTCAAGACATGGGGTTTTGACCAAACATTAGAGAAGAGTTTGGATTTTGGAAAAACTAAGCCAAACAATGAGTCCAAAGGTGCCAAAATACATGAAAATGATCCCAAGTTTGAAAAAACTGGCCATTCGAGGCACGATCTAGAGCCAAAAGCATTGGACCATAAAAAATAAAAAATATATATTTTTTAATATTTATATAAATAGGTATACATGTTTTTTTTATGAAAAAGAAAAATATAAAAAATAAAATAAAAAAATAAAAATAAAAATAAATAAATAAATAATAATAATTAAAATTAAAATAAAATAAAAATAAATAAAATAATAATAAAAATAAAATAAATAAAATAAAAATAAGAAAAAAATAAAAATTAGCTTGGGGGCGAGGGGGGGCAAGAGAGAGAGAGAGAGAGAGAGATAAGGTGGGTTTTTCTTGAAAAAAATAAATTTAGCCTCTCGGGGGTATTTTTTTTTGGAAATATCCAAAAATTGGATAAAAAATCCAAAAAAATACGAAAAAAATGCAAAAAATTCAGAAACAATTCTCAAAAAATTCCCATAGCTCTAGGCCAATTTTCTCACTCAAAACCACATAGAGATTCTTTTATTCCTCTAATTTAGCAAGAAAAAGGCATTAGAAAAGGATGAAAAAATGCTAGAAAAAATCTAAAAATGCTTGAAAATTTCCCAAAAATTTTCAAAAATTGTACTTATGCAAAGGCTATGAAAGGGTTGCTAAATTTACTAAAAACTCAAGGAGCAAGCATCAAAATGGAGAAAAACTACTAAAACTTGAGCAAAATGATAATGAGAAGGTTATGTACAACCTAGACATATTTTGCAATTTCCAGGTGATCCATAAATCTTCAGTTTTGCTGATGATAGGCCTTGAGCCTTGATATATTGACCAAGGGTAGGACCTTTTCTTTTAGAGTCTCTAACTCCACTACACCCCAATTCAGCATCATCTTAACTCGATAAGGTCATTCCCAGTGTGGAAGCCATTTTCCCCTTACTTGTGTGTGGATTTGAGGTCTATGGAGAAGAACTAACATGCATGTTTGTAAGTTTTTATTCCACAGATTCCGATCATGTGCCTCTTTCCTCTTCATTTGAGTCTCTATCAGTTGTTTTGCAGTATGTAGACGTATCTCTTCCACTTTTTGCAATGCTCTAAGCCTTTGAGAGACACCACAATCTTTCTTTCCCTGCATGAATACTAGTTTTGGTGACCCATGTAGAAATTCAAAGGGTTCAATAGGAAATATCCCATAATATGCTAGTCGAATTTTGACTAAGGCTGAAAAAAATTATAGCACCACAGAAAGGGAGGCCTTAGCAATGGTTTTTGTTGTACAAAAGTTTCATCATTATTTGCTAGGTGTGAAATTTGTTATCATCACTGATCATCAACCACTCATGTATTTATTGAGCAAGCTATAAGCAACTGGGAGGATATGGAGGTGGCTACTTCTATTCCAAGAATTTGATTTTTCTATAGTCTATAGACCAGGTAAAGAAAATGTTATGGCTGACCACCTATCCAAGATCAACATGATGGATCAAGCAATTGAAGTAAATGATGATTTTCCAGATGCTAATCTGTTTGCGGTACAAGCTCAAGATTGGTATGATGACATCAAGAATTTTATTAAAATTGGATTGTATCCAGAGAAGGCAAGTGCTATGCATAGAAAGAGACTGCTAATCAAAAGCAGACCTTTTACCTCCATTGAGGGAAAATTATATAGACAGGCAAAAGATAATAGGTTTAGAAGGTGCATGGAAGAGGAGAAGTGAGGGAAGTTCTAAACCTGCACATGAAGGAACGTGTGGTGGGCACCTTCCAGGACATATTATGAGCCAGAGAAGCCTTGATGCTAGCTTATGGTGGCCTACATTATTCAAAGATGTAGAGGAATGGGGAAAAGCATGTACTATCTATCAGAGGTGTGGACTGAAGCCAACAAAGCAGAGGTACAACCCCTTGATTATTTCCACTTCTTGGAAACCATTTGAGAAGTGGGGGCTAGATTTTGTTAGGACCCATCTACCCTCCATCGATTCCAAAGAGAGAGAAGTATCTATTGATCACCACTGACTATGCAACAAAGTGGGCTGAAGCTATTGCCTCCCTTGATTGCACCGCTCAAACTGTTGTTGATTTCATTTATAGTAACATCATTTGCAGATTTGGATGCCCCCTTGAAATTTGTACAGACTAAGGTACACATTTTGTGAACAAGATCCTACAGGAAATTTTTAACAGGTACAAAATTCTACATAGGACCTCTTGTGCCTATTATCCAAGAGCTAATGGACAGGCAAAATCCACCAATAAGGTATTAATTGCCATGTTAAGGAAGCAATGTATGTTGCAACCCACTTCTTGGGGCATAGCATATCAAGGTACCATATGGGGGAAGATCAAAATGCTACAAAGGGTACTAGGTACTAAGAATCTTCAGGTGCAAGTCATGAAGAGCATGCATGATACTTTATGGGCTGGGCATAAAGGATTTGTAGCCACTTATGAAAAAATTAGAGAGAACACTGAGTCACAACAAAGGAGAACAAAGACACGTTCTCTTTTTCTTTTTACCTAAATACCATTATATGAAGCAAAAAAGTGGGCATTTTACAATATCTAGAAAGCATCACGAGTCTTGCTTGTAAATATTGTCACTAGAAGCTTGATCTCATATCCCAAGTAGTCAAGATAGATATACTAAAATTCTTGCTGCCATGAAAACTAGTTGTTGAGCATGACCAGGAATCCCACATCATGATCTTGGACAATAGATTAGAATTGAAAAGGTACAAGTAAGAATTCGCGAAGCTCCTTCATTACATCTATAACCTCAACAAGCACAGATGATAGCTAATTAAAAGTTACTCGAAAATTAGAGTACATGTGTTGCAAAAATCAGAGCATTTTAACAAGGCAATTAAGATCATCCCCTTTGTATGGTTAAGATCCCCATTGAATGCCTGGCCATATTAAAAGAATATGAAATACATTTCACAAAAGCATTCCCACGAGAAGATAATATTCAACAAAATTATACTAAGAAACATTCACACATGATCAGAGAAATGCTCAAGATAAATCAAGTTGAACACAAAGTGGAAGCAAAACTCCAAATTATATTTCCATTAAAATGATATTTTACATTTCATGTGTTTTACAAGAGTAATGTGAATCTACAATAGAAGCTGATCATAGCTTTCCTCATGCTCAAGGATATTGGGATCCTCTGGCACATTAGAACACCTATCTTGCCTCTCTTGCTCCAAGATTGGCTCTTCAAGGTCAGCCATGTCCCCCGGTTCATCTGCAAGTGGGGGAACAGGCTCCCTTGAAGCTGGTTGGAATCTCTCCGTATCTGCAATGTGCTTCCTTCCAACCTCTTGGTCTTCATCTGGGCATTCATTCAGCCCATTGATTCTCATTCTAATGAAGCTCACTTGAGCATCATCCTTCTCCACAGCTATGCAGTGCCTGAACATCTTTAAGGAGCAAGCCAGAGTCGTTCCTGAAACAGCAGAAAACCACTTAGAGGCTTCAATCAACCATGACTAATGAAAATTGTGAAAATTGAAATTACCCGTGCCCAAAAAAAGGTCTAGGACCCAGTCATCATCATTGGAGAATAGCTGAAGCAATCTCATTATGAGTTTTTGTGGCTTCTGATAAGGGTTAACCAATGTCATGTCCCCAGCTACATGACGAAGTTTCTTGGTAACGGCTGGGAACATGAGCACATTTGAGATCCCATTCTCATTGCAATGCTCCCTGACTCTCCTTTTGCTTACTTCATCATAATAGCCAACTGTAATGCATTCAGTGGTGCTCACAAACCGATGCAAAGGAGTGTGATTTACCTTTGTCTTCACCCTGCAAAAAAGAACTATGAGTCAAAGAGAGCATCATTAAAGCCATGGAGATAGAAAGAAGATTACTTACCAAGTGAGGCACTCCACAGCATGACATCTTGCCTTCAGAGCAGTTGAAACAGAGAAAGACTGGTCTCTGCTATGGAAAATTACTATCCTCCAAAGAGGAGACATAGTCAACTCTGCAAAATCAGTGACCATCTTCCGAATCTGAGGGTGTTTGAAGGGTTCATCATCATTTACTGATCCCAACATCCTAAATCCATAGGGTATGTCCGCTATGAGAAGGGAGAAATGTTTTCTAGGCACAACAGAACAAATATTATTTACATCACTACAGAACACATTGTAATATACAGGCCTAAGGGGGTCTAGGGGATTGGAGAAACATTTAAGATCAGGTTCATCATCAAAATCCATCTCCTTCGCTTTCAGTCTAGATCTCTCATGCCTTGCTCTTTGAATGTGAGCAAGGAATGCAGGGGGGCAATCATCTAGTACCTCTGTAGACTTACTTTTCCTTGGTTTCTGTAGAAAAAAATTGGAAAGACAATTAAAAGAGCTCTTCAATACAGAAAATCGATGCTTGGCATCGACTTTGGGACATAAGTCGATGCCTGGCATCGACTTTTGCCACGAGGTCGATGCCAGACATCGACTTATGTTGCAGGTCGATGCCAGGCATCGACTTATGCTGCAAGTCGATGCCAGGCATCGACTCATGCCCCCAAGTCGATGCCAGGCATCGACTTCTGCCTGCAGGTCGATGCGAGGCATCGACTCATGCCCCCAAGTCGATGCCAGGCATCGACTTCTGCCTGCAGGTCGATGCCAGGCATCGACTTTTGCCTGCAGACTGATGCCAGGCATCGAATTTAGCTGTAAGTCGATGCCATGCAAGGCATCAAATTGGTTAGGTGAATGAAGGCATCTAACTTAATGGCAAACCAGGCACAACCTCAGAAAGAGAACCTACCCAATCACGAAACAGGATGAAATATTCTGATAAGGCTTTGTAGGATGATGTGGTTGGATAGTCTGCTTGGACCTCTGTCCAAGAAAAGCAACCCAGCCTCTTCATCATCACCTCCTGAATCTTCATGTACACTTTATGACTACAGACACAGAAATATAAAAGAGACTAGGTTAGACCAGAAGCATGGGAGGAGGGAAAAAGGATCTGAGGATAACATACATACTTATTGAGCTCAGTCACCATCTCCTCCAGGCTTAACTCCTTCGAGATTACCCTTGACAAAGTTGATATGATCAATGTATCATCCTTGATTCCTTGAAGGGCCCTCCATGGGGTCAGCTTCATGTCCTCAGGAGCCTCTTCAATTGAAAGGTCAACTTTCCTTCCCTTTCCCTTCAGATCAACTTGTGGGTCTGGCCTCGACTTTCGTTGCTTCTGGCCCTTGACCTCCTTGTTCTCCCACATTGTGAAAATTCTATCCTGTAGATCCCAGATCTCACCTGATCTGAATGCCAGTTGAAACCATGGATCATATTTCCTCAAACCATCAGACTTTCTATTCTCATCCAATGCAATTCCAACCTCAATAAGGCATTGCTTTCGTAGATTGGGATGTATTCTTCCAGCTTCCTTCACAAGACAATCTTCATATTCATGGTGGAAGAACCGAATTCTCTCTATGGAGGACATTTTCTGCCTGTAGTCATTGTCGTTGTTGTGATCCCAAGCAAGAAGCTTGGCTTCCTCAGTTGTAAGACCAGCATATATCTTACACTCTGCATACCTAAAGAAAAATGTAGTAGGGTGCTCCTTCACTAACTGTCTACGAGCCTCTGCAGAGTGTGAACCTCCAATCACATAATAAGTGTAATCCTCAAACAAACCCTCATTGAAATCGTCCACACAACTGCACTCATTTGGATCCACCATGACAAGGAATGGCACAACAGTAGCATGAGGATTTATTTTCATTTTCTTCTTAATATTCTGGACGTGCAAATTATGTGGCTCCCTGATCTCAAGGGGCCTCCTCCCTGTGACTGGATCTACGGGTGGCCTGTGGATGATGTTGATTGGCAGGTGGAACAACTGCCCCTTCTTCACAACTTTTCCTCTAGCTATGTCCTCCCTCATCTTATTCTGCTCAGTACCAAGAACACCAGATGCAAGCTCTCCACCAGGTGCAACAATTATGTCCCCAGAGCCAGAGCTTGAGTCAGAAAACTCCTCTTCTGAAATTGTCTTCTTTTTCTTTTGGAGCTTTTTCTGCACGCTCTGCTTACCCCTTGCCTTTACAGGGGTCGTCTTCTTCTGTTGTGTTGGCATGATATTGCCCTGGATCCATGGCATCAGGTCTTTGATGAAATTCACTGAGTCTCTGCATATCTGAGCTAGCCCTTCTGGAACACAACACTCTGGGCACAAGAAATCCATCTTGCATATGACATTTCTTAATCCTTTCGATGTCTCCACCAAGAAAAGCAGGTTGTTAGAATCTTCATCTTCATAATCTAGTTTGTAAACAAGGCCATACTGAAAACCTTGTGTTGTCGTGATCTTTCCTCTGCCATAAGCCCCTGCGAACACAAGGAGGATTGCATTCTTCTCTTCAACGTACTGAAGGCACCACTCTAGATTTTTCATGTCCCGAAGTGGACGATCTGTCCTCATGACCTCCGTCTCCCTAGACCTTTCCCTCATATTTGGATCCCCCTCATATTTGCAATCCTAAGTCGATGCCTGGCATCGACTTACACCTTAAAGTCGATGCCAGGCATCGAGCTGTACATGCTTTGGATCCATATTTCTAGAGGTAAGAAAAATAAATACCTAGAAATCAGACTTTTTAAACAGACATACAGAGGGAATCTTTTTGGAATCTTTATTTATGGTATGATTTTGTCTACCTCTTGGTACTTTTGCCAACATTCTTCTTCTCCATCAGACTTGGCTTGCTGGTATGATGAGCTCTGTGCTCCATGGCTGTCTGTGCTCTGCTGCTCTCTCTTGCTCGTGGATTTTGAAAATGCGAATGATCTCCTCATCTGGTATTTATAGGCAATCGGGTAACTTGAACCAGAGACTAACTGGATCTAACTGAATGAGTCCAGTTGCTAACTAAATCTGTCAACTTATCTAACCAGGGAATAGCACCCACACAAATAGGCTGTTTCAGAGCCACTTTAATGAAATATTCATAGACCCTTGCAACTATTCATATACATTTGCATAGAAATTACATTTCAATGGCAAGAGTATGGTATGTCCATGAGGATGTCGAAACTCATGTAGAGATTTTTTTCTTAGAATCTCTTTCTTGGGAGAAAATCAAGTCAAAGTTGTGTTAACTGTGGGAGACTAATGACATCTTTATAGTATTACCCTCCTCACTTTAGTTCATATTCACATTTATCTTGTAACTCACTGTTGAAATGGAAAATCAATGTATGAATAAACATTCAAGTACAGAACCTTGCAACTATTTATATACATTTGCATGGAAATTAAACTTCAATGGCAACAGTATGGTATGTACATGAGGATTTCTAATCTTATGTAGAAGTTTTTTCTTAGAGTCTGTTGCTTGGGAGAAAATCAGGTCTAAGGTGTGAGATTAATGACATCTTTATAGTGTTATCCTCCACACTTTAGTTCATATTCACATTTATCTTGTAACACATTGTTGAAATGGAAAATCAATGTATGAATAAACATTCTGTGTACCTCTTTTACACATAATTCTTTTTTAATATACTTTCATCTACCTCTTTGATATCTAGCCAAGACCACAATAAAACCTAATCCTTGAAATCTTAACGAAATGTAAAATTTCTTCTTGTATAGTGTTCAATGGCATAGCATATTCCAGTTGGAACTCAACTTGGATATATTCCAGTTGTAAAATTTCTTCTTGTAAAATTTCTCCAAACAATTTTATTATATATTCCTGTTGGAACTCAACTTGGATATATTTTGATTCATTCACAATGCTTAGACTCAATGACTCATATGTAGTTAGAAATCAACTGTGTTTCTCATTTGAATCAAAAGTGAATCAAATCTTTGGCTCCCTTATTAGTGTATATTTGAGTAATTAAGTGATTTGATGTAATTTGATGTTTAATGTTAGTTAATGTACTTTAATAAGCTTTTGATTTCATATCTTCTTGATGTGACATTTGATGTGACATCTTCACTTGATCTCGGATTTCTACTTATTTAAAAAGGTCATTCATCTTCAGTCTTCTGTGAACTCAGTGAAGATGAGCTCAATCTTTTCAGTGGATGCTTGGGCATCAGCTTCCTCTGCTCATATTGATTCATTGTTCTCAGTTGAGCCTTTCCAGAGAAGTGATGATCCCTATGATTTAGAACGTGCTGATGATTCCATGTTTTCTGTTGAGTCATTTAAGTTATCCAATTCACAGTGCAATGCTGCTCAACCAAATGCACCTCTTGATCTCCCATCTGATCCAGCCATTGATCTCCCTTCTGACTCAAGTGCATGTGGAGAAACGAAAAAGAAAAGCAAGCTCAATCTACGATTTAAAAGAAGGTCTCGTGAAGTAAGTCGAAAAAGATTTAAATTTCTTACTTCAGATAGACAGATTGCATTGGATATTGTGAAGCATTGTTGTGGTTTGAAATGTTTGTATAATTTAGGAATGAAGAAACTAAAGCACATAAGAGAAAAATTCCTCCATTTAGATAGTGAAAGGCAAGATATATACCTTGTTTCTTGCATGCAAATGATTGAGGATAACATGTCAGTAACGCGTGTTGGTTTTGAATATTTCTTTACTCAAGGGATGCCATGCTGTAGGGCTGCATTTAAAATTGCAATGGGTGTAGGAAATTTTAGAATACATAGGGTTCAACAAGGGTTTTTGAATGGGGATCTCATTTTGGATACGTTCCATGTTGGGACCAAAGGATCTGTTGGACGTCATGCAATGAATTGGATGATGAACTATTTTAGCTTGCATTGTGAAGTTATGCCTACAACTGGAAGGTTGCACTTGTCACATAACTTTACTCGTCGAGAGGTATTTCAAATATATAGAGAAGACATGGAAAATAGAAATGAGAAGTATGTGTTGTATCGTCACTTTACTCGATTATGGAAGGAAGAGTTTAACAATGTTTCTATTCCTCGTAAAGTTAGAATGGGTGAATGTTCAGTTTGCGCCACTTTGAAAAACATGGCAAAAGGGGCTACAACACCACAGGAAAAGCATAATTTTAAAAACCTTCTTAACAACCATCGTGACAGTCAAGCATTAGAGAGAAAGAAAGCAATTCATCATCGAAGTAAGGCACTCAGAAATCCGGAGCGTTATATGTGTTTGTTGATCGATGGTATGGATCAAAAAAAAACTTGTTTGCCACATTTTTATCGCATCCCTAAGGACATTGGAGATGAAGTCCTTGTGCAAATGCATTTGGTTGGTGCTTTGGTATACAATGGAACTGTAATGTCCAAGGTTTTCTTCACATATCCGAATGTGCATAATGATCCAAACCTTACAGTTACTGTCATTCATCGTGTTTTGCAATCATGGAAGGGTCTTTTGCCACCAACTCTATATTTGCAACTAGATAATACTGCAAGAGAGAATAAAAATTCTACAGTCTTTGGATATTTAAGCATGCTTGTTGAAAAACAGGTATTTCAGAAGGTTAAGGTAAATTTTCTTCTGGTTGGCCACACTCATGATCACATTGATCAAATGTTCAGTACTTTCTCTAAGAAGTTGGCACGTAACAATGCTTTTACTCTTCCGATTTTATCTGAGCTGATTTCAGAAGCATATACTCCAAAACCAGAAGTTCAACACCTCACACAGATTTATGACTTTAAGCACTTTTGCTCAATGGGCCTTGATAACAGTGCTAAGGTTTTGGCTCCATTGCACAATATTAGTTTCAACCATGTATTCTTGATGAGGAGGGTTGATGAAATAACCCTTTTATTTGCAAAGCAGTATTCATCTTCTCTTGGGTGGGAGCCTAAAGAGGGATGCAGATTCTTATTGCAGGTGCCTAATTTGTCTACTGTAACAGTGTATGGTGCAGAACAATCACCATATGAAGATAAAAACAATACAGAAAGATGTGGAAGTGTGGTTGATCAAAGTAAAAGCTGGATGCATGCACTCATTGAAAAGAAGAGACATATTGAGCGTGCAAAAAAATATGCTGGAGATCAAGATGTATCTTGGTGGGAGGACTTTTTCAATCATCAAGAAGAGATTATACAGTATACAATTGCAGGTCACTGGCCAGTTGATGTTCCATTCACATGGGATTTTTGTACACAAAGATCCGTGAATGTGGCCCAAGCATGTAATGCAGATGCACTTCAAAGTTTTATACATCCACCAGAAAGAAATATTTATGTAGGCCCAAGGATGACAAAACAGGCAGAAGCAAGATGGCAAGGAAATTTAATAGAGATAAATGTTGGAACGCTTATTGCAGTACTTGCTGATGGTGATGAGGCTACTAGACCATTTTGGATTGCAAAGGTTTTAGAGATAACTAAAGATATTGATCAGAGAAGAATAGAGGCTTTGATGGTGCATTGGTATTACACTAAAAGTAGTAATGCATTCACCGGTAAATATAACTTAGAAATGGTGTGTGATACTAAACGAACAGGTTCAAAAAGGAAAAAGAATATTCGAAGCACATCCACTCTTAAAATGGATGATGTAGATATTCTTGTTTATGATTTTTCCTTGACAAAAACTGGTCACTTGAGGAAAGCAACCATCAACATGATAAAACAAAAGCTTCTAGATGTATGTGGTACAGGAAATCATAGGGAAACAAGAAGAGTTGTGCATGATCCTGCAGAATTTGGTATGTACGTGGATGAAGATAGAGCTCTTGTGGATATAGAAGAAGAAGAAGAGAGCTCTCAACAGTATGAGACTGAATCAAGTGCATCAGATGATGAGGGTGTAGACATAGATCGACAAAGTTGTGAGTTGCATTGAAGCTCTCAGACATTTTTAGTGCTTATGTAAATGCCTCAAAGTAGTTTGGTTAATGAAACCATGTTTTGTAGCAATTTTCAATAACAATCACATATCCACCCATTAAAGATATGTCTAAAATGTTATTTTTGGGCTAATGGAAAGATTGAAAGAGGGCATTCTCCTATCATTAAGGCGATTTCTAAAGCTTGAAAAGGAGAACTTAATAATTGGCCAAAATTTTTGCCATTTGCTTTGTGGGCTGACAGAATGACCTGCACTAGAACGACGGGATTTATGCCGACAGAGCTCATGTACTGCCAGAAGCCAATTTTTCTAGTGCATACTCAAATCCTTACTTGGACTACACTTCCTTGGGAAGATAATCTATCTACTGAAGAATTATTAGCTCTAAGGATTCAACAACTTGAGCAAGGGAATGAAAGATTAGAAGAAGTTGCAGCTAAATTGAAAGATTCTCCACTTAAAAATAAAAAATATTTTTATAAATCACATAGGTTAAGGCCAAAGCCAATACAAATTAATGATTGGGTTTTAATATATGATAGCACATTCGATTCACAGTATGATGCTCGTAGGAAATTAAAAAAGCGTTGGTTTGGACCTTATGTGGTGGTCAAAGTTTATGAAAATGGAACGTATGCCTTACGAGAGTTAGATGGAACTCCTCTTAAGAATTTAATTGCAGGTAAAAGAGTTAAATTATTCAAACAAAGAGATGAAGAAATTTATGACTTATCATATGATGAAGAAAATGATGAATAAATTTTTAATAAAAATGATGTTTAAATTTTCTTTTAAATGTGTTTTTTCTTTTACATGTATGAAAGTAAACATTTATTTATGAAAACTAATTTTCTTGTGAATCTAGATGTTGTTGATTGTTAGCAGGAATTGAAGATGCTTTTTGATCAAATAAATTAAAGATTGTTTTATGATAAAGATGAAGAGCAAGAGATTGAAGATAGAACATGAAGCCTAAAATCCAAGCAATCGAAGAAATATTTGGATGACAGGCGACGTTGAAGATGAATAAAATAAATCAGGGGAAACAGTTCTGATTTATGACTTATTTCTCAATTGTTTATAAACTTTCTTGCATTCATGATTAGATGTGTACATCCTTCTGATATATAAGGAAGATTATTAAAATTATGAAGCAAAGAATTCAAAACTGAAGTAGGAATGTGTATGAGATGAAGATAGGAAAAAGAGACTCTATGGTTGTCCTAAGGCTATAAGTGGGAAAACTTGACTTTCGACTCCTAGTAGAAGTAAGCTTATTTTATATAGGTAGGCTACCTTAACTTCCAAACCATTTAGCTAATGAGATCCTAGTTAGAAAGAAAAGGTGCATAAAGCAGTACATTAATGGTTGCTGCATAATGAGAAATGAAAAATGAGAAAAAGAAACATTAAAAAAAAAACCATGAATCAGTTGTGATCTCGAAATCGCTTCTGGTTTGTATGGCGGGCAATATGAGGCGGATGTATGCTATAGAGGAATTATTTAGATGCATCTTATGACAAGTGGCTAGGGAATGAGGGATAGAACACTTATATAAAATATTTATTACTTTTGAACAGGGTTAATAGAAGAGCAAATACCAGGCCTATCTGAATGACTTCCATAGGAATTTCTAAAACTTGTTTTCAAATTCATGCATTGACGAAAAAGTTTGTAATTCAAGCTTACGTAATTTTAAAAGTTTTCTTCACTATCAGAAGTTGTACTTATGAGAACGAGCATATTTCAAATACTATTTCAAAATAATTTGAGAAACATTTTTCAAAAGAATTTTATATTGGCTTCTATGATCTGCAGGTTTGGCCCATCGAGGACGATGTGCAGGTTTGGTGGGGGCGAATGTCGAAAAGTTTTTCACCTTCCAGTTGACGACCAGGAAAATTAAAATATGTTTGTTGGTTAACTCTAATTCCTTTATTACAATCTCTTGTTAAGTATTTGCAGATACATATTGATGGAGAAAACATATGGTCATATTAGGGTTTACCCTAAACTGCTCATATAATGTGTGAATAGGTCAATGAAATATTGAATCATGGGTTTAAGACCCTAGGTTTGCACTTAATTATGTGTATTTAAGTTAAGTACATTATTTCTTGTTTAATGTTAGGGTTAAAGCTAGGTTTTCAAAGGGTTTCAATGGGTTTCTGATGGGTTTCAAGTAGGTTTTAAGGGTTTTTAGTGTGTTTTAAGGGGTAAAATAACAGGCATTTAATTAACTTAATCTATAAAATGAACATTTATTTCCTAAAAAATTAAAATATGATTTAATTCATTAGTTTAATCATGTGTGTGAATTTAAATACTAAGGTATTTAATTAATTTAAACCCTAAACTAAGCTTAAATTAAATGAATTATTTAATTATGAAAATATAGGGTAATTAAATTAAAATGATAAATTAAATGGATAATTAATTAGTGGTCTCTGTGTGTATGAATTTAAAGAATGGTTTATATAAGATGTGGAATTAAAGTGTGAAAAGAGTGGATCATAAAAGATATGCACTTAAAGTAAATAAAGTTGGTTAAAAGAAAGGAATGATGAGAATAATTGTAGATGAGAAGAGAGGAGTAGAAAAGTTGTGTGGTTAAAGTAGTTAAAGTAAACTGAAAAGTGTGGTGAATGAAGATGAAGTAAAGTGTGGCTAAGGAAATAAAGCAAAACCAAAAGTGTGGTTTTCAAATGTGTTGAGTAATTATATATTTGTGTGATGAGCTCCAGTTTTTCCTAATGTTTCTTGCAGGTACTATTTTCTTTCCTCTTCCTGCTCCTTATGTATGCATAGGAGAGAGTTCTAATTTTTTTCCTTAGCTTGTGTGTACGCAGGCAGAGAAAGGGGTAGTTTAGAGAGAGAATGATGTGCGCAGAACTACTGTGACGATGCTCTTTTCAGAAGCATTTTGATATATTGTTGACAACCATAATCCACTAATTTGGAAGCTTGCTTGTGGACTGCGCACGCGTAGGAAACAACAGTTGCAAAGTCGAGAAGTTTTTTGCTAATTCTTCTCCGTGCCATACTGTGTCAAAGAAAGATAATCCAACTTATCATGATTACAGGCTAAATGCATGTAGAAACTTTAAGTCAGATGTGTTGCGTTGGGGAAGGACGAGACAGTGAGTGCTACCAGGCATGCATCCAAGACTAGTCAGTCTGGCATACGCGCACACAAAAGAGGTCATGTGAAGCCCCGTTCAACCATAAATTTTAGTTGCGAGGACGATTTTGATGCACAGGCCGAGCATACGTGCGCCTTAGAATCAATATTCTATCCTGCATCCCCTGTTTCGAGTCACCATCGTTTCAAGAGTCTGTCATCAGATTTCCTGTGTAATGCGTATGGTGCAAGCAGAAGCTAGTAAAAAAGGAAGGACATCTACATGTACAGGGGTGATCAAGAATTCTGTAGCGTAGCATAAAACAAGCTCATCAGATTAATTTCTTTTATGTATCTTTAGAGAGCAGTGCAGATGGAAGGTCTGTCAGAGAGAGATTTTTCCCCACAAGCCTCCAGCGCATGTGCACAGATGATATTACTGAGAGAGAGAGAGATTTCTTTTACGTTCTGATTAGAAAGAAGATATAGCTTTTGGATTCTTCATGGGTTCTATATAGAAGCGCTGCGCTTCTCCGTTAAGGGGGAGTTCTTCCTTCATATTAGTTGTGGGTACTGAGGAGCGTGAGCTATCTTCGGGTAGAGTTTCAGAGTGGAAGAGAGCTAGAAAGAGATCAAAAGGATTGATCGCGCACTGTGAAAAAGAGAGACCAGCCTCTCGACTTTTACTTAGAAAGGAAGATCTCAGAAGATGGGCCGCACATCGATCGAATAGTCTCAAGAAACAGAGAACATGCCTAACCTTAGAGGAACGGAAGACTTCAGGGGCTATATCGTCCTCGTTTGTGGGCATATATCGGCCTTATATCCCTACAATCAATCAGATCGGGCTCACTTGGTTTGGGCATACTGTGCTTTTGTTGCTTTAGCACAATGGTGAGAACCATGTTAAGAAGCTCCACCTCCTTAATGTCAATCTACGGAAGAGATAGGAGTGATATGAAGATCGTGAATGTGAGATGAAGTGAGAGTGATGGTGAGATGCATAGAGATGCGCACACACATACACACACACTACGAAGAGACAAGCAAGACACAATGGAAGGTGAGAAATCAACTCTATTGCTCAAGATCTCAATTACAAGCTCAAAGTAGCTCTAAGCTCACACTCACCAACCTCAAAAATGAGCTCTCTAGCTCTTTTTATAGATTCTAGACTAGTTTTGACCGGTTTCACATCTAGTGACCGGCATAGTTAAAAAATAGGTGCTAGATGCTATTTGAAAGGGTAAACGGTGTCTAAAAATAACCAAAATTTATATGCTCATTCTACCTAAGCTCCTCAAGCTTGAGGACTCCTCGGCTTGCACAAAATGGTGCTATGAATTACAAAAAGGATTTTTCTATGTTACATATAGTACAAGAGTGATGAAAATCACTGTTGAGTGTTTGAAAAAGTATTTATAAAATATAATTCTTTGAAAAATGATTCAACTGACTCCCTACTCTGTCTTTACATACTTTCGTGTCTTCTATGCCTTTGGCTACTGCCAACACCCCCCTCCCTCTCGCTTCTGTCGTCCTCGATAGAACCTTGTTGTGAGGTCTGTTGGATGTAATTCTGTAGGAGTTCCTGAGCGAGGGCGTGTTATGATATTTGATTGCCTCGAGCCAAATCTGCCTCGAGTTTCTCCCAATCAATGGGTTGTGGTTCATCTGCTGGTGGGAGTCGATAATGTGTGGAATATACCATCTGTTCACAGGCAAATAATTGTAAGAGGTGTGTAGGCCTGCTGATGAACACTTCTGAATGGTATTCCCAGAAACCGGTTGTGAACATTTCTTCAAAGGTCTACTTGTAGCACGCCGGTAAGTATTTGATTCTGCAATGCCAGACATAACACACCCGGAGCGATGGCGTTGTACTCATATCATATGCAAGATCTAGGTTACCATGCTCGAAGCCCGGGGTGTTCACATGGGGTGCCTTGACGCATCTGAAGACTTTAAAAACCATCTGCATCATGTCAAATATCTTGACAGTCATGTGCGCTGCTATATCGTCCATGTGTTTTAAGCGAGGGAGCCAGTGACAAATCATTTCCATCATGTATCCGACTGTAGGTGGTCCGGTGGGTGGCGTGAAGTATGGGTAGTTTAGCCAATCCTAGCATTGCTTGTTGTTTTGTACCTTAATCGCAAATGCCTTCCAGGAGCGGCGACATGGCACTGGTCCCCAACATGGGTTGTATTTTAAGTGTAGTGGTGCCTTGGCCCATGTACTCATCATCTCTAGATAATTCTGTAAGAGATCCTTGCGCCAATCTGGTTGATAGATCTCTCCTTGCTGCACATCTAGTGGCAAATCTTCCGCCTCAAATTGAGTTGCGTGGGAGGGTTTCATGCCTGTTTCTTTCTCTATGGCCAACTGATATTCCACCATTAACATAAAATACGGTTTGTACTGTAGCTCATGCCCTGATATGTATCTGCGAGGGGCCAAATGAGCAAAATAAGGAGACTGTAAAATTCTTTCTTCCATCATTGCCATGGCGTGTAGCTGTGCCTCTACCCTTGCTGAGTGGGTTGTTCCAAGTTCTTCGATCGTCTTCATCCATGCGGAAGTTGGAAGTTCAAAAGTCGTCTGGCCTTCGGCCGTGACACGTCCGCCTGGGATGGGTTGAGTTTCATATGCTTCTTCAAAGGTTTCCTCCACCAGAATAGTGATTGTTTCTTCCTCTGTTGGTAGTTTCGGTGGGGAGTTTGGTCTGGGTGGTGCTTCATATACAGCTATCTGTGATTGGAGCATTGATACCTGGGCCCGTAATGCATTGAGTTCCTCTAGGATGTTAGGAGATGGGTCCGTAGGGGCTGGTAGTCCTTGTGGTATTGGTGCTCTTAGTTGCAATGTCTTGTGTTCCTCCTTGAGCTTCTGAAACTCCTCGTTCATGTTGTCGTACTCATCTAACAATCTGACATGATCATCTAACAAAATTTTCATAGATTCTGAGGGCACGGCCGTAAAGCGACTAGGGCTCAACGGTTGGTCTGGTTGATCTAGGGCAGCCTCTAAATTCTCTCTGTTCTGTTCTTGTAAACGCTGATTCTCTTCTTTCGTTGCTGCCAGGTGTCTTCTGAGTAAGCCCATGTTCCTAGTGAGCGTTGCATTGCGAATAGTCTGCGCCCTTAACAAGTTATTGATATCCGTGACAGCTTCTTTCGTCTTTTCTTCACTTTCTAATTCAAGTTTGTGATATGCCTCTCGTAGCTCTTGGTATCTGGTGTTTAGTGAGGCATTCTCGATGGTCAATGAATTGAGCTGCGATTGTAGATCATTCGTTGTCTTTTGCAGCTGCTGATAATTAGTTCCAAGAGATGTGAACTCATCTCTTACTGGAGTCATACACGTGAACATTTGTCGAAATGCAGTGTCTATACTGGGTGATAATATTAGTGACGGAGTGAATGTAGTTGCGGTGTATGTGGATGTTGATGCAAAGGGTAAGGGAAATGGGGATGAGAATGTGGATGCAGTGGTGACAGTGGAAAAACTTGAGGTGCCTAAATATGGTGGTGCCATGAATGAAGTGAGTGGTGGTACGGTGGGCGGTGATATATCCATGTCGCTGGATGTGGTGTCAAGTGCGGTGACTGTGAATAATGGCGTGAGAGTGGGTGCGTGGGTGGGTGTAAATACAAGATTTACAAAGGTTGAAGAGTAATTTATAGTGGGGGTCTCCTGTAGGCCGTGGTGGAAAGGGAAAAGAGGAATTACGGTAGGTCGGGGAGGTGATATAGGGGAGAAGGTTAATGGAGGTGGGAATGGGAAAAGGGGTCTTGGAGGTGTGGGGAAGGATGGAAAGGATGGAGGGAAAATTGCAGTGGATAGAAAGGTGGATGTTCTAGGAGGAAAACTAGGTGGGGTGGGTGCGGACATGGTGAGAGGAATGGATGTTACATGGGCTTCTGCTACTTCTCCGTGGAAGGAAGTGGATGTTCTGGGAGAAGGAGGGTGTATAGGGGGGACTGGATGGATGGGAGGTGAAAGAGGAGTGGTTGGGGTGGTGAGTACTTCGGTCACAGAGGTGATATGTACACTAGTAGTGTGGGGCGGGGAGTCGATTACAATGGTGTCTTCTGCCAATGAACCTTCAGGGACGAGACGTGCTTCCCTAGCCTGTTCTGAAGAGTGGGCACCTATGGGTACACGAATGTATTCACAAGGTTTGGTTAGTAAGCGAACTCTACGGGGGTCATACTGCAGTAACGGTTTCCTCTACAAATATATTAAGGCTTCTGTGGATCCCACTGATTTGAATAGCTCCCAGAAGCCTCTAATGTATACTTCTTCAAAACCGCCTGAGACAAGTTCCTGTTCTATAAGTGCTTGGCTCTCTTCCTCCGTTAACTTCTTACGTGCCCAAACTTTTTCCATAGTATGATACAACTTTTTGATGGCCAGCGTATAAGCTGCTGCTTCAAAGGTTTCATCTTCATGCGTACTGGTATCACCTTGGGTGTCGGTTTGTTGTCTTTGTTCATCTGTCTGTACATTTTCGTGGGATTCATGAGTGCCTTGGCTGGCTTCATCATCACCTTCATCTTCATCAGTTTCTGTTCTTTCTTCCTCGAAACTAGACACTACTTGTCCTTGTGGTTGATCTCGGGGCGTGGTTGGGTAGCTTGGAGGTTCATGTTCCTGAGAGCAAATCTAGCCTTCTGAAAACTGAAATTCATTGGAGAAAGCATCTTGCATTTCAAAATCAAAGGTTGTATCCAGTGGCTCTACTTCCAGGTTGGGTATCGGAAAAGAAAAAGCGAGCTGTTGATTTTGTAAGAGCGCCTGGGCTCTTGTTATAGCTTGGATAGGCACATATGTAGGGTTGGATCCATCTACATTGTTTACAATACCTATCACGTTGATCGGTGTCACATTAGAAGCATTTGCTGGGTTCTTAGGACAATCTTTTATGATGTGCTCTTTACCACAATCGGCACAAAAGCCTTGTATGTTATAGTACTGTGACTGTCCTGCTATCGGAGGATGTGGACAATCCTTTATGAAATGGTCTCCTTGGCACCTAAAGCATGGTCCTCTAGGGCCTTGTGGTCTTTGCTCTCTCAATTGGGGCCGTGGGTTTGGGTTTGTGTACATCACGTTAGCATAATCGGGCTCCCAACTAGGTTCCAATGGTGGACTATCGTATTGATATGTCTCTACGTGTTCTGGTGACTCTATGTAATATGCGGGGGGACTATCTACATGAGTAGAGTCAAAACTGTTAGAGTTTGGATCACTGTCAATAATTAAGAGTGAAACGGGAACTAAAGCCCTATTGAGGTTTTCTTCTGCAGCAGCGTATTTAACTGAGATGACATTAGCTGGTGGGGATGGCTACTGAGCTAAAACAGGTTGAGGTCTCTGTTGAGCCTGATATGGATAGTTCTGAGGAGGCCTATAGTAATAAGGCTGAGCATTGTATTGGCCTTGATACCTACCTCGCTGCTGGTATGCTTGCGGGTAGTTCTGTCTCACTGCCTGTTTGTTGTATGGGCAGTCCTAAGTCGTATGATTTGTGTATCTTCTCTCAATCATACAGTATTGGCCACTAGGGTTGGCTTGCGGTTGTGTTTCATTGGGACACACATTTACCATGTGATCGCCACCACAGGTGTAACAACACTTGTTTGTTGTTACCCTAGGCATCTATTTACTAGAAAATCCTAGTTTCTAGGCCACTTTTTCTGCTAGGTCCTCTATCGAGTTAGACAATTTTGTGGATGCTAGAGATGAACAATCTGAGTCCTTATAGACCTTTGAGAGTTCCAACTCGTCTCCTAAGTTGTCCTCAATGTCTATACAAATTCTTACACATTGCTCTAGCGTTCTGGGTTCCTTCAAGTATACATAGGAGCATAGTTTAGAGCTCAACAGGCCATCTAGAAACAATGACACTTGCTTGGCCTGTGAGGGTAACTCTTGCACTGGACATCTCTCAACATATTGTCTAAACCTACATCCTGCCAGTCTAACCATTTCTTGAGGGGTTTGTTTGAAACTATGAATCAACGAAGACGTGTCATGTCTGATTCCACTTTTAGAGAATTCAGTGATGAATGACTCTAAAAAGTGATGGATATCTCTAAATTGCCTTTGCTACAATGGCTGGAACCAAGTTAAAGCGGTATTCTTTAACGTTAGTCCAAATGCATTATATTGCGTGAACATGTCTTCGACTTGTTCTGCTCTTAGCACTGGCTTGAATTCTGCGACATGGTCGTAGGGATCTTCTGTCCCATCAAAATAGTTTTTCATGGATTTTACTAACTGAGTGGATCTTAATATTCTTGCATGTTCACGTGGTCTAGGTAGAGGAAAATCATCTCTACCACCTGGTATTCTAGGTTCTCCTTGTCTATCCACTCTGTCCATGTTTATGGTGGTTCTATCTCTTCCTTTTGGATGATTAAAACTTACTTCGGGTCTCTCTTTATTTTTCTCTCTTTGATTAGCATGGGCGGAGGATGTTCCTGCCCCTTGTTGGCTTGCGTTTACGTTTGCTCGAGATGGAGGGAATACTAAATCACCTCTCCATGTGTATGTATTTCTAGCATGGTCTGTTACTACAAACACTCTTTCTGAAGGTTCATCCAGGTATACAACCTTTCCAGGTGTATCCGGGTCTTTAAATTCGTAGATTATGATGGAGCCTACCTCACTAGGTTGTTCCATTCTGTATCTCCAAAATGCTTCGTCAGTTTCTTTGTTTACGAATAACTCTATGCTTCTATTATCCTGAGGGGTCCAATCTGGAACTAGTACTCGTGTCAGTACAGATTTCCCTCTAGGTGTCCTAGGTTCTTCTAATGGTTCCTTTCCTTGGGATTTAGCTTCGGTCTCTAACTGAATTACGCCGAATTCATTCGTATTATTTGGTTGAGTACTTATGATGTACATCGTTCCTTCCTTGTCTATGTACGCGTCTCTCTTGAATTTCACCACCGGACGTTCCAATCCAATGGGTTGATCAGGGTTGTGCATTTGCACCACTTGTCTTCGCAAACCATCCTCATAGATGCGAGCACCTAAGCAGTTGGTTCAGAGAAATTCTAACTGAGTTCTATAGGGTCCTTCAGGTTTTTCTAAATATGCTACATTTGACCCTCCTAGTCTTTCTGTGCTAAATGCCATTTTTGATTCACTCGTATCTGAGCTCTCGTAGGGGTAATTACTATTCAATTGCTGAGCCCACGATCGTGCAGTAGTGCCTACACTTGCTTCTGATGATCTAAGGCTTCGTCGGTCTGACTTACCTATATACTTGCCCGATCTAAGGTTCATTAATTTACTTCCTTGCACACTCAGTACACGCTCAGATCGTCAAAGGTTCTTTGTTCCTTCTTTCTTGATTCTTTTTAAGTTTCTTTAGATTCTTGTCTTGATGTATGCGTCAGGAATCGACTTTCTGTGGTACTTTTGAGTTCTCGTTTCGTCAGACTTAGGTTCTTTTTCTTTATGTTTTCGTATCACATACCTTTACTTTAGTTTTGAACTTAAAAAACTAAATCTCTTGAACTTGAGGCGTTCCTATCGTCGCTAATCCACAATGCAAATGTTTAGCCTAAGCTAAGAATTGACTGAGGGGGTTGAGTAATCTTCCAACCTCAAGTCAGCTTTGTTGGTTGCTCTGATGCCCAAGAAGCTGCGCTTCCCAAGCCCTGCGTTCTGCACTGCCTTGCTTTGTTTGCCCTTGATTGCCCTTGCTAGACCTGGAAAAATCCAATATTAGACCAATTTCACAAATGGATGGTCAAGCACTTGAGTATATACACCCTTAAAGGTCCTTTCCCTTTTGCCCAAATTTTGTGCTGCCCCCTGGCTTTTCTAGTCCCACACTAGGTCAACCTCAAATAATCTTATCTAATGAGCTATAAAGCTCAAAAAACGGACTTCAGATGAAAAAGATATGACTGTTCATACTCTCGGGGGTAAAAACTGACAAATAGGTTTTTCTTGAAATATGAGCTAAGGGGTCTCCTATGAGTCTAATCACCCAAAAATTTTCAAAAAAATAGCCCCAAAATTGGCCAAAAATTGAAACCCTAAAATTTGCATTTGGGATGAGTAATCGTGATGGTTTGAGATAATCGCGATGGTCTGGGACCGTCGCGATGGTCCAGGTGAACCGTCGCGATGGCGTGGCACAATCGCGGTGGTCCGAAGGAGCGAACAGTCGCGATGGTTTGAAAGTGGATGATCGCGATGGAGTGAATGTGAACTGTCGTGATGGTCTGGAATGAATGATCGCGATGGTCCAAAAATGAACCGTCACGATGGCGTCAGTCAACAGTCAACGCGAGCTGTCGCGATGGTCCAAGTGAACCGTCGCGATGGTCACGGGCGCGATGGCATGAGCCAATTGCGATGGTCTAATTTTGAGTCGTCGCGATGGCATACCTGGGACAGTCGCAATGGCGTGACTAGCGAGCAATCGCGATGGCTTAGCTTGCCACGTGGTAGCGTGGGCGCGATGGCATGAGCCAATCGCGATGGCGTGGGGTCGATGAGATCATCGTGATGGTCAAGGATCGTCGCGATGGTTCAAGTGAACCGTCACGATGGCATGAGACCGTCGCGATGGTCCGGCCGAGCCGTCGCGATGGCGTGAGCCAATCGCGATGTCCACCAAAATGATGATTTTGCAAATGCGTTAGTGGATCCGTGCGTGTTAGTGTCGCCTACCTCTTGGTGAACTCGCATACAAAAAATGTTGAAGTTGGCAGACCATCGCGATGGTCTGACACCTACGGCAGATCTCTGACAAAAAGTGAAATTTTACCTTTTTGTAGCCTTCCTGATGCTCTGGAGTATTGTACCTGCAAGAAAACTCAAAAACACAGTAGCACATGCAAGCACAAAAGCTCTCTCTCTCTCGCACATGCACAAATGAGGGGAAATGAGGAGAATGGGTGGATATGGTGAATTTTTTGATTTTTTTGGAGTTGAAGATGATGATGCGGTGATGAAGATTGAGTGTGGGGGAGGTGAAAAACACTAAAAACTAACTAAAAACAACAAAACTGAAATTTTTACCTTCCAACGCCACTTCTTGATATACTCTTACCATCACACATTCGTCCTAGACTCGATCCCCAGCAACGGCGCCAAATTTGGTGTTGCTTTAGCACAATGGTGAGAACCACGTTAAAAAGCTCCACCTCCTTAATGTCAATCCGCAGAAGAGATAGGAGTGATATGAAGATCGTGAATGTGAGATGAAGTAAGAGTGATGGTGAGAAGCATAGAGATGCACACACACATACACACACACTACGAAGAGACAAGCAAGACACAATGGAAGGTGAGAAATCAACTCTATTGCTCAGGATCTCAATTACAAGCTCAAAGTAGCTCTAAGCTCTAAGCTCACCAACCTCAAAAATGAGTTCTCTAGCTCTTTTTATAGATTCTAGACTAGTTTTGACCGGTTTCACATCTAGTGACCGGCATAGTTAAAAAATAGGTCCTAGATGCTATTTGAAAGGGTAAACGGTGTCTAAAAATAACCAAAATTGGTACGCTCATTCTACCTAAGCTCCTCAAGCTCGAGGACTCCTCGGCTTGCAGAAAAATGGGGCTATGAATTACAAAAAGGGTTTTTCTATGTTACATATAGTTCAAGAGTGATGAAAATCACTATTGAGTGTTTGAAAAAGTATTTATAAAATATAATTCTTTGAAAAATGATTCGACTGACTACCTACTCTGTCTTTACATACTTCCGCGTCTTCTATGCCTCTGGCTACTGCCACCAGCTTTCTTCTCCGCACATAGATGATATCACCCAATCTGTGAGCTCCGAATGTGGGTGTCGGTTGCATATGTTAGCTATCTTCTTTTGTATACGATAAACATCCCTATTTTGAATGATCTCTTGTCAAGAAACTTGTAAAGATTATTTTGAATTACTATGGAAATCTGAAATGCTTCCGCTTAAAAAAAATGCTCTTTTCTTTTTTTATATATATATATATAATTGCATATGCATATGAAATGTTAGCATATGTATGTAAATTAATGCATGTGTATGCATATGAATGTATGCATGATATTTAGATGTATGTGCATGATAATATGTATATAGAAGTAAGAGTGAATATGAGCATTTTTGTAAGCATAATTAGAATGCATGAGAGTGTGAACAAGTGCGTTAACATGCATTAGAGTGTGTGTTAGTATTCAAGTAAGTGTATGATAGCATGAATATAAAGGCATATGTAACATATGTATGAATAATTTAGCATGAATATTTAAGAGTAAATGATTTTTTGTTTTTTGTTTTGTGGTATACTAATATTTGCTAATGTTTCTTACAGATATTAAAAGAAAAAGTATCGAAGAGTATTACAAACAAAAGAGAAGAATTCAACAATCCAGAGATCCGTCAATCTGATATAAACCCATAGAACTTATCTTTGATTAAGCTTTTGTATAGGAATCACTAGTTTTTAGCAATCTTTTAGATAAATTACATCATTTAGAAAGATTGATTTATAGCATTGTAAACACCAATTATTGTCATTAGCATTAATTCAATTTCTATTCCCATTATCTTTATTGCCGATGTCTTCTGAACATACAATTGAATCTGAAAGTAACGCAACTTTAGAAGTTGAATTAGAAGTAGTTAAGGATATTATTACACACGAATCTTTAATATCAGCATCTCATGATTATTGTCTTTCTAGGTTTTTAACATTATTTTTGATTGCATCTCCTGACCATCAAGATAGTATAGATTCATTTCCACCACCCTTAAGTAGACGTACGCAACCTCATCATATAGAAATCCAAGAAGACGAAATTATAAAAGAAACTATAACTGAGGAAACCTTGATTCTACCTTCACCTCAAGAAGCTATTGATAGGTATAGGGCAGCCCATCCATACGGTTCTTAGAATCATAAAGTGATAAGCTTACTTTTTAGATAATTCTTAGATTTTTCAGTTATTTTAGAATTTATTTTACCCTAGACATAAAGAAAAATATACCTAATTTACCTGAGATTGTCTCAAACACCCTGCGTGTGCTGAGGGATTTAGCAGTTGACTGATCCACCAGCCGTGTGTCCGCAACTTCCCGACAACGTCTACCAAAGCACACGAATAGCACAAGGAAGAAGAAGAAGAAGCTTGGAGCACAACACACAATACTGAATGTATTACCACTAGAATGTACAAAGATAAGTAGCCCGTTAGGGCAATAGCTGTATATACAAGCCAAGGGAAAAAACCTCCTAAAGAGGGAAAAAAGTGCCTTGGCAGTCCTAGAGTGTTCACACACATCACTACCTAAATATATCAACAATCTTGTACTATGAGATTCCAACAGGACAAGGAAATATGTCCTAGATACAAGACTAGAAAAGACTAGAGCAATAGACAAAACTAGAGTTGGAACTCGAACTTGAAAGTACTTACTTGGTGAACACGACTCCTTGAGCTCCCAAGACTAGCATTGACAAGAATGAGGATATATGTTGCCAAGCCCTCCTTATATAGGTTTTCAAGGGCGGTTATCAAAGGTAGTTCAAAGGTGGTTACGACCTAATGATGTCATCAATGATGTCAGCAATCCAAACAAGTACTCTAGATGTCAGAATTTAGTAAGTAGACAATCAATCTAAGGGTTTTGGCATGTTTTACATGCAATGGAAGCATTGGTTTCTCCAAATGATGAACCAAGAATGAGATATAAAAGTCACATGAAATATGAGGTTTAGGATGGTTTTCTTTGTCCATGACATCACCTCCCCCTCAAGCCATGAGTTGCACGAGGAGCAATCATGTTCTTTGGTCTCCACTTCATTGGATTTCTCTTGTGGAACTCTTGAACCTTGACTGGTGCTCTCCAAAGGTTTTTTGTAGGTTCCCAAGTACAATCGTTGATGTCATACCTTTTCCAATGAACAAGGTACTCTGATCTTCCTCACGATGTTCTCAAATCTAGGACATGCTCGACTTCAAATTCTTCATGATCATCAATCTCAATAGGTGTTGAAGGACATCACCTCCCTCTCAAGCAATGAGTTCCATGAGGAGCCGTCATGTTCTTTGGTCTCGGCTTCATTGGATTTCTCTTGTGGAATTCTCCATCCTTGACTGGTGCTCTATGAAGGTGTTTTGAAAGTACCCAAGTATGATTGTTGATGTCATACCCTTTCCAATGAACAAGGTACTCCAATCTTCCTTGAGATATTCTCGAATCTAGGACATGCTCAACTTTAAATTTTTCATGATCATCAATCTTAATAGGTGGTGAAGAACTGGGTCTCTCTCCCCTCAATGGTGAAATCTGATATGGTTCCAACATGGACACATGGAAAGAAGGATGTATTCTCATGGTACTTGGTAACCGGAGCTTGAAGGTGACTGGATTAATATTGGCCAAGACGGTACATGGGCCAAATCTTTGATGGTCTAGCTTTGCATAAGGCCTTGAAATTTGCAAATTATTTTTGAGTAACCACACTTTATCCCCAATTTGATAGGATGGATTTTGAGCACAATGCTAATCTACATAATACTTATATTGTTCTTGAGCTTTATCGATCTCTTCCTTGAGTTCTTTCTGAATGTTCGTGAAGTACTGGGCCTTATTTTTGGCAGTTGGGTTCTTTACATGATTTGAGAGTTGTATATCCATCTTTGGATGTTGTCCATAATTTGCAAAGAAGGGAGTGTTCTTGGTAGATGTATGAACACTATTGTTATAGGCAAACTCTACAAAGGGTAAAATCTCAAACCAATCATTTTGATGTTAGTTTACGATGCAATGAAGATATTGTTCTAGGACTTGATTCAACGGTTTTGTTTTTTTGTCAGTCTATGGATGATTGTTTGTAGGTAATTTAACTTGAACACCAAGGAGCTTGCATAGATTGTTCCAGAAGTTGGATATGAATTGTGGACCTTGATCACTGACAATGTCATCAGGCTATCCATGAAGCCTAAATATGTATCTGAGAAAAAGTCTCATAGTGGTTGCACCTTTGATTGTCTTGATAGTTGAAATGAAGTGAGCCATCTTTGTAAATATATCCACAATAACAAGAATGACATCATACTTATTTGACCTTGGTAGATCTATGATGAGGTTTATGTGATGGTACCTTAGATCTATTGCAAGTGTCAAAAGTTTGGATATATTCTTTTACTTCCTTCCACATTTGAGGCAACCTAAAATCCCTAGATATGAGTTTTACTGTTTTATTCACTCCAAAATGTGCTCTTGCAAGGTTTTCATGATGTTGTTGTACTTAGATCCTAGGCTTTCCTGGAGGGATGTATAATAGGTTCTTATAGAATAGTAACCCAGTATTTTCTTGGAACTTTTTTACTTCATGAAGTTTCCCTTCTTGAATTTTCTTGATGGCTTGAAGAGATGGCTGCTAACTGGAGATATTCAGGCTTGAGTAATACTGATCAAAATCCTCTTTGCCTTTCTTTAGTGCAAGATAAGATCTTCTCATTAAGGCATCTGACTGACAATGTTGGCGTCTTGGATGATACGTGATGACAAAATCAAACCTACTTAGAAAGTTACTCCATCAAGATTGCCTTCTATTGAGGATGCAGGTAGTCCTAAAGTACTCTATTTTTTTATGATCTGTGTATATAGCAACTTTATGAGCTACTCCTTCTAGATGGTGATGCCTGGTATCAAATGCATCTATGCTTGCAAGAAGCTCTTTATCATGGAATTTATAGTTAATATCTAGAGGAGAAAATTTCCTTGAATGGTATGCAACTCGATGTAGGTGCCCATCATCCCCATGTTGGGATAGGACACTCCCAAGGCAAAGTCTGGTGCATCTATCTGAAAGAAAAAAGGTTTGGTAGAATCAGGGTGAACTAGAATTGGAGCACTAGTGAATGATGATTTCAAGGTTTGAAAGGCTTTCTCTCCATCTTCATTCCATGAGAATTTTGTGTTTCATGTAAGCTTGGTAAGGGCTATCACTATTTTGGAGTAATCTCAAATATCCTGTAAAAATTGGCAAACCTTAGAAAACATTGTACGTCTCGAATACACGAAGGTGGTTGCTGATCAAGGATTGTCTTTATCTTCTTAGGGTGCATAAAAATTATTTTATCTGATACAATGTACCCTAAAAGTTCCACTTCTTTCTGATGGAAAGAGCACTTCTCCAATTTTTCATATAATCCTTTTTCTCTTAGATTCTCTAGGACTATCCTTACATGACATTCATGATCCTCTAGATTTTTAAAGAATATCAAGATGTCATCAAGGTCTATTACAGCAAAATCATCCAAACACTCTTGGAAGATATCATTCATCATATGTTGGAAGACAACAGAAGCATTTGTGAGATCGAATGACATAACTACATATTCACCCATACCTTGTTCAAAATGATGTCTTCCATTCGTCTCCTTCTTTGATCCTGACAAGATTGTAAGCTCCTTAAAGGTCAATCTTTGTGAAGAACTTTGCTTTTCCAAGGATTTCCAAGAGCTCTAATATGAGTGATAGAGGGTATTTGTTCTTTATAGTGACTTTATTCAATCCACAATATTCTACAAACATTTGATGTTTCCCATCCTCCTTCTTTAAAAATAAAATAGGAGCTTCTATTGGAAACTTTGAGTATCTGATAAACCCCTTTGCTAGATTTTCATCAATGTTCTAGCATTATTCTGTAAGCTCCTCTGGGGATAGTCTGTAGATTGGTCCAAAGAGTGGTTGTGCTCCCTCTAAAGTTCTATGGCGCAATCATTAGGTCTATGCTCTAGGAGGATATCTACATTCTTCTTTTCAAAAACATCTTCAAAGCCTTGCTACTGATTGGGTAGCTGCATCGGATCATCTTTCTTGGGTTTTTGAGCTGGTATGGCATAGATCATATATGTGTTAGTCGGCCGCCGGATTGGCGATTGTAAAAAAAAACTGAATCTTGTTCGCACGAACGAAAGGTTGTTACACCAATACTTTGTAATCTTTATATAAAGCAATGAAAAAGAGGTGCTGCAGTGACGTTCATTGGGATCACCAGACTGTCTGTCTGGGTGATTGAGTTGAACGCTGCTGTAGTGTCTGTTGAGCAATTCTGAGTATACTACTCTTGTTCTGTCTGGTTGTCTATTGATACCTGTTTCTGTTCGTGAGTTACATAGACGTTCAGTTGATTGTTAGACTGTTTGTCTGAGCGAGTTGTTCTGCGGGGTTTCGGTTGTGATTGTTCTATTGATTAAGCGTATCGTGGTGTCGCTCTTTCTTGTAAGGTGCCATAACTTGTTGGATGAAGTCTGTGTAATTGCGGTAGTGTTCTGAGAACTCTGAGTCGTATTGTGTTGTCTTCGGTGTTGGGGTCTATCCTCATATGGTAAAGGTTAAGCTACAGTAAGGGTCGTCTTAAGTTGCGTACTGAACTCCCCCAGTACTGTGTGTCTGAGACTGTTGAGTTCTTCTGTGTCTTCGGTTTTGTCTAATTGTTTGTACCTATTTGGTGAAGGTTGAAGTACTGATATTGTCTCTAGTGTTACAATATTTTTATTCGGAACGGTTCTTGAGTTCATCAAGTAACTCTGTATCACGATACTGCATAGTCTGGTGCAGTGTGCTCGGTCAACTTTGGGAGAGTTTGGTTGAGTACTGTAAGATTGTAAGTGTAACGGAGTCTTGATAGAGTTTTGAGCATCAGTGTATTGCTGTGTGTGAAGTGATTAGTTTGGGAACTAAGTATAGGGCCTCTGTTTAACAGACCCCTTCCACTCCCAAGAACCTAATAAATGTTTAAACGTGCTACTGACAGTTAGTCCCGCGTTTAACACTGGCGCCATCTGTGGGAAGGTGGCAACAGATCAGATTGTTGCAAATCGATTGTAGAAACGCGACTATAGATTGTGAATCGACATTATTATTACGCAAGTAGTACAAAAGATGATACATGCCGGTTACTCGATCCGGTGAGTCATATCCGAAGTACCGACAACCTTGGATACCCAACTTGCTCAGGACGCCTCCAGGAGGTAGAAGCACAGATAGGTTTAACCCAGTTGCCAAGGAAGTGAAGAACACTAGTAGTGATTCCGGTAGTATTCCGGTGGATTGTACTACATTTCCGGCAGATTCCGGTGCGATTCCGACACAGTCTGTCGAGAATATAGTAACTCCAGAGTCAACCAGGATGCAGCACGACGTTAATTTAACACCAGTGGGTCAAGATTCGAATTTGACTATGGATAGAAACGTCTGTCTTGGCCAAAGAAATGTGCGAAGGTGAAAAAGCACCTTGTTTTGGTGAAAATTCGACACCTTCTGGTGTTATTTCGGTACCAGTTGCTGAAAGTTCATCGTTTTCTAGTGACTGTTTACCATTTCTTGGTGAATCTTTCATCCAGTCACCGCTCTTTGGAGTAAGCTTTCCTACATTTGATATCAAGAAGGAAGGTAGCTTGTTCAAAGCTGAGATCTGAAACATACTGAACAATATTATCAAGCTGGAGAGTGCACAGGCTGACGATACGGATTCCGACGGTTCAGATATCTAGCTTCAAGATATAGAAGATAGTCACAATACAACCGCCAGCACGATGAGTGGACAACAACAACAACAACAACAACCACAACAACAACAACAACAGTAGAAGCAGTAGCAGCAGTAGCAGCAACAACATCTATTTCCACCTCGGCCGACTCCAAGAGGAGTAACGTACACTAAATTCGGAGGATTCCCAGGTGATGACCCAAACGCTCATGTACGCACATTTGAGATAAGTTACGCAGTGCTCAATCATCCACCTGATCCGGCGTATAAAGCTATTGTATTCCAGTCGACATTGGTTAATGAAGCTGCCAGGTGGCTGAGAGAATATGATATTAACCATTTCAGCACCTATGAAGCAGTAAGGGATGCATTTTTGCAGAGATTCAGGCTAAAGAAGAATCCAGCCAAAATTTTCGATTACCTGCAAAACAATAGACAGAAGATAAATCAGACACTGCAAGAATATGCCACCCTATTCAGATCGCATTTGAGGCAATTACCACCAGCACATGCCAATCTACCGGATGACGTTATCACTCAATGGTTTATCAATGGTTTGACTCCGCAACTTAAACAAATTATGATCATACGCTGTGTGGGAGCTATGACGCTAGATGCGGTGATCGCAATGGCTTTGCAGCTGGAAAACAAGGTTGGAGGATTTACAGAAGACCTGGAATGGTTAAAAGCAAGTAAAAATGTTGCAGAAGATCCGATCAGACAGATGTACTGCACCACATGCAAGAATTCAGGGCATACCAGTGCCACTTGTGCCCTCAACCAGTTGTTTTGTGCTATCTATAACACGACAGAACATTCCATCGAAAATTGCGCATACAACGCTAAAGTATAGGGAACAGCCACAGTGAATGCAATTATACAAGAACCAGGGCAGCCTGCCAATCACTATGTACCTCCTCAAATGAGAAACAACCAGCAGCAGGGATACCGAAATTATAGAGGACAGAGAAATAATAACTACAATGCAAACCGTTGGCAGGCAGGACCAGCACAGGAAAATACTAATTTGCCAACACCTCGCTGCCATTTATGCGGTGAATTTAGCCATATTAGAAGATTTTGTAAAGATGCAGCTGAATACGATCAGAGGAAGAAAGAGCGCCAGAACCCTATGACAAATATGGTTCAGATCACACCCATAGAGACACAAGTTGCAATAGTTCAGACCAGATCCGGTAGGCCGTTACAACCAGCAGCTGAAATATTTGAACCAGGCATCCTAGAACAGCAAAGAACATATGACAAGGCTAGTCAGTGGACCACCACAGAACCTCCAGTGTTCCCAGATCCTATTCCGGTGACACAAATTCCACTATCACAGGAAACTACACAGGAGCAAGAGTCAATTCCAGTAATCGACGCATCGTCTTCAGAATCGGTGAAAGAAACAAGTCAAGTAAATCAAGCATGGGAAATCTTATCTAAAGCGTCCATTACTCTTCCTCTTGGACAGTTATTGGCACTAGTACCAGGAGTCCGCCAACAATTCCAGCAACAGTTTAGTACTGAGTCTGCCTGCATTCCAGCAACAGCAACAGTACAACCACAAACTGACGCTACGGTGGATCATTCGGTCCCATTGATTACGGTATGGTACAAAAATCATAAAATCAATCAAGTACTTATTGATGGAGGGTTTGGTGTAAATATTGCTACTGTCGCTCTGTGTAAAAAGTTAGGATGGACGAAAATTGAGCCTGTCCAGTTTTTTGTAAGGATGGTTGATCAGTCCAGAGTCCACCCAGTAGGACTAGTATGAGATGTTCCCATAACTCTGCAAGGCACAACATTTAAGATGACTTTTGTCATCTTAGAGCTACCAGAGTCTAACTTGGATTATAATTTGCTTTTCGGCCATCCTCGGTTGAAACAAGCCAAGGTGATACAAGATTGGTCCGCACAGGAACTCACTTTCAAGGATAATAATCGTAAATATGTTGTTAAGTTAGATGCTATACAGCCTTGTGAATTACATGCTAGACCTTATTTTGCAGAACCAGTTCATATGTTAGATGGTTTTTCAGATGATGAAGAAGAAGAGTTTTTGAAGAATAATATTGATTTGATCTCCCTAGGAACTGTTGATCTACAATTTGTTGTAGATAATTGGAATCCGCCAGTTTGTATGGTGATGCTTGTGGCGGAAGAAGTCAAGAAAGAAGATATTGCTATTGTAGATGACACTGATCTACAACAACTTTTAAACCCACACGATGTTACAGAGAAGTCCCAACAATTCTATGTTCCAGAAGATCAGTTAATTACATATAATTTAGGTGATGAAGTTAATCAGCGACCTGTAAAAATAAAGGAAGGATTGCCTGAAATGTTTCAAGCAGAGTTAATAAAGTTGCTTCGAGAGTTCTATGATGTTTTCACATGGGATTACAAGGACATGAAGGGTTTGGACCCTCGCATTTATCAACATAGGGTCATGCTGAAGCCGGAAGCTAAGCCAATCAAACAACCCAGCTACTGGATGAATCCAAACTATGCTGCAAAGGTAAAGGCAGAGCTTGGTAGGTTACTAAAAGTCGGATTCATCCTACCAGTAGAGCATGCTGAGTGGATATCACCCATTGTTATCGTCCCTAAAAAGAATAAGCAGTTACGCATATGTGTGGATTACCGGAAACTAAATGCCGCTACGGTGCCTGATCTGTTTCCTCTACCTTTTCTTGACACGATGCTTGATAGAGTAGCAGGACACGAAATGTACTCATTCTTAGATGGATACAGTGGGTATAATCAGGTCAGAATGGCTGAGGAAGATATACCAAAAACAGCGTTCATCACCAATTGGGGTGTATTTGCTTGTACTGTTATGTGGTTTGGATTAAGAAATGCCCCCAATACTTTCCAAAGGTGTATGCAGGAAATATTCTCCCCCTATCTTACCTCTTTCATGCAAGTATATCTTGATGATTTCTCTGTGTTCGGTAGGATGGTAGCACACTTGTTCCATTTACGGTGCTGCTTTGAGAAATGCAGAGAATACAGACTCTGTCTAAACCCAAACAAATCTGTGTTTGCAGTTCCATGTGGAAAGTTGCTTGGCCATATTGTATCTGCACAGGGCATACAAGTCGACTCAGATAAGGTAGCAGCTGTGTTAGAAGCACCTGTACCTACTACACCAAAGGAAGTAATGCGTTTCATGGGTCAAGTGAGATGGCATGGGTGTCATTTACGGTGGCTCGCTCATTTAGCCATTCCACTCAATCAATTAATCACGAAGACTCCTAAACAGTTTGATTGGACTCCGGAATGTCAAACAGCATTTGATCGTCTAAAGTGCTTATTAACACAGGTACCAATTTTACAGCCTCCTGACTGGGATCGCCCATTCCATGTCTTCGTAGACGCATCAGATATTGCCATTGGCATTGTTCTGATGCAACAAACCGATAAGTGGTTCCGGCTTGTTTACTATGCGAGTAGAAGACTTGCTCCTGCAAAAAAGAATTACTCTGTAACCGAAAGAGAATGTCTGGGTTTAGTGTATTCGGTAAAGAAATTCAGACATTATTTACTTGGCCGCAGATTTACTTTTCATGTAGATCATGCTACACTTGTCTATCTGGTACGACAACAACATTTAGGTGGTCGATTAGCGCGTTGGGTTCTACTTTTACAAGATTTTGATTTTGAAGTAATCCATCGGCCCGACAACTCACATGCCTTAGCAGATTTTCTTTCTCGCTTAGATTCCAGTGAAGCTCCGGTCGGTGTTGATGACACCACACCAGCGATTTACGGTACTGAACCAACTAATGATGAAGAAGCAAATCCTCCGATGCCAACTAATTACTATGATCAGTTGTTAACTTTTTTGACTGATGGATGTCTTCCTTCTACAACATCTCCTGCAATGCGTAGGAAGATGGCAGTGTACAGTCGCAAATTTTGGTTAATTGCTGGGGAATTATACTATATGGATCACACTAGAGTTTTACTTCGTTGTATTCCTCCACATGAAGTTAACTCAGTCATTACTCTGGCTCACTCAATTCCTTCCGGTGGACACTTCGCAGCAGAGTTAACGCACCGAAAAATTCTGCAAAGTGGTCTTTGGTGGCCCACTATGTACAGGGATGTATCTCAGTTTGTCAAACAATGTGATACTTGTGAGAGGACTGGACAACCTTTACAACGCCATTTTTTCCCTCTACAACCTGTCTTGCCATTGGAACCTTTTCAGAAGTGGGGTCTAGATTTTTTTGGATCTATTACACCTCCAGCAATCCTCAGTAATAATCGTTATATTTTGACATGTACAGATTATGCTACCAGATGGGCAGAAGCATAGGCTTTAAGGTCTGCCACAACTGTTTCGGTGGCAAAGTGTCTAATGAAAGATGTCTTTCCGCGTTTTGGCTTACCTCTAGAGCTTGTTACAGATCAAGGCACTCATTTTGTCAACAATTTAATGAAAGTACTCACACATTCTTTTCAGATTATGCATAAATTCAGCTCACCATATTATCCTCATGCTAATGGTTTGGCTGAAAGTACAAACAAAACCTTGTTGAATATGCTTCGAAAATTAATTCTGGAATCACCGGAAAGATGGGATCAACTGTTACCTGCAGTATTATGGGCATACCGGACTACATACAAGGTATCAACAGGATTAACCCCTTTAAAACTAGCTTATGGATTGGAATCCATAGAACCAATGGAGATCATTATGCCAAGTTTACGTGTAGCCATCACTCAGAAACTACTACCTGAGGAATCTCTGTCATTTCAGTTGGATACACTCAGAGAACTGGATGAGTATCGATGGCAAAGTTTTCTGACTATGCAGGAAGTTCAGTTACGACAAGCTCGAACACATGATCGATATCTGAGGACTCCAGTTTTTACAGTGGGGCAACTTGTACTCTTTTACAATGCAAAGTCAAATCGCTCTGCTGGCAAATTCAAGATACGATGGTTTGGTCCCTATCGGATTTCTGAACACGTGGGCCCAACCACTCTTCGGTTGACTACTTTGATCGGACTACCTCTTCCAAAGGTGATAAATGGTTCAAAGCTGCGGCCGTATCAACAAGCATTGGATCCGCACTAAAACGTTCTGCGGATTGGCCGCGTATTTTGCGTTTTCTTCTCTTTTCTTTTCTTTTGTTTTTGCGCGCTAAGTAAAATAAGTCTGTAAATATCCCCGTTTTAATACCTAATTATGCTCAACAACCGCCTGACATTATCGTTCTGCTCATGCATGCACACCGAAGTTATGAAGTTATCATCTCAACGTCGCACGATGATTAGTGATTTTGATTGCTCTCCACTGCAACGCATCTACTTAACCTTCTCCGTTTTGCCAAAAATCGCTATTGTGTTTGCGTGATTTGTGTGATTGTGTATACCCTGTGCGTTTGTGTCTTGTGCTTGCTTTTTCTGTGTGCGCCATGGAAGCTCTGACAAACTTCGCCACTTTTCGTGACGGACTCCCTGCCGATG
This sequence comes from Ceratopteris richardii, assembly GCA_020310875.1. Taxonomy (NCBI): domain Eukaryota; kingdom Viridiplantae; phylum Streptophyta; class Polypodiopsida; order Polypodiales; family Pteridaceae; genus Ceratopteris; species Ceratopteris richardii. Next base: position 55,126,289 of record CM035441.1, on the reverse strand, counting down.
TAGGAGAGTTCCTGTGCACCCGTGGGTTGGTCAATTTCGCTGAACTGCCATGGCATTCAATGGATTGCCACCCGTTCTATGCCCAGATAATCACCGCCATCGCTAACACACCTACCACCGAGCAGAGTTGGGCGATCACATCCCTACCCTCCCAAACCGTAATCACGTTCCAAGCATTTGCTGATGCGTTTCGACTCCCTCGGCAAGGTCGGGAAAATGGCCCAAATCTACCGATTGCCACCATGAATCAATTATTCCCTAGGAGCTCATCCAACGAATACGCAATACTCTGCCGCCTTGAACCTGAAAGATCCGTGCTATAATTCTTAGTAGCCATTCTTAATCTGCAGAAACGAACCTATGGCATCTCTCGGCCTTTCTATTCGGCAATAGATTTGGCTGCGAGAGAGCCTGTAAATTTTGCATCCTACTTCTTCCGCCGCATTCACAAAGAATGTGTTGCAATCATCAAGCATGTCAACAAGGGAGACATGCCAAGGTCCAGACTGCCGCACATCATATCCTTTTTATTCCCGACTATTCTAGCAGCACAGCCACCACCCCGAGGACCCATTCTACGCCATGAGGAATCTGCATAAATATTAGAAGACGATGAAGAAGAAGATGAAGAGATTTTCCACCTTCTCCGCCGGAAAAGAATCAGGATAAGTTCATCCGATAGTGAAGTACAGGGGTCAGCCGCAAATGACAAGGCAGACGACAAAGCAGAAGAAGCAAACGAAGAAGAAACCTTTCACGACACCGCAACCTCCATGCATCATGAGTCTTCAGCACAGTCCTCTTCAGAACAACAACAAGAGCAGGAGGCTCCCACCGAATCTGACACAAGGTCATCAGAAGAAGCATCTCAGCAACAATCGGAGAAGGAAAAGCAAAGAGATGAAGAACATATAATTAAAGAAGTTTTCGAAGAACTGCTTAAGGCAGTCGAGTCCACAGCTGTCGACGCCGCTGAAACTACGCAACAAACCACAGAAAAGGTAACAGAATCTAACTCTGTTCTTCCCATTCCTCCACCAGATCCTCCAATCAACCCCACTATTCCTAGTCCACCCATTGTCCCCGACGAACCCTTTGCCTCTTCTTCCTCATCACCAAATTACTCACCACCGACCTCCCAACAGCTCCTCACCGCATCCTCATCTCAACCTCATCCTCATCTTCCACTTCCTTTGACTCCTATGATATCTCAACTTTCAACCATGGGTCAAATGTTGATCCAGCTTTCACAACAACTACCTCCGCAAATGAAGCAAATAACCGAGAATATCCGAGATGAATTTCAACACAAGGTGGATGTGCTGGAGGCGGACATTAGTCCTCTACAAGAAGAATTAATAGTAGCTAAAGCCAAAAACCAAGCCTTACAAGAACAACTTAAGGAGTTACAAGTCCAAATGGCCGAGCAGGTAGAAGTTACCGCTCAAAGAGATGCAGCACTGGCAGAGATCAGACAAAAAGACGAGTTACTAAATGATGCAAATGCCGAAATCATTCAGTTGAAGCAAGAGCTACAGGATAAAGAAGATGCACGAGTAGCCTTAGGGAATCTGCTAGAAGAAATAAGACGAACGCTAGATGAAGTGGTACAACGAGGCCAAGAGCAGCATGATCTGGCTATGAAAACTGCTGAAGAACTCCAGAGATGCAAGACAAATTTATATGAAGTAAACAATATTCTCAAGCGATTATTGACCGAGGAAGCTCAACGACAAAAGTTAATAACAGATCTCCGAAGAGAAAGCGATGCCTACTCCAGGACCATGCAATTTCAAAATCAGGAAATAGAACGAAGGGAGAACCAATTGGATGCTCAAAAAGAGAGATTAGTCAGAATGGGCAAACAAGTTGAAGAAATGAAAGTATCTAGAGATGCAGCCTTATCAAACGACTTCTATCTACAGGAAGCCTTTCTGCAGACGCAGGCAGAAGTTTTGCTGACCGAAGTAATTTCATTAAGTTCTGTACGAACAGATGCCCAATTAGTAGAACCTGATACTTTAAAACAGATGTTAGAAGCTTTAAAAAAGAAAATCGCCCGAACCTTTAGATTAGCAAGATCCATGTACTTAGAAGGTATAGTCGATGAACCATGAGTTTTTTTTTCCATTTTTGATAAACCTGCGGGTTCGAGTCCACCGTGCGTGCCAGTGTTAGTCGGCCGCCGGATTGGCGATTGTAAAAAAAAAACTGAATCTTGTTCGCACGAACGAAAGGTTGTTACACCGATACTTTGTAATCTTTATATAAAGCAATGAAAAAGAGGTGTTGCAGTGACGTTCGTTGGGATCACCAGACTGTCTGTCTGGGTGATTGAGCTGAACGCTGTTGTACTGTCTGTTGAGCAATTCTGAGTATACTACTCTTGTTCTGTCTGGTTGTCTATTGATACCTGTTTCTATTCGTGAGCTACATAGACGTTCAGTTGATCGTTAGACTGTTTGTCTGAGCGAGTTGTTCTGCGGGGTTTCGGTTGTGATTGTTCTATTGATTAAGCATATCGTGGTGTCGCTCTTTCTTGTAAGGTGCCGTAACTTGTTGGATAAAGTCTGTGTAATTGCGGTAGTGTTCTGAGAACTCTGAGTCGTATTGTGTTGTCTTCAGTGTTGAGGTCTGTCCTCATACGGTAAAGGTTAAGCTACAGTAAGGGTCGTCTTAAGTTGCGTACTGGACCCCCCCAGTACTGTGTGTCTGAGACTATTGAGTTCTTCTATGTCTTTGGTTTTGTCTGATTGTTTGTACCTATTTGGTGAAGGTTGAAGTACTGATGTTGTCTCTAGTGTTACAGTATTTTTATTCGGAACAGTTCTTGAGTTCATCAAGTAACTCTGTATCACGATACTGCATAGTCTGGTGGAGTGTGTTTGGTCAACTTTGGGAGAGTTTGGTTGAGTACTGTAAGATTGTAAGTGTAACGGAGTCTTGATAGAGTTTTGAGCATCAGTGTATTGTTGTGTGTGAAGTGATTAGTTTGGGAACTAAGTATAGGGCCTCTGTTTAACAGACCCCTTCCACTCCCAAGAACCCAATAAATGTTTAAACGCGCTACTGACAGTTAGTCCCGCATTTAACATATGTCCGTTCCTTTCTTACTGCATGCATGAAAGCTTTGGCTCCTAAATAGGTTGGGTTCTTATGGATATCCCAAAGACTAATTTTATTCTTCTCCGAGTTGATGTCTCGATTATGTTTCTTTAGCCAAGGCATTCCAATGATAATAGGATTTTTTGGACTTGATATTACATTGAAACATATGTGTGAATCATGGTCAGCAAGGTGTACTCTCAATGGTGTGGTTTCCATGGTTATATTCCCAGATGAAAGAGGTCGTCCATCTACTACTTCATCTACTACTGGTTTTTTCTTCTCAAGTACTAGAATTCCATGTTTCTTAGCCAATCCTTCATCGATGAAACATGACGAGGCTCTTGAATCTACTAGGGTTGTAAGGGAAAGTGTCTTCTTAGGCATGATTAACTTGACAGGCGCACGACATGTTTCTATGGGTGTAACTCAAATTATGAGACCTATCATATTCTGGTTGTATGGTCTCTTTTACAATTGGACTTCCTCGTTTCTCTCCTCTACAAGGGTGGATGTGACTCTCCAGTTTGTTCTCTTGTTGGGGAAATTAATTGCAATATGTTCAGGGTTTTCCACAATAGATGCATAACTTGTTATCTCTCCTTCTTTGTTTCTCTTGTGGCATTAGAGGCTATAACCTAGTTACATCTATCTAAATAGGTTTAGGCATAGAATCATCTCTAGGATTGTGCCGAAAGAGTTTCCATTGGCAAGGTCTTCCTTCTACTTGTTTTTCTTGTTGCCTTTCAAAAAGAAGGTTATCACATTCAGTATCTTGGGTGATGTATTCATTCAATGTCTTAACCTTTGGCATCCTGAGGAGAAGGTGCTTCACATCATCTCTTAAACCCCATCTAAACTGGCTTATGAAATAATCTTCATGCCAAGTGAGATCATATATCAACTGCTTAAATTCTGATGCATAGGTAGAGGCAGGGCGATTACCTTGACGTAGGTTCTAGAGTTTTCTTTCTACCACTCGACTCGTGTCTGCATCTCCAAATATGGTGGTGTGTTCTCAAAGAAACCCCTCATAGTCCTGATGTAATACCATGTTCTTCTCCAAGATTGGAGCGAACCATGATAATGCTTGGCCATAGAGCAAGGACCCAATAAACCCAACCTTGGATGCCTTGTCATGGTATCTATCAGGTTGAATACAGATGTAAAATTTAACTTATTGGAGAAATATGTGGGACTTCGTACAATCACCATCAAACTTTTCTGACATGCAAATCTTGGGTTCCTTCATGAAGGATAAGCTAGGTCGTTGATTCACTTGAATACATCCTTGATTTTCTTGAAGATTCCCGATTCATTCTTGTAATTCATGTGGGAGTGTGCCTACATGCATCAGATGTTCCATCTCAACTTGTGTCTGTCTATGAGTTAGGTCCTTGTTTTTTTGTTGGAGAGCCTAAAGTGATGCAGCAATTTGTTCATAAGCATTCTCCATGATGCATGGTCTTGGATAGGAGCTAGTCTTGCTAAAATGTCAGGGGAGCACTAGATTGTGCTCTCTGGCTACACTAGACAAGATTTCAAAAAATACTTATGATGACAAGGACACCTACTTAGGAAAAATACAACAAGAATATGTAAATGATACAAGAAGTCCCACAACTTGGGACTGATAGGTATGGATAAATCAATTAGAGATGATACAAGAGATCCCACAACCCGGGACTGTAGGTATGAAGCAAGATATTTGGATAACAGGAACTCCCCATAGGGAGATGAACTAGGTACAAGGAATAATTGGAACTGATATTGTACTATGAGATTACAACATGACAAGGAATATGTCCAAGATACAAGGCTAGAAAAAACTAGAGCAAGAGACGAGACTAGAGCTAGAATTAGAACTTGAAAAAGGCGGTATAATGACATGATGATGTCACCAATGATGTCAAAAATCCAAACACATCCTCTAGATTTCAAAATTTAGCAAGTAGATAATTGATCTTAAGGTTTTGGCACGTTTTAGATGTAATGGAAGCATTGGTTTCTCCAAATTCTGAACCAATCATGAGATATAGAAGTCACATGGAATCTGAGGTTCATGATGGTTTTCTTCGTCCATGAAACTCATTGCAAAGAGAAGAGGGGCCAAGGGGCATCCTTTCTTGATATAACATTTTAATTGAATAGGTTGAGAAAGTTGGTCATTGATGTTTATCTGGGCTGAACTATTTACTATCAATGTTCAAATAAGCTTAATGAATAAGCAGTAAAACAAGAAGAGGAGGAATCATTGTTCGAAGTACCAGAGAATTTCAAGAAATATGAAGTTGAAGACCACAAAATCTTGGTATGAATGCCTAGGAGGGAGGCCACTATAGGAGAAGCATATGAAAATACAGAAAAGACCAAAAAAATTGTTGTAACCATTGACGAGAACGAAGAGAGATGTACATACATAGGAGAAGACCTAAGTGCAGAAGAGGAAGCAGAGCTTGTAGCTTTACTAAGGGAATATAGTAATGTATTTGTGTGGAACTATAGAGACTTAAAGGGGGTAGATCCGAGAATATGCTCTCATATGATTCCCATGACTATTGATGCCAAGCCCATCAAACAGAAGCCCTACACATATAATGACACTTATGCAGCTAAAATAAAAGAAGAAATTGATAGGTTGATTGAAGCTGGATTTATCTATGAGATTGAGCATACTGAATGGGTGTCCCCCATTGTAGTGGTGCCCAAGAAGAATGGGAAATTGCTAGTGTGCATTAACCTTAAAAAATTTAATGTTGCTATGATTCGAGATAGTTATCCGCTTCCAATCACTGAACATCTATTGGAGCGTGTTGCAGGCAAGGAAGTTTATAGCTTCCTTGATGGATTTCCCGGTTACAACCAGGTAGCCATTGCCCGAGAAGATCAACATAAGATTGCTTTTGCCACAGAATGGGGAATCTTTGCATTTCATATGATGCCATTTGGTCTCACAAACGCACCTGCAACATTCCAACGGCTCATGTGTCATGTCTTCAAAGGGTTCTTGCCAAAGAGCTTAGAAGTATATGTGGACGATTTATGTGCTCATTCCCAAGAAAGAAGATACCACATCCCTGAGCTCAGACAAATCTTCAACAAGTGCAGAGAATATTAAGTGTGTCTAAACCCAAAAAAGTGTGTATTCATGGTGCGTAAAGGTAAGATCTTAGGTCACATTGTTTCTAAGAACGGAATATCAATAGATGAGGACAAAGTCAAAGCTGTAGCGGAGTTGTCGAGGCCAAGGACTGTTAAAGAGGTGCAAGCCTTTATGGGCCATTGTGGATATTACCGTAGGTTTATCCACATGTATGCGATCATAGCTAAACCTCTTTATGCCTTATTGACAAATTTTGAGTGGAATGACGAATGTGAAAATTCCTTCAATGAATTAAAGAGACATTTGTGCATAGCACCAATACTCACCACTCCTGATTGGAATAAACCATTCCATGTCCATGTGGATGCCTCCAATCATGCCATAGGATGTGTGCTAACACAACCGATAGGTGAAGGAAATTTAGATTTACCCATAGCATATGCTAGCACACAGCTAACTGTAGCTGAACGAAACTATACCACCATTGAGTGAGAGGGCTTAGGCATGGTATATGTTGTGAAGAAGTTTAGACACTATTTATTGGCCAACAAGTTCAAGTTTTTCAGTGATCATCAAGCTTTGTTATATTTGGTCAATAAACCTTGCAATACAGATGCTTAGTAAGATGGTTCCTCTTACTAATGGAATATGACTTTGAAGTGGTTGTTAGGAAAAGTAGAACCCACCTCATGGCAGATCACCTTTCTCACATCACTTCAGGAGAGCCACCACAAGGAGTGTTTGATGAACTACCTAACGCTTATCTATTCAATTTAGAAGTTGTTCCTAAATGGGCAAATAAGTTGGTACCAGTCCTAACCTTTGGACCCACGAATAAGAATATGAAAACAAATAAAGATGAAATTGTAAAATCACAAAAATATCACATATTGGTAGGAAGCACGTACAAACAAGATACAGAGGGAGTATTAGCTTGTTGTGTTGAGGATGATGAACATAGTAGTTGGTTGCAACAAGCTAATGAAGGATTGCTAGGAAATCACTATTCTAAACAACGAACATTGCAAAATTTGAAACGTTTAGGAGTGTATTGGCCTAGCATGGACAAAGAAATACATGAGTGGATTAAGAATTGTCAAGTGTGCCAGGAAAAACCCCCAGTGGAGCACGTGACTCTTTATCACGTATCGTTAATTCCAGATTGGAGTGCTCCATTGGTAGAATTCATGAGATCAGGGACATTACCCAAAGAGGCTAGTCTAGCAAGAAGAAGCATGGAGCAAGAGGCTCAGGACTATGCCTTAGTCAGAGACAACCTATACCGAAGAGGCAAAGATGGTTACCTAAGATTGTGTATTCATGAATCAGACTATTTGAAAGTCTTAAAAACTGCACACAGTAGTGTTGTAGGTGGGCACTTTGGTCCTGACCGAGTAATCAAGACCATTCTATTCTCAGGACTTTGGTGGCCCACTCTTCATATGGATGCACACACCTATGTGAAGAGATGCAACATATGCCAACGTGCACAATATCCGATTAGGAAAGATGAGATGCCTTTGAGACCAATGATGGGAGGACGTGCATTCTCGGAGTGGGGTATAGACTTTGTAGGTCCTATTAACCCCCCAGCTAGAAACTCCCATGCAGACTGGTTTTGGGAGCTAGTCATCTTGCAACTAGTCTGTCTTGAGTGAAACTTTTGAGATACATGTTCCAAGGTACTTGGCTGATACTTTGGTGGATTTAGGAAGCTCAAAGAGTCTAACAATCAACTCTGAAGTCTCATTTAGCTGTTGTGAAGCTGGTTATAGCAGCACCAACTCATCTTCGGATTGCATCCACCATCTCTCTTCATAGTACTCTCAACTTTGAGTACATAAATGCGGGTGTGTGTGTATATATCTACTATCAAAAGCTTTTCTTTCAGTAAGTATTTCAATAGGTTCATGTAAGGGGATACCTTTTCCACCATTTTGGAAGCTTACCTTTTGGTGGATATTTCAATCGGTTCGTGTAAGAGGATACCTTTGCCATCAATTTGAGACATGTGCCTTCTAATATTAATTGGTATGCATGTATATATGTATGCATGTATGTATGTATGCATGTATGTATGTATGCATGCATGTATGTATGTGTGTGTATGTGTGTATGTGTGTATGTGTGTATGTGTGTATGTATGTGTATATGTATGTGTATATGTATGTATGTATGTGTGTGTGTGCATGTATGCATGCATGTAAGTAAGTATGTATGTATGTACGTAGGTAGGTAGGTATCTATGTATGTATCTATGTACATACATATGTATGTATGTACATACATATGTATGTATGTACATACATATGTATGTATGTATGTATGTATGTATGTATGTATGTATGTATGTATGTATGTATGTATGTATGTATGTATGTATGTATGTATGTAGTTGTGTTTGTCTCTCTAGACTCAGCTGAACTCATGTTAACTTGAGTTAGAAGGCTCTGGAGCTATTTGGTCAAAACTCTCTTTCCACACTCCCCATAAGAGTTTAACCTAAGACTTCTTTCCCAACCGTGAGAAGTATAATTAGACTAAGTGGATTAATTGTCCTAGAGAGCATATGAACCTATTCTTAAGTCTAGTCTCTGGATTTCTGGCCATACATATGAGTGATCAAATGATGTTCGATTTCATATCCCTATGGACTACATCCACACTATGATCATAGGCTTTAGTTTGTAACATTATCCCCCCCCTTTGGGAAATATTTTGATCCTTGAAAATAGATTTATATATAATAAACCATAAGCCCCTGAGCCTCATGGTATAACCTAGAAGAACATGTTTCATCTTTTAGTGGGATTCACCTCATAATCAAAATGAATGGAGGAGAATATATTGGTTGATCATTGCCCTAACCATTCAAAATGCCATTTAGCTTTGAACTTGATAAAATGATATGAGTTCAAAATAGGGAATGAATAAATAAGGGTGGATCAAAATACATCCTGGGTGGTCAACTCAATGTCTTCACTATGTGATATCTAGGTGCTAACATGTGAACTGGATGGATACAATATACTAATCCACATTTGGGCATCACAAGTGAATGAACTTAGAAAATGAGGTGAAATTCTTATCCTTGTCAAGACTCTAAGAAATTTTATTTCTCTTGAATTTGGTTTGCAATCATCTCTTGAGGTCCATCCAAACATCTAACTTAAGATGTTTCTACTATTTCTAATGTCGAACTAATGTACATTCCAACCATGATGAGCTACAAGTGCACAAAATGCTACAAATAATGGTCATTCATATGTGGAGGAAAAGATCCCATCAAAATGAGTGCCTCTCTCTTGAGCATAGCCTTTGGCAACAAGCCTAGCCATATGCCTATCAACTATTCCTCCAGGCTTACATTTCAGCTTGCATACCCATTTATTGACAATGGCCTTTTTGCTTGGAGGTAAGTCACATAACAACCAAGTACCATTATTCATAATAGCATCATATTTGGATTGCATAGCATCCATCCATTTTTTGAATTTTGTGCTTCATCAAGAGAAACGAGCTCATTCTAATCACAAAGACTAGAGGCATCCATTGCATAGCAGTCTAATGCAAAAGAAGCACAACAAGATCATGAACGTATCATATGACAAAAGTGCACCTAATTCTCTATCTCTCAAAGTATACACTAGCCATTCAGCGAAAATTTTAGCCTCTTGCTAGAGACCTCATTTTTTAGGGGAGCTTGTTGTAGATTTCAGCTTGTATGAGAATTTTTGAGTAATCTAAAGAACTCCATTATTTCTCTCTTTGTCTTTCCTTGTGTGCGCGTGTGTGTATGTGTGTGCATGTTGGTGTGCTTCTCACTCACACACTTGTGCCATCACTTGTTCGAGGTCTTCATACAATCCTCATGTCTTCCCGGATTGACATTAAAGGAGGTGCTACTCATCACTGAGCTACATACACAACTCCCAACTACCATTCCTATGTATGGTATCCATTTTTTATTGCATAGCACTCATCCATTGTGGATCATCACATGCATTTTCAAAAGTAAGTGGATCTTCATTACATGTTGTTGCAATAAGAGAATAATCCAAAAAATGTCTTTTGAGCTACTATCTGGCATCTAGTTTGTATCCATTGAGGGGGGAATTGTTATGCATCAAGCAAAGTATGTTGAAGAACTACTTCAGCATTTTGACTTTGAGGATTGCAAGACAGTTTCCACAACAGTTGAGATAGGATTTAGGTTCTCAGTTGAGGATTCCAGTGATGCATTTGACACCTCTTTGTCAGCAAGTTGTGGGATGCCTTATATATGCATGCAACACAAGGTCGGATATACAATATGCAGTTTCCCAAATGAGTCGATTCATGCATAGCCCTGGCACTAAGCATTGGCAAGTGGTGAAACATGTGTTTAGATATCTCAAAGGCACTTTGAGCTTAGGTCTCTTTTATGGAAGATATATTCAGCCGTGCTTGCATGCTTTTACAGATAGTGATTGGGCTGGTTGTTATGATATTCGTGTGTCCACTAGTGCTAATTTCTTTTTCCTTGGAGATTCATGCATATCTTTGTTGAGTAAGAAGAAACCTACGTGGTGACATCGAGTTGTGAAGTTGCATATAGGGTAGTTTTCACAGCTACAATGTAGTGTATATGGTTGAGATGCCTATTGATGGATCTTTGCATGGAGCTTGATGCTGCTACGCATATTCTCACTGATAGTCAAAGTGCATTGTCTATTGCACGAAACCCAGTGTTTCATGCATAGGCCAAACGTATTGAGGTGCATTATCACTATGTGAGAAAGTGCCTTCATGCACGAGATATTGATTTGTTGTATGTGCATACCCACGCTAATGTGGTAGACATATTCACCAAAGCTCTTCCATGGGAAACGTTTGAAGCTTTTCACAAAGCTTTAGGCTTATTACCTTGTGGAGGCTGATCTATCACTCCCTATATGTCTTCACATCATTCATTCCAGGGGGGTTTGTTGCACTTATGTGTTCCTCAAGTAGCTTTGATGTGAATCTTTTCCCTATACATGGGCACTTTTACTCTAGTGTTGGCTAGAGGTTTTTTCCCCATGTTACCACATACATGATTCACTCATATGTGGTGGTACTTTGTACTTAGGGAGATTATTCAACTCTTACTTTAGTTCTAATCATCATTAATAGAGAGAACTATTCTAGCCATCCATCTTCTCCATGTGTCTTGCTGGATTTGTTCTCCTTGTGTGTGCTTCTCACGTGTCTCTTAAACTTCTACCTACACACCCAATAGAATTTCTAGCCAAACATGGCTGAAATTTTTCAGCCAGAAATGATCAAAGCTACTAGAAATTTTCAGCCACATATGGCCGAACATTTATTCACAGAAGCTTTTCCATGGAAAAATTTTGAAGATTTTCGCAAAGCTTTAGGATTATTGCCTAGTGGGTCTGATATGTCACTCCCAATATATGTTCACATCATTCACTCCACGGGGATTTGTTACACTTATGTGTTCTTCAAGTAGCTTTGATTCGAACCTTTTCCCTATACATGGGTATATTTTACTATAGTGCTAACTAGAGGTTTTTTCCCCATGTTACAACATATATGATTCACTCATATGTGGTGGTACTTTGTACTTAGGGATATTATTCAGCTCTTACTTTGGTTTTGTTCATCATCAATAGAGAGAGCTATTCTAGCCATCCATCTTCTCCATGTGCCTTTTTGTGTTTGTGCTCCTTGTGTGTGCTTCTCGTGTGTCTCTTGCACCTCTACACATACCGAACAACTTCAACCTATATTTTGTCTAGGATTTACAAGCCCAATTGGAAAAAGTAATACCTTGGTAGGCTAGAAATTCAAATAAATGTTGGTTGAAAGTAGACCATGGTACAAACATCTAAGTTAGATGTTTGGATCAACCTAAAATTATGTTGGAGTTTGAGGTCTACGAAAGCACACATAGAGAACAAGGAAGAAGAATATTGAATGTATTACCAAGTGATGTAAAAAGATAAGTGACTCGTTAGGGTTATATGCATATATACAATCTAGGGAAAATACCTCTTGAAGAGGGAAAAAAGTGCCTCGACAGTCCCAAGTATGTTCACACACCACTACCAATATATCAACAATATTTCCTTGGAAGTGATGCAGTGGACAAGGAGTTGGCACTCAAAGTAGTTCCAAGTTATGTGGAAAGAAATCAATCCACAAAAGGAAGTAAGTCCAAAGATTTGTGAAACGCTTCAAACTTCTCCCTAGGTAGAGCATTTGTGAAAATGTTTGCAGTATATCCTTTGTGGGCACATAAGTCAAACTTATCTCTCCAAAAAAAATCTCTCCTTTGCATAATGATAATGCACCTCAACGTGCTTTTTTTAGCATGGAACATGGGGTTACTCATGACTACCAATCCACTCTGAGTGTTAGTAAAGATGGTGGTGGCAAAAGACTGACCAACACCCAAATCAGTCAAAAGGCATCTGAGACACACACACTCAACAATTTTTGTGAAGCTACCCTATACTTAGCCTCACAACTAGAAGTGGCCACAATATGATGCTTCTTGCTCAACCAAGATATGCATGAGCTACCAAGCATGACTGAAAAACTACTACTGGACATATGAGTGTCATAACAACTAGCCTAGCTTGAGTCACAAAAAGCATATAAATATGGTGGGAATGATCCCCCTTGGGATAAATCAATCTAAGTAGAGAGGTACCACTCAAGTAGCAAAAGATGCACTTAACCATCCGCCAATGATTGACACTTGATAAATGCATAAGCATGCTCACATGAGAGACAATAAACTAAATATCATGTTTATTTATGCATAACTAAATCAAGCATCCAATAGCATGCTGATAGAGAGTAACATAAAATGCATATATAGCATCATGAAGACTCAACCATAGACTTGTTTCCAAGAGAGTGGCAATAGGTTTGCAATATTCAAGGCCAAAACAATGCAATGATGTGCCAATATATTTTGTTTGACACAAAGATATTCCCCCATTAACTTCCTTAAATTGAACAACTATGGAACATAGTAGCAGATGTAGATCGAAGATCCCCAAGTTTTTCTACTTCATAGTCTATTGTCACAGATAGAGCTTCTTCTTCAAGTACAGTGGCCACTCCTTCTCAACTTACATATCAGAAACTTAAATGGGATGGAAAAGAAGCCTAGTTGGCTTTTATTGGGTAACTGATTATATGCAGTGGAGTTAGTGATTCACTTTGCAGATAAACATGTTAGTACTTGCAGTTTTATGATATTTTGAAAATGTTCATACACTCATTTTGCAAAGGATACTTTGGCAAAATCTTTCCAAATTTTTGGTTTTGTCAACTATACAGTGGTCGATTTACTCCTTGATACACTTATTCACTGGTGTTTTGGACTCTTCTAGCTCCATTATCATTCTATCTAGTTCTCTACCATCATGGCATCAAAGGTCTCAGGCACATCTGGTGGATTAGGGTCTAGTGCTAGTGTTCCAAGGAGGAGCTATAAAGATGTGCTGATTCAAAGGAGGCAATGGAAGCCAGTAAATGGGATTTCAAAGAAGCTTGGTGACATGGATGAAGATGATTGGGATGAGTTAGATGAAATGGCGAGGTCTACCATTCGCTTGCACCTGGCAGATAATGTTTAATTTATAGTATTAGACTGTGAAAATGCAAAGGAGCTTTGGAAGAAGTTATGCAATACATATGAAAAAGAGATAGCATCAAATAAAGTGTATCTGATGAGAAAATTATATGACCTTCGCATGAAGGACAGAGATAGTGTTTCTGCTCATCTAAATGAGTTTGATGTTATATTCTCCCAATTACACGCCAAGAAAATGGATATGGATAATGAAATGAAAGCAGTATTGTTGTTATGCACCTTGCCATCATCATGGGATACATTTTGCATAGCTATTAGCAATAGTGCACCTAGTGGTAAACTCATCTATGATGACATATGTGGAGCACTCTTGAGTGAGGATATTTGTAGAAAATCTATGGTTGGCACTCAAAGTGGAGATGCATATAATGTTAGTGATTCTTACCAAGGAAAGAATCAGCAATGTGGCAGGAGCAAGAACAAGGAAAAGAATGGTCAATGGAATAAGAGTAGAAGTAAATCAAGAAAGAGGGATATTGAATGCCATTATTTTCATAAGAAAGGACACATGAAGAAAGATTGTTATGCATTAAAGAATGCTAAAGGTAAAGGACATAATGTTGATGGGCATGTTAAACAGTTATTTGCACCATCTACTTCGACTGTGAAGATTGAAGAAATTAATGCTATTTCTGATGATGTGGATGTGTTGACACTTGATAGTACTGTGCCAACTGAGGCTCTTATGGCTAATTCTCTTTCCCACACATGGCTGCTAGATTCTGGGGCTTCTTTCCATGTGACACCACATAGAGAATGGTTCTCTAATTATGCAGCAAAGTCTCTTGGTAATGTGAGACTTGGTGACTCTTACCAGTGTGACGTTGTGGGGATTGACATGTATCAGAGCTAGTGTGGTTGTAGAGAGCTCATGGAGAAGACTCATGGTGAAGAGTATGCGAGAAGCCGTGGAGAAAGCACGATTCACAAACGACCTCCAGAGCCATCTCGACCTCCATTTTGAGCCCACAAGGTGGGTCCCACATAAAAATTAGGTCAGTTTGCAAAATTGTAACTTGCGTCGTGTTTGAAAACACTCATATATTCTAGATCTAGAATTTCAAGTGATATACACAAAAACTATGTTTTTTTGAGATCGAATTGTCACATCATAGTGCGACAATGTTCAATACTACTCGTAGTGTTTTGCAGTGTTGTGAATTGTTGTAGAAATGGCAAACACAGATGGAATGAGTCAGCTTATTAGCGATAAGTTGGACAAGAACAACTTTCGTACTTGGAGATTTAGAATGATGAATTTCTTGATGGGAAAAGACTACTAGAAGTACATCAAATGAGAGAACGAAAATGCTTTGCAGTTACCAGAGAGGAATCAAACTATGGACCAGCTAAGAGCATATGAGGAATGGAATCAAGGAGCACGAAAGGTAATGTATTGGCTATTTTTTAGCATACAGGATAGCATGATTGGGCACATACAGGATGCTAAGACTCCAAAAGAGGCTTAGAACAGTTTGATCACATTGTATGAGACCAATAAAAAGGCTCGGAAATTGCAACTCAAGAATGAGATGCATACATTGGAGAAGAAAGGCATGTCAGTAAGTGAATACACCTGAAAATCAAAATCATATGTGAGTCACTTGCATCTATTGGCATGAATGTAGATGATGATGATAAGGTGGAAGTGTGCCTTTGTGGTTTAGGAGTTGCATATAAGAAATTCAGAACTTCTATATAGACCAGGAAAAATATTCCAAATTTTTTTGATCTGGTATCCATGTTGATTATTGAAGAAAAGAGTCTTGGTGAGGATTCAAACTCCCAAGGAAAACCTAGTTTTGAGCAGGTACCAGAGGAAGAGGTAGAGGTAGAGGTAGAGGAGGTGGAAGAGGAAATAGTAACCAAGACCAAGGTCAACATCAGAATCACCCAGGAAGTAGAAGATAGTTTCGAGGTAGGGGGAGCCAAAGAGGCCACAAAAATTTCCAAAGAAATGATTTAGGTAATGATAGTAAAGGATGTTGGAATTGTGGTAAAATTGGACAATTTGAATGTGATTGCACGTTGAAGAATAAAAAAATTGAAGGTAGCAAAACAACTATGCATCCACAAGTGTAGATGATTCTGAGAAGTTGTTCATGGTTCAACATCATATGGTGAATACAATGTCTACTGATGTTTCAAAATCGAATTGTCATGTCTAATATGTTGATTCAAGTGCTCCAAACCACATGACCAATCATGCAGAATGGTTTAGTAGTTTTCAAAAATTGCCAAATCTTGGATATGTTGAAACAGGTGATGATACATCACACCCTAGCGAGCATAGAGGAAACATAGCACTATCTATGGAGGATGTGAAGGTAAAACATCTTAGTGATGTGCTGCATGTTCCAAATAATAAAGAATCTGGTTTTGTTGGACAAATGGTTGACCAGGGATTACAAGTCAGGCTCAATGCTGATAGGTTATATGTAGAAGAGTACAAATAGGATGGATGATTGCTTGACAAAGGAAATAAAGTGCATAGGATGTTCACCTTAAATGTGAAAATTCCTGAAATGAATGTAGCCATGTTTGCAAAAGGTGCAAGAGTTATTGTTGATCTAGAGATATGTCACAAACAAATTAGACATGAAAATCTACAAAGGCAAAAATTGATGCAATCAAAGGAGATTGTCAATGGACTACCAAATTTCAAAGTTGCAAAAATGCAAAAGGTATGTGCAACATGTCAATTTGGTAAATAGTCAAGATCATCATTTCTGCATGAGAAGCATGTTAGTGAGAATGTGCTAGAAATAGTACATACAAATGTTTGGGGTCCTGCAAAGACCTAATCTATGGGTGGTTGCAGGTTTTATGTTACTTTCATTGATGACCATACATGGAAAGTGTGGGTATATTTCATGAAAGAGAAGAGTGAGGTGTTCACTCACTACTGATGGAAAATGCTCAAAGGTGAAAGCTTTGTTCAAACTAACCAGAGAGCTTTTTCACACATTGACTTACAGTGTCAAGATAACCAAACCAAGTCATTTCATGACTTTAGTCTCACTATACCAAGATCAAGAAGTAGAACAAATATAGGGGGTCACCCCAATTTTTCAAGAAGAAGATGGTGCATCATAGTTAAAATTTCATAACTGGAAATCTAATCATCCAAAGTTGATGAAAC
This sequence comes from Ceratopteris richardii, assembly GCA_020310875.1. Taxonomy (NCBI): domain Eukaryota; kingdom Viridiplantae; phylum Streptophyta; class Polypodiopsida; order Polypodiales; family Pteridaceae; genus Ceratopteris; species Ceratopteris richardii. The sequence goes on along the minus strand of CM035441.1, from coordinate 55,109,285 downwards.
TCTGTAAGTAGATGCAAAACAATCTTACCTAAGTGATCCAACTAAAGTCTTTGAAATTGGATACTTGCATAATGAGAAACGAAGTATGCAAGTTGACTTTGTACCTCAAGGTATTGTGACAGTTCACAGAGAATGAATACTCGAGATATATGAATAATAATGTGCATTGATATTGCACAATGATAGAAGGAGTTGTGGAGGACTACTCTCACTTGGAGTGAGTATAGTTTAGACTCATAATCTCATATCAAAGCTCACTGAAGGGCTCGCTTATCCCCTAACTAAGAGGTGGTGTGTTTATACATAGTTTTGATTTTTGAATCTTGATGAGTCATCCACCTAAAAGTGAAGCTTAACTTTCGGGAATATTTAAATTCAAATCCCAAGTTAAGTCTTGGATTTTGGTGATCTTCACTCATGAGATTTCTCAATCCTTTTTTCTTTTTCAATTGACCAAGATGAATCCAAAATTTTAACCTTTTAACTTTATAACCATAGGTTCTCATGACCACATCTATGTGAGATGGATTATGAGAGTAGCCAAAGATCCAAGCAATGCTCTTAGGCTTGGTTCTTGCACCAATAGCTCTCCCTCAAGCCTAAGAAGCTTGATTCTTCAATCCTTCAATATGTCTTGCAATCCAATCATTGATTTGAATCTCTTCATCTTGACTTTATCCAATGTCTTTGTCATCATATCTGCATATCGTTGATGAATTGATATATATAATAATTGAATTACCTTGCTTGTACTATTTTCCTTGACATAATGATAATGCGCTTCTATTTGTTGAGTCTTGGAATCATAGGTTGGGCTAGCAGCAAGATGCAATGAACTAATATTATCCCAAAAAATATGAGGATTAGATTACTAAAGACCTTAAGTAGAGTACGAGGTCTTAGCCCACATTGCTTCTTGAGTTGCATTAGTAAGTCCTCTATATTCAGCCGTGCAATAGTGGTTTGCTCCTTTGAGGACCATGAGATCAGTTTTGTACCTGCACAGGTGAGATACCCAGATATGCTTCTCCTATCATCTTTAGATCTTTCCCAATCTACATCATAGAAGATCTTGATGTCAATATCAAATGTGTAAGGATAGTACAAACTTTCATTAATAGTTCCTTTCAGGTATTTGAGTATTCTTTTGGCTTCTTCCATGTGAGGTTTCCTTGGAGTATGCATGAGCTGACTTAGGACACTTACTCCATATATCATTGGCATTGTAATGATGCTCAATGATGGTGGAATGAGTAAGCTATGGTGTAAGCTACTCAAATCCCACAAGTGATCAATGAAAGAGCTCTCAATGATACCACACATAGCCGCGAGCTTTTACAAGCCCTTTTTATAAGTGGTTCTTCCAGGTTCGAATTTTGAATTCGACTTTAGCTCCATCTAAAAGGTGATTCCTCGAATTTAGGAGTTATTCTTCCATTGAAAACTCGTATCTATTGTTCTTCCTAAGTCCATGAGATTTTGGCTTTTACAAGATTCTCTCAAGGTATAAACCTTTTACAATGGTAAATGATCAAAAAATTACAAGCTAAGGTTCACATGAGTTATCAAATGCTCCCACATATAGTCTTCCATGCTAAGCCAGATGTGAAGGCTTGTACATTTGCACCAACACTATGGAGTAAGTGTCCTAAGTCAGTTCATGCATACTCCAAGGAAACCTCACATGGAAGAAGCCAAAATAATACTCAAATACCTAAAAGGAACTATTAATGAACGTTTGTACTATCCTTACACATTTGATATAGACATCAAGATCTTCTATGATACATATTGGGAAGGCTCTAAAGATGATAGGAGAAGCATATTTTGGTATCTCACTTGTGCATGTACAAAACTGATCTCATGGTCCTCAAAGGAGCAAACCACTATTGCACTCTCATCAACTGAGGCTGAATATAGAGGACTTGCTAATGCAACTCAAGAAGCAATGTGGGCTAAGACCTCGTACTCTACTTTAGGTCTTTATTAATCTAATCCTTATATTTTTTGGGATAATATTAGTTCATTGCATCTTGCTGCTACCCCAACCTATGATTCCAAGACTCAGCAAATAGAAGTGCATTATCATTATGTCAACAAAAATATTACAATCAAGGAATTTCCATTATTATATATATATCAATTCATCAACGATGTGTAGATATGATGACAAAGGCATTGGATAAAGTCAAGATGAACAGATTCAAATCAATGATTGGATTGCAAGAGATATTGAAGGATTGAGGAATCAAGCTTCTTAGGCTTGAGGGAGAGCTATTGGTGCAAGAAGCAAGCCTAAGAGCATTGCTTGGATCTTTGACTACTCTCATAATCCATCTCACATAGATGTGGTCATGAGAACCTATGGTTATAAAGTTAAAAGGTTAAAATGTTGGATTCATCTTGGTCAATTGAAAAAGAAAAAAGAACTAAGAAATCTCATGAATGAAGAGCACCAAAATCCAAGACTTAACTTGGGATTTGAATTTAAATATTCTCGAAAGTTAAGCTTCACTTTTAGATCGATGACTCATCAAGATTCAAAAATAAAAACTATGTATAAACACACCACCTCTTAGTTAGGGGATAAGCAAGCCCTTTAGTGAGCTTTGATATGTGATTATGAGTCTACACTATACTCACTCCAAGTGAGAGTAGTCCTCCATAATTCTCTTCTATCATATGTGCAATATCAATGCACATTATTATTCATATATCTCGAGTATTCATTCTCTGTGAACTGTCACAATACCTTGAGGTACAAAGTCAACTTGCATAGTTTGTTTCTCTTGTGTGAGTATCCAATTTCAAACACTTTAGTTGGATCCCTTAGGTAAGATTGATTTGCATCTACATACAAAGTTTCATCAACTTTGGATGATTAGATTTCAAGTTATGAAATTTTAAGTGTGATGCACCATCTTCTTCTTGAAAAATTAGGGTCACTCCCTAGATTTGTTATACTTATTGATCCTGGTATAGTGAGACTAAAGTCATGAAATAACTTGGTTTGGTTAGCTTGACATTCTAAGTCAATGTGTGAAAAAGCTCTCTGGTTAGTTTGAACAAAACTCTCACCTTCTACTAGAAAATGAAAGAGAAGAGTGAGGTGTTCAGACATTAAGATCTGATGGAGGAGGTGAATACATGTCAAATGAGTTCAGCAATTTGAAAAATTCATGGAATTCGACATCAATTTTCATGCAGGTACACACCACAATAGAATGGCGTTGTTGAATGTAAAAATAGACATACTACAAATATAGCAAGAGCCTTGATGGTTGAGAAGAATATGCCTCGTTCTTATTGGGTAGAAGTTGTGCATACTGGTGTATACATCATGAACAAAACTCCAACTGCTGCTATCATCAAGTTAAACGTGAAGAGAAGTTCATAGGTAAAAAGACAAACTTATCACATTTGAGATTTTTTAGCTATATTGCATATGTACATGTTCCAGATAAGCTGAGGATGAAGCTTGATCCAAAAGCAGAAAAATGTATCTTCATTAGATGCTCCCTTGAAGAAAAGGGATATAAATGTTATAACCCGCTCACACGATAGGTGAAGGTAAGCAGAGATGGTGTTTGATGAGATGCCAAGCTTCTACACAGATGTCAAAGATGGACTTAATCTTGAAGCAAATGACAGAGAAAATGCTGAAAAATCAAGTGCAGAATTTCAAGTTTTGAGTGGACCAAATGCATCACCAAGCAATAGTTCCAACTCAAATCCATGGAGTGGAAGATTGCGGGGAAATTTTAGTCCATCAAACTCATCAAATACATCTAAGAAAGGTAAAGAAAAGCTTTTTGATGGTAGTAAAACATCTACATGTTTTGAAGACATTGATGGAGATTCAAACAGTTCAAAAAAGAGTCTTAATGAGGAACTTGGATTGCCCTCTGTGAAGACTCTAGGAGCAAGAAAGGCACATGTAAATGATACAAGGAGAAGTGATCGAGAACCAAGAAGATCTGGGGGGATGCGGAATTCAATGCAATGATTGACATATGATAGTTACATGGCTTGTCATTGTGCCTACATGACAAAGGTAATACAAGATGTTGAACCCTCTTGTTTTAAAGATGTAATTGGAAACGCAGATTGGGAAAAAGCTATGGATGAGGAGATGGTTGCACTTTATGGAAGTGACATGGAAGGTGGTTCCATTGCCGCAAGGAAAGAAACCCATAGGCTACAAGTGGGTTTAGAAGGTAAAGCACAATGATGATGGTAGCATAAGCAGGTACAAAGCACGATTGGTAGCAAAAGGATATGCATAGACATATGGCATTGGTTATGAGGAAACGTTTAACCCTCTAGCTAAAATGTCTATGGTCAAAACACTTTTTGCATTAGCTACACCAAAAGGATGGACTTTGCATCAGATGGATGTGAAGAATGCCTTCCTACATGGTGAGTTACAAGAAGAAGTATACATGGACTAGCCACAAGGATATGAAGATCCAAAGCATCCTGAATATGTTTGCAAGTTGCAAAAGGCTTTGTATGGGCTTAAGCAAGCTCCTTGTGCATGGCATGCAAGGGTTTTTTATTACTTAACCACCATTGGGTTTTCTATGTGTGATGCAGATCATTGACTATATGCAGGGAAGGGTGATGATGGCATCACAATTGTGGCTATTTATGTTGATGACTTGATTGTATGTGGTGATAACAAAGGAAGCGGTAAAGAGGTAAAGAAACTTCTTAGGCAAGAATTTGACACGAAAGATCTTGGTGTGATGTGCTTTTTCTTGGGCGTTGAGTTTATACATACAAAAACATGTATATGGATGTCACAAAGGCAATATGCCTTAAGTATGCTGCAAAAGTATGGTATGGCTGATTGTAAGCCAATTTCTACGCCACTAGATCAGAATTTGAAGTTGGATACTACATCAGGTGAAGCACTGGAAAATGCTACTATGTATAGGAAAATTGGGGGAAGTTTGATATACCTCACAATTACAAGGCCTGATCTAAGCTACATTATTGGACTTGAAAGTGAATTTATGCAGGTTCCCAGAAATCCGCATCTAGATGCTCTAAGGTGCACTCTACATTATGTGATTGCCACTTTGGATTATGCATTATTTTATGAAGCTAATGTAGATTTGCAAGTTCATGGATACATTGATGAAGATTAGGCTAGTAGTATTCCAGATAGAAGATCTACTAGTGGCTTTCTATTCTCACTTGGAAGTGTAGCTATTACATGGAGCAGCAAGAAGTAACCCACTGTTGCTTTGTTGAGTACAGAGGCTGAGTATAGAGGTGTTGTAATGGCAGAAAGTGAAGCATCATGGCTAGAGATGCTACTTTCAGATTTAGTTGTGGAAGTGCAAAAGCCTATCACCATCTACTATGATAATATTAGCATCAGTTAGCACGGAATCCTGTTTTTCATGCTAGAACAAAGCATATCAAGGTACATTATCACTTCATCAGAGAGGAGGTACTTGCTTTATTTCCACGTCCCCATCCTCAATCAACTCACACACATAGTGATAATGAATTTCTATGTGCATGGTATGTGCATGGAAAAGAGCATTCTTGGTGATGACCATGCAACTTTAGCCTTGTAGCCTCATATCCTTGTATTCCTATGTGCCATAGGATCCTCCTCAACCATATTGCTTCACATGCTACAACACATGCTGCTTTGTACTCAACTTTAGTAGAAGATAATGCTATAGTCAGTTGCTTCTTATGGATCCAAGAGAAAATCCTTAATCCTTAAGAAAAGTAATATCCAAAACTGATTTTATGGTATCAATATCTCTTGCCCAATCTGAGTCATAGCATCCAACTAGAGATGATTCTTCTTCATAGAGAATACCATAATCAATGGTTCCTTTCACATACCAAAGTATCTGCATGCTTGCCTTCCAATGAGTTTGGCAAGGCTTATTAGAGAACCTGCTTACTACTCCAACATCATAAGAGATATCTAATCTGCTATAGCACAAGTAGATGAGACTTCCAGCTAATTTCTTATATCTTCCAATATCCACTGGAGGTTAAGTATGTTCAATAGATAATTTTGTGTTGACCTCAATTGATGTAGAAAGTTCCTTCCAATCCTCCATGTCGAATGCCTTCAAAAATGCATTAAGCCTAAGTTTGTCATTTCAAATTCTAAACTCAAGGCATATTTCATTTGTTGAAGAAAAGCATCATCATTTCCTTTAATCACAAGGTCATCTACATAGAGTACAAGCACAATTGTCTACCCCGCTCTCTTTAGAACATTCAAGTTAGCATCAAAAGCACATCTTTTCAAACCTACATCCAATAGATATTTATCTATCCACTGGCACCATGCTCTAGGGGCTTGTTTCAGTCAATATAATGCCTTCTTCAGCTTACATACCTTGTTCTCTAAATGAGAAGCCTCAAACTGGTGGCTAAGACACATAAACCTCCTCCTTGAGGTCTCCATTTAGGAACGCTCATTTGACATCCATGTGATAAACTGACCATCACTTATGTGCAGTTGTAGCTAGTACTACTCAGATAGTAGTAATCCTTGCAATTAGGGAAAATAATTCACAAAAGTCAATGCCTTCAACTTGTGAGTAGCCCTTTGCAACAAGTCTTGCTTTGTATTTTTCTAGAGTACCATTAGCCTTGTACTTCAACTTCCAAGACCACTTGTTGCCAATGACTTTATGCTTAGTGTGTTGATCCACTAGCTCCCAAGTTCCATTCTTCATGCTATTGTTGTATTTTTTTTTGCATGACAACCTTCTAATTCAGATAATGGAGTGCTCCTTCCACATTGGTTGGTTCATTTTCCTGTTCTTGAATGAGTTCAACCATCACGACTGTGTTTATAATATGGACGCTTGCCCATTTGTGTTCCCCTATTTTGTTGGAAGTGAGGTAGGCCCTTGGCTCATGGTCCAGCATATACAACATTGAATCTAGCAATCTTCTTACTTTGACAAAACATGATCATACCACAAATTAATCATACAAATGATGAGACAAAGATAGAGAAAGAATAGACGACATGTGTAAGGTGTTACGTAAGCCATCGCTTACTCATAGTATCATATATACCAATGTTCAATGTACAATGTGGGAGCAAAACTCTCAACCACTCTATGTGATGAGAAATAGATGAATGAGTGAATGTACAAATGTAACAAACATATTCAGATGTATGGGCAGTAATCTGAATATACATGAGATGTGTGACCTTATAGGTTATAGAAGAGTGAATATGAGTAACTGAAAGTTGAAGGATTAGTGTGAAACTGATAATCAACAAACCCTCATCTAACCTTAGGCTATGGAAGACCCTAAGTCAGATACGTGTGTGAAAAGATCACATACTTAAAAAGTAGCAATGAATGCTAACACGTTTGTTGCCGGAAATCCTCAAACTCATGTGAACACACCTTCTCAAACACCTCATCCAAATATGCATAAAGCATATACGTACTGTTTCTCTTGTACCTATGCCGAATAGGACTCCTCCTAATATGAATGCTACTGCCTTCATAAAATTCAAGTAGTACCTATATGCATAAAGAGAATATGTACCTGAATACTTAACATAAGATGTAAATCTTATGTTAACCACCATCCAATGTCTTTGAAGTAGCCCGACATCCTCTTGTAGAAGATAATGTTCAACTACAACATGTAGATGGCCGATCCTCACCATCAAGCTACTAATGACCAAGTCTTCTTGCCATGAACAAGAGATAACCTCCTCTCCATGAGCTAGAGTGTGAGCACACCCTTCATCTTCTCCAAGAAGAATCATTAAGAAGAACTCCATGGCTGCTCCTCAACATGCTTCAAGTTAGCACCATGGCTGCCCCATGTGCTAGAAGAAACACCACCTCTATTGAGGTCCAAGCTCCAAGCTTGTGTTGAATACTAGGTGAAGGATACTTACAAGTGACCCCAAGCACTTCTTTTATAGTATTGATTATCCCATGAAAAGCTCTTCCAAAAGCTATAATAAAGCAGCTCGTAATACGATCGCTAACGATCTGTGGTATGGAAAAAACACTCACGAAGAAATCGTCAGCTAAATCTGTCCGTCGGCGTTGTATGTGAAAAGCAAAAGCTATGATAAAATCTTTTTTGCGCTGCGCTACTGCTGGATGTGGGATTTGAACCATGGTGGGAGTTTTGGGAGGCGAATTCTTTACCCAAGGCGCCCACACCTTTATACTTGCACAAGAACTGCTAAGGACAACTACATATGTTGTAAGCTCCAGACAAAAGTAGACCAATGGGACATTGTTTCCCAACAATCCCCCCTGCAATGTCATATTGGTACAATCTGGACTGGATCTGCAATCTGTCACAAACTGCAAACTATCAGCTTCAAGCTTGTACTCCCGCACTTCAGATCTTGTTCTTCAAAAGTCTTGTTCAAAACTGAATTTGACTTTCCTTCAAAAATCTGAACTTGTTGAATATGAACCATAATACTTGAGAAAATATGCAAACTAGATATCCAATAGTGTATACATCAAGCAATCACTGCTTGACAACAAATGTAGCATGAACTATCTCTGAACTTGCTATCTCCTATCTTCAAAAAACCTGAAAACATACACTAGGATCCATATATTTGCATTTACTTTACGACAAAGGTTTCTCAATGTACTTCTGTTGTGTCATGTAAATACACTAAACATAATCAAGAACTGAATCCTGGAACCTGTGACTGAAAACTCACAACTTAGTGTATTATGAACACTGTTGGTTCATCTCTGACTGTACTCAAGTCAAATCAACTCAACTCAATTGAAATCAACTGAAATATGAGTCAAAAAATCTATGATGTCATCATGTCTTCATCCTGTTAGTCGGCCACTGAGTGAGACAAATGTAATGACTGCCGGATGTAACGGAGTTCCTTGAATCACGCGCGAAAAGTTGGGACGCGCATTCTGTAAAATTTATATAAAGCAATGAAAGAAGAATGGTCGAGAGAGACGTCTTTTCTGGAATTGCCAGATTGTTCACCTAATTTTTGTCAGAGTACTGTTTACACTGTTGTGGAGTTCTGAGTATTGTGAATGTTGAGTTCTGTATCGTATGCTCGCATTGAAGTTCACCGTAACGTGTGATTGAGTAACACATTGTGTGTCTGAGTACTGTTATCGTGTTGTATTGCTGCATATTCTTCAGTTATTGAAGTACCCTAAGTCAGTTTAAGTAAGTTATCTGGCTATGTGAATCGAATAAGTAATCTGTTGCCCTATCGGAGTATGTTCTGTGTGTTTCTATCAGACTCATTGCATTCGATGTAATAACTGTGACCCCGAATATGAGTACGAACTAGTATCTTCGGTAACGTGGACTTTTGAGATCACTGGCAAGTATGGTGACGAATGAATCTGTCAGCTATAGTCTTCACTTTGGTTGATTTACGGTATAATAGCGAATCTGTAGAATGGACTACCGCTCTGTTCCAATAGCAGAATAGTTTCAAGAAGTTCGATTCGCAGGCGTAAAGAAACCCAATATTGTCTAGTTACCGCAAGTAACTAAGCTAAGACGTGTATTAGTGTTTTGATGTTGTGATTAACAATTGGGAAAAGAGTACAGGGCCTCTGTCTAACAGACCCCTACCACTCCCAAGAACCCACTTGGTCTGATAATGTCTTTCGATAATAGAAAGTTTAATACAGTTTACGGTGAATCACTATTTTACGTTTAATATTTGTTCGGTAACGATTTCGGATAGTTATTAACACAGCATAACTGTGTAACATTTAACACTTGGCGCTGTCTGTGGGAAAGTGGCATCAAGATTGTTAGTCGTCTGTCAGAATTAGATTATCGTTCGATTGGCAGTAGCAACAGAATCAGATTGTTGCAAACTGTCCCGTTAGTAATACTACGCGATTAGTACAAAAGATGATACATGCCAATTACTCGATCCGGTGAAACGTATCCCAAGAACCATCAATCTGGAGTACTAAAGCCAACTTTGGGAGGTAGAAGTACAACTAGGACTGACCCAGTTGTCAAGAAAGTTAAGAACGTTAAAACTTATTCCGGTCATATTCCGGTAGAACCTGTTACGCCTCTGGAACATTCCGGTACTATTCCGGCACAGTCTGTCGAAGATATAGTAATTCTAGAACCTACCAAGACGCAGTGGGAATCTAGTTTAACAACCTTGGAAAAAGATTCAGATTCATCTACGATTAGAAACACTTTAGTCAAAGAAATCGGCGAAGGCGAAAAAACGCCGAATTCGGGCATAATTTCGGTTCATTCCAATGATATTTCGGAAAGAGAATCACAGTTTTTCGGTGACGATTTAGCATTTTCTGCTGAATCCTCAGCCCAATCACCGTGCTCGAAAGCAAGTTCCCATACACTGGACATCAAGGAGGAAGGAAGGCTGTTCGAAACAGAGATTCGAAGCATATCAAGCAAGATAATCACACCAGAAAGTGCGCCATCCGACGATACAGATTCCGGTAGTTCAGATATTCAGGCCCGAGATACAGAAGGAAGGTATAATACACTCATGATGAACGGACAACAACAATAACAGTTATGTCCACCAAGGCCACCTCCAACGAGAGTGACATATACGAAGTTTGGTGGATTTCCAGGAGATGATCCGGATGCTCACGTACGCACATTCGAGATAAGCTACGCAGTTCTCAATCATCCACCGGATCAGGCTTACAAAGCCATTGTCTTCCAATCTACACTTGTTAATGAAGCAGCTAGATGGCTTACAGAATACGATATTAATCATTTCGGCACCTACGAAGCAGTACGAGATGCTTTTCTGCAGCGATTCAGGCTAAAAAAGAATCCAGCCGAAATTTTTGATTATCTGCAGAATAACAGACAGAAACCAAATCAAACCGTACAAGAGTATGCTACTCTCTTCAGAACACACTTAAGGCAGCTACCACCGGCCCATGCTAACTTACCAAATGATGTTATCACTCAGTGGTTCATCAATGGCTTGGTTCCACAACTTAAGCAGATCATGATCATAAGATGTGTCGGAGCCATGTCCCTCGATGCAGTCATTGCAATGACTCTACAACTGGAACACAAAGTCGGTGGATTTACAGAAGATTTAGAATGGTTAAAAGCAAACAAGAATGTTGCAGAAGATATGACTAGACAGGTATACTGCAACATATGCAAAAATTCAGGACATACCAGTGCCAATTGCGCACTTAATCAGACATTCTGCCCTATCTGCAACATTGCCAGACACACCACCGAAAACTGCGCATACAACGCTAGAGTACAAGGAATAGCAACTGTCAATGTAATTATCCAGGAACAAGGACAACCAGCCAATCACTATGTGCCTCCACAAATGAGAAATAACCAGCAGCAAGGATATCGAAAGTACGGAGGACAGAGGAATAACAATTATAATCCAAACCGCTGGCAAAACGGACCACCACCGGAAAATCTCAATTTACCACCACCACGCTGCCATTTTTGTGGTGAATTTGGACATATTAGGAGATTTTGCAAGGATGCAGCTGAGTATGATCAAAGGAAGAAGGAACGTCAAAATCCAATGGCCAACATGGTAAAAATCACACCGGTGGAGATACAGGCTGCTGCAATCCAGACCCGTTCCGGTAAACAACTGCAACCAGCAGCAGAAATATTTGAACTAGGGATACATGAACAACACAGAATGTACAACAAGGCTAGTCAATGGACCACAGCAGAACCACCAATCTTTCCAGAGCCTATTCCGGTAACCCAGCCCTCGTTAACAAAGGAAGAAACACAACAAAGGGAGTCAGCAGCAGGAACATCGTCAGCAGCAGATACATTACCAACCATAGATACCTCCACATTAGCAGAGGCATCAACTTCAACATCAGTAGAGTCTATCAATCAATCTCAACAGGCTTGGGAAATCTTATCTAAGGCATCTATCACTCTGCCTTTGGGCCAACTATTGGCATTAGTACTTGGAATTCGCCAACAGTTCCTACAACAGTTCAGTCTGGTACCTTCTTGTATTCCGGGGACAGCAGCAGTTCAACCGGAACCTGATTCTACTGTCGATCATTCAGTTCCCTTGATTACAGTATGGTATAAGCATCATAAGATTACGTAGGTATTAATTGATGGAGGCTCTGGTGTTAACATTGCGACTGCAGCATTATGCAAAAGATTAGGATGGACCGAAATCGAACCAGTTCAATTTTTTGTCAGAATGGCAGATCAATCAAGAGTCCATCCTGTAGGACTTGTGCGAAATGTACCCATCACTTTGCAAGGTACGACCTTTAAAATGACCTTTGTTATACTAGATTTGCCGGAATCCACTTTGGATTACAACCTTCTTTTTGGCCGACCTTGGCTGAAACATGCAAAGGTAATACAGGACTGGTCTGCACAAGAGCTTACGTTTAAAGATGCCAATCGTAGATATGTGGTAAAATTAAATGCTATACAACCTTGCGAGCTACACGCTAGACCGTATTTTGCTGAACCAGTCCATATGCTAGATGGATTGTCAGATGATGAAGAAGAAGAGTTTCTGAAGAGTAACGCTGACTTAATTTCCTTAGGGACTATTGATCTACAGCCCGTTGTAGATAATTGGAATGCTTCAGTCTGTACAGTAATACCCGTCATAGAAGAGGCTAAGAAGGAAGACATTGTTTCAACACATGACGATGAATTGCAGCAACTTCTTAAACCAACAGACAACACAGAGAAACATCAACAGTTCTATGTCCCCAAAGATCAGCTGATTACTTACAATTTAGGAGATGAAGATCATCCGCGTCCTGTGAAGATAAAGCAAAACTTACCAGAAACATTTCAAGCAGATTTAATTCAGCTACTCCAAGAATTCACTGATGTCTTTGCATGGGATTACAAAGACATGAAAGGATTGGACCCCCGTATCTACCAGCACAGGGTCATGCTGAAGCCAAAAGCAAGACCGATAAAGCAAACCAGCTACCGGATGAATCCCCACTATGCATCCCAGGTAAAGGCAGAACTTGATAGGTTATTGAAAGTTGGATTCATCGTGCCAGTAGAGCATGCTGAATGGATCTCTCCGATTGTGATTGTGCCAAAGAAAAACAAGCAATTGAGAATTTGTGTAGATTACCGGAAATTAAATGCAACAACCGTACCGGATCCCTTTCCAATTCCCTTTTTAGATACCATGCTTGATAGAGTAGCAGGTCACGAGATGTATTCATTTCTAGATGGATACAGTGGCTACAACCAAGTAAGAATGGCCGAAGAAGATATACCGAAAACTGCATTTATTACCAATTGGGGTGTCTTTGCTTGTACGGTAATGTGATTTGGATTAAGAAACGCACCAAGAAAATTTCAAAGATGTATGCAAGAGATATTTTCTCCTTATCTCACTTCATTTATGCAAGTATATCTCGACGATTTTTCAATTTTCGGTAAGATGATAGCACATCTGTTCCATTTACGGTGCTGCTTTCAGAAATGTAGAAAGTATAGACTCTGTTTGAATCCAAACAAATCGGTGTTTGCGGTCTCATGTGGCAAGTTACTTGGCCACATTGTATCTGCACAAGGTATCCAAGTAGATCCAGATAAAATTTCGACAGTATTAGAAGCTCTAGTGCCAGCTACTCCGAAAGAAGTTATGTGCTTTATGGGCCAAGTACAGTGGCATGGAAGGCACTTACGGTGGCTTGCTCATCTGGCTATACCACTAAACAAGCTAATCAGCAAAACACCTCGACAATTTGAATGGACCCAGGAATGCCAGATAGCCTTTGATCGTTTAAAGCATTTATTAACACAAGTTCCTATCTTACAACCGCCGGACTGGGATCACCCATTTCATGTATTTGTTGATGCTTCAGATATAGCAATAGGAAGTGTATTGATGCAACAAATTGGTAAATGGTTCAGACCAGTGTATTATGCAAGTCGAAGATTAGCACCTGCTGAGAAAAATTACTCTGTAACAGAAAGAGAATGTCTAGGGCTAGTATATTCGGTCAAGAAATTCAGACATTACTTGCTAGGCCGTAAATTCACATTTCATGTAGATCACGCTGCACTTGTCTATCTAGTTCGGCAACAGCATCTAGGTGGTCGATTAGCACGATGGGTCTTACTCTTGCAGGAATTTGACTACGAAGTCATTCACCGGCCAGGCAGTTCCCATGCCTTAGCAGATTTTTTGTCTCGCTTAGATTCCGGTGAAGCTCCAGTGGGCATAGATGACACGACACCCGCGATTTATGTATTAGAACCAATTAATGAAGAATCTGCAGACCCACCTATCCCATTTTCATATTATGATCAGATCTTGACCTTTCTCACTGATGGTTGCCTTCCATCTCAGACTTCTAGAGCAGTATGCAGGAAAATTGCAGTTTTTAGTCGCCGATTTTAGTTAATTGCTGGAGAATTATATTATGTAGATCACACCGGAATCCTACTTCGATGTATTCCACCGCATGAAGTTAACTCAGTTATCACTTTGGCTCACTCGATTCCTTCTGGTGGCCACTTTGCTGCAGATCTAACTCACCGAAAAATTCTGCAGAGTGGTCTCTGGTGGCCAACGATGTACAGAGATATATTACAGTTTGTCAAACAATGTGATACTTGTCAAAGATCGGGTCAGCCTTTGCAACGTCATTTTTTTCCTCTACAACCCATCTTACCAATGGAACCTTTCTAGAAGTGGGTTCTAGATTTTATCGGTCCAATTACACCACCAGCAGTCTTCAGTAACAACCGTTACATACTGACCTGTACAGACTATGCAACCAGATGGGCTGAAGCCTGGGCTTTACGGTCTGCTACAGCCGTTACGGTAGCAAAGTGTCTGCTAACCGATGTCTTTCCACGTTTTGGCTTACCACTGGAAATTGTCTCAGATCAAGGCACTCATTTTGTAAACAATCTAATGAAGGCACTTACACATTTGTTCCAGGTCACACATAAATTTAGTTCTCCTTATTATCCTCGTGCTAATGGATTGGCCGAAAGTACAAACAAATCTCTGCTGAATATCCTTCGCAAATTGATCATGGAATCACCGGAAAGATGGGATCAACTACTACCTGCAGTGTTATGGGCATACCGGACTACCTACAAGGTAATAACAGGATTGACACCTTTCAAATTAGCTTATGGCTTAGAAGCAATAGCACCAATGGAGATGGTTATACCAAGTCTACGAGTAGCCATTACCCAAAAACTGCTACCGGAAGACTCACTGACATTTCGATTGGACACACTCAGAGAGTTAGACGAACACCGATGGCTCAGTTTTTTAACCATGCATGAAGTTCCATTAAGACAGGCAAGGACGCACGATCGAAACCTGAAAACTCCAGTGTTTTCGGTAGGACAGCTTTTACTTTTCTATAATGCAAAGTCCAATAGATCCGCAGGCAAATTCAAATTACGGTGGTTCGGCCCTTACAAAATCTCAGAGCAAATCGGGCCAGCAACTTTTCGGTTGACTACGTTGACCGGAAATCCACTTCCAAAAGCAATCAACGGCTCGAAGCTGCGGTCGTATCAAAGCGCTATTAATCCGCATTAAATCATTCGGTGGTGGACCGCATTTTTTTTGCTTTTGTTTTTACTTTTCATTATGTTCTTTCTTTTCTTTTTTAAAATAGCCGTGTTTTGTCATAAGCCGCCCTCCTTACCAATTACTCCAGCATGCACGCCAAATTAAAAGCAATATCATTCCAGCACTGCACAATGATAACCATCACTTCCTACCCCCCACCGTAATATTGGTACTTAAGCTCTTCGGTTACGCCAAAAAACGCTATTGTGTTCTTGTGATTGTGATTGTGTTTTCTGTGTACTCGTGCTCTGTGCTCTGTGTATTCGTGTTCGCGTGCGCAATGGAAGCATTGGCGAACTACACAACTTTTTGTGATGGTATCCCTACCGAGGTAGGAGAATACCTGCGTATCCGAGGGTTGGCCAACTTCGCTGAGCTGCCTTGGCACTCAGTGGAAGCCCATCCCTTCTTCGCATAAATTATCCCAGTCATCGCCCAATCTCCCATCGTTGAACGACAATGGCTCTTCCCCTCCCTACCATCTAGAACCGTAATAACCTTCCAGGACTTCGCCGAAGCCTTCCGCCTCACTCCACAAGGCCGCGAGAACGGCCCCAGTATCCCCGTAGCCCGCATGACCGAACTCTTTCCCCGCCATTCATCGAATGAATATGCCATTCTCTGTCGCCCCGAACCTGAAAGAACTGCATTACAGTTCTTAGTCGCAATCCTTAACCTCCAAAAGCGCACATACGGTATCTCCCGACCATTCTATTCCGCCATCGACCTTGTCGCACGAGAACCCGTTAATTTCGCCTCATTTTTCTTTCACCGAATCCATAAGGAGTGTTTCGCCATAGTGAAACAAATCAACAAAGGAACCACCCCTCAATCCAGACTTCCCCACATCCTTTCTTTTCTCTTCCCAACCATACTCGCCGCTCAACCACCACAACGAGGACCAGTTTTAAGGCACGAAGAGTCAGTTCAACTACTAGAAGATGAGGAAGAAGAAGATGAAGAAGAGCTCAATCAGTTGTTCCGCAGAAAACGTATCAGGATTAGCTCCTCAGAAAGTGAAGCACAAGGCTCAGCTGGAAAGGATAAAGATGATGATAAAGAAGACGAGAAGCAAGAAGAAGAGACGTTCCATGATACAGCCACCTCAATGCATAATGAATCATCGATTGAGCAACAAGAACAACAAGATCAAGCAGAGACGGAAATAATTTCGACCGAAAAAGAATCAGAGCAACAGGAAAATGAGCAGCAATCTAATCAAGATGCAATAGACAAGCTACTGAAGGCAGTGGAATCCACAGAAGCACACAATGCAGAAACGGAACAAACAAACAAGGTAACAACTAGTGACTCTGCCCTCCCCAAAACCCCGCCTGCTAACCCCATCTCTCAACTGGAACCACCCCGCAGCCCCATCAAGCCTAGTCACCCCACCGGAACTTTTGAAGCCTCTACATCCTCCCTCAATTATTCACCACCTAATTTACAACAACTGCTCACCGAAACCTCGTCGCAACCTCGCCCTCCTCTGCCACCCCACCCCATTCTAGTTTTTTCGGAATTAGAAGCCATGGGTCACCTTTTAATTAATCTATCCCAACAACTGCCGCAACACCTGAAGCAAGCCACAGACAGTGCACGAGAAGAATTCCAAAGGAAATTGGAAATAATGGAGGCGGATATCACCCCTCTTCAGGAAGAATTACAAGCAGCAAGAGCAGAAAATCATGCACTACATGAGCAGATCAAGCAACTACAGGATACACTCCAAGCACAGGAAGAACACTCAAACCAGAGAGATAAGGCATTAGCTGAAAAAGACGAATTACTGACAGCTGCCGACACCGAATATTAAAGTTAAATCTAACAATCAAAGATACAGACGATACAAGAATAGCACTAGGAAACCTACTGGAAGAAACAAGAGTCCAGTTGCAGGACACAATACAGAAATACCAAGAGCAGCAGAGAGAAGCAAAGCAGGCAGTAGAAGAGCTACAAAGAACAAAAGAATCCTTAGACGACCTCAACAATATGCTGAAACATCAACTGAACAGAGAATCTAAATATCAAAAGGACTTAGCGAATGCCCGTAGAGAACGAGATGCTTACTACCAAACCATAGAGTTCCAGAACCAACAGTTCGGAAGACTGGATAATCAGGTACGCAATCAGAAAGACAGAATCAATGAGATGCAGAAACAAGTAACGGACATGAAGATGGCAAGAGATGCGGCATTATCAAATGATTTTTATTTACAAGAGGCCTTTTTGCAAACACAGGCCGAAATTTTGCTTACTGAAGCCATTGCCCTCAGTTCCGTTAGAGTAGATGCGCAGATCTTAGAACCCGACACCCTTAAGAAATTATTAGAAACCCTTAAGAAAAAAATAGCCCGGACATTTAGATTAGCCAGGAATATGTATTTAGAAGGTATCATAGATGAACAGTAGTTTTGTAATAAAAATCACTTGCGGGTTCGAGTCCACCGTGCGTGCCAGTGTTAGTCGGCCGCAGAGTGAGACAAATGTAATGACTGCCGGATGTAACGGAGTTCCTTGAATCACGCGTGAAAAGTTGGGACGCGCATTCTGTAAAATTTATATAAAGAAATGAAAGAAGAATGGTCGAGAGAGACGTCTTTTCTGGAATTGCCAGATTGTTCGCCTAATTTTTGTCAGAGTACTGTTTACACTGTTGTGGAGTTCTGAGTATTGTGAATGTTGAGTTCTGTATCGTATGCTCGCATTGAAGTTCACCGTAACGTGTGATTGAGTAACACATTGTGTGTCTGAGTACTGTTATCGTGTTCTATTGCTGCATATTCTTCAGTTATTGAAGTACCCTGAGTCAGTTTAAGTAAGTTATCTAGCTATGTGAATCGAATAAGTAATCTGTTGCCCTGTCGGAGTATGTTCTGTGTGTTTCTATCAGACTCATTGCATTCAATGTAATAACTGTGACCCCGAATATGAGTACGAACTAGTATCTTCGGTAACGTGGACTTTTGAGATCACTGGCAAGTATGGTGACGAATGAATCTGTCAGCTATAGTCTTCACTTTGGTTGATTTACGGTATCATAGCGAATCTGTAGAATGGACTACCGCTTTGTTCCAATAGCAGAGCAGTCTGAAGAAGTTCGATTCGCAGGCGTAAAGAAACCCAATATTGTCTAGTTACCGCAAGTAACTAAGCTAAGACGTGTATTAGTGTTTTGATGTTGTGATTAAGAATTGGGAAAAGAGTACAGGGCCTCTATCTAACAGACCCCTACCACTCCCAAGAACCCACTTGGTCTGATAACGCCTTTCGGTAATAGAAAGTTTAATACAGTTTACGGTGAATCACTATTTTACGTTTAATATTTGTTCGGTAACGATTTCGGCTAGTTATTAACACAGCGTAACTGTGTAACATTTAACAATCCTTTAAATCCTTCATACCTCTTTCCTTTAGAACCTGGTATAAACATATATGTGTGCACTTCTGAAATATACCTTTCTGAATATCAAGCTTCTCTTCAATAGAACTCTGGAACCTTCTCCTGAATAGGAACATCCTAACAGGAACTTTCTCCAAACATTCTTCTTCTTCCTTCTTCTTTTAAAGATGGAACATAAAGAGAACCTGACAAAGGAAATATAGGAATACCTAAAGGTATGACTCTACATTCTTTTTGATATGGCTGAAAATAAGTCTTCATGTTTCATCAACCCCCTGGATGATTTAACACTAGTATCCAGTATTCTTCAAACTTTATATCAGACTTTATGAAATCTTGGACGTCCTTCTTCATAAATCTGATCTTCAGTCATCAATACCTGTATCTGAAAAAAAATCTCTGAACCCTTTTTATTAGCATTGTACACATGCCAATAGCTTTCCATGTCATTCCTCAGCTTTCCAAATTGTAGAATAAGGTTAGCTGATCCTAACATAACAAAACCTTGCTGAAAGCATTTTAGGATTCATAACCTTCTGTAACATAACAAGTATCTTCTATCTTTCTACAACACAAATTTGATAGAACCGGAATCTTTGACTTACTTCTTCCAATGTTAAGAATCTTCACAAATAAAGGATAGACAGCTGACTCATAAAAAGATCATACAAGATCTATTCAAGATCAATGATCTCTCTTGTGTAGAATGTGCTCTCATCAAACCTTCATGTCTGAATGTTTGGTTTGCTACCTGAATGTCTCTAAGTGTCCATGTTTCACATAAAGTTGTAAAAATTTTCTTCAAACAAATCCTTTTCAAGAATCTGTAACTCCTACTTGAAACATAAGTGGACAAAACTTCTCACCTTGAGAACTCCAAAAGCTGCAAGTTGATACTTCATAAGTTTCATATTTTACCCGGGTGAAATGTGACAGTACCTGCTTGATTTTCTTTTGGATAACTCCACTTCTCACTCAAGTGATAGGATATGATGGAACACCTTTTTGAATACAAGCATGTATCCAAAAATCAAGACAATCACTGAAAGTAGATTCTCTATTGACTTGTACATCAACAATATTTTGAATTTTTTGAAGTTTCTGAAAATACTGAATATGAGGTAACCTTTTCCAAACATAAAACGTCAACCCAAGTCTTCAACATCTGCTACAAAAAACTCTTTTACCTTAAGAGAATTAGATAAAGAAGAAATATACTTCTCTGCAACTTGTCATATACCAAGTAGCTCTGTATTGACACTCCAAGAATTCTTTGAGGGAACATATAAGCTGCCTGCTTAAAAGCTTCAACTAAAACATAACTCATATATATGAGTCAAAACATATATCTGCTGCTTTTCTTTCTCTCAATGCAATTCTTTGTCAAATCTACTAAATCATGACCAAGTGTAATGCAAAACAAGAAACTGCTTCTTCTTTAAACAAGATGTTCTTGTAGACTTGTCTTTGGATGTAGAGGATAAAATAGGAAAAGTATATGGAAAATATATGAGAAAAGGAAGCCTTACTTTTCTTTTGGAAATGATGGACTTTCTTCTTCTGCATCTTTCTTCCACCTGATGATGTCAACATCTTCAAACTTCTCTTCCATATCTTTTGTTCTCTTCATCTTGAAGTAGCAAACACTCTTGACTTCTTCGAATGAACTTTTCTCTTCCTCTAATACTAAGAGTAAGAGATAAAACAAACATGGTATACAAATGGAAGTGAATATCGAATCATGTTTTATCATCTCCTCATATCTCTGAAATGTTGTTTCAAATGTCTGAAACGACTAAATCCACCAATCTTTTGTCTGAATGATGAATTACCTTTCTAGAGTTACCTTCTCTAGATACCATTTGTACTTTGATATCCAACCAACTTACAATAGAAAATTGGTTGAAAAACTCATCCCATCTTCACATTTGTCTTCTTAGATGAACTTTCTTGCCATGAAAGAGATTTCTCAAAACTCTCTAGAAAAACCTCTACAAAATTCCTTGAAACCTTCAAATCTCTTCATAACTGCTCTTCTAAGACATGACCTGCAAATAATAATCTGATAGTAAAAATTGATACCTGTGATTCGATGTTGATCTGATTCCTTCATCTTCTCTAAACCATTGTTCTTCCTTGAATTTGAAGTATTCTTCTCTTCATCAAGTCTTGGTCTTCAAATAATACTTTTGTAAAGTATTTGCATACCCTTCCAAAAATATTCGGCTGCTAACAGATCATCAACTTCATACTCCACACTGATGAATACGCATGTAACTCAATTGTCTAATTCTCAAACCTCTACTCATCTAGATTAAGTGTGTATGTTAAATGTCAAATGTTAGAAGATGCTCTTAAATCATATGTTGTAAATCTGGAAGTCTTGGAACCTGAGAATCTGAATGAGCCTTAATGCATTGATGCCAAAGACCTAAAGTTTTGAAACCAAAACCTTAGTGCTCTGATACCAAATGTTGGAAGTGAGGTAGGCCCTTGGCTCATGGTCCATCATATACAACATTGAATCTAGCAATCTTCTTACTTTGACAAAACATGATCATACCACAACTTAATCATACAAATGATGAGACAAAGATAGAGAAAGAATACACGACATGTGTAAGGTGTTACGTAAGCCATTGCTTACTCATAGTATCATATATTCCAATGTTCAATGTACAATGTGGGAGCAAAACTCTCAACCACTCTATGTGATGAGAAATAGATGAATGAGTGAATGTACAAATGTAACAAACATATTCAGATGTATGGGCAGTAATCGGAATATACATGAGATGTGTGACCTTATAGGTTATAGAAGAGTGAATATGAGTAACTAAAAGAGGAAGGATCAGTGTGAAACTGATAATCAACAAACCCTCATCTAACCTTAGGCTATGGAAGACCCTAAGTCAGATACGTGTGTGAAAAGATCACATACTCAAAAAGTAGCAATGAATGCTAACAAGTTTGTTGCCGAAACTCCTCAAACTCATGTGAACACACCTTCTCAAACACCTCATCCAAATATGCATAAAGCATATACGTACTGTTTCTCTTGTACCTATGCCGAATAGGACTCCTCCTGATAAGAATGCTACTGCCTTCATAAAATTCAAGTAGTACCTATATGCATAAAGAGAATATGTACCTGAATACTTAACATAAGATGTAAATCTTATGTTAACCACCATCCAATGTCTTTGAAGTAGCCCGACATCCTCTTGTAGAAGATAATCTTCAACTACAACATGTAGATGGCCGATCGTCACCATCAAGCTGTTAATGACCAAGTCTTCTTGCCATGAACAAGAGATAACCTCCTCTCCATGAGCTAGAGTGTGAGCACACCCTTCATCTTCTCCAAGAAGAATCATTAAGAAGAACTCCATGGCTGCTCCTCAACATGCTTCAAGTTAGCACCATGGCTGCCCCATGTGCTAGAAGAAACACCACCTCTATTGAGGTCCAAGCTCCAAGCTTGTGTTGAATACTAGGTGAAGGATACTTACAAGTGACCCCAAGCACTTCTTTTATAGTATTGATTATCCCATGAAAAGCTTTTCCAAAAGCTATAATAAAGTAGCTCGTAATACGATCACTAACGATCTGTGATATGGAAAAAACACTCATGAAGAAATCGTCCGCTAAATCTGTCTGTCGGCGTTGTATGTGAAAAGAAAAAGCTATGATAAAATCTTTTTTGCGCTGCACTGCTGCTGGACGTGGAATTTAAACCGTGGTGGGAGTTTTGGGAGGCGATTGCTTTACCCAAGGCACCCACGCCTTTATACTTGCACAAGAACTGCTAAGGACAGCTACATATGTTATAAGCTCTAGACAAAAGTAGACCAATGGGACATTGTTTCCCAACATATTCTCTATGATCATCTTGATCCATCTGGAACCTGTTCTAGTGATTATGGGATAGAATCATAGAGCTCTCTCACCCAATGTGGCAATGGCTTTTTCGCTTGGGAGACGATAGTTTGGTGACTTTCAGACTCATCATCTGAAGATGGCACTTCCTTTTCTTGTGTAGAAGGGATAGCTCTTGGGCCAAGTCCATAGTGGATTTCCCCTTTGCCTAATGATAAAGTGGAAGCTCTCTTTTCCTCCTCCACTCTATGTGGTTTTTGCTCCTTAAACATCAGATCGTGACTCGCCATGATCTTCTTAGCCTTAGGGTCATAAATCTTATAAGCCATCTTATCTTCATTGTACCCTAAGTATCCTTTTTTGTTGAAGCTTGTTTCTCTCCCTATTTGAAACATGTACATAACATTCACTTCCAAATAGTTCAAAATGAAAAACAAATGGATTTTTATGAGTGTATACATCTTGTGGAATCTTTCCATCAAGTGCCTTGGTGTAAGTTTGATTCAAGATGTAGATAGTAGTGTTGACAGCCTCTTCCCAAAATTGATTAGGCAAACCATTTTGCTTCAACATGCACCTTGCCATATCCACGATAGTTTGATTCTGACATTTTGCAACACCATTCTATTGAGGGCTATGTGCCAGTATGAGTTGATGCTTGATTCCTTTACTTTTGTAGAAATCATCAAACTCTGTTGATGTGAACTTACCACTACTGTCTATCTTGAATTTCTTCATCTTCTTCCCTGTTTCAATTTCAATAGGCTGAAGCCATTCTTTAAACTTACCAAAAGCTTGATCCTTGTCGCAAAAGAAGTACACCCACATCTTCTTGCTATAGTTGTTGAAAGTAACATGAAGTAGGAAAATCCACCCAAGGCCTATGTAGGCATTTTCCCACACAAGCCAGCATGCACCAACTCTAGAGGATAGCTTGCTATGTTCTTGCTTTCTTGTGGAAATTCCTTCCTCTATTGCTTGCCCATCATGAAAGCTTCTCATGGTTCCTTCATTTCTACAGTCGATGGTAGGTGTGCAACCATAACCATGTGATGCATCTCCTTTAGTACAAGGTATCCGATATGTCTGAGTCTCTCATTCCATATCTTACTTGTGCCCACACTTGTAGAGGTTGTAAGAGCAAACAACTCATAGAGGTTGTTCCTTATTATGCCAGTCGAGCAATGTTGTTGTTACCATCCATCTTCTTAGCTCTTGTCGTACTAAAAGATACTCAATGACCTTGATCAGTTATAGAAGCTACTCAAAGTAGATTTTTTTTTATTTGTGGAACATACAACACATTTAAAAGCTTTCTAACCAGTGACATCCCCATTAGAGTTAATGAAAGAAACTATACATTCACCCTTTGCAAGAGATCTTGTATTGTTGCCTACCTTTACTATGATGGGTTACTTTAGAGGTTGTAAGGAATTGTAAAGGTCTTTTCTAATTCACATGTGAGAAGAGGCAACCAATGTCCAACACTGATGAGTCATTTGTTCTTGAATCTTCAGTCAAGGAGCATACCTCCTCTATCATAACAAATAACTCAAGCTCTGTTTGTGTAGTGTTAGACTCCTTGCCCTTGACACCTTTTGAAGAGCTATTCTTCTCTTTTGCCTTCTTGATGTGATAATCTTGGATTTTATGGCCTTTCTTCTTGTAGTGGAAACACTCTCCCTTGAACTTCTTTTTGTCGTTCTTCTTTTTGTCTCCGTCTTTTCAAGAGTCCACTTTGCCTCCTTTGGCATTTGTTGTGAATCCAACATTGCCTTTGCTACCACCACTCCTTGCCTTGAGTTGCAGCTCCTCTTGTATAAGTAAGGCATTGAATTCTTCATCAATTAGTGGTTGAGGTCTGATTTTAGTGTTATTAATTATGGAATGGGTTGAACAAGGAATTTTTGCAGTGTTGATTTATTGAGATATTAATGTGTTTTGGTGTTTTGATATAGCATATGAAGGTTCATGAGGGCATGGATATTTCAGATGTTTCTGTATGCAAATAATAGGACTTATATTTCATATATAGTTTGTAAATAAAGACCCACGTAGAGGGTTCTTTCTAGAAAAAGTAGTAAAATAGTGGTTAGGATAAGGATCATTGTAGATCCCGATTTATGTGAATAAAAGCAGAGGCTCTCCATACAAGAGAGCAACTTTTTACTTTCATGTTTGCTTTTCGAAGCCACCCTCA
Source organism: Ceratopteris richardii (assembly GCA_020310875.1). Taxonomy (NCBI): domain Eukaryota; kingdom Viridiplantae; phylum Streptophyta; class Polypodiopsida; order Polypodiales; family Pteridaceae; genus Ceratopteris; species Ceratopteris richardii. The sequence goes on along the minus strand of CM035441.1, from coordinate 55,084,205 downwards.
TTGTAATCGCTATTTTCAATATGATAGAAAATCCTATAAATACATGCACTCTATGGACCTATCGAAACAAAGTGTGTGATCAGCAGATTGCACCCAATCTTGTGTACTATCTCATCTATTCACATATCTATTTTCTGTGTATTTTCAGTACCAATATCCTTTGTATGTGCGTGAATTAAGATCCTTGCAACAATGGTATCAAAGCTTGTGTGCATCACTACAGAGGGGTCTGATGTTGTTTGTTTTTGGCATTCGATCTCTATTTGGCTATTCGTTTTTGTTTTGGAATTTTGATTCTAATTCCGATCTCTCTATCTCTCTGTGTCTCAGTTTTAGTTTTATTTGTGTTTATGGCTTTTGAATTTTGTTCTAGTTCTTGAACCTAAACCTACATTGACTCCAATGTTTACTCCAATGTTTAATCCTATGTTTACTCCTATGCTTACTCATATGTTTACTCCTACATTTACATCTACATCCAATTTACTTAAGCAGCCATCCAATTTTTTGAGTTTTGTGCTTCATCAAATGAAATAGGCTCATTCTCATCATAAAGACTAGAGGTAGCCATAACATAGCAATCTGATGCAAAAGAAGCACTATGAGATCCTAAACGAGTATGATATGACATAAAAAATGCATCTAATTTGCTATCTCCCAAAGTCTGCACTAGCCATTTAGGCATAGTTTTTGCCTCCTCTATATCAAATCTCTTATCAACAAGCATATCATGTAAATCTGCATCAGAAATGGAGTGATATGCATCATCATGTGTGTAATAAAGTGATAGGAAAGAGATTGTTGAACCACACCCTTGAACTACACCCTAAGAGAGACTATTAGGAAGTAATCCTCAACCATGGCTTTGGGGGCAAGTGGTTAGCCCATCACATTCCCAACCAAGAGGTTGTGAGTTCAAATCTCCTATAGTTCATTACGTTGGTATCGGAGCCTAGGAAGTAGGCTTGGGCAAGGTGGATTGACCCAATTGCCTCTAAAAAAAGGTGCTTGGGCACTCTACCATGTGAAAGGGTAGGATTGAGGAGGCAAGACTTTCAGAATTGGACCCGACAAAGATTCAAGTGTATCTCTCAATCCGTAGGTCAGATTGAGGCGTGCAAGTTACTGTTTGGAAAGCTCTCAAAAAAAAATTAATGAGCAAGATTGGAAGTGTAAAGTGTTGGAGTATGAAGTCTATGGAAGCATGCAAACAGCACAAGGAAGAAGAAGAAGAAGCTTGGATCACAACACACAATACTGAATGTCTTACCAAGAGATTGTACAAAGATAAGTGACTCATTAGGGTTATGGTCGTATATACAAGCCAAGGCAAAAAAACCTCCTAAAGAGGAAAAAAAGTGTCTCGGTGGTCCTAGTGTGTTCACACACATCACTACCTAAATATATCAACAAATCCCCCCTAGGAGTGATGCGGTGAACAAGGAGTTGGCACTCATGTATAAGGAAGTGCCAAGCTATGTGGAATCAATCCACAAAAGGAATTAAGCTCAAAGCTTTTTGAAAATCTTCAAACTTCTCCCTAGGCAAAGCCTTTGTGAAAAGGTCTACAATGTTCTCCTATGTGGGCATGTATGCGAAACTGATCTCTCTAGCAGAAAACCTCTCCCTCACATAATGATAGTGCACCTTAATGTACTTAGTGCAAGCATGGAACACAAGGTTCCTCGTAAGTGCCAATGCACTCTAAATGTCAATGAATATCGTGGTGGAAGAAGACTAACCAACACCCAAATCAGCCATTAGACATCTGAGCCACACAAACTCAACACTCATTGTGAAAGCTACCCTATACTCAGCCTCACAACTAGAAGTGGCCATAGTAGGCTATTTCTTGCTCAACAAAGATATGCATGAGCATGAGTTTCATAGCAACCAACACACTTCGAGTCAAGAAAAGCATGTAAATCTAGCGGTAGTCATCCCCCTTGAGATAAAACGATCCAAGTAGTCGGGTACAACTCAAGTAGTGAAAGATGCACTTAACCGCCTGCCAATGCTTGACACCTGGGCAATGCATAAACATGCTCATCTGTGAGACAACAAACTGAATATCTGGTTGAGTAATGCATAACCAAATCAAGCATCCAATAGCCTACTAATAGAGAAGAGCATCAAATGCATCTCCAACATTATGAAGACTCAACTGTAAACCAGTTTCCATAGGAGTGGTAATAGGTTTGTAGTCTTGAGGGCCAAAGCACTGCAATAATATGTCAATATATTTTGTTTGACACAAAGCTACTATTTCATCAACTTGCATAAACTAAATGCCCAAATAATGATGCAAATGCCCCAAATCTGATATCTCAAATGAGGCATGCAAATCAGTCTTAAAATCAGCAATATGCTTCTCATGAGAACTAGTGAGGAGCATGTCATCAACATAGACAACAATCATCAAAAGCACATCATTTGCATGCTTAACATATAAGGTGCTCTCAGTTGGAATGTTCTCAAAACCATGTGCAATCAAGTAGGCATGTATCTTTTCATACCAAGCATGTGGTGCTTGCTTGAAACCATATAATGCCTTTTTCAACCTGCACACTTTGTTTTCATTTTCTTTCTGCACAAGACCATGGGGCTGAAAAACATACACTTATTCATGCAACTCACCATTTAGAAATGCAGTTTTAATGTCCAATCCAACTGATGTATGTTCCAACCATGATGAGCTACAAGTGCACAGATGATATGAATAGTAGTCATTCAACATGTAGGAGCAAAGGTCTCATCAAAATCAATGCCTCTTTCTTGAGCATAAGCCTTTGCAACAAGCCTAGCCTTATACCTGTCAACCATTCCATCACGCTTACGTTTCAGCTTGTATACCCACTTAGTGCCAATGGCCTTCTTGCCAAGAGGCAAGTCACATAAAGACCAGGTACCATTTTTCATAATAGCATCATATTCTGATTGCATAGCAACCATCCAATTTTCAAAGTTTTGTGCTTAATCAAACAAAATAGGCTCATTGTCATCACAAAGACCAAAGGCAGCCATAGCATGGCAATCTGATGCAAAAGAAGCACTATAAGAGCCAAAACAAGTATGATATGACAAAGGTGCATCTAATTTGTTATCTTGCAAAGTTTGTGGATGATATAGATGATAGCCTTTGCTTTCAAAAGTGTACCCAACAAAAATACATTTCATTGCTTTATCATCCAATTTCTTGCATTGTTGTCTAGGCACGAATGCATGTGCGAGACAAGCAAAGACATGCAGGTGAGCAACAGATGGCTTGCAACCATGCCAAGCCTCATATGGAGTGATAGATTGGAATGCCTTAGTGGGACACCTGTTAAGTACATATGTTGCACACATAACAACCTCAAGCCAAAAACTATGTGGTAGAGCCTGACTCTTGACCATATGCCTCCCCATCTCCATGAATGACATGTTCATCCTTTCAGCAAATCCATTTTGTTGAGGTGTATACAGTAGTGTACACTGATGTTTTATCCCACCTTCAGCTAGAAATGCATTAAAGTCAGAAGACATATATCCCTCCCCCCTCGATCAGAATGGAGGGTGCCCATTTTACATGCTAATAGATATTCAACCAAAACCAAAAACTATTTGAAGTAGATAAACACTTTGGACTTTGCTTTCAATGGATACATCCATGCATGCTTGGAAAATTCATCACTCAAAGTCACAAAGTAAAGGTAGTTCCCAAAAGAATGTATCTAGATAGGACCGTAGAGATCCTCATGAACAAGCTGCAATTTTTTAGTAGCTCAAATTGAACCATCTTTTGGCAAGGAGGACTGTTGCATTTTGCCCAAAATACAGCCTTCATAGACATCTTTACGAGGTGCCTCAAGTTTGGGCAGAGAGGACACCATTTCATATTTCTATAGGTGTAATAAACTAGAAATATGGAGATGACCAAAGCATGCATGCCAAAGCTTTGAATCTGAAATAGCCTAAGAATCCTGAACTACACATGTTAAATCATTCACAGATTTTGCATAATCTATGAGCTTATACAACCCATGACATAAAATGCTAGAAGCAATAATGATGTCGATTTGACATATCATGAACTTTACATCTGTCATCAGTTAGAATGATCTTACCAATTCCCATAACAAGATAATCAAAGTTGTTGGCACATGTGATAGTATTCCCTATAGGGCATGCTCAAATGAAGTGAAGACACTACGCTACGAGGTAATATGTTTAGTTGCCCCACTATCAAAGTACCAAAAATGAGTCTACTGCAGACATACATTGTTCATGAGATGATGGGTCATAACTACAAACAATGGTAAATGCTCATTCTTCATTCTACACAAGATTAGCAGACTCTATTTTGGGCATAGAGGCCTTTGCAACGACCATTCCAGCCTCTTTCTTCTTGTCTCTTTTGCAACCAATTTTGGACAACTCTTTATGACATGATCATTTCCTTTACAATATCTGTAAAACAAGTTTTGCTTTTCTCTTTTCTTCTCATCTCTATCATCTTTCTTTCATTGTGCAAAATTAGCAAATTTCTTCTTACTATTAGATGAGCTCCATTGACCTTTGCCCTTCTGACTAGCCAAGAAAGCTTGATTTGCAACATGCATAATGGACCTGTTCTGCATAGATTGATCTTCCTACGATAGAATAGAGACTAACTCCTCGAATGTTAAGGCATTTGGATTGCCTTTCATCATCAATCGAAGAGTAGAAGAAAAACTCTGATATGAATCTAGAAGACCATTCAGAATAGTCTGCACAAGTGAACTATCAGGCAAGATTTCATCAGCAGAAGTCAACTTCTCCTTCAAATCTTTGATCTTTATCAAAACATTGTCCATTGAATCTCCTTCATTCATGTGCTCACTCTTCAACTGTTTTTGGAGGTAAGCAACACCAACCTCATTCCTTGCCTGGTATAAAGTGATAAGTGTATCCCAAGCATCCTTTGTTATTCTGTAGGAGCAAATGTGAGGAATAATGGCATGTTTGATAGAAAAGGCTATCAATGCATGTGCCTGAGCATCTTTGCCATCCCAACAAAGTTGCTCTATAGTAGGTGCTGCAAGAACCACAGCATGAACATGAACCTAAACAACATCAACATCTTCCACGCCATCTGAATCACCTTTAGTAATTGTATTTGCAGGTATAATAGGATGTTTTTCAACACCCTACACAATATTCCTTAGTCCTTTTGCAACCAATACATGATGCATCATATAAGCCCATAATGAGCCATTGTACCATCCAACTTATCCTCAATAGCCAACATATGGAATACATCACTATTTTAAACCATGGCCACTCACTAAAATAACCTAATGCAGAAAAATGATTGTATCTCAAAAATTTCAACAAAACTACCTTGTTCATTTCTACCAAATCTATAATACACTTTGAGGTGCTTATACTCGAAAACCAAAACTTGTATATATCTTTGACACAAAAAGACAAAATTGCCTACACAGGCACTATGATAGTGGGTTAGGAGGCCGAAAGGAGCTCGTATCATGATTTCAAAACCACAATGCAAAGCCATAGTGAACTCCTAATCGCATTGAGTATGCTCAAAAAAATTTGTGCGATTCTAAGGCTATGACAAGAGCGGTGCTGACAAAACCCTAGATGAAGCAGTGTTGAAGTTCTAGTAGTAGATCACCAAAACCCTCACCACCTTGCATGGAAGCAAGAAGGAAGGCTCAAGAGTGACTCTCCTCTCATCCAACCCTATCTCCAACATGTTCAAGCCATTGGCCATTAGCCCCATGCTATGCCACATGCTTGAAAACATGGAGAATAGGGAGTCAAGGATCCTAGTCCATGAGTAAAATACAAGCAAAGCAACTACTCTACTCACACAAAGGAGAGACATGCATAGGCGCCCACACACACACACCTCACTCTCACACACTCACAAAGACACAATACATAAATGTAAATAGTCTTGGAGTAAAGAAGAGCATTCTTCCATTCATAAGAGATATTACATGAGAGCACGTCAACCAAAAGCTCCCCTCTTTACAAAAATGAGCTTCTATATATAGGCTAAGATCTATTCCCCATGTGCTCCTTTTGAAAAGTAAAAAAGGGAATATCTCTCTAACTAACATATCTTCTAGGAGATTCCAAGATCTCTCTTGTAACAAACAAATCCCAATGAAGGGTATGCGTGGATTTTTACGTGGGGAATTCCTAGATGTGTGCAAAAGGTTGACGTTAGCCAAGATTGGCTTGGTCATTAAATTTGTTGATGACAGATGTACAATCCATCATCTCTCAAATGGTGATGTTATTATCGCTTTTGACATTTTATGTCATGGGTTGTATAAACTCATAGACTATGAAAAATTTGTGAATGATTCAGCATGTGCATTACATGATTCTCAGGCGATCTTAGATGCAAAGCTTTGGCATGCACGCTTTGGTCATCTAAATTTTGCTAGTTTGCTATGCTTAAAAAAATATGAAATGGTGTCCTTTTTGCCCAAACTAGAGGCACTTTGTAAACATCTTTGTGAAGGTTGTACTTTGGAAAAGTGTAGTGTCCATCATTCCCAAAAATGGTTCGGTTTGAGCTACTCAAAGGTTGCAACTTGTTCACAATGATGTTTGTGGCCCTATGCGAACATCCTCTTTTGGGAGCTACCTTTACTTCATGACTTTCATTGATATTTTTTCCAGGCATGCATGGGTGCATCCATTGAAAGCAAAGTTCAAAGTGTTTATGTGCTTCAATAGTTTCTAGTTTTGGCTGAAAATCTATTAGCATGCAAAATCAACACCCTCTATTCTCATCGAGGGAGGAAATACATGTCTTCTAATTTCAATGCATTTTTGGTTGAACATGGGATAAAACATCCATGTACAGTGTCGTATACACCTCAATAGAATGGAGTTGCTGAAAGGAAGAATGGGTCACTCATGGAGATGGCAAGGTGTATGGTCAAAAGTCAGGCGCTTTACCACGTAGCTTTTGGCTTGAGGCTATTATGTGTGCAACGTATGTACTTAACAAGTGTCCCACCAAAGCAGTGCAACCTATCACTCCATATGCGGCTTGGCATGGTCACAAGCCATCTGTTTCTCATCTGTGTGTTTTTTGTTTTTTGACATATGCATTAGTGCCTAAACAACAATTCAAGAAACTGGATGATAAAGCAGTGAAATGTAATTTTGTTGAGTATAGTTTAGAAAGCAAAGGCTATCGTCTCTATCATCCATAGACTAAATGAATTTTGGTTAGCCGTGATGTTATTTTTATGGAAGATGCAATTCAACCATTACTTTCATGTACCAAGGAGACTTCTATTAGCTCTAGAGATGTGTATGACACTTTGTTGCCTCTTTTTACAGTGGATAGTCAAGTGCCAGTCCTCAAATGAGAAAATTTCTCAACCTTTACAGGTTTCATGTGATCATGTAGATAATTCCATTTCTGATGTATATTTACATGATGCACTTGTTGATGAGAGAACTGATATACTAGAGGAGGCAAAGACTATGCCAAAATAGATGGTGCAAACTTTGCACGATAGAAATGTAGATGCACCTCCACTATATCGTACTTGTTCAAGCTCTCATAGTTCTTCTTTTGCATCAGATTGCTATGCTATGGTTGCTTCTAGTCTTTGTGATGAGAATGAGCCTGTTTTGTTTGATGAAGCACAAAATTGAGAAAGTTGGATGGTTGTTATGCAATCAAAATATGATGCTATTATGAAGAATGGTACCTGGTCTTTATGTGATTTGTCTCTTGGCAAGAAGGCCATCGCACTAAGTGGGTATACAAGGTGAAGCATAATCCTAATGGAGCAATTGATAGGTATAATGGATAGATTGTTGCAAAAAGTTATGCTCAAGAAAGAGGCATTGATTTTGACGAAACCTTCCCTCCCACATGCTGATGCCTACTGTTTGTAGCATTTGTGAACTTGTAGCTCATCATGGTTGGAATGTACATCAGTTGGACATTAAAACGACATTCTTGAATGGTAACTTACATAAAGAAGTGTATGTGTTTCAGCTCCGTGGTTTCATACAGAAAGGGCATGAAAACAAAGTGTGCAGGTTGAAAAAGGAATTATAGGGTTTGAATCAAACACCACGTGCTTGGTATGAAAAGATATATGCCTACTTGATTGCACATGGTTTTGAGAACAGTCCAACTAAGAGCAACTTATATGTTAAGCATGCAAATGATGTGCTTCTGATCATTGTTGTCTATGTTGATGACATGCTGCTCATTGGTCCTAATGAGAAGCATATTGTTGATTTTAAGGATGATTTTCATGCCTCATTTGAGATGTCAGATTTGGGGCATTTGCATCATTATTTGGGCATTCAGTTTAAGCAAGTTGATGGTAGAATAACTTTGTCAAACAAAAATATATTGACACATTATTGCAGCATTTTGGCCTTGAAGATTGCAAACCTATGATTGCTCCTATGGAAACAGGTTTATGGTTGAGTCTTCATGATGTTGTAGATGCATTTGATGTTGTTCTCTATTAAGAGGTTGTTGGGTGCTTGATATACTTATGCATAACTCCGCCTGATATTCAATTTGCTATCTCACAGATGAGTAGGTTTGTGCATTGCCCAAGTGTTGAGCATTGGCAAGTGGTTAAGCGCATCTTTTTCTACTTGAGTGGTATGCATCTACTTGGATTGTTTTATCCCAAGGAGGGATCACTACCGCCAGATTTACATGCCCTTTATGACTCTGACTAGGTTGGTTGCTATGAGACTTGTGTCTCCACCAATGGTTTTTGCTTCATGCTTGGTATCTCATGCATATCTTGGTTGAGCAAGAAGTAGCCTATTGTGGCCATTTTTAGTTGTGAGGCTGAGTATAGGGCAACTTTCATAGTGATTGTTGAGTTTGTGTGGCTCAGATGCCTTATGGCTGATTTGGGTGTTGGTCATTCCTCTGCCACCACCATCTTCACTGAAAGTCAGAGTGCATTGGCAATTGCAAGGAACCTTGTGTTTGATGATTGCACTAAGCACATTGAGGTGCACTATGATTATGCTAGGGAGAGGTTCTCTGCTAGAGAGGAAAGTTTGGCATATGTGCCCACGCAGGAGAACATTGCAAAACTTTTCACAAAGGCTCTACCTAGGGAGAAGTTTGAAGCTTTCTATAAAGCTTTGGGCTTACTTCCTTTTTTGGATTGATTCCACATAGCTTGGAATTTTTTTATACATGAGTGTCAGCTCCTTGTTCACCGCAAAACTCCTAGGAGGGATTTGTTGATGTATTTTAGTATTTATGTGTATGAACACACTAGGACCATCGGGGAACTTTTTTTCATTGATATAATTCTATAGTGATGTGCGTGAACACACTAGGACTGCCAGGGCACTTCTTTGCTTCTTTAGGAGGTTTTCTCCCCCTGGATTGTATATACACCTATAACCCTATAGCCCAAATGTGAGGACCACCTCCTGTACTTATCAATCAGTGGAGATGTGAGGAGGAAATGAAGATCATGAGCAATTGTGGTTAGCAATGTGAGTGACAAGCACATACATGCACACACACACAAGGCAAGCTAATGAAGATAGGAATAATGGAAGCTTTCGATTACCAAAGAACTTTATTACAAAATCTTCAATCTCTAACAAGCCAACATCAACTGACTAACTTCAAAAATGAGCTCTCTAGCTCTTTTTATAGTTTTTTGACTAGTTTTGGGCCTGTCCAGACCTAATGTTTGGCCTATTTAAAAATTAGGTTCAATGGCTTATTTGAGGGCTCAAACAAAGTCTAAAAACCATGAAAATTGGTATGTAGATACTTCTTATAATTCTCAAGCTCGAGGACTCCTCGACTTGAACAAAATGGACTTGCATGTGAAATGATATTGACAATGGTTTTTAGTGATCAAAATCACTCTTTTCATAGGGGTTTCTTTTGAAAATTTGAAATATAATTCTTGGAGCTCCCTACATGATCCCTCTTCTTGTGTGTCCACTTCTTTGATGTGTTCTTGTGCCTTGTGCTTGACATTCCTCTCGTTGAATAGAGTGTGTGGAGGGAGATTGCACCGAATCTTGTGTAGTGTCTTGTCTCTTCACATATCTATTCTTTGTGTGCTTTGAACACCCATATCCTCTATGTGCGTGTGAACTAAGATCCGAGTAACAGTGGTATCAGAGCATAGCGTGCATCACTATGGAGAGGCCTAACATTGTTCACTTTGGTGTTTGATCTCTGTTTCATTGTCCATTTTCATTTATGGATTCCAATTCGGATCTCTATCTCAATTTTTGTTTCTGTTTCAATTTTGGATTCCGATTCTGATTTTGATCTTTGTCTCTGTTTCTATTTCTATTTTGGTTTCATTTTTAGTTGCAACGTTTTGTTCTCACACTTGCTTTTCAAAGCTGCCCTCATTGTAACTACTATTTTGAGGTAATGGAAAAACCTATAAATACATGCACTTTGTAATGGAACAAAGTGCATGGGGGGAGATTGCAACTAGTCTTGTGTACTGTCTTGTCTCTTTGCATATCTACTTTTGTGTGTTTTTAGTATCCCTATCCTCTATGTGCTCGTGAACAAAGATCTTGGTAACATACCTGTTAGGGTTTGTTGACACTCAAGGTCATAAGGTGCACGAACACATCAAAGAAGTGAACACACAAGAAGAGGGAGCATGTAGGTCCAAGAAGTATATGTCAAATTTTCATAAGAAACCCCTATAAAGATAGTGATTTTTGTCAGTAAAAACCATTGTAAATATCATTTCACATTTTTGCAGGTCCATTTTTTCAACTCAAGGAGTCCTCAAGCTTGAGAAGTATCAGAAGTATTTACATACCAATTTTCATGATTTTTAGACTTCATTTGGGCCCTCAAATAAGTCCTAGAACATAATTGTTAATTAGGTCAGACAGTAGGTCTAGACAAGGCAAAAATTAATCAAAAAAATATAAAAAGAGCTAGAGAACTCATTTTTGAAGTTAGTCAATTGAGGTTGGCTTGTTAGAGATTGAAGCTTTTGTAATAGAGTTCTTTGGTAATTGAAAGCTTCAATTGTTCCTATCTTTGTTATCTTTCCTTGTGTGTGTGCGTGTGCATGCATGTATATGCTTGTCACTCACATTTGCTCACGATAATTGCTCATGATCTTCATATGCTCCTCACGTTTTTGCGGATTGATAAGTAAAGGAGGTGGTGCTCACACTTGGGCTACACCAAATTTTGGTGCTGAGCTACACCAAATTTTGGTGTTGTTGCCAGGGAGTGTTGCTCGAGGACGAGCATTGTGATGATAAGATCATAGATTTGTGATGTTGAAAAGTAAAAAATAATCATTTTCTATTAATTTTTTGATTTTTTTCTCTACCTTCATCATCAACATCTTCTCCTATCGTCATCTTCATAGAAGTTTTTCATTTTTTGATTGTATATTCCTCATTTTCACCTCATTTCTCATTCATGGGTGTGCAAGAGAGAGAATGGGAAAAAAAGTGTTTGTGTGTACAAGTTTCTATGAATTTTGTGACCCTCTATGCGACATATAGGCCTTGGCACTGAAATTTGAAGTTCCTGCCAAAATTCTTAGAAAATCGTGATTCTGTGGTGAAAATCATGATTTTCAAGAGAATTCAAATATTTATTAAGTATCATGATTTTCTGAGTATTGGAAGTTCCTACCTAAAATCGTTCTCAAAATCGCATTTTTTAGATCATTCTCAAAATCGCGATTCTCAAGTTGTGCTCAAAATTGCTATTTTCTTCTTGTCTCAAAAGCACAACTTTTAGAAAAATGCAATTTTCAGGTCATTCTCAAAATCACGATTTTTAAGTCATTCTCAAAATCACAATTTTTAGGTCATTCTCAAAATTGCGATTCTCAGGTCATTCTCAAAAATATGATTTTCAGGTTGTCTAAGCATCGTGATTCTTAGGTTGTGCTCAAAATCCTGATTTTCATGTTGTCTCCGCATTGTGATTTTCATGTTGTCTCAACATTGCAATTTTAAAATCAAAATCCTGATTTTCGAGTTGTCTCAGCATCACGGTTGTCACTCAAATTTCTGATTTTGAGTTTGTCTAAGCATCACAATTGCCACTCAAAATCGTGATTTTTAGGTTGTTCAGTATCGCGATTTTCACTCAAAATCGTGATTTTTAGGTTGTTTTGCATCGCGAATTTCAATCAAAATCGTATTTTTCAGCATGTCTCATCATCGCAATTTTCAATCAAAATCATGATTTTTGGGTTCTTCAACATCACGATTTTCTCATAACATCCTCTTTGTCTATTTTGACCAATAGGAGCATGTATTGACATAACTTTTTCATCTAAAGCCCGCTTTTTGAGCTCTAGGGTGCTCACGCTTGGGCTACACCAAATTTTGGCACCGTTGCCAGGGAGATTGCACCACCTCCTTTACTTGTCAATCTACAGAGACGTGAGGAGGATATAAAGATCATGAGCGATTGTGATGAGCAAATGTGAGTGATAAGCACATACATGCACCCACACACACACACACACTCACAAAAGGCAAGATAATGAAGATAGGAACAATGGAAGCTTTCAATTACCAAAGAAATCTATTACAAAAGCTTCAATATCTAACAAGCCAACCTCAACTAACTAACTTCACAAATGAGCTCTCTAGCTCTTTCTATAGTTTTTTGACTAGTTTTGACACTATCTAGACCTAGTGTGTGGCCTAGTTAAAAATTAGGTTCCAAGACTTATTTGAGGGCTCAAAGGAAGTCTCAAAAACTATGAAAATTTCTATGTAGATACTTCTAGTACTCCTCAAGCTTGATGACTCCTCAACTTGAACAAAATGGAGTTGCAAAAATGTGAAATGATATTTAAAATGGTTTTTAATGATCAAAATCATTGGTTTTATAGGTTCCAAGACCTAGTGTTCGGCCTAGTTAGAAATTAGGTTCCAAGGTTTATTCGAGGGCTCAAATGAAGTCTAAAAATTATGAAAATTGGTACGTACATACTCCTAGTAGTCCTCAAGCTTAAGGACTCCTTGAATTGAACAAAATGGAGTTGCAAAATGTGAAATGATATTTAAGATGGTTATTAGTGATCAAAATCTTCTAAAAATTTGACATATACTTCTTGGAGCTCCCTACATGCTCCCTCTTCTTTTGTGTCCACTTCTTTGATGTGTTCTCACACCTTGTGCTTAACCTTGAGTGTCAACACGGGTCTATAGAGCACATTTATTTATAGTTTTTTCCATTACATCGAAATAGTGATTACAATGAGGGCAGCTTTGAGAAGCAAGCATGAAAATAAAAAGTTGTTCTCTTTTATAGAGAGCCTTTGTTTTTATTTACATAAGTCATGGTCTACAATGATCCTTATCCTAACCACTACGTTTATATTTGTTTCTAAAAAGAAAAATCTCTTTGTGGGTTTGTTTACAAACTATATAAAATATAAATCTGATTATTGGTGTTCATACTATTCAAAACATCCATGCCCTTTCACACCTTTCAGCCCTCATGAACCTTCAACTTCTATATCAAAATACCAAAAAACATTAATAACTTAATAAATCTCACTCGGATAATTCTTTATACAACACATTCAATAACTGATAAGAGGGTCATTTATCTTTGTACATTCACTTGGTAATACATTCAGTATTGTGTGTTGTGCTCCAAGCTTCTTCTTCTTCTTCTTCTTCTTCTTCTTCTTCTTCTTCTTCTTCTTCTTCTTCTTCTTCTTCTTCTTCTTCTTCTTCTTCTTCTTCTTTCTGCTCTTTGGGTGCTTCTACAGAACTCAAACTCCAAACAATTGGTATCAGAGTAGGTCACCACTTCATCTAGGGCATCAACACCCCTCTAGTCACACTCTCATAATCATATATAGTAGATGCTTGTTTTGTGCATATCTTGAGCTAGACACCTCCAATTGAGGCATTGTAATATCATTACGTAGTCAAGAAAGAGTTCTTGAAGTTTGCTGAAGAGCAAAAATTCAAATTCAGAGGTTATGATCTTTGAAACATCAAAACATAGAGAAACATATTTTCACCACAAGAACCGTAATTGCTTTTGGAGGTTCATTTTGTTGTGAAACTTCTTCGAGAAAGTTTTTTTGGCATGCAAGCTCTTATTTTTAGAGCTTTATGACATTGTCCATGTACGATCACTATGGTAGCTCCTTCGTATGAGAGTAGAGCATGATATTGTCACGTGTTTGGCATGTGAGATGACATTGTGGTATATCTTTTTTGAGATTTATGTCATCACGAGTTTGATGATAGCATTTTCAATGGATGTATAGTGGCATTGTGGTCTATATCTTACTTATACCACTTGGATATGCCTTAGCTTACCGGTTGCACACATTTTACGAGAGTAGATTTTGGATCTTGTTTGGTACTTGTATCTTTGTTTTTCTTTGTAGGTACATGATCCAGATTCGAGAGCCTCACTTGCACATCCGTTTGTCACCTTGATTGGCTATCTATTAGCATGTATTCATTGATTTGATATCTCATTTGCCAGTGTGATTCTTGGAATATATGGATGATGTTTCCCACATGGTTATTTTGGTTCAGAGTCCATTTTACAGAGGAGATGCTGCCAAAATTTTGTTGGCTTTTATGCTAGAAGAGTACTCTAGTAGATCCTTTATGCTTGTGTGATAACTTTGGATCATTGCCTATCTCCTTTCACTTGGACTTGGTCACAGGTTATTCGTGATAAATTATACCATCTTGCAGGATTCATTCTTGAGTGGGAGGTGTATCACCATTGTATTGGTGTGTATTGCCATCAATTTTTGGCATATATATTTGCCACTATCTTTGGTTGGATCAATGATAGGTGTTGACAGGCTAGTCATTGTTCTTTCATTACTGGCTATCTTGTTTGATTGCTCAGTTTATAAGGGATACTCTATCAATTTTTTTTTGGAAGTCTTTCACATCTACTTGGTTAGTTTGGAGACTTGGTGGGCAGGTTTATGCTCATGGTTTTATGTGCATGTTAGATGCATGGTTATGTGACATGTGCTTCATATGGTTTTCTTCTCCAGTGAGACATATGTGATGTGAGTTATGCATATGGATATACATATGTGATCCTATTGGTGATAGAGTAATGTTTCTAGTCTCTTATTACATTTCTAGTCTCTTTGATTGCTAGCATGGTATCTTCTTGATTTGATGGCACTGACTTTCTGAGATGGAAAGATCAGATGTGGCATACATTGGTTTGTCTAGGGTTACACATGTATGTGCATAGAGATGCATAGAGGCCTTGTGACATACTTGACCATGTATGGATGGATATGGATGCATTGGCCAACTCCACTATTCGATTATAGCTTGTGATTCTATATATGAGTTTATTATGTATGAGATGAGTAATGCATTATGACAGAGACTACAAGATATGTATGGGAGTCCATTGACTCATGTGAGACATAGATCACATCGATAGCTTTGATGTTGGCATTGTGGTCTTGAGGGCCATACTCAATGACGTTGCTTTAGGTGGATACGATGACGACATCAGAGATATGCACGTGATGCAGGTCAGGTAGTGGTTTCAAGAGAGTCTATGTCAAACAATTATGCTAGCAATGGTGATATCACTTTCTCCTATTGTTCATCTCAGGATTTCTCTTGTTCATTGGATAGCACACATATGGCTTGGTTGCTTGATGCATTAGCCATTTTTCATGTTACACCACATCGTGAGTGGTTTTGTCGATTCTCAGGCAAGAGTCATGGATGTGTGTACATGTCGGATGGTACAACATATGACATTGAGGGTAGAGATGTATGCCTTATGTTACCTAGTGGAGCATTACTTATACTTAGACATGTATGTTATGTGCCTTCATTCTCTATGAGCTTGAATTTAGTTAGCCAGTTACAAGAGAGTAGATGTTATGCACTCCTTGATGAGCATCATTTTCAATTACAATTTGGACAGCTTATGCTTATGAGAGGTGTTAGGATTGGGCACATGTATCCACTGCAGGTACTTCATGTGAGAGACAATCTCGTCTCAGTGGGAGTTCATTTTTATGTGCGATGTGAGACTCATCATGTATCATTTTGTCTACCTATCCATAGACCTATTGACATTCATGATGCACATGTATGGCATGATTCAGATGCTTAGAT
The DNA here is from genome assembly GCA_020310875.1 of Ceratopteris richardii. Lineage (NCBI taxonomy): Eukaryota > Viridiplantae > Streptophyta > Polypodiopsida > Polypodiales > Pteridaceae > Ceratopteris > Ceratopteris richardii. The sequence goes on along the minus strand of CM035441.1, from coordinate 55,068,071 downwards.
GGATGCACATGTAGAGCATGTTTTGGATGCTCGTGATGCTTATGTAGAGAGCATGTTTTGGATGCTCATGATGCTTACTTATGTAGAATATGATTTTTTTGATCATATGGATGCTTATGTGGAGCATGATTTGGATGATTAGCTGGATGATTTAGAGCATGATATGGATGTTCATGTAGATGATTATGATAATACTTAGTTAGAATATGATCATTAGTTTGATCTTGGTGTTGATGTTGTGGAGTTAGCTCATATGGAGCATGATGATACACTTGATGTGGTAGAGCAGGATAACTCTTATGGTACACAGTGTATGCCATAGCATATTAGCTCTCAGGGTGCACAACTAGACACATCGTTGATTGAGAGGATGACTGATTTAGATGTTGATGATTCAACGATCATGCAATCATTCTTGGATTCACTCATGCTAGATGTTGACATAAATATGTCAATACATGTTGGTGTTGACGATGGTGCTTTGGATGCCTTGGATATAGGCATGGCTGACATACTTAGGTTAGCCAGGATAGTGCAGGTTTTGTCAACATTCGAGAGCCTGATGTACGAGTTTTTATGCTCGAGACCAGATATTGCAGTTGCTATTGGAGCATTTACACTTGGAGTTGTCAGTCGTTCAATGATTGACACATGCATAGAGCAAGTGGGAGCTTTGCAGGAACTTCACTAGTTCTTGCATCAAGCATATGTGAGCTTGACTCTTGTCGATATGAGTTTAGAGTAGTTTGAGGTGCATGAATACACATTGTTTGAGGCAGTTGATGTAGGCTAATTGGTATGGGAGATCTGGACTCTTCCTGTACATTATTGTATAGTCCTACATCATTCTTTGTATATGTTACCACTTACGATCACATTGACCCTTAAAGTGGGAGATTGTTGGGGATGTAAGGATCATGTGACCTTACCCCTATATTCATATATATACATTATTTGTAGAGCATTACCTCACGAGAGATCATTATGTGGGTTTCGATGCTCCCACGCATGTGTGCACATCTCTCCTCTCCTCTCTCTCTCTCTCTCTCTCTCTCTCCATCTCCTCCTTGCTTCTCTTATTCAACACACCAAACCCGTTTAGAATAGAAATTCACCTTTTTGTGTCAAAGATATATACAGGTTTTGCTTCACCAGTATAAGCATCTCAAAGTCTGCTACAGGTTTATTAGAACTTGTTCGGGTAGTTTTGTTCAACTTTTTCAGATACAATCATTTTTTTGCATTAGGGTACTTTCGTTAGTGGCCATGGCTGAAAATAGTGATGTATTTTATATGTTGGCTGGTGAGGATAAGTTGGATGGTATAAATTACTCATTATGGGCTTATATGATGCGTCATGTATTGGTTGCAAAAGGATTGTGGAATATTGTGCAAGGTTTTGAAATATGTCCTATTACACCTGCAACTGCAGTTATTGAAGTTGATGCAGAAGGCATCGAAGATGATGATATTCTTTAGGTTCCTGTTTGTGCTGTGATTCTTGTTGTACCTACTGTAGAGCAACTTCATTGAGATGGCAAAGATGCTCACGCACATGCATTGATAGCCTTGTCTATCAAACGTGCCATTATTCCTCACATTTGCTCTTGCAGAATAGCTAAGGATGCTTGGGATACACTTACCACTTTGTACCAGGCAAGGAATAAGGCTCATGTTGCTTACCTCCCAAAATAGTGGAGATTGAGCACATGAACGAAGGAGATTCCATGGACAATTTTCTGACAAAGATCAAAGATTTGAAGGAATAATGATTCTTGTTGATGAAGTCTTACTTGACAATTCACTTGTGTAGACTCTTTTGAATGGTCTTCCTGATTCATATCAGAGTTTTGCTTCTACTCTTTGTTTGATGATGAAAGGCAATCCAAATGCCTTAACATTAGAGGAGTTAGTCTCTCTTCTGTTGCACGAAGATCAGTCTAGGCAGAACAGGTCCATTATGTGTGTTACTAATCAAGCTTTCCTAGCTAGTCAGAAGGGCAAATGAAAATGGAGTTCATCTACTAGTAAGCAACAATCTGCTAATTCTTCACACTCAAAGAAGGATGACGATAAGAAAATAAAAAAGTAGAAATCATTTTGCAACTACTGTAAAGAAAATGATCATGTTATTAAGAATTGTCCAAAATTGATTGCAAAAGAGGCAAAGAAAAAGAGACTGGAATGGTTGTTGCAGAGGCCTCTACACCAAAAACAAAGTCTGCTAATCTTGTGCAGAATGAAGAATGGGCATTTACTACTATTTGCAGTTTTAACCCATCTTCTCATGAGCAGAGTATGTCTGCAGTAGACTAAGATGTTTGGTACTTTGATAGTGGGGCAACCAAGCATATTGCCCTACAGTATAGTTTCTTCACTTCACTCGAGCCTGCCCCTACAAGGGATACTGTCACAGGCACCAATAACTCCTCTTATCCTGTCATGGGAGTTGGTAAGATGATTCTGACTATTGCTGATGGTAGTTCTTTTACATTTTCGAATGCTTTATTTGTGTCAGGGATCAAGAAAAATCTGTTATCAATTTCAACATTAGCCAAGATTGGCTTGGTTGTGAAATTTGTTGATGACAGTTGTATAGTTCATGCTCTATCAAATGGAAATGTGATTATTGCTTATGGAATTTTATGTCGTGAGCTGTGTAAGCTCATAGACTATGAAAAATCTTTAAATGATTCAGCATATGCTATACATGATTCTTAGGCTATCTCAGATGCAAAGCTTTGGCATGCACGCTTTGGTCATCTGAATTTTGCTAGTTTGTTATGCCTATAGAAATTTGAAATGGTGTCCTCTCTGTCCAAACTTGAGGCACCTGGTAAACATGTCTGTTAAGGCTGTATTTTAGGCAAAATGCAATGTTTCACATTTCCAAAAGATGGTTCAGTCTGAACTACTCAGAAATTGCAGCTTGTTCACAGTGATGTGTGTGGTCCTATGCAGACATGCTCTTTTGGAAACTATTTTTACTTTGACACTTTCGTTGATGATTTTTCGAGGCATGCATGGGTATATCCATTGAAATCAAAGTCCGAAGTGTTTATGTGCTTCAAACAATTTTTGGTTTTAACTGAAAATCTATCAGCATATAAAATGGGCACCCTCCATTCTTATCAAGGGGGGAATATATGTCTATCCCACATTTTGGTTGAACGTGGGATAAAACACCAGTGTACAGTGCCATATACACCTCAAGAGAATGGAGTTGCTGAACGAAAGAACAAGTCACTCATGGAGATGGTGAGGTGTAGGGTCAAGAGTCAAGCTTTACCACAGTTTCTAGCTTGAGGTTGTTATGTGTGCAACATATGTACTTAACAGGTGTCCCACTAAAGCATTGCAGTCTATCACTCCATATGAGGCTTGGCATGGTCACAAGCCATCTATTGCTCATGTGCATGTTTGAAGTTGTCTTGCATATGCATAGTGCCTGAACAACATCACAGAAAATTGGATGATAAAGGAGTGAAATGAATTTTTGTTGGATACAATTCTGAAAGCAAAGGATATTGTTTGTATCATCTACAGACTAAATGCATTTTGGTTAGTTTTGATGTTGTTTTTTATTGGAGTTAGACATTTGCAGAATCACGCAAACAACACAAGGAAGAAGAAGAAGAGGCGTGGAGCAAAACACACAATACTGAATGTATTACCACTAGAATGTACAAAGATAAGTGACCCGTTAGGGCAATAGACATATATACAAGCCGGGGGAAGAAAACCTCCTAAAGAGGGAAAAAAGTGCCCCAGTGGTCCTAGTGTGTTCGCACACATCACTGCCTAAATATATCAACAAATTCCCCCTGGGAGTGATGCAGTGAACAAGGAGCTGGCACTCAACTATAAGGAAGTGCCAACCTATGTGGAAATCACTCCACAAAAGGAAGTAAGCCCAAAGCTTTGCGGAAAGCTTCAAACTTCTCCCTATGCAGAGCCTTTGTGAAAAGGTCTACAATGTTCTCTTGCGTGGGAACATATGTCAAGCTGATCTCTCTAGCAGAGAACCTCTCCCTGACATAATGATAATGCACCTCAATGTCCTTAGCATTAGCATGGAACATAGGGTTCCTCGCAACTACCAATGCGCTCTGACTGTCGGTGAAGATGGTGGTGGCAGAAGACTAACCAACACCCTATGGCCTTATTGCTAGGAGGCAAGTCACATAAAGGCCAATTACCATTCTTCATTATAACATCATATTTAGATTACATAGAAGCCATCCAATTTTTAGAATTTTGTGCTTCATCAAATGAAATAGGCTCATTCTCATCACAGAGACTAGAGGCACCCATAGCATAGCAATTTGATGCAAAAGAGGCACTATGAGAGCCTGATCAAGTATGATATGATAGAGATGCATCTAATTTGCTATCACGCAAAGTGTGCACCAGTCATTTTGGCATAGTTTTTGCCTCCTTAATATCAGCTCTCTCATCAACAAGTGCATCATGTAAATCTGCATCAGAAATGGAATGATCTACATCATCACATGAAACTTGCAAAGGCTGAGAGGTTGCCTCATTAGGACCAGCACTAGACTATCCACCTATAAAAAGAGGCAACAAAGTATCATACATGTCTTTGGAGCTAACTGATGTCTCCTTAATACATGAAAGTAACAAGTGAATAGCATCTTCCACAAAAACAACATCACGGCTAACCAAAATGCATTTAGTCTATGCATGATACAAACGATAGCCTTTGCTTTCAGAACTGTACCCAACAAAAATACATTTTACTGCTTTATCATCCAATTTCCTGCAATGTTGCTCACGCACTAATGCATATGCCAGACAACCAAAAACACGCAGGTGAGCAATAGATGGCTTACGATCATTTTCAAGCCTCATATGGAGTGATGAATGCAATGATTTAGTGGGACACCTATTAAGTACATATGCTGCACACATGACAACCTCAAGCTAGAAATTGTGTAGTAAAGCTTGACTCTTGACCAGACACCTCGCCATCTCCATGAGTGACCTATTCTTCTATTTAGCAACTCCATTCTATTGAGGTGTATACGACACTATACATTGATGTTTTATCCCATGTTCAGCCAAAAATGCATTAAATTCAAAAGAGATGTAATCCCCCCCTCGATCAAAACGGTTGGTGCCTATTTTATATTCTAACAAATTTTTAGCCAAAACCAAAAACTGTTTGAAGCACGTAAATACTTCAGACTTTGCCTTCAATGGATGTACCCATGCATGCCTGGAAAAATCGTTGATGGAAGTCATAAAGTAAAGATAGCTTCCAAAAGAGGGTGTCTGCATAGGACCATAGACATCATTGTGAACAAGCTCCAATTTCTGAATAGCTCAAACTGAACCATCTTTTGGAAAGGAGGAACACTGCATTTTGCCCAAAATACAACCTTCACAGACATGTTTATTGGGTGCCTCAAGTTTGGGCAAAGAGGACATCATTTCAGATTTTTGCAGGTGTAGCAAACTAGCAAAATTCAGATGACCAAAGCGTGCATGCCAAAGCTTTGCATCTGACATAGCCTGAGAATCATGTACTACACATGCTGAATCATTCACATATTTTTCATAGTCTATGAGCTTATACAACCACGACATAAAATTCCAGAAACAATAATCACGTCACCATTTGACAAATCATGAAGTGTACACCTGTCATCAACAAATTTCACAACCAAGTCAATCTTGGCTAGAACCAAAACTGATAACAGATTCTTCTTGATCCCTGGCACAAATAAAGCATCTGACAAAGTTAAAGAACTACCATCAATAGTAATCAAAATGATCTTCCCAATTCCCATGACAGGATAAGAGGAGTTGTTCATGCATGTGACAGTTTTCCTTGTAGGGCAGGCTCGAGTGAAATGAAGAAACTGCATTATGATGTAATATGTCTGGTTGCCCACTATCAAAATACCAAACATCTGAGTCTACGACAAACATACATTGCTCATGAGAAGATGGGTCAAAACTGTAAACAATAGTAAATACCCATTCTTCATTTTGCACAAGATTATCAGACTCTATTTTTGGTGTAGAGGCCTCTGCAACAACTATTCCGGCCTCTTTCTGCTTTGCCTCTTTAGGAGCCAGTTTTTGATAGCTCTTAATAACATGATCATATAGTATTTGCAAAAAAAAAATTCTCTTTTAATTTCTTCTCATCTTTGTCTTCCTTCTTCGAATGTGCAGCATTTGCAGATTTCTGCTTACTAGTAGAATAGCTCCATTTACCTTTGCCCTTTTGACTAGCCAGGAAAGCTTCATCTGCAACACACATAATAGATGTGTCCTACCTAGAATGATCTTCCTGCAACAAAACAAAAATTAACCCTTCAAACGTTAAGGCATTTGGAAATCCTTTCATCATCAAACAAAGAGTAGAAGCAAAACTCTGATATGAGTCGGGAAGACCATTCAGAACAGTCTGTACAAGTGAACTGTCAGGAAGGACTTCATTAGCAGAAATCAATTGTTCCTTCAAATCCTTGATCTTTGTTAGAAAACTATCCATAGAATCACCTTCATTCATATGCTCACTCTCCAACTATTTTCACAGGTAAGCAACATGAGCCTCATTCCTAACCTGGTACAATGTGGTTAGTGTATCCCAAGCATCCTTAGCTATTTTGCAAGAGTGAATGTGAGGAATAATGGCATGTTTGACAGACAAGGCTATCAATGCATATGTCTGAGCATCTCTAACATCCCAATGAATTTGCTCTATATTAGGTGCAGCAGTAACTGTAGCATGAACAGGAATCTGTAGAATATCACCATCTTCGATGCCATCAAGATCAGCTTGAGTACCTATATTTGCAGGTGTAAAAGGATGTTTTCAACACCCTACACAATATTCAACAATCCTTTTGCAACCAATACATGATGCATCATATAATCCCATAATGGATAATTCGTACCATCCAGCTTATCCTCAAGAACCAACATACAGAATACATCACTACTTTTCGCCATGGCCACTGAATAAAATATCGTGATGCAAAAAATTGACTATATCTCAAAAAATTGAACAGAACTACCCTATCAAGTTCTGTTAAGCTTATAGCAGACTTCAAGATGCTTATACTGTCGAGACGAAACTTGTATATATCTTTGGCACAAAAAGATGAAATAGCCTAAACAAGCACTATGATAGTGAGTTCGAAGGCCGAAACGAGCTGAGATCATGATTTCAGCACCACAAAGCAAAGCAGTTCTGATCTCCTAATCACCTTGAGTATGCACACCAAATTCTGTGCAATTCTGAGAGTGTGATTGGAAGAGTGTCGATGATGCCCTAGATGAAGCGGTGACCTGCTCTGATACCAATTCTTGGAGTTAGATGTTTGCAAAAGCACGCGAACAACACAAGGAAGAAGAATAAGCTTGGAGCACAACACACAATACTGAATGTATTACTAGTAGAATGTACAAAGATAAGTAACATGTTAGGCCAATAGAAATATATACAATTCGGGGAAAAAAAACCTCCTAAAGAGGGAAAAAAGTGCCCCAGTGGTCCTAGTGTGTTCACACACATCACTGCCTAAATATATCAACATTTTTGTGGAAGATGCTATTTAGCCATCTTTCATATACTAATGAGACATCAATTAGCTCCAAAGACATGTATGACACTTTGCTTCCTCTTTTTATAGGTGGATAGTCTAGTGCTGGTCCTAATGAGGCAACTTCTTAGCCTTTATATTTTTCATGTGATGATGTAGAGCATTCCAATTCTGATGTAGATTTACATGATGCACTTGTTGATGACAGAGCTGATATTGAGGAAGCAAAATCTATGCCAAAATGGTTGGTGCAGACTTTGCATGACAACAAATTAGATGCACCTCTATCATATCATACTCATTCTGGCTCTCATAGTGCTTCTTTTGCATGAGATTGCTATGCTATGGGTGCCTCTAGTCTTTGTGATGAGAATGAGCCCGTTTCATTTGATGAAGCAAAAAATTCTAAAAATTGGATGGCTGTTATGCAATCACAATATGATGCTATGATGAAAAATGGTACCTAACTTTTATGTGACTTGCCTCTTGGAAAGAAGGCCATTGGCACTAAGTGGGTATACAAGTTGAAGCGTAAGCCTGATGGAACAGTTGACAGGTATAAACCGAGACTTGTTGCAAAGGGTTATGCTCAGGAAAGAGGCATTGATTATGATGAAACCTTTGCTGCAACTTTCTGAATGACTACTGCTCATAGCATTTGTGCACTTGTAGCTCATCGTGGTTAGAATGTACATTAGTTGGACATTAAAACTACAGTTTTGAATGGTGATTTGCATGAAGAAGTGTATGTTTTTTAGCCCCATGACTTCGTGCAGAAAGGGCATGAAAACCAAGTGTGCACGTTGAAAAAGGCATTATATGGTTTGAAGCAAGCACCATGTGCTTGATATGAAAATATACATGCCTATCTGATTGCACATGGTTTTGAGAACAGTCCAACTAAGAGCACCTTATATGTTAAGCATGTCAATGATGTGCTTCTGATCATTGTTGCCTATGTTGATGACATGCTGCTCACTAGTCCTCATGAGAAGCATATTGTTGATTTTAAGGTTGATTTGCATGCCTCATTTGAGATGTCAGATTTGGGGCACTTGCACCATTATTTGGGAATTCAATTTATGCAAGTTGATGGTGGATTAGATTTGTGTCAAAAAAAATATATTGACACATTATTGTAGCATTTTGGCCTTGAAGACTACAAACCTATTGCCACTCCTATGGAGACGGGTTTACAATTGAGTCTTCATGATGCTGGAGATGCATTTGATGTTGTTCTCTATCAGTAGGCTATTGGATGCTTGATTTACGTATGCATTACTCGGCTAGATATTCAATTTGCTATCTCACAGATGGGCACGTTTATGCATTGCCCAAGTGTCAAGCATTGGCAAGTGGTTAAGTGCATCTTTTGTTACTTGAGTGGTACACAACTACTTGGATTGTTTTATCCCAAGGGTACTGGAATTGGGTGGGTTGCTATATACTCATGCGTCCACTAGAGGTTTTTGCTTCATGCTTGGTGGCTCATGCATATCGTGGTTGAGCAAGAAGCAGCCTACTGTGGCCACTTCCAATTGTGAGGCTGAGTATAGGGAAACTTTCACTGTTGAGTGTGTGTGGCTCAGACGCCTTATGGCTGATTTAGGTATTGGTTAGTCTTCTGCCACCACCATCTTCACTGTCAGTCAGAGTGCATTGGCAGTTGCAAGGAACCCTATGTCGCATTAAGCACATTGAGGTGCACTATCATTATGTCAGGGAGATGTTCTTTGTTGGACAGATCAGTCACATCTGCTCCTGCAAAATAGCAAAGGATGCTTGGGATATACTTAGCACGTCATACTAGACAAGGAATGAGGCTCCCATTGCTTACCTCCGAAAATAGTTGGAGAGTGAGCACATGAATAAAGGAGATTCCATGGATTGTTTTTTGATAAAGATAAAAGATTCAAAGGAGCAATTGATTTCTAATGATGAACTCTTGCTTGACAGTTCACTTGTGTAGACTTATTTAAATGGTCTTCTAGATTCATACCAAAGGTATGCTTATACTCTTTAATTGATGATGCAAGGCAATCCAAATGCCTTAACATTTGAGAAGTTAGTCTCTATTCTGTTGCACGAAGATCAGTCTAGGTAAAACATATCCATTATGCATGTTGTAGATCAAGATTTCTTGGCTAGTGAGAAGTGCAAAGGTAAATGGAGCTCATCTACTAGTAAGCAGAAATCTGCTAATTCTACACAATCAAAAAAGGATGACAAAGACGAGAAGAAAATAGAAAAGCAAAAATCATTTTGCAAATATTGTAAAGGAAATGATCATGTCATAAAGAGTTGTCCCAAATTGCTTACAAAAGAGGCAAAGAAAATATAGGCTAGAATGGTTGTTGGTGAGCCCTCTACACCCAAATCAGAGTCTACAAATCTTGTGCAGAATGAAGAATGGGCATTTACTAATGTTTGAAATTATGACCCATCTTCTCATGAACAATGTACGTCTATAGTAGACTCAGATGTTTGGTACTTTGATAGTAGGGCAACCAAACATATTACCTCACAGTGCAGTTTCTTCACTTGACTTGAGCTTGCCCCTACAGGGAATACTGTCACATGTGTTGGAGATAGATGTCTGTGGAAGCACGCAAACAACACAAGGAAGAAGAAGAAGCTTGGAGCACAAACACACAATACTGAATGTACTACTAGAGAATGTACAAAGATAAGTAGCCCAATAGGGCAACATGCGTATATACAGGCCGGTGGAAAAAAAACCTCCTAAAGAGGGAAAAAAGTGCCCCGATGGTCCTAGTGTGTTCACACACATCACTACTTAAATATATCAACAAATCCCCCCTGGGAGTGATGCGGTGAACAAAGAGCTGGCACTCATGTATAAGGAAGTTCCAAGCTATGTGGAAATCACTCCACAAAAGGAAGTAAGCCCAAAGCTTTGCGGAAAGCTTCAAACTTCTCCCTAGGCAGAGCCTTCGTGAAAAGGTCTGCGATGTTCTCTTGCGTGGGCACATATGCCAAGCTGATCTCCCCAGTAGAGAACCTCTCCCTAAAATAGTGATAATGCACCTCAATGTGCTTAGTGCGAGCATGGAACACAGGGTTCCTTGCAACTGCCAATGCGCTCTGACTGTCATTGAAGATGGTGGTGGCAGAATTCTGACCAACACCCAAATCAGCCATAAGGCATCTGAGCCACACACACTCAACAGTAGCTGTGAAAGCTGCCCTATACTCAGCCTCACAACTAGAAGGGGCCACAGTAGGTTGCCTCTTGCTCAACCAAGATATACATGAGCTACCAAGCATGAAGCAAAAACCACTGGTGGACACACGAGTGTCATAGCAACCAGCCCAATCTGAGTTAGAAAAAGCATGCAAATCTAGCAGTAGTGATCCCCCCTTGGGATAAAACAACCCAAGTAGCCAAGTACCACTCAAGTAGCGAAAGATGCGCTTAACCGCTTTCCAATGTGTGACTCCTGGGCAATACATAAACTTGCTCATCTGTGAGACAACAAACTGAATATCTGGCCGAGTAATGCATAAGTAGATCAAGCATCCAACAGTCTGCTGATAGAGAATAGCATCAAATGCATCTCCAGCATCATGAAGACTCAATCATAAACCTATCTCCATAGGAGTGGCAATAGGCTTACAGTCTTCAAGGCCAAAACGCTGCAATAATGTGTCCATATATTTCGTTTGACACAAAGCCATTCCACCATCAACTTGCATAAACTGAATGCCCAAGTAGTGATGCAAATGCCCCAAATCAGACATCTCAAATGAGGCATGCAAATCAGCCTTGAAATCAGCAATATGCTTCTCAATAGGACCAGTGAGCAGCATGTCGTCAACATAGAAAACAATGATCACAAGCACATCATTAGCACGCTTAACATATAAGGTGCTTTTAGTTGGACTGTTCTCAAAACCATGTGCAACCAGATAGGCATGTATCTTCTCATAACAAGCACGTTGTGCTTGCTTTAAACCATATAATGCCTTCTTTAACCTGCACACCTGGTTTTCATGCCCTTTCTGCACAAAGCCACGGGGCTGAAAAACATACACTTCTTCATGCAAGTCACCATTCAGAAATGTTGTTTTAATGTCCAACTGATGTACATTCCAACCATGATGGGCTGCAAGTGCACAAATGCTCCGAACAGTAGTCATACGGCATGTAGGTGCAAAGGTCTCATCAAAATCAATGCCTCTTTCCTGCGCATAACCCTTTGCAACAAGCCTAGCCTTATACCTATCAACTGTACCATCAAGTTTATGCTTTAGCTTGTATACCCACTTAGTGCCAATGGCCTTCTTGCCAGGAGGCAAGTCACATAAAGACCATGTACCATTCTTCATTATAGCATCATATTCAGATTGCATGGCAGCCATCCAATTTTCTGAATATTGTGCTTCATCAAAAGAAACAGGCTCATTCTCATCACAGAGACTAGACGCAGCCATAGCATAGCAATCTGATGCAAAGGAGGCACTGCGAGAGCCTGAATGAGTACGATATGACAAAGGTGCATCTAATTTGTTGTCATGCAAAGTCTGCACCAGCCATTTTGGCATAGTTTTTGCCTGCTCAATATCAGCTCTCTCATCAACAAGTGCATCATGGAAATTTGCATCAGAAATGGAATGATCTGCATCATCATATGAAACCTGCAAAGGCTGAGAAGTTGCCTCATTAGGACCAGCACTAGATTGTCCACCTGTAAAAAGAGGCATCAAAGTATCATACATGTCTTTAGAGCTAACAGATGTTTCCTTAGTACATGAAAGCAATGGCTCAATAGCATCTTCCACAAATACAACATCATGGCTAACTAGAATGCATTTAGTCTGTGGATGATACAGACGATAGCCTTTACTTTCAGAACTGTACCCAACAAAAATACATTTTACTGCCTTATCATCCAATTTTTTGTGATGTTGTTCAAGCACTAGTGCATATGCCAAACAACCAAATACACGCAGATGAGAAACAGATGGATTGCGGTCATGCCAAGCCTCATATGGAGTGATAGACTGCAGCACTTTAGTGGGACACTTGTTCAGTACATGACAGCCTCAAGCCAGAAACTATGTGGTAAAGCCTGACTCTTGACCATGCACCTCGCCATTTCCATGAGTGACCTGTTCTTTCATTCAGCAACTCCATTCTGTTGAGGTGTATACGGCACTATACACTGGTGTTTTATCCCACGTTCAGCCAGAAATGCATTAAAATTAGAAGACATATATTCCCCCCCTCGATCAGAACAGAGGGTGCCCATTTTACATGCTGACAGATTTTCAGCCAAAACCAAAAACTGTTTAAAGCACATGAACACTTCGGACTTTTCTTTGAGTGGATATACCCATGCATGCCTGGAAAAATCATCAATGAAAGTCAGGAAGTAAAGGTAATTTCCAAAAGAGGGTGTCTGCGTAGGACCATAGACATCACTATGTACAAGCTGCAATTTCTGCGTAGCCCGAACTGAACCATCTTTTGGAAAGGAGGAACACTGCATTTTGCCCAAAATACAGACTTCACATACATGTTTTCCAGGTGCCTCAAGTTTGGGCAAAGAGGACACCATTTCAGATTTATGCAGGCGTAGCAAACTAGCAAAATTCAGATGACCAAAGCGTGCATGCCAAAGCTTTGCATCTGACATAGCCTGAGAATCATTTACTGCACATGCCAAATCATTTTCAGATCTTTCATAGTCTATGAGCTTATACAGCCCACGACATAAAATGCCAGAAGCAATAATCACATCGCCATTTGAAAGATCATGAATTGTACACCTGTCATCAACAAATTTCACAACCAAGCCAATCTTGGCTAATGCAGAAACTGATAACAGGTTCCTTTTGATCCCTGGCATAAATAAAGCATCTGAAAAAGTGAAAGAACTACCATCAGCAGTAGTCAAAATGATCTTACCAACTCCCACAACAGGATAAGAGGAGTTGTTGGCGCATGTAACAGTATTCCCTGTAGGGGCAGGCTCGAGTGAAGAGAAGAAACTACGTTGCGAGGTAATATGTTTGGTTGCCCCACTGTCAAAATACCAAACATCTGAGTCTACTACAGACATGCACTGATCATGAGAAGATGGATCAAAACTGCAGACAGTAGTAAAAGCCGATTCTTCTTCCTGCACAAGATTTGTAGACTCTGTTTTTGGCGTAGAGGCCTCTGCAACAACCATTTCAGCCTCTTTCTTCTTTACCTCTTTAGCAGCCAGTTTTGGACAGTTCTTTATGATATGATCATTCCCTTTACAGTACTTACAAAACAATTTCTGCTTTTCTGATTACTTCTCATCTTTATCTTCCTTCTTCGAATATGCAGAATTAGCAGATTTTTGCTTACTAGTTGAAGAGCTCCATTTTCCTTTGCCCTTCTGACTAGCCAGGAAAGCTTGATCTGCAACTCACATAATGGACCTGTTTTGCCTGGACTGATCTTCTTGCAATAGAATAGAGACTAACTTCTCAAATGATAAGGCATTTGGATTGCCTTTCATCATCAACCGAAGAGTAGAAGCAAAACTCTTATATGAATCAGGAAGACCATTCAGAACGGTCTGCACAAGTGAGCTATCTAGTATAACCTCATTAGTAGAAATCAACTGTTCCTTCAAGTCTTTGATCTTTGTTAGGAAACTGTCCATAGAATCACCTTCATTCATGTGCTCACTCTCCAATTGTTTTCGGAGGTAAGCAACACGAGCCTCATTGTTAGCTTGGTACAATGTGGTAAGTGTATCCCAAGCATCCTTAGCTATTCTGCAAGAGCGAATGTGAGGAATAATGGCACGTTTGACAGACAAAGCTATCAATGCATGTGCCTGGGCATCTCTGCCATCCCAGCGAATCTGCTCTGCAGTAGGTGCAGTAGAAACAGCAGCATGAACAGGAATCTACGGAATATCATCTTCGACACCATCTTCATCAGGTCCAGCACCAAAATTCGTGCGATTCTGAGACTGCAAAACGGAGGAGTGTCGACGACGCCTAGATGAAGCGACGACCTGCTCTGATACCAATTGTTGGAGATAGATGTCTATGGAAGCATGCGAACAGCACAAGGAAGAAGAAGAAGAAGCTTGGAGCACAAACACACAATACTGAATGTATTACTAGAGAATGTACAAAGATAAGTAGCCCATTAGGGCAATAGGCATATATACAGGCCGAGGGAAAAAAAACCTCCTAAAGAGGGAGAAAAGTGCCCCGGCGGTCCTAGTGTGTTCACACACATCACTACCTAAATATATCAAGAACATGTGCCAACAACTCCTCTTATCCCATCACGGGAGTTGGTAAGATCATTCTAACTATTGTTGATGGTAGTTCTTTTACATTGTCAGATGCTTTATTTGTGCCAAGGATCAAGAAAAATCTGTCATCAATTTCAGCATTAGCCAAGATCGGGTTGGTTGTGAAATTTATTGATAGCAGATGTAGACTTCATGATTTTTCAAATTGCGACCTCATTATTGTTTCTAGCATTTTATGTCATGGGCTATATAAGTTCATAGATTATGCAAAATTTGTGAATGATTCAACATGTGTAGTTCAAGATTCTCATGCTATGTCATATGCAAATCTTTGGCATGCATGCTTTGCTCATCTGGATTTTCCTAGTTTGATACACCTACAGAAATTTGAAATGGTGTCTTCTTTGCCCAAACTTGAGGCACCTGGTAAATATGGCTATGATGGCTATATTTTGGGCAAAATACAACATTCCTCCTTCTTAAAGGATGGTTCAATATGAGCTACTCAAAAATTATAGATTGGTTCACAATGATGTTTGTGGTCTTATGCAAACACCTTCTTTTGGGAACTACCTTTACTTCGTGAATGTCAATGACAATTTTTCTAGGCATGCATGGGTATATCCATTGAAAGCAAAGTTTGAAGTGTTTATGTTCTTCAAACCGTTTCTCATTTTGATTGAAAATCTTTGAGCATGTAAAATGGGAACCCTCCATTGTGATCGAGGGAGGGAATATATATCTTCTGATTTTAATGCATTTCTAGTTGAACATGGGATAACACATCAATGTATAGTGATGTATGCACCTCAATAGAATAGAGTTGCGAAAAGGAAGAACAATTCACTCATGTAGATGGGGAAGTGTATAGTCAAGAGTTAGGATTTACCACATAGTTTCTAGCTTGAGGCTGTTATGTGTGCAACATATGTACTTAATATAGGTGTCCCACTAAAGCATTATAGTATATCACTCCATATGAGGCTTGGCATGGTTGCTGCTCATCTATGTGTCTTTGGTTCTCTGGCATATGCATTAGTGCATGAACAAAAACATATGAAATTGGATGATAAAGGAGTGAAATGAATTTCTGTTGGGTACAATTCTGAAAGCAAAGACTATCGCCTATATCATCCACAAACTAAATGCATTTTGGTTGGCCATGATGTTTTTGTGAAAGATGCAATTCAGCCATTACTTTCATGTACTAAGGAGACATCAATTAGCTTCAAAGATGTGTATGACACTTTGTTGCCTCTTTTTACAGGTGGACAATCTAATGCTAGTCCAAATGAGGCAATTTCTCAGCCTTTGGAGGTTCCACATTGTAATGAACTATAGGAGATTTGAACTCACAACCTCCTGGTTATGAATGTGATGGGCTAACCACTTGCCCCAAAAGCCATGATTGAGGATTGCTTCCTAATCCTCTCTCTTAGGATGTAGTTCAACCATTTCGTATCTTTCAAGGGTGTGTTTCAACCGTCTCTTACCTATCACATTATTACATTCTTCCCCCCTTAGTTGATCATTTTCCTCAATGATCTACTCATGTATCCCTCTAGCCTCGATCATTTTCCTCAATGTTCGGTATCTTGAACATTCAATCAAGTGTCACCCAAGGTTTCCCAAGGACTTCACGTTGATATGTATACAAAGTGATGTGTGTGAACACACTAGGACCACTTGGTATTTTTTTCCCTCTTTAAGAGGTTTTTTCCCCTCGACTTGTATGTATGCCTATAAGCCTAATGGGTCACTTATCTTTGTACATTCTCTTGGTAATACATTTAGTATTGTGTGTTTTGATCCAAGCTTCTTCTTCTTCCCTGTGCTGTTCGCGTGCTTTCACAAACCTCAAACTCCAATAATTGGTATCAAAGCAGGTCATTGCTTGTTGGCTTCTTGGGGTGTCCCATAATTTCCTTGGTGCATAGGCACCCCTCTAGTACTCATAAAAATATCCTATTTTTGTATAATGGAGATGTGTCCATGTGAACACTCTCTTGTGTCCCTTTTTAATATTTCTCTAACACTATGGTAGAGAAGCCTTGGACAATAGCTTACCTTTTGAAGACATCTAGGAATTCCCCATGTAAAGATCCACGCATGCCCTTCATTGGGATTTGTTTGTTACAAGAGAGATCTTGGAATCTCCTAGAAGATATGTTAGTTAGAGAGATATTCCCTATTTGACTTTTCAAAAGGAGCACATGGGGAATAGAGCTTAGCCTATATAGAAGCTCATTTTCGTAAAGAGTGGATCTTTTGGTCGACATGCTCTCATGTACTATCTCTTATGAATGGAAGAATGCTCTTCTTTACTCCAAGACTATTTACATTTATGTATTGTGTCTTTGTGAGTGTGTGAGAGTGAGGTGTGTGTGTGTGCCTATGCATGTATCTCCTTTGTGTGAGTAGAGTAGTTTCTTTGCTTGTATTTTACTCATGGACTAGGATCCTTGACTCCCTATTCTCCATGTTTCCAAGCATGTGGCATAGCATGGGGTTGATGGCCATGTTGGAGGTAGGGGTGGATGAGAGGAGAGTCACTCTTGAGCCTTCCTTCTTGCTTCCATGCAAGGTGGTGAGGGTTTTGGTGATCTACTACTACTACTACCACTTCAACATCATTTGGCATTGTTGCCAGGGAAATCGGCCTTTCATCACTTGGAGAGCTCAAGAATGTGTGGTGAAGTATTGTGTTGCAATTTTTTTGCTCGATTGCGTAGGATTTGAGTTCTTGCATGACACTTTCATCCTTCCATTGGGTCATTAGTTCCCATTTCTTGTTTTTGTAGGGTAGTTTCAGTTCACTTTTCTTTGTTGCACAAGAACAACCCCCCTTCTCTTTCATTCTCCCATGCACACATCTCTACACTCACATCTGGGCATCAACCCCATCTCTGTCCTTTCTTAATATTGATGCTTGCTTTGGAAAGGGGGATGGGAACATATCCTTCCTTATCCCTCCCTCTCTTCAATTCCAAAACAAATGAATGGCTAGTTATGCCTTGCTTGTAATGATCATGCATTTTCTACGAATACATACATATGTTGATGCATGTGCCTTAGCCTCCCAGAGTATTACTTTGAGAACTGCGCATGTCAAGGGTAATGTTGAGGTTAAGAACCCCTCTATTTTCTCTTCATGAAATTGAGATTCGAGTTTCTTCTCTGGTGTATGTTACACGATTGTCGGGGAGTCGTCCTCTTTGTCAGATGGGTACAGTCTTGGGAGTTAGTGGAGGAATGGAGTAACTTCCCATTACTATCTCCTTCTGTATGCTGTAGTCTGAGGTACGATTGCATTGAGATTTCATTGCAGACCCATCTGGGTAGGTGGAGGGAGGTTCTTAATTCCTCAGTACTTTCCTTGGCATTTCGGGGGAAGGGGTTTCCTCTCCCCTCCCTTTTCCCTTCTCTTGTGGTTCGGGAGCGAGTTCCCTCTGTAAGCTTCCCCACGTGGCTGTAGGAGTTTGATTGCTCTGAGGAAGAGCTTTCATGCCTATATTGTACTTGTGACTATGTTCCTCCTAGGCGCTTTTCATTGATGCAGGGCCCTCATATCAACCTTTCATCGGTGTGAACATGGCTATGGTGGGGCTGAGCTTTTGGGCTCCCTCTGATGCGGTGGTTAGGTTTTGAGCTGAGCAGCTGGCTCTTCATATCGTGCCTGAGAGGAGCTCGGGTTGAGCTTTGACTTCTATTGCCATTACTACATGTTCAAGCACCCTTCCTAAAGGGATGCCACGAGGTTTCTCTTACTTTGGCTTGTTCATCCATTGCCCTGGGAAGCGTATCTGTGCTTTACTATAAGATTGTATATCCACTGCCTTGGCTTCTCCAGTGTTGTCAAGAGTTACCAGCTCCTCATTTCTTTCCCTCATGTTGTGCCAAGATTGGGCGTGCGTCTTGATCCCTAGCCACATGGGGTCGAGCTCCATTCTGGTTCCTCATCGCATGTTCTATTTGGCTCTGTGTTAAGCTCTCGGCATTCATTTGATGTCCATTTTCAAATCTCCCTTGTTGTTTGGACATGTTACTAGGACTCTCCAGCTCTGGGCTTCCCAACTTTGGTGGCTCCATCGCCTGCTACTGGATCTTTGTCCCCTCGACCATATCTTGGGGGATTCTTCTTCATCTTCTACGAGTATCATTTGATCAACTTAGACTTGGGTTCCTCACCATGCGGGCACATGCCCCATTTGCATTATCTATATTTAAGTATCTGCTCAAGTATGCCTTGTCGAGAATCGAGTTTTGCATACCCGGGCTGGAGACTTCGGCTTCCCCTCATATCCTTTTCAAAACTTTGTGGACTTCTATGCTTACCACTTCGACTGCCAGGAAGGACCATTCAAAATCGATGTTCTAGAGTGGTGCGGGACTCCATTCATCAATGTGACTCTTCTCTTACCATTTGGCTTTCGAGGAGTAATTTGAAATGCTTGTCGACTTGCTCATTCCCTTCTCATCATCCTAATCATATTTGTTAGACTGAATGCTCACTACCCTGCTTTGCTTGCTTGATATGATCTCCAACTAGGTCCGGGAAGCGAACGGTACAATGTTCCTTGTACATGCCTTATGCCATATTCAGAAAGTGGTTGCAGAAATGACTCTCGACACCCGACTATAGATGTTTGGGCCATAGGATGATGTGTGGCTTCTTTTTTGATGAATAATTATTCCTCTTGGGTATCTGTGATGGCTGTTGGTTCAGATTTCACCACATAATGGTCTATGCAAGCATCACTCAATGCTTCTTTCTTGTGAATCTTGTTCATGGCTAGATGATATTTGCTCTAATTTATTTTCTATAACAATGATCATTGCAATTTACTTTTTTGCATGATGCGCTTGTTGCAAGGAGCAATTACCCTAGGTTGTTTAGCTGTGAACTTCATGGAGGTGTTGTGGCCTACAAGAAGATGTGCCAGGGCCAGTGACAGTAAGATAGGGAAGTTTTTTTTGTTGTTCTCCAAAAATGTTTATGGTGTGCTTGTGCGAGCTTCTTTTTTGTTTATTCACTTGATGCAGTTCGGGTTGAGCTTGATTTAAGCTATGGGCAAACTCTAAAACATACAAAAGGCTATGTAATTCGATGTATTCTCTGTATTATTTTGCTTGTATGCTACAACTCTGACGGGCAAATTGTCGACTCTATTGTGAGTCACATGTGATGTTACTATAGGATATGCTCTTTGTTCTTTTAAAGTTGTTCCATTATAAGCAGAAAAGGAGTGGAGTTACACACTATGTCTTGCTTTTGTGCTTAAAATTCTTGACATATCTCTATATAGAATGGGGATCAGTGTGGTTGGGCCGAATATTGCTTATGATGGATAATTTTCGATGCTATTAGGGTACTCTAACTTCTGAATAGGTTTTTCGGAGGAACATCTTTTCTAATGTGCCCAAGTGTGGAAATGTAGCAGTCATAAGAACATGGACGTATGGTGCTGGGTTGTGTGACTGCCAGATATGGATCAGGTGTGCTTTGATTTTTGTGTTTGACAATTTTTGGGCATAATCTATAGGTGATAGGGAGCTTGAAACATAATTGAACTCTTTGATGATGTTAAAAAAGAAATCGAAGAGGATGGCCAACAGTAACAATCTAACACATTTTCTTTCATAAGCTGGCCACAAATGGGTTGTCTTCTCCTCAAAAAATTGCACTACATCTATAGGAATTTATGGTCTGATAGTTATAACTCTGATACTGACCTTGAAATTGTCTGTGAAGCAGGGTGGAGAATGAGCCTTGTGTCTCTCTCCCTATCTTTTTGTTGCGTGGTGCATGCTTCAACAGAGCTTCTTCCTTGTGATCAAATGACATCAAGACGAAGCGCATCTATGCAACAATGTAGACTTTCGGTAAGGGCTTCCATAAGTCAACAATGGGGCTAATGACATCAATTTTCTTAACTCATTCTGTTTTATGTGCTCATTGCCATCTTGGGAAATCCAACGATATGGCTTCAAATAAATAAGTGTTTTCCTATGCAATGTTTTTTTGTGTGCCTGTCTTACATCATGTTCAGGATAACAAGAAAGAAATAACGACTCATGGAATCGATTATGGGTGAAGTCAATGGTGTTTTGGGCCATGGGATGAAGTGTGACACTCTCTTCTCCCTAGATTGCTAGGCCTAGAAGACTCTTGATACCTTTTTTGATTCATATGGCTACCACAATCTGGTTGATATGAAGGTTGGAAATCTAACTCCACAGGTATCTATGCTAATCTTGTCACACTATCCAAACTCAAGACATAGCTTATTTGCAGTGGGGGAAGGAAGTGATACCACACTACTTCCTCCCTCCTTCACTTTCTTCACGTGTGATTTTCAATTGCGAGGTACTATTATCAAATGTACATTGGCATGAACGGTCATATCTTTTACGGATTTTCTTTCTCCTGTCATATGATGATGTTGTAGTGCACAATGGCTAATGCCTCTGAGCACCTTTATTTTAACACTTTCTCCTGATGTATCGCTTGTGTACAAGCCTAGTATATGGGAAGAAGTCGAAATAGTCCTCTACCTATGTAGCTCAATGATGAGTCACACCTCCTTTAATGTCAATCTGGGAAGACGTGAGGATGGTATGATGACCTCCAACAAGTGAAGGCACAAGTGCGTGAGTGAGAAGCACACAAACATGCACACACATACACACACACGCACACACAAGGTAAGACAAAGAGAGAGAAGCAATGGATTTCTTTAGATTACTTTCAACAAGCTCATACAACTTCAAATCAATTACAAGCTAACCTCAAAAATGAGCTCTCTAGCTCTATTTATAGTTTTTGACTAGGTTTTGGCCTTGTCCAGACCTAGTGTCCGGCCTAGTTAAAAATTAGGTTCTCTTCCCTATTTGGAGGTTCAAACGGAGTCTAAAAAATGTGAAAACTGATAGGTAGGTACTTCTAAAGCTCCTCAAGCTCAAGGACTCCTTGGCTTGCACAAAATGGAGCTACAAAAATATGAAATGATATTTACAATGGTTTTTAGTGATGAAAATCACTATTTTTGTAGGGATTTCTTCTAACATTTTGACATACATTTCCTGGAGCTCCCTACTTGCTCCTTCTTCTTGTGTTCCCAACTCTTTGATGCCTGAAAAATTTAAATGGCCTACTTGCCAGATCTTCTTTGACTACTGTGTCTGCTTGTGCTTTCTCTTCGCTCCGACTCCCTTCGTAGGCTTCCTTGTCTTGTGAATCCTTCAGTTCCTTGACTACTGCCAACACCCCCCCTCTCTCGCGTCTGTCGTCTCTGACAGACCCTTGTCTAGTTGTGCGTTGGACATAATATTGAACCACATCTGAAGAAAGGTGGTGTTCTTCTAGTCGCAGCCCCCGTGCTAGGTCTGTTAGCAATGCATCCCAATTCACTGGTCTTGGGACGTCTGGATGTGGCACCCGCAATTGTTCTGAATGGATGGTTCTTTCCACAGCGAATAAGTGGAGGAGATGTGAGGGCCTGGGTACAAATATTTCTGAGTGATATTCCCAGAATCCTGTTACGAACATCTCCTCGAATGTCTGTTTAAAGCAAGCTGGGAGGTACTTGATTCTGGCGTGCCAAGCATATATTACCTCTATTGATGGGGTGGTGCTCATGTCGTATACCAGATCTTGGTTGCCTGTAAGGAAGCCAACTCCTGAGAAGTGGGGGTCTTTAATGTTCTTGAATGTCCTGAATGTGATCAGCATTAATTCAAAGGATTTCATGCACATTTGGGCCATCACATCGGGGGTATTCCGTAGTCGAATGCTCCAGTGATGGATGGTAGAAATCATATAATTCATAGTGGGAGGTCCTCGTGGAGGTGCTAGATAAACATAATTTTAACCACTTTGCACAGCCTTTGATGTTCTTGACAACAATGGTAAACTCGGGCTAGGTGCGTCTGCGGAAGACTGGAACATAACAGGGATTGTATTTAATAAAGAGTGGCATGTTAGTCCAAGTACGAACCATCTCGGGATAGGTCTCAAGAAGACGTATCCTCCAGGTGGGTTGATGAATGGATCCTTTTTTAGCACTCTCTGGAATATCATCGGGCCCAAATTGTGTGGCTAAGGTTGGAGCCTTGCCACAACGGCGTTGTATCTCTGCGTTGTAATCTGTTAGGAGTACACAGTATGGCACATACTGATCGTCATTGGTGCCTATCCATCTATGATGAGACATACTGCGGAAATATTCTGACTTTATGATGGTGTCTTCTAATTTGGCCATTGATTAGATTTAGATTCCCACTCGATCTTCATGGGTTTTCACTGTCTTTTCGAGTGTCTGGAGCCATTCGGGTACTTCGACTTCCAAGGTGTCCATTCCTTCTGAGGTTTGCTGACCTCCTAGCATCGGCATAGGAACATATGGTTCCTCATACGATTCGTCCACCTTAATGGGTACCAATTCATCGGGCTCTAGTTCTACAACTGGAGAGGGCTGTGTTTCATATTCCAATAACTTCTTCTGCAGTTCCGTCACCTGCTCTGTTAATGCCTTTACTTTTGCTGAAGTCGAGGTTGTTTCTATGACTTTGGGTTGTGCCTCCTGTTCCCTGAGCTGGCGACGTAGATCATCCCGTTCCTTTTCCAAATCGTCATGTGCTTCTAATAGATCGGCATAGCTTTCCAAGATTGTTTTCATTGTTTCTAAGGGAACTGCTTTGAACTGTTCTGGGTCGATTTCATGGGGAGATCCTTCCATGGCAGCTTCCACGTTTTCTTCATTTTGCTTCTGCACACGCTTGTTTTCTTCAAGGGCTGTAGCCATGTGTTTTCTAAGTAGAGTCAAATTTCGCCGGACTCTCAGATTATCTGTCTGGTAGACTTCGAGTAAAGCTTCGAGTTGTTTGACACCTGGCGCTTGTGATGGTTGGGGTGTCTCCAGGAGGGTTTGGTGAGCTTGCTCGAGTGTGGTGTAACGTTGATTGAGGTCTGCATTTTCTTCTTCTATAATTGTAAGCCGTCTTTGTAGTTGTTGATGATTCGTAGTCAGTTGATGATGACGGTCTTCGAGAGCCTGATACTCACTCTGAAGTTGATACACGCATTGATGCAATGCCATGAATATACTATTTACATTAAACAATGTAGGGAAAGATGAAGATGCAAGGGGAATGGGGAAGGGAAAGGGAGTTGTGAATGTTGTGGAGTCAAGTGGTGAGGTAGGTGGAGGGGGTATGGGAGATTGAGGCTGCGTGGGGGGTGGGAGTGGTGCTGTGGCTGGTGATGTTTCCATTGTGTCGAATGTGTGTGTGACTATGTAGATGGGAACAGTGGGTGGGGTGGATGTGATATTTGTGAAGAGTGTTGTGAAAATGGGCATGGTAACTCCTCCGAATTGGATGTCGGGAGAGAGAGGAATTCCCATGACAACTGTGGTAATGGCAGAAATAGGTGTGGTAGTGCCAGGTGGTGAGGTGACTTGTGTAGTGAGAGGTGAGGTGGGGGGTGAGAGTGGTTCCGCCTGATGTGCATATGTTTGTGTGTTACCTCCTGGTTCTGATACATTGATGTGGATTTGTTTGCCGGATCGCATGGGGCGAGTAGGCACTCGTTTCTCAAATCGATGAATATAAGCCATGGCTGCATGAACAGCCTCATCTAAACCTACCGCGTCAGCGTGTAGGTTCATTGATTCGATAAACATGTTATCCACACCTTCCTCGGCTAACATTTGGCTCATGATCATCTTTCCTGTCTCGAGCGATAGTTTGTGTTGTTCTTGAACCCGCTTCATGGTTTCGTATAATCTTTTTATTTGGGCCGAGTATGCCGGGGCACTTGCTAGTTCTGAAAGTTCGTCATATTCTTGATCATACTCCTCGTTTGCTTCTTCTTCTTATGTCTCTTCTTCATCCTCTTCTACTTCTACTACTCCTGGTTGGGTCGGGGCTGAAGTTGTAGTAGTGGGTTGTTGTCCTTGGGTCTGCTCTGCTTCTGTCTCCAGGTTAGACTCATTGATCAAACGGGCAATTCTTCATCTATCAAATCAGCAAGGGTGTAACCTTGTGGGAACTCCAAGTCCGATGGAATCGGAGGGAACACCAGGTTGGGTCCTTCGGCACTTGGTCTGGGGAGGCGAATGGTAAATGGTCGGACACGTCGCGTTTGTGGAGGGGTCACCTCTGGTGTGGTGGTGGCTCCTCTTGCTTGGGCACAGGGTAATTGAACTCCCCCTCTCATTTTCTTCGATGGAGGGCCCGCCGTTGATAGCCGTCTTTGGAACTCTTGGGCCATGGACCATACTAGTGCTCTTTGAATGGGCACGTCATATGCTAAGCACCTGTAAATTATTCTTGTGAGAGCATAGCATCCATGAAGTACATTTTTCTGTTTCTTATTCCACCGTTGATGGGCTAGGTGTATTTGATCGATGATCCAGTGTGGTATATTGATGGTGAGATTCTCTATCTCCGCTAGGTACAAGGTAAACCATATTTTTTTTGGTGGCATAGTAAAGCGTTCTTGGGCGGGAAAAGCAAAATGTTGCATGATCGTTCGTAGGTGGAGAGCAATGGTAGGTGTCATTGCTACCATGTCCTTCAATTTATTGAGATCCTTATGCTTCATCCTACCTGGAACCAATGTTTCTTTCTCAGTGGGAATATGCATACCTTGCATGTTCAATGCTTCCCGTACCAAATTGAGGGTCAGTTTGAATCTCTTGAGTTCGTGGCCTGACAATAGTGAGGGTAGCACAAAAGTACTATCGCCTCCCTTGGCCTTGCTAGGAGTGATGGTACTGATAAAATAGGAGCAGCGTAGGAAATCTGGCTTAGGCAAATGTGCCCTGAAATAGCTATCCAAGCCCGCTTTGGTCCATACCGATCGCATTACTTCTGCATTCTGATAGTTCTCAAATTCGCGAGTGAAGAAATGGTAGCGTCCCCATTTGCCATTGAACTCAATTTCTGCTTCCCAAAAGTAGGTGCCATCACCCAATGGCCCTGCGACATCACTAAACCAATGAGCGTGTTTCCCCACTTGAGAAGTGTGTCCCTGAGGAGGGTCTTGAATGGGGAGCACATGCACCGCTTGAAGTTCTTGAGGCCTCTCAGTGAGTTGGGGTTCAAGGAGGAGGGTTTCAATGTCCACGATTTGTGCGCTAGACCCTGCCTGGGAACTAGTGCCTCCTGCTTCTGCCATTGTTATTGCTTGCTTGCTGGTTTTGTAAGAATATAGAATCATGTGTTAATATTGTAATGGACAAGATAGAACACTTTTTGTCCCCGTTACAACATTATCATGAGGTGAGTAATGGGTTAGTGGGTCAGTGAGTGCTCGATGATTGTGTGTGTAGTTAATGAATGGATAGTCCTATGAGCTAGATGGAAAGATGCAGTGTATGAGTGATGTAGTTAGCAAGTGAGGATGAATTTACACATGGGGTTCGGGGGTTTTATTACAAGTTTTAGGCTGCCAAACACAATGGATGGCTTTCGGTTTTGGTTTAGTGGAGACTCTGGAGGGCTTTATGAGTATGTCTGCTTGGGAATGAGGCGTTTTTGGGACCCATTTACAAGTGAGTCTGTTCGTGCTTCTGGGCGACTGTGTGTTCGTGCGTATTAAACAAGAGTGCGTAACGGCTCTTTGAGTGAGTGAACCCTGGCGTGTATGATGTGATTCGTGCGTGACTAGTTGAGCCCGCAAGCAAGCCTTAGGCACCCAAATTTGTCTTGATTGTGGGCCAGCCTTCAGCGACTTCTTGGGTACCCAGATAGATTTCACTTCCTCAAAAGAAGTTTTGGATGTCTTCTTATTAGTATCATGTCGTTGATTACTAATAGGAAGTTGAGATAGTTGTTGTGACTTGACTGCAATAGGCCGCTCGCCTTTCCGCATCCATAATTGTTTCAATGGCTGAGTCATTCTGCTTCGTACGTTCTTTTGGCCTCCAGCATAGGTAGTCTTCAGTAATTGATCTGTCTTTGGTTGCTGCCTCCCTCTGGCCTTTGGAAAAGAAGGGAGTTCCGTTGAGTCCTTGACTTCTTTATTGAGATCACCATTCCTCTGCATCACATAGCTTTGGACAAGAACAGCATGGTCAACTTCATGTGTACCCCTGGAAGGACCAGGAGTCTGTGCCTTTCCTAGTTCCTTGAGTGTTCCATTATCTAACTCAATTGTAATTCGACTCTGATTTACCCATACCTGAAGCAGTCCACTTCTTAGGTTTAAGTTGACTGCATGGTCATAGATCCAGTCTTGACCCAAGAACAGAGGCTCCGTGAGATCCTCATCTTGACACACTAGTACTTTAACTGTCATTAGAACATCTTGAATGGAGAGGGGAACTTCCACCTCGCCCATGCAAGGGGTTTCCACACCTCCCAATCCTATGAGATATGCCTCTATAGGATTGACTTTTAACTTCAATTCTTGACAGTAAGAGAGTTTAACGGCACTAGTGGCTGCACCTGAGTCAATCAAGGCCCGTGTAGTCTTTGCACCCTTTCCTTGTCCTATCTCCAAGGTTACAAAAGGACGTCGGTCAACTATTCTATGGGGGCTTACACTTGAGACTTCACACATAGCCATATGATATCCTAGGTTCGCATAGTCATCTATCCTTGGCTGATCTCGTCCTTGTCTTCTCATCTTCATTTTTTGGATGCGTTCCAAGGCTTCTGCCTGTGCTTCTTCTCGAACTCGTTTTTCCTCTTCTTTATGTTTCTTGGTAGTGTTGAGTCGATTGAGCATTTCCTCAGTGAGAGGTTCCTGATATAACTTGACTCTGCATCTGCTTATGTAGCTAGGGAGAATGTCGCCTTCGAGTGTGGCTAATTGGACTTCTCCACTAGTCGAGATCCTATTTATGATCATAGGTCCATAGCCACGTTTCTCTAATTTTCTTGCATGTTGCTTCAAAGTGTAGACTAAAACTAGGTCCCCTGCTTTCAATCATTTATCCTTCACATGGACATCAAAATACGCCTTCTGTCTTTTCTTAGCGGCATATATACCTGCTGCAGCTCTTAGTCTTGTCTCGCCTAGTCGTTCCAGATCAAAAATCCTCGAAGAGAGTTCATGACCCGTCCACTCATGCTCCTGTGCTACTCTCAATGTGGGAATCAAGAAGTCCAAAGGTAGCACCGCATTTTGGCCAAATACCATCTGAAAGGGTGTGGCTTGGAGTACCGTTTTATAGGCCACTCGGTATGCCCAAACAACATGGTGTAGCTGTTTGTCCCAATCAGAGTGTTTATTATTCACCAATTTGGTAAGCACATGGCATAGAATCTTGTTTGTGCTTTCGGCTTGCCCATTAGCCTATGGGTGATAGGGGGCAGACTTCTTGTGTACAACCAAGAACTCTTGGAGCAGATTTTCAATAACTTCATTCAAGAAGTGAGTGCCTCTATCACTTACCAGCTCTATAGGTAGCCCGTATCTTGTGAACACATTCTCAAATAGGAACTTAGCAGTTGTCTGAGCATCATTCTTTGTTGTAGCTTTTACCTCTACCCACTTTGTTAGATAGTCGGTGACAACAATGATGTATTCAGCATGTGAACCCTTAGTCGGGGGATTAATAGGACCTACGAAGTCTATTCCCCACTTAGAGAATGCACATCCACCCATCATGGGTTTCAATGGCATCTCATCCTTGCGTATAGGGTACTGAGTTCTCTGATAGACATCACACCGTTTCAAATAGGTATGTGCATCCATGTGAAGGGTCGGCCACCAGAAGCCCGCAAATAGTATTGCCTTGATCACCCGATCTGGTCCAAAATGTCCTCCTGCTACACCTTGGTGAGCTACTTCCAAGATCTTGAGATATTCGCTCTCATGGACACATAGTCTCAGGTAACCATCTTTACCACGCTTGTATAGATTATCACCAATGAGTGAGTAATCTAGGGCTTCTTGTTCTAGACTTTTTCGTCTGGCCAGTGTCATATCTTGAGGGAATGTTCTCGTCCTCACGAAATCTACTAATGGTTCACTCCAATCTGGCACTATGGACACTTGATATAGAGTGGCATGTTCCACAGGTAGTTTAGTGCAATAGATTGGGCATTCCTTGCACAACTTTTGGACATGGGCTTCCATAGTAGGCCAATGCACTCCGAATCTCCTAAGTTTCTGTAAAGTTGTTTGCTTTGAGTAGTGTTGCTCTAATGCACCTACATGTGCTAATTGCAACCATTTTGCGTACTCGTCCTCTTCCACACAACAAGCCAATATCCCTCGATCTGTCTGTTTGTACATGCTTCCTGCCATGATATGGTACTTCTAGGCTTTTACTACTTCTCTATCTTGAGTGTTTATGACTGGGTGGTTAGGCCCGTATGTCAGTACTGGCACTAATGGCTTAGCCCACTGAGGTACAACTTCCAAGTTAAAGAAGTAAGCATCAGGAAGGTCATCCGATACTCCTTGTGCTGCTTCTCCAGATGTGAGCCTAGAGAGATGGTCTGCTCTCAAGTGAGTCTTGCCTTTTCTTACCACAACCTCAAAGTCGTATTCCATTAGCAAGAGAAACCATCTAACTAATCTACCGGTATTGCATGGCTTTTTTACCAAGTACAACAGTGCTTGATGATCAGTAAAAAATTTAAACTTATTTGCAAGCAAACAGTGTCTAAACTTTTTAACTGCATATACCATGCCTAATCCCTCTCGTTCACTGGTGGTATAATTTCGTTCAGCTGCATTCAACTGTCTACTAGCATAGGCAATTGGGAGATCCATATTACCTTCACCCGTAGGTTGTGCAAGGACACATCCAATAGCATAATTGGAGCATCCACATGAACATGGAAGGGCTTATTCCAATCTGGTGTGGTCAAGATTGGTGCTGAACACAATCTTCTTTTGAGCTCATTGAAGGAGTTTTCACATTCATCGGTCCACTCAAAATTAGTCAAAAGTCCATACAGAGGCTTGGCAATGATGGCGTACATGTGTATAAAGCGTCGGTAATAGCCACAATGCCCCATGAAAGCTTGTACTTCCTTGACATTCTTTGGCCTAGGTAACTCGGCTATGGCTCTTACTTTCTCTTCATCGGTGGATATGCCATTCTTTAACACTATGTGTCCTAGAATCTTGCCTTGCCTGACCATGAAAACACACTTTTCTGGGTTCAGGCAGACTTGATACTCTCTACACTTGTCAAAGATTTGCCTGAGTTCGGGTATATGTGTCGGTCTAATGTTGGAATGAGCACAGAGATCATCAACGTAGACCTCCGAATTCTTCCTCAAGAACTCTTTGAACACGTGACACATCAGCCTCTGGAAGGTAGCGGGTGCATTGGTAAGCCCAAATGGCATTACTCTAAAAGCAAATATGCCCCATTCTGTGGCAAAAGTTGTCTTATGCTGATCTTCTGGAGCTATGGCTACTTGAGTGTAGCCCGAAAATCCATCAAGGAAGCTGTACACTTCCTTGCCTGCTACCCTTTCTAGTAGATGCTCCGTGATAGGAAGTGGATAATTATCTCAAATAGTGGCTGCATTGACCTTTTCCAAGTTAATGCAAACTCGTAGCTTTCCATTCTTCTTGGGCACCACTACAATGGGGGATACCCACTCAGTGTGCTCAATTTCATAGATGAATCCAGCTTCTACCAGACGATCTATCTCTTCTTTGATCTTGGCAGCATAATTATCATTGTATGTGTATGGCTTTTGCTTGGAGGGTTTGGCATCTGAGGTCATGGGGATAGTGTGTGAGCATATGTCTGGGTCAACACCCTTCAAATCCTTGTAGCTCCAAGCGAATACATCTCGGTATTCTCTTAGCAAGGCTAACAATTCACGCTCTTCTTCTTCCGTCAGGTCATGTCCTATATAAGTACATCTCTCCTCTCCTTCTTCTAGGGCTACCACTATTTTCTTGGTGGTTTCTTTTTTATCATAGGCTTCTCCTGATTGTGCCTCTGGTTTAGGCATCCTTATCATGACTCTTTTGTCGTCTATCTCATACTTTTTAAAGTTTTCAGGGACCTCAAATAGAGATTCTTCCTCTTCTGATGTGACTTCTCTCTTCTTTCTTTTCTTTCCTTCATCCTTAGGGGTCATGTGTGTGGCTAACCTTACATCATTTGTAAGCTCTCTGTGCCTCTGGGGTTGAAATTCTACTTCATAGAAGTATTCTTTATCTGATGCAAAAGGTGGGTCCATAATGATTGACTCTAGATCGGAGTCACTTGCATCCTCAAATGCATCAGGGCTAGGTTCACACTCTTCTAAAACTGTGTCTCCCATGATTGGCTCTATGGAGAAAACTGAAATGTCATAGCCATCCTCATCACAGTGGGGTGTCCATTGTTCTTCATTGATGGCTACATCCATGGTTGCTAAAATTTATGGCCAACCATGAGGCTCAAATTCTTCATCAGAAAATACTACAGGTGCATAGGCTGGGTCTTGAATGGATCTATGGGTTTCTTTCGCACCTATCTCTCTGGCCTTTTCTCTCTTCTCTTCTTCCACTGCCACTTTACACATCCATAAGTGAGTGTCTTCATGCCTCCATGAGGATCCCGATCCTATGGAGTGCACAGACTCCGTGTCATCCTTGACTCTATGGATGGGATTCCATTGAATAGGCGGTACATCTCTATGAGAGTAATCCTTGAGATTGACTTTGGTCATAACACCTAAGTCATGCAAATACAAGGAATTGGTTCCCCAATCCTGGACCACTTACAATTGTCGCATAAATGGTCTTCCCAAAATCATATCATAGGCATGGTTCTTGCTAAAATCACATATGGTGAAAGTATGCTCAAATTCAACACCACGTGTGGTGAGAGTTATTCCCTCCAGCAAGCCTAAGGGTCTTTCTATGTGACCGTCAGCCATCTGCAGTTTCATCTTCGTGGGCCTGAGTGTTGGCTTGCCCCAACGCTTCCATAGGGAAGTGGTAGCAATAGCAACTCCTGCCCCTGAGTCTAGAATTGCCTTGGTTGTGTACCCCTGATGGGTAATGGGAAGATAGGTGTTTCCTTCTTCAGCTTCACTCATATCTCCTATCTTGTCTAGAGGAATTTCTGGCACTGTCCTATGAGAACCTACCTCGGAACGAGGTTTTGCTATCTCTGGTACTTGTTTGGCTACATGTTTCCATAACTCTGGCCTAACTTTGAGTAGCTCTTCTAAAGTGAGGTTGCACTGCACTTTAGTGTTTTTCACTACCTCCGTATTCCTAGGTATGACTGAGTCTTCGTTTCTTACCATGACTGTGGGTGCTCTCATACAAGTAGACTTGGCTTCCCATGGGCGTGTGAAGTGGGGTAATTCCTGTAAAAAATTAGACTGGAAGTCTAATCTCTCTTGACTTTGTGCACTCTCCTGCTCTCCATAAATAGGGGGAATATCTTGTGGGAATTGATCATGTGCGTCATCCACAAGTTCAATGGGAGGAGGGACTTCACTTTCTTTAGCCCATTTGTCTTCTTGAATCTCTCGTAGGAATTCTGGTGTGAACCTATTCATAGAAGAAGAGGTGTCTGGTTCAGTGGAATTGGGCACATAAGCTTCCTGGCCGGGAATGCTTATTCTTTTACTTGCCTCATCTCTTCCTTGGTTTTGTTCTTCCTTGGCAGATCTTGCAATTATGCTCTCTAACTTCTCTAATAGTCCATCCAAGTGCAATTGTGTCTTAGCTGAGCCAGAGTAGTTGAAGAGGCGACTGGCTTCAAACATAGTCTGAGCCAACGCGACCATTTTTGCGCAAAGCTTGGTTCTTTCTATCTCTAGGTTAGCTCTAGGGTAGCACTTGTCATGATCCGTCACGTTTGGCCCTTCTTGGATTCTGACCTGATATGCCTTAAGCATCATGTCTATGTCTTCAGGAGTGGGGTCAGCTAACACTGATCCTACTCTAGGGGGTGGTGGGATGGTCTTAGGTAGGTGGACAGATGGTGGGTTAGATGGTGATGGAAATGAGGATGGTGGTGATATGTGAGAATTTGTTTGAGAGGTGAGTTCAATAATTTTAGCTTTTGTTTCTCTTATACTTTCTTCTAAGTCGCTCATCTTTTTAGACCATTGTCTTTTCATTCTCTCTCGGCTATCCCTCCAGGCTCTCGATCGTTTCTTGGCTATGCTCTCAGTTTCACTAACCTCCGCACTCTTCTCTTGACCTACTCCTGGGTTCTGCTGCAAAGCCTGTGCTCTAGTGATCACTTGTACTGGTGCAGTGGAATTGACACTTCCTGTTGAATCTACAACTAACCCAATAACATTGATAGGAGTAATTTTTGGCATATTATTGGGGTTCTTTGGACAATCTCGTAAGAGATGCTCCTTTCCACAATCTTGGCAAAAGCCTTGAATTGTCACTGACTGGGGTTGTGTAGGTGGAGGTAAGGGGCAATCACGAATGAGGTGATCTCCCTGACATCTGTAGCATGGTCCTCTAGGGAATGGGGGTCTTACCTGCCTTGGTTGGGGTCTAGAGTTAGGGTTTGTGTACATTACATTTGTGTACTCTGGCTCCCAACTAGGTTCACTTGGTTCTTCACTGTAGTAGGACTCACCATGTTCAAGAGATTGCATGTAGTAAGCCTGGGGACTATCAATATGTGTAGAATCAAAGCTATGGTCACTAGGATCACTTTCTGAAAGCAATGGTGTTACTGGCACTATAGCTCTATTCAAATTTTCCTCAGCTGCTACATACTTTACAAGAATCACATTAGCTGGGGTTGGAGGTTGTTGAGCTAACACAGGTTGAGGCCTTTGTTGGTTTTGGTAGGGTTGTTGATAGGATTGATGCGGTCTACCATATTGTTGTGGAGGGTACTGGTTCTGGTATTTTCCCTGTTGTGGATAGGGCTGAGGGTAGGTTTGCCTAACTGCTTGCTTCTTGTATGGGCAATCTTGTGCTGTGTGATTTGTGTATCTCCGTCCTATGGTGCAATATTGGCTGTTAGGGTTCACTTGGGGTTGAGCCATGATGGGACATACGTTCGCCATATGGTCACCACCGCAAGTGTAGCACCTTTTTTACTGGGGAAAACCTTGGGATTTGTTTGCTAGTGACACCTAGTTTTTGAGCTACTTTCTCCGCGAGTTCCTCAATAGAGGTGGACTTTGTGGAACTAAGGCTGGAAGAACTATCTGAATCCTTGTAGATTTTTGATAGTTCTAATTCCTCCCCTAGATTATCTTCAATGTCTATGCATATGTGTACACACTCTTCTATAGTTCTAGGGTCCTTCAAGTACACATATGATTGTAGTTTGGTACTGAGCAATCCATCCAGGAATAATGCCACTTGTTTGGCCGGTGTGGGTAACTCAGAAACAGGGCATCTCTCTAAATATTGCCTAAACCTTCTTCCTGCAAGTCTAACCGTCTCTTGAGGGGTTTTCTTGAAGCTATGAATCAATGAGGAAGTATTATGCCTGATGCCACTCTTAGAGAATTCAATAATGAAAGCCTCTAGAAGTTGATCTATGTTTCTAAAGTGCCTCTCGTTTAGTGGTTGAAACCATGTAAGAGCGGTGTTCCTAAGGGTTAGACCAAAGGCATTATACTGCGTGAATAGGTCCTCCACTTGTTCAGCTCTCAAGACTTGCCTAAATTCTGCCACATGATCATAAGGGTCTCGAGTGCCATCGAAATAGTTCTTCATGGACTTAACCAGCTCTGTAGGTCTCAAGGTTCTGGTGTGTTCCCTATGCCTTGGCAGAGGGAAATCATCAGCATTCCTTTGGTTCCTTGAGGCTCTAAGTCCCTCAGATTTTACTCTATTTGTTTCCGTTCTCATTCGTTCTCTTCCCACTAGATTGGCAAAGCTTACCTCAGGTCTATCTCTATGTTTGTCTCTTTGAGCTCCATGAGCTTGGGATGTTCCAGCTCCAGGGTGACCAAAGGACACATTCGATCTTGGTTGGGGGAAAATAAATTCACCTTTCCAAGTGTAAGCATGCCTATCATTTTCTGTAACCACAAAGACCCTCTCTGAAGCGTGATCTAAGTAGGTCACTCTGCCTGGGCTATCAGGATCTTTAAACTCATATATCATGGTTGTTCCTACCCCATTCGGTTGATTAGATCTATATCTCCAAAAGTCTTCATCAGTCTCTCGGTTCAGGAGTAGATCTATGCTCTTATTTTCTTGGGGAATCCACTCTGGTGTGATAATCCTAGTGAGAACAGATTTGCCTCGGGGGGTTCTAGGTTCTAGACCCAAGTTTCCTTGCTCCAGGTCACCTAAGTCCGCTTCTGGGATCACATTCCCAAATTCATCTGTCATATCTGGATGACTGGTGACTACATATATTGTCCCTTCTTTGTCCAAGTATGCTCCATTTTCAAACTTGACCGCTGGATGTTCTAGTCCAATGGATTGGTCAGGGTTTTTGATCTGGACCATAGATTTTCCTAAGCCGTCCTCATAGATGCTAGCACCTAGTCGGTTGGTCCTAAGGTATTCGAGTTGCATCTTGTAAGGGCCTTCTACCCTATGTAAATATGGCACTCCGGAGCTTTCTGTAGGTCTCTCCATACCGTGGGACATCTCAGACTCGCTAGTCTCAGAGCTAGGGTAATACGAATGATGGCTCAACTGCTGGGCCCAAGACCTAGCAGTATGATTGAAACTAGCCTCTGAAGATCTAAGACTTTGTCTATCTCTCCCTAGGTGTCGACCGGATCTAAGGTTCATAAGCCCAATTGAATAATCTCAAATTTTCCCAAGTACACTTTGCATTGCTGAGTTCTTTTGTATTAGTCACTTGTTCTTTTTTAATTGCCCTTAGGGTGTCACTTCTTGTCCATTTAATCCTCATCGCAAGGAACACTTAAATTTTATCGTACTTTGAGTGTGGTCTCTCAATTTAAGTTCTTTTCCCTTAGGTTGTTTCGCAATGATAGCTTCTGTTCTTTCCCTTTTTTGAAAATTTCTTGATGCATCTAAGACCCATATGTGTTGTTTTTGAAAGATGTGTCTGAAGCAGGTTACTAGCATGCTTTTTTTTAGGATAAGGAGCTTCGATAATTGTTGAGAAAGCAATATCTTATTCATTCCAATATCATGCATCCATAGCTTATGGACATTTCCATTCATGCTGGCTTTCCCTGATTGGGGCATCCCTTATGACTCATGTTAAGCCTGATAAAAGATGATTTGTTGATGGATGAGCAATGATCTAATTTGCCTAATTGAGCTATTAGGAGAATGTGTCTTCCAGACCATTTGAAGACTGGAATGCACCTTAGTTTGGGAAGTATCTTCCAATGCTTGTCGCTTTCTAGGAAAGACAACTTTGAGTATGGGTGTTATATGCATGGTTGTAGTCCTTGCTATTCGTTCTTCATAGGATATACAAGATGGACTGTGTGGTGCATGGAGGATTGCTGAGTTTTTGTGATTGCTATACAGTCGCACCTATGTTCAGTCACTATGCGGAGATACTTCATTCTTATAGACTAATGATGAGTAATCACTTGTATTGCAGAAGGGAATT
This sequence comes from Ceratopteris richardii, assembly GCA_020310875.1. Lineage (NCBI taxonomy): Eukaryota > Viridiplantae > Streptophyta > Polypodiopsida > Polypodiales > Pteridaceae > Ceratopteris > Ceratopteris richardii. Next base: position 55,031,747 of record CM035441.1, on the reverse strand, counting down.
GCTGTGTGACATGTGCTTAGGTTTGAAGCTTTCAAGATCATAGTATAGCTAGGGGTTGATCTGTGGGATTTTGGTCATTATGCTTTCCATCCCAGATGCTATAATGATAATATGATTGTTGTTATTGGTGGAGCATATCACTTTGGTACTATTACGTTCACACATATGTCATTACACACTCACTAAATGTAATATGAGGGCAACACTTATTTCATGATTTACAATGCATAATCAGATGGTTTCTATTTAGGTGTGAAAGTCATAGAGGTCTAAGTACCGCTTGCGAGTGATATTCTATGAGATTGGCCAACTAAAAGGAATTATGCCTAAGACTCCACCTACACAAATCTTGCTTTTAATCTCTGATGATGTCTTATTTGACTATTCATTACCATAGGTGGCTGATTCTGGTTCATAATTTTGCCATGCAGTTCATATAGTTGGGATGGATTGATTGGATGTTTTTTTATTTCTCGACATTTATACTTGAGAAAGAATCATATGCTAATTGTATGCATGGTCATCCTATTGTCATCTTCATATACCACGAGAAATGAGGATTGACTTCTTTGATTGAAAATAGGACATTGCAAGCTCATTTGAGGCATTAAAAGGGCAACATTCATGTCATGTTTTCAATACAACATGTCAAACGTGCACCTGTTTGATAACATAAGAAGTTTCATTGTGGCATGTTTAAGATTTGTGAGATATGGAGAACTATAAGACTATTTTTGATGATCGGCTCTTTGGAGCTATTTTTTATTGTTTTGCAAGAATATGCAGATCTTCTTGTCAAGTCATGATAATTATTGTTATTGCCCTGTAGGGGTGGCTATAGCTGATATGCACACCATGGCAAGACAGATCTTCAAGAGGACTTGTCTCTAGAAGAGCAAGTCCTATAGGACTTGATGTTCCCTGAAGTGGAAAATAAAAGTTGAACTAAATGTTATATTCTACCTCTTTTTTAGAAACAATCTACTTGTTGTGTATTGTTGGCAGTAGCCAGAGGCATAGAATACGTGAAAGCATGTAAAGACAGAGCAAGGAGTCAGTCGAATCAATTCTTCAAAGATCTATGTTTTATAAATACTTTTCAAATCCTCCAACAGTGATTTTCATCTCTTTTGTACCATATGTAACATAGAAAAACCCTTTCTGTAACTTATAGCTCCATTTTGTGCAAGCCGAGGAGTCTTGAAGCTTGAGGAGCTTAGGTAGAATGAGCGTACCAATTTTGGTTATTTTTAGACACCGTTTACCCTTTCAAATAGCATCTAGGACCTATTTTTTAACTATGCCGGTCACTAGATGTGAAACTGATCAAAACTAGTCTAGAATCTATAAAAAGAGCTAGAGAGCTCATTTTTTGAGGTCAGCTTGTTTGAGTAGAGAAGAGCTTAGAGCTACTTTGAGCTTGTAAGAGTGTTCTTGAGTAATAGAGTTGATTTCCCACCTTCCATTGTGTCTTGCTTGTCTCTTCGTTGTGTGTGTGTATGTGTGTGTGCATTTCTACGCTTCTCACCTTCACTCTCACTTCATCTCACATTCACGATCTTCATATCACTCCTATCTCTTCCGCGGATCGACATTAAGGATGTGGAGCTTCTTAACGTGGTCCTCACCATTGTGCTAGAGCAACACCAAATTTGGCGCGGTTGCCAGGGATCGAGTTTAGGACGAATGTGTGATGGTAAGAGTATAGCAAGAAGTGGCGTTGGAAGGTAAAAATTTCAGTTTTTGTTGTTGTTTTTAGTTATTTTTTGGTGTTTTTCACCTCCCCCACACTCCATCTTCATCACCACATCATCATCTTCCACTCCAAAAAAATCAGAAAATTCACCATATCCACCCATTCTCCTCATCTCCCCTCATTTGTGCATGTGCGAGAGCGAGAGAGAGCTTTTGTGCTTGCATGTGCTACTGTGTTTTTGAGTTTTCTTGCAGGTACAATACTCCAGTGCATCAGGAAGGCTGCAAAAAGATAAAATTTCACTTTCTGTCAGAGATCTGCCGTAGGTGTCAGACCATCACGATGGTCTGCCAACTTTGGAATTTTTGGTAAGCGAGTTCACCATGAGGTAGGCGACACACGTACCTACATGGATCCACAAACGCATTTGCAAAATTCATACTTTGGTGGACCATCGCGATTGGCTCAGACCATCGCGATTGTGTCACACCATCGCGATTGGCTCACGCCATCGCGACGGCTCGGCCGGACCATCGTGACGGTCTCACACCATCGCGACGGCTCACTTGAGCCATCGCGACGATCCCATCGACCCCACGCCATTGCGATTGGCTCATACCATCGCCCCGACGCTGCCATGTGGCAAACTAGACCATCGCGATTGCTCGCGAGTCACGCCATCGCGACGACTCAAAATCAGACCATCGCGCTTGGCTCATGCCATCGCGCCCGTGACCATCGCGACGGTTCAGTTGGACCATCGCGACGGCTCGCGTTGACCGTTGACTGACGCCATCGTGATGGTTCATTTTTGGACAATCGCGATCATTCATTTTTAGACCATCGCGACAGTTCACATTCACGCCATCGCGATCATTCATTTTCAGACCATCACGACAGTTCGCTCCATCAGACCATCGCAATTGTGCCACGCCATCGCGACGGTTCACCTGAACCATCGCGACGGTCCCAGACCATCGCGATTGCTCACCCCAAACACAAATTTTAGGGTTTCAATTTTTGGCCAATTTTGGGGCTATTTTTTGAAAATTTTTGGATCATTGCACTCATAGGAGACCCTTTAGCTCATATTTGAAGAAAAACCTGTTTCTCAGTTTTCACCCATGAGGACCTGAACAGTCAATATCTTTTTCATCCGAAGTCCGTTTTTTGAGGTTGACCTAGTGTGGGACTAGAAAGCCAGGGGGCAATCATTAAAATTTGGGCAAAAGGGAAAGGACCTTTAAAGGTGTATGTACTCAAGTGCTTGATCATCCATTTGAGAATTGGTCTAAGATTGGATTTTTCCACGTCTAGCAAGGGCAATCAAGCACAAACAAAGCAGCAAAGCAAAGCAGTGAAGAACGCAGGGCTTGGGAAGCGCGGCTTCTTCGGCATCAGAGCAACCAAAGCAGTTGACTCGAGGTTGGAAGATTACTCAACCGCCTCAGTCAATTATTAGCTTAGGCTAAAACGGTAGCATTGTGGATTAACGACGATAGGAACACCTCAAGTTTAAGAGATTTAATTTCTCAAGTCTAAGACAAAAGATAAAAGTGTGTGATACGAAAACCTAAAAGAAAAAACCTAAGTCTGACGGAACGAGAACTCACAAGTACCACAAAAAGTCGATTCCTGATGCATACATCAAGACAAGAATCTAAAGAAACTTAAAAAGAATCAAGAAAGTAAGAACAAAGAACCATTGATGATCTAAGCATGTATTGAGTGTGCAAGGAAGTAAATTAATGAACCTTAGATCGGGCAAGTATATATGTAAGTAAGACCGATGAAGCTTTCCAACAAAACAAAAATCACCGCAATCGGATTTCGTATGAGGAAGTTATGTCCGTTCAGGGTTTTGGGGCTAAAACAGGATTTAAAACAGGCTAACAGGCAGACAGGAATTCTCGAATTACTTGTGTTGCGGCCTCACAATGCAATGATACACCCTAGTGTTTGTCCCACAAATTGCCAAAAATAGACCACTATTTTTTTCCCTAAAAAATTGGCCAAATTTGCCCGTCAATCACGTTCGCAAGCTCTGTCAATGGCGATTGATAGGTCAATCGCGATCGACGTGTCGGTCACGATTGACAGGTCTGTCGTGGCTGTCAGCAGTGATTGCTGGATCAATCGCGATTGACACGTGGCCGAGATTTTCAGTCGATCGTGGTCAGTCAGTCGTTGAATCTGTCGGTCGCGATTGACAGGTCCGTCGCGAGGGTCTGTCCGTCGTGGTCAAGCAATCGTTGACTGGGTCGGTTGCGATTGACAGGTCGGTCGGGACTGTCAGTCACGATTGACTGGTCGATCGCGATTGATGGGTCGATCGCGATTGACACGTGTCACGCGTAAGTTCAGTCAATCATGGTCAGTCGATCGTTAACTCTGTCGGTCGCGATTGACGTGTCGGTCACGATTGACAGGTCAGTCGGCAAGTATACGTCGTGGTTTGTCGATCGCGATTGACAGGTCGATCGCGATTGACAGAAGACTGAGGAATTTTAAAATTTCAAGCACACATTTAGGATGTCTTAGGCCTACACATCATGGTTATACACTTTGTTTTGCAAAATAGTCAACTTTTTTGTCGGTCCGGATTGATAGAGGTCTACGCCTCGGGACCTGCACAGACAAATATTTTTACCTGTTGGAGCTGGTGCAGCTGCTGGGGATGCTGAGTCCTGCAGAAAATCTCAAAAAACACAGAAACTCACAAGCACACAAACGCTCTCTCGCTCTCTCTCACAAGTGAAATGAGGGAAATGGTATGGGTGGGGTGATATGACCAAAAACTGAAATTTTTTGCGATGATGGAGATGGATGTGGGAGATGGTGAGGATCATGATAGAGATGATAAAAACAAAAGAAAATAGATAAAAGTGAAGAAAATACCTATGACTCCAACGCCTCAACTCTACGTCTTACCATCACACGCTCGTCCTCAAAGCTCGATCCCCGGCAACGGCGCCAAAATTTGGTGTAGCTCAGTGATGAGTAGCACCTCCTTTAATGTCAATCCGGGAAGATATGAGGATGGTATGATGACCTCGAGCAAGTGAAGGCACAAGTGCGTGAGTGAGAAGCACACAAACATGCACACACATACACACACACGCGCACACAAGGTAAGACAAAGAGAGAGAAGCAATGGAGTTCTTTAGATTACTTTCAACAAGCTCATACAAGTTCAAATCAATTACAAGCTAACCTCAAAAATGAGCTCTCTAATTCTATTTATAGTTTTTGACTAGGTTTTGGCCTTGTCCAGACCTAGTGTCCGACCTAGTTAAAAATTAGGTTCTCTGCCCTATTTCGAGGTTCAAACGGAGTCTAAAAAATGTGAAAACTGATAGGTAGGTACTTCCAAAGCTCCTCAAGCTCAAGGACTCCTTGGCTTGCACAAAATGGAGCTACAAAAATATGAAATGGTATTTACAATGGTTTTTAGTGATGAAAATCACTATTTTTGTAGGGATTCTTTCTAACATTTTGACATACATTTCTTGGAGCTCCCTACTTGCTCCTTCTTCTTGTGTGTCCAGCTATTTGATGCCTGAAAAATTTAAATGGCCTACTTGCCAGATCTTCTTTGACTATTGTCTCTGCTTGTGCTTTCTCTTTGCTCTGACTCCCTTCGTAGGCTTCCTTGTCTTGTGAATCCTTCAGTTCCTTGACTACTGCCAACAACCTCCCTGTTGCATTCAAGGTGTACTGATGGTTGCTCCGTGCGTCTCCTCTCCCTTCCTAGAAGAGAGTGGTAAGGAAAAGATGTGTCTTCTATCCAGGGATGGCCTTAGCCTATGAAGCAAGCTTAGGCTCTCAACCTCATGTGACAGTCATGCTAAAACTAGTGTAGATGTTTTTGGCTTATAAAAATTGCACGATTACTATTCGCATACATCTGGGGTGCCTCATTGCGATGTTCTTGGAATGAAAGGGTGAATGATTGACCTTGTTTTCACACTAGCTTCTATTTGAATTAGGGTGGCCCTCTCTGTGTACCTCATGACGATAATTCAAATGTATGGGAGATTGGGTGCATAATGCTTGAGCTTCAAGATGTTCTTTGTGTTGTGAGCATGTATTCTTGAAAGTAAATTTATACATGCATATAGGGAGTGCAAATTTTTTTGGAGGTGGTTGAAGTTTGAATTTGGGGGCTTATCTTTGATATTCTCTCACATGATATGTATGCTTTCAATTTAAGTGATCACCCTCACTCTTCCCTAAGTGTTACAGGGCAAAACCAAGGGTGATGATGGCCCTTAGACTCAAGGGGCTTGCTACAAGACGATCTAACAGTCTAGATGTGCAAGGGCTGCTCATTTTAAGATAGTTGATATGTCTCATAGGTTTGACAGGATATGATACACTGAAATTTTGAGTTCTTGTAGAGAATTGTGTCCACTAACCATCTTGTGGAAATCTTCTTGGATGCTCTAAGAGCAAAGTGTGGACCCACACTTGAGCACGAATGCAATGATAGCTTCTGTTCTTTCCCTTTTTTGAAAATTTCCTGATGCATCTAAGACCCATATGTGTTGTTTTTGAAAGATGTGTCTGAAGCAGGTTACTAGCATGTTTTTTTTTAGGATAAGGAGCTTCGATAATTGCTGAGAAAGCAATATTTGATTCATTCCAATATCATGCGTCCATAGCTTATGGACATTTCCATTCATGCTGGCTGTCCCTCATTGGGGCATCCCTTATGATTCATGTTAAGCCTGATAAAAGATGATTTGTTGATGGATGAGCAATGATCTAATTTGCCTAAATGAGCTATTAGGAGAATGTGTCTTCCAGACCATTTGAAGACTGGAATGCACCTTAGTTTGGGAAGTATCTTCCAATGCTTGTGGCTTTCTAGAAAAGACAACTTTGAGTATGGGTGTTATATGCATGGTTGTAGTCCTTGCTATTCCTTCTTCATAGGATATACAAGATGGACTGTGTGGTGCATGGATGATTGCTGAGTTTTTGTGATTGCTATACACTCGCACCTATGCTCAGTCAATATGCGGAGATACTTCATTCTTATAGACTAATGATGAGTAATCACTTGTATTGCAGAAGGGAATTGCTGTGTGACCTGTGCTTAGGTTTGAAGCTTTCAAGATCATAGTATAGCTAGGGGTTGATCTGTGGGATTTTGGTCATTATGCTTTCCATCCCAGATGCTATAATGATAATATGATTGCTGTTATTGGTGGAGCATATCACTTTGGTACTATTACCTTCACACATATGTCATTACACACTCACTAAATGTAATATGAGGGCAACACTTATTTCATGATTTACAATGCATAATCAGATGGTTTCTATTTAGGTGTGAAAGTCATAGAGGTCTAAGTACCGGTTGCGAATGATATTCTGTGAGATTGGACAACTAAAAGGAATTATGCCTAAGACTCCACCTACACAAATCTTGCTTTTAATCTCTGATGATGTCTTATTTGACTATTCATTACCACACGTGGCTGATTCTGGTTCATAATTTTGCCATGCAATTCATATAGTTGGGATGGATTGATTGGATGTTTTTTTATTTCTCGACATTTATACTTGAGAAAGAATCATATGCTTATTGTATGCATGGTCATCCTATTGTCATCTTCATATACCACGAGAAATGAGTATTGACTTATTTGATTGAAAATAGGACATTGCAAGCTCATTTGAGGCATTAAAAGGGAAACATTCATGTCATGTTTTCAATACACCATGTCAAACCTGCACCTGTTTGATAACATAAGAAGTTTCATTGTGGCATATTTAAGATTTGTGAGATATGGAGAACTATAAGACTATTTTTTATGATGGGCTCTTTGGAGCTATTTTTTATTGTTTTGCAGGAATATGCAGATCTTCTTGTCAAGTCATGATAATTACTGTTATTGCCCTGTAGGGGTGGCTATAGCTGATATGCACACCATGGCAAGATAGATCTTCAACAGGACTTGTCTCTAGAAGAGCAAGTCCTATAGGACTTGATGTTCCCTGAAGTGGAAAGTAAAAGTTGAACTAAATGTTATATTCTAGCTCTTTTTTAGAAACAATCTACTTGTTGTGTATTGTTGGCAGTAGCCAGAGGCATAGAATACACGAAAGCATGTAAAGACAGAGCAGGGAGTCAGTCGAATCAATTTTTCAAAGATCTATGTTTTATAAATACTTTTCAAATCCTCCAACAGTGATTTTCATCACTTTTGTACCATATGTAACATAGAAATCAGTAATTTATAGCTCCATTTTCTGCAAGCCGAGGAGTCCTGGAGCTTAAGGAGCTTAGGTAGAATGAGCGTACCAATTTTGGTTATTTTTAGACACCGTTTACCCTTTCAAATAGCATCTAGGACCTATTTTTTAACTATGCCGGTCACTAGATGTAAAACCGATCAAAACTAGTCTAGAATCTATAAAAAGAGCTAGAGAGCTCATTTTTGAGGTTAGCTTGTTTGAGTAGAGAAGAGCTTAGAGCTATTTTGAGCTTGTAAGAGTGTTCTTGAGTAATAGAGTTGATTTCCCACCTTCCATTGTGTCTTGCTTGTCTCTTCGTTGTGTGTGTGCATTTCTATGCTTCTCACCTTCACTCTCACTTCATCTCACATTCACGATCTTCATATCACTCCTATCTCTTCCGCGGATTGACATTAAGGAGTTGGAGCTTCTTAACGTGGTCCTCACCATTGTGCTAGAGCAACACCAAATTTGGCGCCGTCGCCGTGGATCGAGTTTAGAACGAATGTGTGATGGTAAGAGTATAGCAAGAAGTGGCGTTGGAAGGTAAAAATTTCAGTTTTTGTTGTTGTTTTTAGTTAGTTTTTGGTGTTTTTCACCTCCCCCACACTCCATCTTCATCACCACATCATCATCTTCCACTCCAAAAAAATCAGAAAATTCACCATATCCACCCATTCTCCTCATCTCCCCTCATTTGTGCATGTGCGAGAGCGAGAGAGAGCTTTTGTGCTTGCAGGTGCTACTATGTTTTTGAGTTTTCTTGCAGGTACAATGCTCCAGTGCATCAGGAAGGCTGCAAAAAGGTAAAATTTCACTTTCTGTCAGAGATCTGCCGTAGGTGTCAGACCATCACGATAGTCTGCCAACTTCAGAATTTTTGGTAAGCGAGTTCACCACGAGGTAGGCGACACACGCGCATACAGGGATCAACAAACGCATTTGCAAAATTCATACTTTGGTGGACATTCCCGATTGGCTCAGACCATCACGATTGTTCCCCACCATCGCGATTGGCTCACGCCATCGCGACGGCTCGGCCGGACCATCGTGACAGTCTCACACCATCGCGACGGCTCACTTGAGCCATCGCGACGGTTCACTTGGACCATTGCGACGATCCCGTCGACCCCATGCCATTGCGATTGGCTCATGCCATCGCCCCGACCTTGCCATGTGGCAAGCTAGACCATCGCGATTGCTCGCTAGTCACCCCATCGCGACTGTCCCAGGTACGCCATCGCGACGACTCAGAATCAGACCATCGCGATTAGCTCATGCCATCGCGCCCGTGACCATCGTGACCGTTCACCTGGACCATCATGACGGCTCACGTTGACCGTTGACTGACGCCATCATGATGGTTCATTTTTGGACAATCGCGATCATTCATTTTTAGACCATCGCGACAGTTCACATTCACGCCATCGCGATCATTCATTTTCAGACCATCGCGACAGTTCGCTCCATCGGACCATCGCGATTGTGCCACGCCATCGCGACGGTTCACTTGGACCATCGCGACGGTCCCAGACCATCACGATTGCTCACCCCAAACACAAATTTTAGGGTTTCAATTTTTGGCCAATTTTGGGGCTATTTTTTGAAAATCTTTGGATCATTGCACTCATACGAGACCCCTGAGCTCATATTTGAAGAAAAACCTGTTTGTCAGTTTTCACCCATGAGGGCCTGAACAGTCATATCTTTTTCATCCGAAGTCCGTTTTTTTAGCTTAATAGCTCGTTAGAAAGCTCTTTACGCGTACTACATGACCTCAACTATTTTTTATATAAAGAATACATTGATTTTTAGATAAGCTAATTTGACATTGACCTAGTGTGCGACTAGAAAGCCAGGGGGCAATCATTAAAATTTGGGCAAAAGGGAAAGGAGCTTTAAAGGTGTATGTACTCAAGTGCTTGATCATCCATTTGAGAATTGGTCTAAGATTGGATTTTTCCAGGTCTAGCAAGGGCAGTCAAGGACAAATAAAGCAAACAAAGCAAGGCAGTGAAGAACGTAGGGCTTGGGAAGCACCGCTTCTTGGGCATCAGAGCAACCAAAGCAGTTGACTCGAGGTTGGAAGATTACTCAACCCCCTCAGTCAATTATTAGCTTAGGCTAAAACGGTAGCATTGTGGATTAACGATGATAGGAACACCTCAAGTTTAAGAGATTTAATTTCTCAAGTCTAAGACAAAAGATAAAAGTGTGTAATACGAAAACCTAAAGGAAAAAACCTAAGTCTGACGGAACGAGAACTCACAAGTACTACAGAAAGTCGATTCCTGATGCATACATCAAGACAAGAATCTAAAGAAACTTAAAAAGAATCAAGAAAGTAAGAACAAAGAACCATTGACGATCTAAGCATGTATTGAGTGTGCAAGGAAGTAAATTAATGAACCTTAGATCGGGCAAGTATATAGGTAAGTCAGATCGACGAAGCTTTCCAACAAAACAAAAATCACCGCAATCGGATTTCGTATGAGGAAGTTATGTCCGTTCAGGGTTTTGGGGCTAAAACAGGATTTAAAACAGGCTAACAGGCAGACAGGAATTCTCGAATTACTTGTGGCGGCCTCACAATGCAATGATACACCCTATTGTTTGTCCCACAAATTGCCAAAAATAGACCACTATTTTTTTCCCTTATAAATTAGCCAACTTTGCCCGTCAATCGCGTTCGCAAGCTCTGTCAGTCGCGATTGATAGGTCAATCGCAATCGACGTGTCGATCGCGATTGACAGGTCCGTCGTGGCTATTAGTCGTGATTGATGGATCAATCGCGATTGACACGTGGCCCGGATTTTTAGTCGATCGTGGTTAGTCGGTCGTTGACTCTGTCGGTTGCGATTCATGGGTCGATCGCGATTGACAGGTCCGTCGCGAGGGTCTGTCCGTCGTGGTCAAGCAATCGTTGACTGGGTCGTTCGTGATTGACAGGTCCGTCGGGGCTGTGAGTCACGATTGACTGGTTGATCGCGATTGATGGGTCGATCCCGATTGACACGTGTCACGCGTAAGTTCAGTCGATCGTGGTCAGTCGGTCGTTAACTCTGTCGATCGCGATTGACGTGACGATCGCAATTGACAGGTCAGTCGGCAAGTATCCTTCGTGGTTTGTCGATCGGGATTGATAGAAAACTAAGGAATTTTAAAATTTCAAGCACACATTTGGGATGCCCTAGGCCTCCACATCATGGTTATACACTTTGTTTTGCAAAATAGTCAACTTTTCTCTCAGTCGCGATTGACAGAGGTCTATGCCTCGGGACCTGCACAGAAAAATTCTTTTACCTTTTGGAGCTGGGGATGCTGATTCCTGCAGAAAATCTCAAAAAACATAGAAACTCACAAGCACACAAACGCTCTCTCGCTCTCTCTCACAAGTGAAATGAGGGAAATGGTATGGGTGGGGTGATATGACCAAAAACTGAAGTTTTTCGCGATGATGGAGATGGATGTGGGAGATGGTGAGGATGATGATGGAGATGATAAAAACAAAAGAAAATAGATAAAAGTGAAGAAAATACCTATGACTCCAACGCCTCAACTCTACGTCTTACCATCACACGCTCGTCCTCAAAGCTCGATCCCCGGAAACGGCGCCAAAATTTGGTGTAGCTCAATGATGAGTAGCACCTCCTTTAATGTCAATCCGGGAAGACGTGAGGATGGTATGATGACCTCGAGCAAGTGAAGGCACAAGTGCGTGAGTGAGAAGCACACAGACATGCACACACATACACACACACGCGCACACAAGGTAAGACAAAGAGAGAGAAGCAATGGAGTTCTTTAGATTACTTTCAACAAGCTCATACAAGTTCAAATCAATTACAAGCTAACCTCAAAAATGAGCTCTCTAGTTCTATTTATAGTTTTTGACTAGGTTTTGGCCTTGTCCAGACCTAGTGTCCGGCCTAGTTAAAAATTAGGTTCTCTGCCCTATTTGGAGGTTCAAACGGAGTCTAAAAAATGTGAAAACTGATAGGTAGGTACTTCTAAAGCTCCTCAAGCTCAAGGACTCCTTGGCTTGCACAAAATGGAGCTACAAAAATATGAAATGGTATTTACAATGGTTTTTAGTGATGAAAATCACTATTTTTGTAGGGATTTCTTCTAACATTTTGACATACATTTCTTGGAGCTCCCTACTTGCTCCTTCTTCTTGTGTGTCCAACTCTTTGATGCCTGAAAAATTTAAATGGCCTACTTGCCAGATCTTCTTTGACTACTGTCTCTTCTTGTGCTTTCTCTTCGCTCCGACTCCCTTCGTAGGCTTCCTTGTCTTGTGAATCCTTCAGTTCCTTGACTACTGCCAACAACCTCCCTGTTGCATTCAAGGTGTACTGATGGTTGCTCCGTGCGTCTCCTCTCCCTTCCTAGAAGAGAGTGGTAAGGAAAAGATGTGTCTTCTATCGGGGGATGGCCTTAGCCTATAAAGCAAGCTTAGGCTCTCAACCTCATGTGACAGTCATGCTAAAACTAGTGTAGATGTTTTTGGCTTATAAAGTTTGCACGATTACTATTCGCATACATCTGGGGTGCCTCATTTCGATGTTCTTGGAATGAAAGGGTGAATGATTGACCTTGTTTTCGCACTAGCTTCTATTTGAATTAGGGTGGTCCTCTCTGTGTACCTCATGACGATAATTCAAATGTATGGGAGATTGGGTGCATAATGCTTGAGCTTCAAGATGTTCTTTGTGTTGTGAGCATGTATTCTTCAAAGTAAATTTATAGATGCATATAGGTAGTGCAATTTTTTTTGGAGGTGGTTGCAGTTTGAATTTGGGGGCTTATCTTTGATATTCTCTCACATGCTATGTATGCCTTCAATTTAAGTGATCACCCTCACTCTTCCCTAAGTGTTACAGGGCAAAACCAAGGTGATGATGGCCCTTAGACTCAAGGGGCTTGCTACAAGACGATCTAACAGTCTAGATGTGCAAGGGCTGCTCATTTTGAGATAGTTAATATGTCTCATAGGTTTGACAGGATATGATACACTGAAATTTTGAGTTCTTGTAGAGAATTGTGTCCACTAACCATCTTGTGGAAATCTTCTTGGATGCTCTAAGAGCAAAGTGTGGACCCACACTTGAGCACGAATGCAATGATAGCTTCTGTTCTTTCCCTTTTTTGAAAATTTCCTCATGCATCTAAGACCCATATGTGTTGTTTTTGAAAGATGTGTCTGAAGCAGGTTACTAGCATGTTTTTTTTTAGGATAAGGAGCTTCGATAATTGTTGAGAAAGCAATATCTGATTCATTCCAATATCATGCATCCATAGCTTATGGACATTTCCATTCATGCTGGCTTTCCTTGATTGGGGCATCCCTTATGACTCATGTTAAGCCTGATAAAAGATGATTTGTTGATGGATGAGCAATGATCTAATTTGTCTAAATGAGCTATTAGGAGAATGTGTCTTCCAGACCATTTGAAGACTAGAATGCACCTTAGTTTGGGAAGTATCTTCCAATGCTTGTGGCTTTCTAGAAAAGACAACTTTGAGTATGGGTGTTATATGCATGGTTGTAGTCCTTGCTATTCCTTCTTCATAGGATATACAAGATGGACTGTGTGGTGCATGGATGATTGTTGTGTTTCTGTCATTGCTATACAGTCGCACCTATGTTCAGTCACTATGCGGAGATACTTCATTCTAATAGATTAATGATGAGTAATCACTTGTATTGCAGAAGGGAATTGTTGTGTGACCTGTGCTTAGGTTTGAATCTTTCAAGATCATAGTATAGCTAGGGGTTGATCTGTGGGATTTTGGTCATTATGCTTTCCATCCCAGATGCTATAATGATAATATGATTGCTGTTATTGGTGGAGCATATCACTTTGGTACTATTACGTTCACACATATGTCATTACACACTCACTAAATGTAATATGAGGGCAACACTTATTTCATGATTTACAATGCATAATCAGATGGTTTCTATTTAGGTGTGAAAGTCATAGAGGTCTAAGTACCGCTTGGGAGTGATATTCTGTGAGATTGGCCAACTAAAAGGAATTATGCCTAAGACTCCAACTACACAAATCTTGCTTTTAATCTCTAATGATGTCTTATTTGACTATTCATTACCACAAGTGGCTGATTCTGGTTCATAATTTTGCCATGCAATTCATATAGTTGGGATGGATTGATTGGATGTTTTTTTATTTCTCGACATTTATACTTGAGAAAGAATCATATGCTTATTGTATGCATGGTCATCCTATTGTCATCTTCATATACCACGAGAAATGAGGATTGACTTATTTGATTGAAAATAGGACATTGCAAGCTCATTTGAGGCATTAAAAGGGCAACACTCATGTCATGTTTTCAATACAACATATCAAACCTGCACCTATTTGATAACTTAAGAAGTTTCATTGTGGCAGATTTAAGATTTGTGAGATATGGAGAACTATAAGACTATTTTTTATGATGGGCTCTTTGGAGCTATTTTTTATTGTTTTGCAGGAATATGCAGATCTTCTTGTCAAGTCATGATAATCTATAAAAAGAGCTAGAGAGCTCATTTTTGAGGTTAGCTTGTTTGAGTAGAGAAGAGCTTAGAGCTATTTTGAGCTTGTAAGAGTGTTCTTGAGTAATAGAGTTGATTTCCCACCTTCCATTGTGTCTTGCTTGTCTCTTCGTTGTGTGTGATTATGTGTGTGTGCATTTCTATGCTTCTCACCTTCACTCTCACTTCATCTCACATTCACGATCTTCATATCACTCCTATCTCTTCCGCGGATTGACATTAAGGAGGTGGAGCTTCTTAAGGTGGTCCTCACCATTGTGCTAGAGCAACGCCAAATTTGGCGCCGTTGCCGGGGATCAAGTTTAGAACGAATGTGTGATGGTAAGAGTATAGCAAGAAGTGGCGTTGGAAGGTAAAAATTTCAGTTTTTGTTGTTGTTTTTAGTTAGTTTTTGGTGTTTTTCACCTCCCCCACACTCCATCTTCATCACCACATCATCATCTTCCACTCCAAAAAAATCAAAAAATTCACCATATCCACCCATTCTCCTCATCTCCCCTCATTTGTGCATCTGCGAGAGCGAGAGAGAGCTTTTGTGCTTGCAGGTGCTACTATGTTTTTGAGTTTTCTTGCAAGTACAATGCTCCGGTGCGTAAGGAAGCCTGCAAAAAGGTAAAATTTCACTTTCTGTCAGAGATATGCCGTAGGTGTCAGACCATCGCGATGGTCTGCCAACTTCGGAATTTTTGGTAAGCGAGTTCACCACGAGGTAGGCGACACACGCACATACAGGGATCCACAAACGCATTTGCAAAATTCATACTTTGGTGGACATTCGCGATTGGCTCAGACCATCGCGATTGTGCCCCACCATCGCGATTGGCTCACGCCATCGCGACGGCTCGGTCGGACCATCGTGACGGTCTCACACCATCGCGACGGCTCACTTGAGCCATCGCGACGATTCACTTGGACCATTGCGACGATCCCGTCGACCCCACGCCATTGCGATTGGCTCATGCCATCGCCTCGACGCTGCCATGTGGCAAGCTAGACCATCACGATTGCTCGCTACTCACGCCATCGCGACTATCCCAGGTACGCCATCGCGATGACTCAAAATCAGACCATCGCGATTGGCTCATGCCATCACGCCCGTGACCATCACGACGGTTCACTTGGACCATCGCGACGGCTCACGTAGATCATTGACTGACGCCATCGCAATGGTTCATTTTTGGACAATCGCGATCATTCATTTTTAGACCATCGCGACAGTTCACATTCACGCCATCGCGATCATTCATTTTCAGACCATCGCGACAGTTCGGTCCATCGGACCATCGCGATTGTGCCACACCATCGCGACGGTTCACCTGGACCATCGCGACCGTCCCAGACCATCGCGATTGCTCACCCCAAAAACAAATTTTAGGAATTCAATTTTTGGCCAATTTTGGGGCTATTTTTTGAAAATTTTTGGATCATTGCACTCATAGGAGACCCCTTAGCTCATATTTGAAGAAAAACTTGTTTGTCAGTTTTCACACTTGAGGGCCTGTGCAGTCATATCTTTTTCATCCGAAGTCCGTTTTTTGAGCTTAATAGCTCGTTAGAACTTTACCAGTATTACATGAGCTCAACTGTTTTTTTAATAAAGAATACGTTGATTTTTAGATAAGCTAATTTGAGGTTGACCTAGTGTGGGACTAGATAGCCAGGGGGCAATCATTAAAATTTGAGCAAAAGGGAAAGGACCTTTAAAGGTGTATGTACTCAAGTGCTTGATCATCCATTTGAGAATTGATCTAAGATTGGATTTTTCCAGGTCTAGCAAGGGCAATCAAGAACAAACAAAGCAAACAAAGCAAGGCAGTGAAGAAAGCAGGGGTTAGGAAGCGCGGCTTCTTGGCAATCAGAGCAACCAAAGCAGTTGACTCGAGGTTGGAAGATTACTCAACCCCCTCAGTCAATTATTAGCTTAGGCTAAAAGGGTAGCATTGTGGATTAACGACGATAGGAACACCTCAAGTTTAAGAGATTTAATTTCTCAAGTCTAAGACAAAAGATAAAAGTGTGTGATACGAAAACCTGAAGGAAAAAACCTAAGTCTGATGGAACGAGAACTCACAAGTACCATAGAAAGTCGATTCCTGATGCATACATCAAGACAAGAATCTAAAGAAACTTAAAAAGAATCAAGAAAGTAAGAGCAAAGAACCATTGACGATCTAAGCATGTATTGAGTGTGCAAGGAAGTAAATTAATGAACCTTAGATCGGGCAAGTATTTAGGTAAGTCAGACCGACGAAGCTTTCCAACAAAACAAAAATCACCGCAATCGGATTTCGTATGAGGAAGTTATGTCCGTTCAGGGTTTTGGGGTTAAAACAGGATTTAAAACAGGCTAACAGGCAGACAGGAATTCTCGAATTACTTGTGTTGCGGCCTCACAATGCAATGATACACCCTAGTGTTTGTCCCACAAATTGCCAAAAATAGACGACTATTTTTTTCCCCAAAAGATTGGCCAAATTTTCCCGTCAATCGCGTTTGCAAGCTCTGTCAATCGCGATTGATAGGTCAATCGCAATCAACGTGTCGGTCGCGATTGACAGGTCCGTCGTGGCTGTCAGTCGTGATTGATGGATCAATCGCGATTGACACGTGGCCCGGATTTTCAGTCGATCGTGGTCAGTCGGTCATTGACTCTGTCGATCGCAATTGATGGATCGATCGCGATTGACAGGTCCGTCGCGAGGGTCTGTCCGTGGTGGTCAAGCAATCGTTGACTGGGTCGGTCGCGATTGACAGGTCCGTCAGGGCTGTCAGTCACGATTGACTGGTCGATCGCGATTGATGGGTCGATCGCGATTGACACGTGTCACGCGTAAGTTCAGACGATCGTTGTCAGTCGGTCGTTAACTCTGTCGATCGCGATTGACGTGTCGGTCGCGATTGACAGGTCAGTCGGCAAGTATCCGTCATGGTTTGTCGATCGCGATTGACAGGTCGATCGCGATTGACAGAAAACTGAGGAATTTTAAAATTTCAAGCACACATTTAGGATGCCCTAGGCCTACACATCATGGTTATACACTTTGTTTTGCAAAATAGTCAACTTTTCTATCGGTCCCGATTGACAGAGATCTACGCCTCGGGACCTACACAGACAAATTTTTTTACCTGCTAGCACTGGTGCAGCTGCTGGGGATGCTGATTCCTGCAGAAAATCTCAAAAAACATAGAAACTCACAAGCACACAAACGCTCTCTCGCTCTCTCTCACAAGTGAAATGAGGGAAATGGTATGGGTGGGGTGATATGACCAAAAACTAAAATTTTTCGCGATAATGGAGATGGATGTGGGAGATGGTGAGGATGATGATGGATATGATAAAAACAAAAGAAAATAGATAAAAGTGAAGAAAATACCTATGACTCCAATTCCTCAACTCTACGTCTTACCATCACACGCTCGTCCTCAAAGCTCGATCCCCAGCAACGGCGCCAAAATTTGGTGTAGCTCAGTGATGAGTAGCACCTCCTTTAATGTCAATCCGGGAAGACGTGAGGATGGTATGATGACCTCGAGCAAGTGAAGGCACAAGTGCGTGAGTGAGAACCACACAGACATGCACACACATACACAGACATGCGCACACAAGATAAGACAAAGAGAGAGAAGCAATGGAGTTCTTTAGATTACTTTCAACAAGCTCATACAAGTTCAAATCAATTACAAGCTAACCTCAAAAATGAGCTCTCTAGTTCTATTTATAGTTTTTTACTAGGTTTTGGCCTTGTCCAGACCTAGTGTCCGGCCTAGTTAAAAATTAGGTTCTCTGCCCTATTTGGAGAATCAAACGGAGTCTAAAAAATGTGAAAATTGATAGGTAGGTACTTCTAAAGCTCCTCAAGCTCAAGGACTCCTTGGCTTGCACAAAATAGAGCTAGAAAAATATGAAATGGTATTTACAATGGTTTTTAGTGATGAAAATCACTATTTTTGTAGGGATTTCTTCTAACATTTTGACATACATTTCCTGGAGCTCCCTACTTGCTCCTTCTTCTTGTGTGTCCAACTCTTTGATGCCTGAAAAATTTAAATGGCCTACTTGCCAGATCTTCTTTGACTACTGTCTCTGCTTGTGCTTTCTCTTCGCTCCGACTCCCTTTGTAGGCTTCCTTGTCTTGTGAATCCTTCAGTTCCTTGACTACTGCCAACATTCTCCCTGTTGCATTCAAGGTGTACTGATGGTTGCTCCGTGTGTCTCCTCTCCCTTCCTAGAAGAGAGTGGTAAGGAAAAGATGTGTGTTCTATCCAGGGATGGCCTTAGCCTATGAAGCAAGCTTAGGCTCTCAACCTCATGTGACAGTCATGCTAAAACTAGTGTAGATGTTTTTTGCTTATAAAGTTTGCAGGATTACTATTCGCATACATCTGGGGTGCCTCATTTCGATGTTCTTGGAATGAAAGGGTGAATAATTAACCTTGTTTTCACACTAGCTTCTATTTGAATTAGGGTGGCCCTCTCTGTGTACCTCATGATGATAATTCAAATGTATGGGAGATTGGGTGCATAATGCTTGAGCTTCAAGATGTTCTTTGTGTTATGAGCATGATTCTTCAAAGTAAATTTATAGAAGCATATAGGGAGTGCAATTTTTTTTGGAGGTGGCTGAAGTTTGAATTTGGGGGCTTATCTTTGATATTCTCTCAAATGATATGTATGCTTTCAATTTGAGTGATCACCCTCACTCTTCCCTAAGTGTTACAGGGCAAAACCAAGGGTGATGATGGCCCTTAGACTCAAGGGGCTTGCTACAAGACGATCTAACAGTCTAGATGTGCAAGGGCTGCTCATTTTGAGATAGTTGATATGTCTCATAGGTTTCACAGGATATCATACACTGAAATTTTGAGTTCTTGTAGAGAATTGTGTCCACTAACCATCTTGTCGAAATCTTCTTGGATGTTCTAAGAGCAAAGTGTGGACCCACACTTTGGCAAGAATCCAATGATAGCTTCTGTTCTTTCCCTTTTTTGAAAATTTCCTGATGCATCTAAGACCCATATGTGTTGTTTTTGAAAGATGTGTCTGAAGCAGGTTACTAGCATGTTTTTTCTTAGGATAAGGAGCTTCGATAATTGTTGAGAAGGCAATATCTGATTCATTCCAATATCATGCATCCATAGCTTATGGACATTTCCATTCATGCTGGCTTTCCCTGATTGGGGCATCCCTTATGACTCATGTTAAGCATGATAAAAGATGATTTGTTGATGGATGAGCAATGATCTAATTTGCCTAAATGAGCTATTAGGAGAATGTGTCTTCCAGACCATTTGAAGACTGGAATGCACCTTAGTTTGGGAAGTATCTTCCAATGCTTGTGGCTTTCTAGAAAAGACAACTTTGAGTATGGGTGTTATATACATGGTTGTAGTCCTTGCTATTCGTTCTTCATAGGATATACAAGATGGACTGTGTGGTGCATGGATGATTGCTGAGTTTTTGTGATTGCTATATAGTCGCACCTATGTTCAGTCACTATGCGGAGATACTTCATTCTAATACACTAATGATGAGTAATCACTTGTATTGCAGAAGGGAATTGCTGTGTGACCTGTGCTTAGGTTTGAAGCTTTCAAGATCATAGTATAGCTAGGGGTTGATCTGTGGGATTTTGGTCATTATGCTTTCCATCCCAGATGCTATAATGATAATATGATTGTTGTTATTGGTGGAGCATATCACTTTGGTACTATTACGTTCACACATATGTCATTACACACTCACTAAATATTATATGAGGGCAACACTTATTTCATGATTTACAATGCATAATCAGATGGTTTCTTTTTAGGTGTGAAAGTCATAGAGGTCTAAGTACTGCTTGCAAGTGATATTCTCTGAGATTGGCCAACTAAAAGGAATTATGCCTAAGACTCCACCTACACAAATCTTGCTTTTAATCTCTGATGATGTCTTATTTGACTATTCATTACCACAGGTGGCTGATTCTCGTTCATAATTTTGCCATGCAATTCATATGGTTGGGATGGATTGATTGGATGTTTTTTTATTTCTCGACATTTATACTTGAGAAAGAATCATATGCTTATTGTATGCATGGTCATCCTATTGTAATCTTCATATACCACGAGAAATGAGGATTGACTTATTTGATTGAAAATAGGACATTGCAAGCTCATTTGAGGCATTAAAAGGGCAACATTCATGTCATGTTTTCAATACAACATGTCAAACCTGCACCTGTTTGATAACATAAGAAGTTTCATTGTGGCATATTTAAGATTTGTGAGATATGGAGAACTATAAGACTATTTTTTATGATGGTCTCTTTGGACCTTTAAAGGTGTATGTACTCAAGTGCTTGATCATCCATTTGAGAATTGGTCTAAGATTCGATTTTGCCAAAAATAGACCACTATTTGCCCGTCAATCACGTTCGCAAGCTCTGTCAATCGCGATTGATAGGTCAATCGCGATCGACGTGTCGATCGCGATTGACAGGTCCGTCGTGGCTGTCAGTCGTCATTGATGGATCAATCGCGATTGACACGTGGCCCGGATTTTTAGTCGATCGTGGTCAAATGGTAGTTGACTCTCGGTCGCGATTGATGGGTCGATCGCAATTGATAGGTCCGTCGCGAGGGTCTGTCCGTCGTGATCAAGCAATCGTTGACTGGGTCGTTCGCGATTGACATGTCCGTCGGGGCTGTGAGTCGCGATTGACTGGTCGATCGCGATTGATGGGTCGATCGCGATTGACACGTGTCACGCGTAAGTTCAGTCGATCGTGGTCAGTCGGTCGTTAACTCTGTCGGTCGCGATTGACGTGTCGGTCGCGATTGACAGGTCAGTCAACAAGTATCCGTCGTGGTTTGTTGATCGCGATTGACAGGTCGATCGCGATTGACAGGTCGATCGCGATTGATAGAAAAGTGAGGAATTTTAAAATTTCAAGCACACATTTGGGATGCCCTAGGCCTCCACATCATGGTTATACACTTTGTTTTGCAAAATAGTCAACTGTCCGTCCCGATTGACAGAGGTCTACGCCTCGGGACCTGCACAGACAAATTCTTTTACTTGTTGGAGCTGGTGCAGCTGCTGGGGATGCTGATTCCTGCAGAAAATCTCAAAAAACACAGAAACTCACAAGCACACAAACACTCTCTCGCTCTCTCTCACAAGTGAAATGAGGGAATTGGTATGGGTGGGGTGATATGACCAAAAACTAAAATTTTTCGCGATGATGGAGATGGATGTGGGAGATGGTGAGGATGATGATGGAGATGATAAAAACAAAAGAAAATAAATAAAAGTGAAGAAAATACCTATGACTCCAACGCCTCAACTCTACGTCTTACCATCACACGCTCGTCCTCAAAGGTCGATCCCCGGCAACGGCGCCAAAATTTGGTGTAGCTCAGTGATGAGTAGCACCTCCTTTAATGTCAATCCGGGAAGACGTGAGGATGGTATGATGACCTCAATCAAGTGAAGGCACAAGTGCGTGAGTGAGAAGCACACAAACATGCACACACATACACACACACGCGCACACAAGGTAAGACAAAGAGAGAGAAGCAATGGAGTTCTTTAGATTACTTTCAACAAGCTCATACAACTTCAAATCAATTACAAGCTAACCTCAAAAATGAGCTCTCTAGTTCTATTTATAGTTTTTTACTAGGTTTTGGCCTTGTCCAGACCTAGTGTCCGGCCTAGTTAAAAATTAGGTTCTCTGCCCTATTTGGAGAATCAAACGGAGTCTAAAAAATGTGAAAACTGATAGGTAGGTACTTCTAAAGCTCCTCAAGCTCAAGGACTCCTTGGCTTGCACAAAATGGAGCTACAAAAATATGAAATGGTATTTACAATGGTTTTTAGTGATGAAAATCACTATTTTTGTAGGGATTTCTTCTAACATTTTGACATACATTTCCTGGAGCTCCCTACTTGCTCCTTCTTCTTGTGTGTCCAACTCTTTGATGCCTGAAAAATTTAAATGGCCTACTTGCCAGATCTTCTTTGACTACTGTCTCGGCTTGTGCTTTCTCTTCGCTCCGACTCCCTTCGTAGGCTTCCTTGTCTTGTGAATCCTTCAGTTCCTTGACTACTGCCAACAACCTCCCTGTTGCATTCAAGGTGTACTGATGGTTGCTCCGTGCGTCTCCTCTCCCTTCCTAGAAGAGAGTGGTAAGGAAAAGATGTGTCTTCTATCCAGGGATGGCCTTAGCCTATGAAGCAAGCTTAGGCTCTCAACCTCATGTGACAGTCATGGTAAAACTAGTGTAGATGCTTTTGGCTTATAAAGTTTGCAGGATTACTATTCGCATACATCTGGGGTGCCTCATTTCGATGTTCTTGGAATGAAAGGGTGAATGATTGACCTTGTTTTTGCACTAGCTTCTATTTGAATTAGGGTGGCCCTCTCTGTGTACCTCATGACGATAATTCAAATGTATGGGAGATTGGGTGCGGAATGCTTGAGCTTCAAGATGTTCTTTGTGTTGTGAGCATGTATTCTTCAAAGTAGATTTATAGATGCATATAGGGAGTTCAATTTTTTTTGGAGGTGGTTGCAGTTTGAATTTGGGGGCTTATCTTTGATATTCTCTCACATGATATGTATGCTTTCAATTTAAGTGATCACCCTCACTCTTCCCTAAGTGTTACAGGGCAAAACCAAGGGTGATGATGGCCCTTAGACTCAAGGGGCTTGCTACAAGACGATCTAACAGTCTAGATGTGCAAGGGCTACTCATTTTGAGATAGTTGATATGTCTCATAGGTTTGACAGGATATGATACACTGAAATTTTGAGTTCTTGTAGAGAATTGTGTCCACTAACCATCTTGTGGAAATCTTCTTGGATGCTCTAAGAGCAAAGTGTGGACCCACACTTGAGCACGAATGCAATGATAGCTTCTGTTCTTTCCCTTTTCTGAAAATTTCCTGATGCATCTAAGCCCCATATGTGTTGTTTTTGAAAGATGTGTTTGAAGCAGGTTACTAGCATGTTTTTTTTAGGATAAGGAGCTTCGATAATTTTTGAGAAAGCAATATCTGATTCATTCCAATATCATGCATCCATAGCCTATGGACATTTCCATTCATGCTGGCTTTCCCTGATTGGGGCATCCCTTATGACTCATGTTAAGCCTGATAAAAGATGAATTGTTGATGAATGAGCAATGATCTAATTTGCCTAAATGAGCTACTAGGAGACTGTGTCTTCCAGACCATTTGAAGACTGGAATGCACCTTTGTTTGGGAAGTATCTTCCAATGCTTGTGGCTTTCTAGAAAAGACAACTTTTAGTATGGGTGTTATATGCATGGTTGTAGTCCTTGCTATTCCTTCTTCATAGGATATACAAGATGGACTGTGTGATGCATGGATGATGGTTGTGTGACCTGTGCTTAGGTTTGAAGCTTTCAAGATCATAGTATAGCTAGGGGTTGATCTGTGGGATTTTGGTCATTATGCTTTCCATCCCAGATGCTATAATGATAATATGATTGCTGTTATTGGTGGAGCATATCACTTTGGTACTATTACGTTCACACATATTTCATTACACACTCACTAAATGTAATATGAGGGCAACACTTATTTCATGATTTACAATGCATAATCAGATGGTTTCTATTTAGGTGTGAAATTCATAGAGGTCTAAGTACCGCTTGCGAGTGATATTCTGTGAGATTGGCCAACTAAAAGGAATTATGCCTAAGACTCCACCTACACAAATCTTGCTTTTAATCTCTAATGATGTCTTATTTGACTATTCATTACCACAAGTGGTTGATTCTGGTTCACAATTTTGCCATGCAATTCATATAGTTGGGATGGATTGATTGGATGTTTTTTTATTTCTCGACATTTATACTTGAGAAAAAATCATATGCTTATTGTATGCATGGTCATCCTATTGTCATCTTCATATACCACAAAAAATGAGGATTGACTTATTTGATTGAAAATAGGACATTGCAAGCTCATTTGAGGCATTAAAAGGGCAACACTCATGTCATGTTTTCAATACAACATGTCAAACCTGCACCTATTTGATAACATAAGAAGTTTCATTGTGGCATATTTAAGATTTGTGAGATATGGAGAACTATAAGACTATTTTTTATTATGGGCTCTTTGGAGCTATTTTTTATTGTTTTGCAGGAATATGCAGATCTTCTTGTCAAGTCATGATAATTACTGTTATTGCCCTGTAGGGGTGGCTATAGCTGATATGCACACCATGGCAAGACAGATCTTCAAGAGGACTTGTCTCTAGAAGAGCAAGTCCTATAGGACTTGATGTTCCCTGAAGTGGAAAGTAAAAGTTGAACTAAATGTTATATTCTACCTCTTTTTTAGAAACAATCTACTTGTTGTGTATTGTTGGCAGTAGCCAGAGGCATAGAATACGCGAAATCATGTAAAGACATAGCAAGGAGTCAGTCGAATCAATTTTTCAAAGATCTATGTTTTATAAATACTTTTCAAATCCTCCAACAGTGATTTTCATCACTTTTGTACCATATGTAACATAGAAAAACCCTTTCTGTAATTTATAGCTCCATTTTGTGCAAGCCGAGGAGTCCTTGAGCTTGAGGAGCTTAGGTAGAATGAGCGTACCAATTTTGGTTATTTTTAGACACCGTTTACCCTTTCAAATAGCATTTAGGACCTATTTTTTAACTATGTCGGTCACTAGATGTGAAACCGATCAAAACTAATCTAGAATCTATAAAAAGAGCTAGAGAGCTCATTTTTGAGGTTAGCTTGTTTGAGTAGAGAAGAGCTTAGAGCTATTTTGAGCTTGTAAGAGTGTTCTTGAGTAATAGAGTTGATTTCCCACCTTCCATTGTGTCTTGCTTGTCTCTTCGTTGTGTGTGTGTATGTGTGTGTCCATTTCTATGCTTTTCACCTTCACTCTCACTTCATCTCACATTCACGATCTTCATATCACTCCTATCTCTTCCGCGGATTGACATTAAGGAGGTGGAGCTTCTTAACGTGGTCCTCACCATTGTGCTAGAGCAACACCAAATTTGGCCCCGTTGCAGGGGATCAAGTTTAGAACGAATGTGTGATGGTAAGAGTATAGCAAGAAGTGGCGTTGGAAGGTAAAAATTTCAATTTTTGTTGTTGTTTTTAGTTAGTTTCTTGTGTTTTTCACCTCCCCCACACTCCATCTTCATCACCACATCATCATCTTCCACTCCAAAAAAATCAGAAAAGTCACCATATCCACCCATTCTCCTCATCTCCCCTCATTTGTGCATTTGCGAGAGCGAGAGAGTGCTTTTGTGCTTGCAGGTGCTACTATGTTTTTGAGTTTTCTTGCAGGTACAATGCTCCAGTGCATTAGGAAGCCTGCAAAAAGGTAAAATTTCACTTTCTGTCAGAGATATGCCGTAGGTGTCAGACCATCGCGATGGTCTGCCAACTTCGGAATTTTTGGTAAGCGAGTTCACCACGAAGTAGGCGACACACGCGCATACAGGGATCCACAAACGCATTTGCAAAATTCATACTTTGGTGGACATTCGCGATTGGCTCAGACCATCGCGATTGTGCCCCACCATCGCGATTGGCTTACGCCATCGTGACGGCTCGGCCGGACCATCGTGACGGTCTCACACCATCGCGACGGCTCACTTGAGCCATCGCAACGGTTCACTTGGACCATTGCGACGATCCCGTCGACCCCACGCCATTGCGATTGGCTCATGCCATCGCCCCGATGCTGCCATGTGGCAAGCTAGACCATCACGATTGCTCGCTACTCACGCCATCGCGACTATCCCAGGTACGCCATCGCGATGACTCAAAATCAGACCATCGCGATTGGCTCATGCCATCGCGCCCGTGACCATCACGACGGTTCACTTGGACCATCGCGACGGCTCGCGTTGATCATTGACTAACGCCATCGCGATGGTTCATTTTTGGACAATCGCGATCATTCATTTTTAGACCATCGCGACAGTTCACATTCACGCCATCGCGATCATTCATTTTCAGACCATCGTGACAATTCGCTCCATCGGACCATCGCGATTGTGCCACGCCATCGCGACGGTTCACCTGGACCATCGCGACCGTCCCAGACCATCGCGATTGCTCACCCCATACAAAAATTTTAGGGTTTCAATTTTTGGCCAATTTTGGGGCTATTTTTTGAAAATTTTTGCATCATTGCACTCATAAGAGACCCCTTAGCTCATATTTGAAGAAAAACCTGTTTGTCAGTTTTCACCCATGAGGGCCTGAACAGTCATATCTTTTTCATCCGAAGTCCGTTTTTTGAGCTTAATAGCTCGTTAGAAAGCTCTTTACCAGTACTACATGACCTCAACTGTTTTTTTTATAAAGAATATGTTGATTTTTAGATAAGCTAATTTGAGGTTGACCTAGTGTGGGACTAAAAAGCCAGGGGGCAATCATTAAAATTTGAGCAAAAGGGAAAGGACCTTTAAAGGTGTATGTACTCAAGTGCTTGATCATCCATTTGAGAATTGGTCTAAGATTGGATTTTTCTAGGTCTAGCAAGGGCAATCAAGGACAAACAAAGCAAACAAAGCAAGGCAGTGAAGAAAGCAGGGCTTAGGAAGCGCGGCTTCTTGGGCATCAGAGCAACCAAAGCAGTTGACTCGAGGTTGGAAGATTACTCAACCCCCTTAGTCAATTATTAGCTTAGGCTAAAAGGGTAGCATTGTGGATTAATGACGATAGGAACACCTCAAGTTTAAGAGATTTAATTTCTCAAGTCTAAGACAAAAGATAAAAGTGTGTGATACGAAAACTTGAAGGAAAAAACCTAAGTCTGATGGAACGAGAACTCACAAGTACCATAGAAAGTCGATTCCTGATGCATACATCAAGACAAGAATCTAAAGAAACTTAAAAAGAATAAAGAAAGTAAGAGCAAAGAACCATTGACGATCTAAGCATGTATTGAGTGTGCAAGGAAGTAAATTAATGAACCTTAGATTGGGCAAGTATATAGGTAAGTCAGACCGACGAAGCTTTCCAACAAAACAAAAATCACCGCAATCGGATTTCGTATGAGGAAGTTATGTCCGTTCAGGGTTTTGGGGCTAAAACAGGATTTAAAACAGGCTAACAGGCAGACAGGAATTCTCGAATTACTTGTGTTGCGGCCTCACAATGCAATGATACACCCTAGTGTTTGTCCCACAAATTGCCAAAAATAAACGACTATTTTTTTCCCTAAAAGATTGGCCAAATTTGCCCGTCAATCGCGTTTGCAAGCTCTGTCAATCGCGATTGATAGGTCAATCGCGATCAACGTGTCGGTCGCGATTGACAGGTCCGTCGTGGCTGTCAGTCGTGATTGATGGATCAATCGCGATTGACACGTGGCCCGGATTTTCAGTCGATCGTGGTCAATCGGTCCTTGACTCTGTCGATCGCAATTGATGGATCGATCGCGATTGACAGGTCCGTCGCGAGGGTCTGTCCATCGTGGTCAAGCAATCGTTGACTGGGTCGGTCGCAATTGACAGGTCCGTCCGGGCTGTCAGTCACGATTGACTGGTCGATCGCGATTGATGAGTCGATCGCGATTGATGAGTCGATCGCGATTGATGAGTCGATTGCGATTGACACGTGTCACGCGTAAGTTCAGTCGATCGTTGTCAGTCGGTCGTTAACTCTGTCGATCGCGATTGACGTGTCGGTCGTGATTGACAGGTCAGTCGGCAAGTATCCGTCGTGGTTTGTCGATCGCGATTGACAGGTCGATCGCGATTGACAGGTCGATCGCGATTGACAGAAAACTGAGGTATTTTAAAATTTCAAGCACACATTTAGGATGCCCTAGGCCTACACATCATGGTTATACACTTTGTTTTGCAAAATATTCAATTTTTCTGTCGGTCGCGATTGACAGAGGTCTACGCCTCGGGACCTACACAGACAAATTTTTTTACCTGCTAGCACTGGTGAAGCTGCTGGGGATGCTGATTCCTGCAGAAAATCTCAAAAAACACAGAAACTCACAAGCACACAAACGCTCTCTCGCTCTCTCTCACAAGTGAAATGAGGGAAATGGTATGGGTGGGGTGATATGACCAAAAACTCAAATTTTTTGCGATAATGGAGATGGATGTGGGAGATGGTGAGGATGATGATGGATATGATAAAAACAAAAGAAAAGAGATAAAAGTGAAGAAAATACCTATGACTCCAATGCCTCAACTCTACATCTTACCATCACACGCTCGTCCTCAAACCTCGATCCCCGGCAACGGCGCCAAAATTTGGTGTAGCTCAATGATGAGTAGCACCTCCTTTAATGTCAATCCGGGAAGACGTGAGGATGGTATGATGACCTCGAGCAAGTGAAGGCACAAGTGCGTGAGTGAGAAGCACACAAACATGCACACACATACACACACGCGCACACAAGGTAAGACAAAGAGAGAGAAGCAATGGAGTTCTTTAGATTACTTTCAACAAGCTCATACAAGTTCAAATCCATTACAACCTAACCTCAAAAATGATCTCTCTAGTTCTATTTATAGTTTTTTACTAGGTCTTGGCCTTGTCCAGACCTAGTGTCCGGCCTAGTTAGAAATTAGGTTCTCTGCCCTATTTGGAGAATCAAACGGAGTCTAAAAAATGTGAAAACTGATAGGTAGGTACTTCTAAAGCTCCTCAAGCTCAAGGACTCCTTGGCTTGCACAAAATTGAGCCACAAAAATATGAAATGGTATTTACAATGGTTTTTAGTGATGAAAATCACTATTTTTGTAGGGATTTCTTCTAACATTTTGACATACATTTCCTGGAGCTCCCTACTTGCTCCTTCTTCTTGTGTGTTCAACTCTTTGATGCCTGAAAAATTTAAATGGCCTACTTGCCATATCTTCTTTGACTACTGTCTCTGCTTGTGCTTTCTCTTCGCTCCGACTCCCTTCGTAGGCTTCCTTGTCTTGTGAATCCTTCAGTTCCTTGACTACTACCAACAACCTCCCTGTTGCATTCAAGGTGTACTGATGGTTGCTCCGTGTGTCTCCTCTCCCTTCCTAGAAGAGAGTGGTAAGGAAAAGATGTGTCTTCTATCCAGGGATGGCCTTAGCCTATGAAGCAAGCTTAGGCTCTCAACCTCATGTGACAGTCATGCTAAAACTAGTGTAGATGTTTTTGGCTTATAAAGTTTGCAGGATTACTATTCGCATACATCTGGGGTGCCTCATTTCGATGTTCTTGGAATGAAAGGGTGAATGATTGACCTTGTTTTCACACTAGCTTCTATTTGAATTAGTGTGGCCCTCTCTGTGTACCTCATGACGATAATTCAAATGTATGGGAGATTGGGTGCATAATGCTTGAGCTTCAAGATGTTCTTTGTGTTATGAGCATGATTCTTCAAAGTAAATTTATAGAAGCATATAGGGAGTGCAATTTCTTTTGGAGGTGGCTGAAGTTTGAATTTGGGGGCTTATCTTTGATATTCTCTCACATGATATGTATGCTTTCAATTTAAGTGATCACCCTCACTCTTCCCTAAGTGTTACAGGGCAAAACCAAGGGTGAAGATGGCCCTTAGACTCAAGGGGCTTGCTACAAGACGATCTAACAGTCTAGATGTGCAAGGGCTGCTCATTTTGAGATAGTCGATATGTCTCATAGGTTTCACAGGATATGATACACTGAAATTTTGAGTTCTTGTAGAGAATTGTGTCCACTAACCATCTTGTGGAAATCTTCTTGGATGTTCTAAGAGCAAAGTGTGGACCCACACTTTGGCACGAATGCAATGATAGCTTCTGTTCTTTCCCTTTTTTGTAAATTTCCTGATGCATCTAAGACCCATATGTGTTGTTTTTGAAAGATGTGTCTGAAGCAGGTTACTAGCATGTTTTTTTTTAGGATAAGGAGCTTCGATAATTGTTGAGAAAGAAATATCTGATTCATTCCAATATCATGCATCCATAGCTTATGGACATTTCCATTCATGCTGGCTTTCCCTGATTGGGGCATCCCTTATGACTCATGTTAAGCATGATAAAAGATGATTTGTTGATGGATGAGCAATGATCTAATTTGCCTAAATGAGCTATTAGGAGATTGTGTCTTCCAGACCATTTGAAGACTGGAATGCACCTTAGTTTGGGAAGTATCTTCCAATGCTTGTGGCTTTCTAGAAAAGACAACTTTGAGTATGGGTGTTATATGCATGGTTGTAGTCCTTGCTATTCATTCATCATAGGATATACAAGATGGACTGTGTGGTGCATGGATGATTGCTGAGTTTTTGTGATTGCTATATAGTCGCACCTATGTTCAGTCACTATGCGGAGATACTTCATTCTAATACACTAATGATGAGTAATCACTTGTATTGCAGAAGGGAATTGCTGTGTGACCTGTGCTTAGGTTTGAAGCTTTCAAGATCATAGTATAGCTAGGGGTTGATCTGTGGGATTTTGGTCATTATGCTTTCCATCCCAGATGCTATAATGATAATATGATTGTTGTTATTGGTGGAGCATATCACTTTGGTACTATTACGTTCACACATATGTCATTACACACTCACTAAATGTAATATGAGGGCAACACTTATTTCATGATTTACAATGCATAATCAGATGGTTTCTTTTTAGGTGTGAAAGTCATAGAGGTCTAAGTACTGCTTGCAAGTGATATTCTGTGAGATTGGCCAACTAGAAGGAATTATGCCTAAGACTCCACCTACACAAATCTTGCTTTTAATCTCTCATGATGTCTTATTTGACTATTCATTACCAGAGGTGGCTGATTCTCGTTCATAATTTTGCCATGCAATTCATATGGTTGGGATGGATTGATTGGATGTTTTTTTATTTCTCGACATTTATACTTGAGAAAGAATCATATGCTTATTGTATGCATGGTCATCCTATTGTCATCTTCATATACCACGAGAAATGAGGATTGACTTATTTGATTGAAAATAGGACATTGCAAGCTCATTTGAGGCATTAAAAGGGCAACATTCATGTCATGTTTTCAATACAACATGTCAAACCTGCACCTGTTTGATAACATAAGAAGTTTCATTGTGGCATATTTAAGATTTGTGAGATATGGAGAACTATAAGACTATTTTTTATGATGGGCTCTTTGGACCTTTAAAGGTGTATGTACTCAAGTGCTTGATCATCCATTTGAGAATTGGTCTAAGATTCGATTTTTCCAGGTCTAGCAAGGGCAATCAAGGACAAACAAAGCAAACAAAGCAAGGCAGTGAAGAACGCAGGGCTTGGGAAGCGCGGCTTCTTGGGCATCAGAGCAACCAAAGCAGTTGACTCGAGGTTGGAAGATTACTCAACCGCCTCAGTCAATTATTAGCTTAGGCTAAAACGGTAGCATTGTGGATTAACGATGATAGGAACACCTCAAGTTTAAGAGATTTAATTTCTCAAGTCTAAGACAAAAGATAAAAGTATGTGATACGAAAACCTAAAGGAAAAAACCTAAGTCTGACGGAACGAGAACTCACAAGTACCACAGAAAGTCGATTCCTGATGCATACATCAAGACAAGAATCTAAAGAAACTTAAAAAGAATCAAGAAAGTAAGAACAAAGAACCATTGACGATCTAAGCATGTATTGAGTGTGCAAGGAAGTAAATTAATGAACCTTAGATCGGGCAAGTATATAGGTAAGTCAAACCAACGAAGCTTTCCAACAAAAAAAAAATCACCGCAATCGGATTTCGTATGAGGAAGTTATGTCTACAGGTCCATCGTGGCTGTCAGTCGTGATTGATGGATCAATCGCGATTGACACGTAGCCCGGATTTTCAGTCGATCGTGGTCAGAAGGTCGTTGACTCTATCGGTCGCGATTGATGGGTCGATCACAATTGATAGGTCCGTCGCGAGGGTCTGTCCGTCGTGTTCAAGCAATTGTTGACTGGGTCATTCGCGATTGACAGGTCCGTCGGGGCTCTGAGTCGCGACTGACTGGTCGATCGCGATTGATGGGTCGATCGCGATTGACACGTGTCACGCGTAAGTTCAGTCGATCGTGGTCAGTCGGTCGTTAACTCTGTTGGTCGTGAATGACGTGTCAGTCGCGATTGACAGGTCAGTCGGCAAGTATCCGTCGTGGTTTGTCGATCGCGATTGACAGGTCGATCGCGATTGATAGAAAATTGAGGAATTTAATAATTTCAAGCACACATTTGGGATGCCCTAGGCCTCCACATCATGGTTATACACTTTGTTTTGCAAAATAGTCAACTGTCGGTCGTGATTGACAGAGGTCTACGCCTCAAGACCTGCACAGACAAATTTTCTTAACTGCTGGAGCTGGTGCAGCTGCTGGGGATGCTGATTCCTACAGAAAATCTCAAAAAACACAGAAACTCACAAGCACACAAACGCTCTCTCGCTCTCTCTCACAAGTGAAATGAGGGAAATGGTATGGGTGGGGTGATATGACCAAAAACTGAAATTTTTCGCGATGATGGAGATGGATGTGGGAGATGGTGAGGATGATGATGGAGATGATAAAAACAAAAGAAAATAAATAAAAGTGAAGAAAATACCTATGACTCCAATGCCTCAACTCTACGTCTTACCATCACACGCTCATCCTCAAAGCTCGATCCCCGGCAACGGCGCCAAAATTTGGTGTAGCTCAATGATGAGTAGCACCTCCTTTAATGTCAATCCGGGAAGACGTGAGGATGGTATGATGACCTCGA
Source organism: Ceratopteris richardii (assembly GCA_020310875.1). Lineage (NCBI taxonomy): Eukaryota > Viridiplantae > Streptophyta > Polypodiopsida > Polypodiales > Pteridaceae > Ceratopteris > Ceratopteris richardii. Next base: position 54,998,526 of record CM035441.1, on the reverse strand, counting down.
GCAAGTGAAGGCACAAGTGTGTGAGTGAGAAGCACACAAACATGCACACACATACACACACACGCGCACACAAGGTAAGACAAAGAGAGAGAAGCAATGGAGTTCTTTAGATTACTTTCAACAAGCTCATACAAGCTCAAATCAATTACAAGCTAACCTCAAAAATGACCTCTCTAGTTCTATTTATAGTTTTTGACTAGGTTTTGGCCTTGTCCAGACCTAGTGTCCGGCCTAGTTAGAAATTAGGTTCTCTGCCCTATTTGGAGAATCAAACGGAGTCTAAAAAATGTGAAAACTGATAGGTAGGTACTTCTAAAGCTCCTCAAGCTCAAGGACTCCTTGGCTTGCACAAAATGGAGCTACAAAAATATGAAATGGTATTTACAATGGTTTTTAGTGATGAAAATCACTATTTTTGTAGGGATTTCTTCTAATATTTTGACATACATTTCCTGGAGCTCCCTACTTGCTCCTTCTTCTTGTGTGTCCAACTCTTTGATGCCTGAAAAATTTAAATGGCCTACTTGCCAGATCTTCTTTGACTACTGTCTCGGCTTGTGCTTTCTCTTCGCTCCAACTCCCTTCGTAGGCTTCCTTGTCTTATGAATCCTTCAGTTCCTTGACTAGTGCCAACAACCTCCCTGTTGCATTCAAGGTGTACTGATGGTTGCTCCGTGCGTCTCCTCTCCCTTCCTAGAAGAGAGTGGTAAGGAAAAGATTTTTCTTCTATCCAGGGATGGACTTAGCCTATGAAGCAAGCTTAGGCTCTCAACCTCATGTGACAGTCATGCTAAAACTAGTGTAGATGCTTTTGGCTTATAAAGTTTGCAGGATTACTATTCGCATACATCTGGGGTGCCTCATTTCGATGTTCTTGGAATGAAAGGGTGAATGATTGACCTTGTTTTCGCACTAGCTTCTATTTGAATTAGGGTGGCCCTCTCTGTGTACCTCATGATGATAATTCAAATGTATGGGAGATTGGGTGCATAATGCTTGAGCTTCAAGATGTTCTTTGTGTTGTGAGCTTGTATTCTTCAAAGTAAATTTATAGATGCATATAGGGAGTGCAATTTTTTTTGGAGGTGGTTGAAGTTTGAATTTGGGGGCTTATCTTTGATATTCTCTCACATGATATGTATGCTTTCAATTTAAGTCATCACCCTCACTCTTCCCTAAGTGTTACAGGGCAAAACCAAGGGTGATGATGGCCCTTAGACTCAAGGGGCTTGCTACAAGACGATCTAACAGTCTAGATGTGCAAGGGCTGCTCATTTTGAGATAGTTGATATGTCTCATAGGTTTGACAGGATATGATACACTGAAATTTTGAGTTCTTGTAGAGAATTGTGTCCACTAACCATCTTGTGGAAATCTTCTTGGATGCTCTAAGAGCAAAGTGTGGACCCACACTTGTGCACGAATGCAATGATAGCTTCTGTTCTTTCCCTTTTTTGAAAATTTCCTGATGCATCTAAGACCCATATGTGTTGTTTTTGAAAGATGTGTCTGAAGCAGGTTATTGGCATGTTTTTCTTAGGATAAGGAGCTTCGATAATTGTTGAGAAAGCAATATCTGATTCATTCTAATATCATGCATCCATAGCTTATGGACATTTCCATTCATGCTGGCTTTCCCTGATTGGGGCATCCCTTATGACTCATGTTAAGCCTGATAAAAGATGATTTGTTGATGGATGAGCAATGATCTAATTTGCCTAAATGAGCTATTAGGAGAATGTGTCTTCCAGACAATTTGAAGACTGGAATGCACCTTAGTTTGGGAAGTATCTTCCAATGCTTGTGGCTTTCTAGAAAAGACAACTTTGAGTATGGGTGTTATATGCATGGTTGTAGTCCTTGCTATTCCTTCTTCATAGGATATACAAGATGGACTGTATGGTGCATGGATGATTGTTGAGTTTTTGTGATTGCTATACAGTCGCACCTATGTTCAGTCACTATGCGGAGATACTTCATTCTAATAGACTAATGATGAGTAATCACTTGTATTGCAGAAGGGAATTGTTGTGTGACCTGTGCTTAAGTTTGAAGCTTTCAAGATCATAGTATAGCTAGGGGTTGATCTGTGGGATTTTGGTCATTATGCTTTCCATCCCAGATGCTATAATGATAATATGATTGTTGTTATTGGTGGAGCATATCACTTTGGTACTATTACGTTCACACATATGTCATTACACACTCAGTAAATGTAATATGAGGGCAACACTTATTTCATGATTTACAATGCATAATCAGATGGTTTCTATTTAGGTGTGAAAGTCATAGAGGTCTAAGTACCGCTTGCGAGTGATATTCTGTGAGATTGGCCAACTAAAAGGAATTATGCCTAAGACTCCACCTACACAAATCTTGCTTTTAATCTCTGATGATGTCTTATTTGACTATTCATTACCACAAGTGGTTGATTCTGGTTCACAATTTTGCCATGCAATTCATATAGTTGGGATGGATTGATTGGATGTTTTTTTATTTCTCGACATTGATACTTGAGAAAGAATCATATGCTTATTGTATGCATGGTCATCCTATTGTCATCTTCATATACCACGAGAAATGAGGATTGACTTATTTGATTGATAATAGGACATTGCAAGCTCATTTGAGGCATTAAAAGGGCAACATTCATGTCATGTTTTCAATACAACATGTCAAACCTGCACCTATTTGATAACATAAGAAGTTTCATTGTGCCATATTTAAGATTTGTGAGATATGGAGAACTATAAGACTATTTTTTATGATGGGCTCTTTGGAGCTATTTTTTATTGTTTTGCAGGAATATGCAGATCTTCTTGTCAAGTCATGATAATTACTGGTATTGCCCTATAGGGGTGGCTATAGCTGATATGCACACCATGGCAAGACAGATCTTCAAGAGGACTTGTCTCTAGAAGAGCAAGTCCTTTAGGACTTGATGTTCCTTGAAGTGGAAAGTAAAATTTGAACTAAATGTTATATTCTATCTCTTTTTTAGAAACAATCTACTTGTTGTGTATTGTTGGCAGTAGCCAGAGGCATAGAATATGCAAAAGCATGTAAAGATAGAGCAGGGAGTCACTCGAATCAATTTTTCAAAGATCTATGTTTTATAAATACTTTTCAAATCCTCCTACAGTGATTTTCATCACTTTTGTACCATATGTAACATAGAAAAACCCTTTCTGTAATTTATAGCTCCATTTTTTGCAAGCCGAGGAGTCCTGGAGCTTGAGGAGCTTAGGTAGAATGAGCGTACCAAGATTGATTATTTTTAGACACCGTTTACCCTTTCAAATAGCATCTAGGACCTATTTTTTAACTATGCCGGTCACTAGATGTGAAACCGATCAAAACTAGTCTAGAATCTATAAAAAGAGCTAGAGAGCTCATTTTTGAGGTTAGCTTGTTTGAGTAGAGAAGAGCTTAGAGCTATTTTGAGCTTGTAAGAGTGTTCTTGAGTAATAGAGTTGATTTCCCACCTTCCATTGTGTCTTGCTTGTCTCTTCGTTGTGTGTGTGTATGTGTGTGTGCATTTCTATGCTTCTCACCTTCACTCTCACTTCATCTCACATTCACGATCTTCATATCACTCCTATCTCTTCCGCGGATTGACATTAAGGAGGTGGAGCTTCTTAACGTGGTCCTCACCATTGTGCTAGAGCAACACCAAATTTGGCGCCGTTATCGGGGATCAAGTTTAGAACGAATGTGTGATGGTAAGAGTATAGCAAGAAGTGGCGTTGGAAGGTAAAAATTTCAGTTTTTGTTGTTGTTTTTAGTTAGTTTTTGGTGTTTTTCACCTCCCCCACACTCCATCTTCATCACCACATCATCATCTTCCACTCCAAAAGAATCAGAAAATTCACCATATCCACCCATTCTCCTCATCTCCCCTCATTTGTGCATGTGGGAGAGCGAGAGAGAGCTTTTGTGCTTGCAGGTGCTACTATGTTTTTGAGTTTTCTTGCAGGTATAATGCTCCAGTGCATCAGGAAGGCTGCAAAAAGGTAAAATTTCACTTTGTGTCAAAGATCTGCCGTAGGTGTCACACCATCGCGATGGTCTGCCAACTTCGGAATTTTCGGTAAGAGAGTTCACCACGAGGTAGGCAACACACGCGCATACACGGATCCACAAACGCATTTGCAAAATTCATACTTTGGTGGATATTCCCGATTGGCTCAGACCATCGCGATTGTGCCCCACCATCGCGATTGGCTCACGCCATCGCGACGGCTCGGCCAGACCATCGTGACAGTCTCACACCATCGCGACGGCTCACTTGAGCCATCGCGACGGTTCACTTGGACCATTGCGACGATCCCATCGACCCCACGCCATTGCGATTGGCTCATGCCATCACCCCGACGCTGCCATGTGGCAAGCTAGACCATCACGATTGCTCGCTAGTCACGCCATCGCGGCTGTCCCAGGTACGCTATCGCGACGACTCAAAATCAGACCATCGCGATTGGCTCATGCCATCGCGCCCGTGACCATCACGACGGTTCACTTGGACCATCGCGACGGCTCGCGTTGATCATTGACTGACGCCATCGCGATGGTTCATTTTTGGACAATTGCGATCATTCATTTTTAGACCATCGCGACAGTTCACATTCACGCCATCGCGATCATTCATTTTCAGACCATCGCGATAGTTCGCTCCATCGGACCATCGCGATTGTGCCACGCCATCGCGACGGTTCACCTGGACCATTGCGACCGTCCCAGATCATAGCGATTGCTCACCCCATACAAAAATTTTAGGTTTTCAATTTTTGGCCAATTTTGGGGCTATTTTTTGAAAATTTTTGGATCATTGCACTCATAGGAGACCCCTTAGCTCATATTTGAAGAAAAACCTGTTTGTCAGTTTTCACCCATGAGGGCCTGAACAGTCATATCTTTTTCATCCGAAGTCCCTTTTTTGAGATTAAGCTAATTTGAGGTTGACCTAGTGTGGGACTAGAAAGCCTGGGGGCAATCATTAAAATTTGGGCAAAAGGGAAAGGACCTTTGAAGGTGTATGTACTCAAGTGCTTGATCATCCATTTGAGAATTGGTCTAAGATTGGATTTTTCCAGGTCTAGCAAGGGCAATCAAGGACAAACAAAGCAAACAAAGCAAGGGAGTGAAGAACGCAGGGCTTGGGAAGCGCGGCTCCTTGGGCATCAGAGCAACCAAAGCAGTTGACTCGAGGTTGGAAGATTACTCATCCCCCTCAGTCAATTATTAGCTTAGGCTAAAACGCTAGCATTGTGGATTAACGACGATAGGAACGCCTCAAGTTTAAGAGATTTGATTTCTCAAGTCTAAAACAAAAGATAAAAGTGTGTGATACGAAAACCTAAAGGAAAAAACCTAAGTCTGACGGAACGAGAACTCACAAGTACCACAGAAAGTCGATTCCTGATGCATACATCAAGACAAGAATCTAAAGAAACTTAAAAAGAATCAAGAAAGTAAGAACAAAGAGCCATTGATGATCTAAGCATGTATTGAGTGTGCAAGGAATTAAATTAATAAACCTTAGATCGGGCAAGTATATAGGTAAGTCAGACCGACGAAGCTTTCCAACAAAACAAAAGTCACCGCAATCGGATTTCGTATGAGGAAGTTATGTCCGTTCAGGGTTTTGGGGCTAAAACAGGATTTAAAACAGGCTAACAGGCAGACAGGAATTCTCGAATTACTTGTGTTGCGGCCTCACAATGCAATGATACACTCTAGTGTTTGTCCCACAAATTGCCAAAAATAGACCACTATTTTTTTCCCTAAAAAATTGGCCAAATTTGCCCGTCAATCACGTTCGCAAGCTTTGTCAATCGCGATTGATAGGTCAATCGCGATCGACGTGTCGGTCGCGATTGAAAGGTCCTTCGTGGCTGTCAGTCGTGATTGATGGATCAATCGCGATTGACACGTGGCCCGGATTTTAAGTCGATCGTGGTCAGTCGGTCGTTGACTCTGTCGGTCGTGATTGTTGGGTCGATCGCGATTGACAGGTCCGTCGCGAGGGTCTGTCCGTCGTGGTCAAGCAATCGTTGACTGGGTCGGTCGCGATTGACAGGTCCGTCGGGGCTGTCACTCGCGATTGACTGGTCGATCGTGATTGATGGGTCGATCACGATTCACACGTGTCATGCGTAAGTTCAGTCAATCGTGGTGAGTCGGTCGTTAACTCTGTCGGTCGCGATTGACGTGTCGGTCGCGATTCACAGGTCAGTCGGCAAGTATCCGTCGTGGTTTGTCGATCGCTATTGACAGGTCGATCGCGATTCACAGAAAACTGAGGAATTTTAAAATTTCAAGCACACATTTAGGATGCCCTAGGCCTACACATCATGGTTATACACTTTGTTTTGCAAAATAGTCAACTTTTCTGTCGGTCGCGATTGACAGAGGTCTATGCCTCGAGACCTGCACAGACAAACTTTTTTACCTGCTGGAGCTGGTGCACCTGCTGGGGATGCTGATTCCTGCAGAAAATCTCAAAAAACACAAAAACTCACAAGCACACAAATGCTCTCTCGCTCTCTCTCACAAGTGAAATGAGGGAAGTGGTATGGGTGGGATGATATGACCAAAAACTGAAATTTTTCGCGATGATGGAGATGGATGTGGGAGATGGTGAGGATGATGATGGAGATGATAAAAACAAAAGAAAATAGATAAAAGTGAAGAAAATACCTATGACTCCAATGCCTCAACTCTACGTCTTACCATCACACGCTCGTCCTCAAAGCTCGATCCCCGGCAACGGCGCCAAAATTTTGTGTAGCTCAGTGATGAGTAGCACCTTTTTTAATGTCAATCCCGGAAGACGTGAGGATGGTATGATGACCTCGAGCAAGTGAAGGCACAAGTGCGTGAGTGAGAAGCACACAAACATGCACACAGATACACAGACGCGCACACAAGGTAAGACAAAGAGAGAGAGAAGCAATGGAGTTCTTTAGATTACTTTCAACAAGCTCATACAAGTTCAAATCAATTACAAGCTAACCTCAAAAATGAGCTCTCTAGTTCTATTTATAGTTTTTTACTAGGTTTTGGTCTTGTCCAGACCTAGTGTCCGGCCTAGTTAAAAATTAGGTTCTCTGCCCTATTTGGAGGTTCAAACGGAGTCTAAAAAATGTGAAAACTCATAGGTAGGTACTTCTAAAGCTCCTCAAGCTTAAGGACTCCTTGGCTTGCACAAAATGGAGCTACAAAAATATGAAATGGTATTTACAATGGTTTTTAGTGATGAAAATCACTATTTCTGTAGGGATTTCTTCTAACATTTTGACATACATTTCCTCGAGCTCCCTACTTGCTCCTTCTTCTTGTGTGTCCAACTCTTTGATGCCTGAAAAATTTAAATGGTCTACTTGCGAGATCTTCTTTGACTACTATCTCTCCTTGTGCTTTCTCTTCGCTCTGACTCCCGTCGTAGGCTTCCTTGTCTTGTGCATCCTTCAGTTCCTTGACTACTGCCAACAACCTCCCTGTTGCATTCAAGGTGTACTGATGGTTGCTCCGTGCATCTCCTCTCCCTTCCTAGAAGAGAGTGGTAAGGAAAAGATGTGTCTTCTATCCAAGGATGGCCTTAGCCTATGAAGCAAGCTTAGGCTTCTCAACCTCATGTGACAGTCATGCTAAAACTAGTGTAGATGTTTTTGGCTTATAAAGTTTGCAGGATTACTATTCGCATACATCTGGGGTGCCTCATTCCGATGTTCTTGGAATGAAAGGGCGAATGATTGACCTTGTTTTCACACTAGCTTCTATTTGAATTGGGGTGGCCCTCTTTGTGTACCTCATGACGATAATTCAAATGTATGGCAGATTGGGTGCATAATGCTTGAGCTTCAAGATGTTCTTTGTGTTGTGAGCATGTATTCTTCAAAGTAAATTTATAGATGCATATAGGGAGTGCAATTTTTTTTGGAGGTGATTGAAGTTTGAATTTGGGGGCTTATCTTTGATATTCTCTCACATGATATGTATGCTTTCAATTTAAGTGATCACCCTCACTCTTCCGTAACTGTTACAGGGCAAAACCAAGGGTGATGATGGCCCTTAGACTCAAGGGGCTTGCTACAAGACGATCTAACAGTCTAGATGTGCAAGGGCTGCTCATTTTGAGATAGTTGATATGTCTCATAGGTTTGACAGGATATGATACACTGAAATTTTGAGTTCTTGTAGAGAATTGTGTCCATTAACCATCTTGTGGAAATCTTCTTGGATGTTCTAAGAGCAAAGTGTGGCCCCACACTTGAGCACAAATGCAATGATAGCTTCTGTTCTTTCCCTTTTTTGAAAATTTCCTGATGCATCTAAGACCCATATGTGTTGTTTTTGAAAGATGTGTCTGAAGCAGGTTACTAGCATGTTTTTTTTAAGGATAAGGAGCTTCGATAATTGTTGAGAAAGCAATATCTGATTCATTCCAATATCATGCATCCATAGCTTATGGACATTTCCATTCATGCTGGCTTTCCCTGATTGGGGCATCCCTTATGACTCGTGTTAAGCCTGATAAAAGATGATTTGTTGATGGATGAGCAATGATCTAATTTGCCTAAATGAGCTATTAGGAGAATGTGTCTTCCAGACCATTTGAAGACTGGAATGCACCTTAGTTTGGGAAGTATCTTCCAATGCTTGTGGCTTTCTAGAAAAGACAACTTTATGGGTGTTATATGCATGGTTGTAGTCCTTGCTATTCGTTCTTCATAGGATATACAAGATGGACTGTGTGGTGCATGGATGATTGCTAAGTTTTTGTGATTGCTATACAGTCGCACCTATGTTCAGTCACTATGCGGAGATACTTCATTCTAATAGACTAATGATGAGTAATCACTTGTATTGTAGAAGGGAATTGCTGTGTGACCTATGCTTAGGTGTGAAGCTTTCAAGATCATAGTATAGCTAGGGGTTGGTCTGTGGGATTTTGGTCATTATGCTTTCCATCCCAGATGCCATAATGATAATATGATTGTTGTTATTGGTGGAGCATATCACTTTGGTACTATTACGTTCACACATATGTCATTACACACTCACTAAATGTAATATGAGGGCAACACTTATTTCATGATTTACAATGCATAATCAGATGGTTTCTATTTAGGTGTGAAAGTCATAGAGGTCTAAGTACTGCTTGCGAGTGATATTCTGTGAGATTGGCCAACTAAAAGGAATTATTCCTAAGACTCCACCTACACAAATCTTGCTTTTAATCTCTGATGATGTCTTATTTGACTATTCATTACCACAGGTGGCAGATTCTGGTTCATAATTTTGCCATGCAGTTCATATAGTTGGGATGGATTGATTGGATGTTATTTTATTTCTCGACATTTATACTTGAGAAAGAATCATATGCTTATTGTATGCATGGTCATCCTATTGTCATCTTCATATACCACGAGAAATGAGGATTGACTTATTTGATTGAAAATAGGACATTGCAAGCTCATTTGAGGCATTAAAAGGGCAACATTCATGTCATGTTTTCAATACAACATGTCAAACCTCCACCTGTTTGATAACATAAGAAGTTTCATTGTGGCATATCTAAGATTTGTGAGATATAAAGAACTATAAGACTATTTTTGATGATGGGCTCTTTGGAGCTATTTTTTATTGTTTTGCAGGAATATGCAGATCTTCTTGTCAAGTCATGATAATTACTGTTATTGCCCTGTAGGGCTGGCTATAGCTGATATGCACACCATGGCAAGACAGATATTCAAGAGGACTTGTCTCTAGAAGAGCAAGTCCTATAGGACTTGATGTTCCCTGAAGTGGAAAGTAAAAGTTGAACAAAATGTTATATTCTACCTCTTTTTTAGAAACAATCTACTTGTTGTGTATTGTTGGAAGTAGCCAGAGGCATAGAATACGCGAAAGCATGTAAAGATAGAGCAGTGAGTTAGTCGAATCAATTTTAAAGGTGTATGTACTCAAGTGCTTGATCATCCATTTGAGAATTGGTCTAAGATTGGATTTTTCCAGGTCTAGCAAGGGCAATCAAGGACAAACAAAGCAAACAAAGCAAGGCAGTGAAGAACGCAGGGCTTGGGAAGCGTGGCTTCTTGGGCATCAGAGCAACCAAAGCAGTTGACTCGAGGTTGGAAGATTACTCAACCCCCTCAGCCAATTATTAGCTTAGGCTAAAAGGGTAGCATTGTGGATTAACGACGATAGGAACACCTCAAGTTTAAGAGATTTAATTTCTCAAGTCTAAGACAAAAGATAAAAGTGTGTGATACGAAAACCTGAAGGAAAAAACCTAAGTTTGATGGAACGAGAACTCACAAGTACCACAGAAAGTCGATTCGTCATGCATACATCAAGACAAGAATCTAAAAAAACTTAAAAAGAATCAAGAAAGTAAGAACAAAGAACCATTGACGATCTAAGCATGTATTGAGTGTGCAAGGAAGTAAATTAATGAACCTTAGATTGGGCAAGTATATAGGTAAGTCAGACCGACGAAGCTTTCCAACAAAACAAAAATCACCGCAATCGGATTTCGTATGAGGAAGTTATGTTCGTTCAGGGCTTTGGGGCTAAAACAGGATTTAAAATATGCTAACAGGTAGACAGGAATTCTCGAATTACGTGTGTTGCGGCCTCACAATGCAATGATACACCTTAGTGTTTGTCCCACAAATTGCCAAAAATAGACCACTATTTTTTTCCCTAAAAAATTGGCCAAATTTGCCCGTCAATCGCGTTCGCAAGCTCTGTCAATCGCGATTGATAGGTCAATCGCGATCGACGTGTCGGTCGCGATTGACAGGTCCGTCGTGGCTGTCAGTCGTGATTGATGGATCAATCACGATTGACACGTGGCCCGGATTTTCAGTCGATCGTGGTCAGTCCGTCATTGACTCTGTCGGTCGTTATTGATGGATCGATCGCGATTGACAGGTCCGTCGCGAGGGTCTGCCCGTCGTGGTCAAGCAATTGTTGACTGGGTCGATCGCGATTGACAGGTCCATCGGGGCTGTCAGTCACGATTGACTGGTCGATCGCGATTGATGGGTGGATCGCGATTGACACGTGTCACGCGTAAGTTCAGTCGATCGTGGTCAATCGGTCGTTAACTGTGTCGGTCGCGATTGACGTGTCGGTCGTGATTGACAGGTCAGTCGGCAAGTATCCGTCGTGGTTTGTCGATCGCGATTGACAGAAAACTGAGGAATTTTAAAATTTCATGCACACATTTAGGATGCCCTAGGCCTACACATCATGCTTATACACTTTGTTTTGCAAAATAGTTAAACTTTTCTGTCGGTCGCGATTGACAGGTGTTGACCTCGAGACCTGCACAGACAAATTTTCTTACCTGCTAGCGCTGGTGCAGCTTCTGGGGATGCTGATTCCTGCAGAAAATCTCAAAAAACACAGAAACTCACAAGCACACAAACGATCTCTCGCTCTCTCTCACAAGTGAAATGAGGGAAATGGTATGGGTGGGGTGATATGACCAAAAACTCAAATTTTTCGCGATAATGGAGATGGATGTGGGAGATGGTGAGGATGATGATGGAGATGATAAAAACAAAAGAAAATAGATAAAAGTGAAGAAAATACCTATGACTCCAACGCCTCAACTCTACGTCTTACCATCACACGCTCGTCCTCAAACCTCGATCCTCGGCAACTGCGCCAAAATTTGGTGTAGCTCAGTGATGAGTAGCACCTCCTTTAATGTCAATCCGGGAAGACGTGAGGATGTTATGATGACCTTGAGCAAGTGAAGGCACAAGTGCGTGAGTGAGAAGCACACAAACATGCACACATATACACACACACGCGCACACAAGGTAAGACAAAGAGAGAGAAGCAATGGAGTTCTTTAGATTACTTTCAACAAGCTCATACAAGTTCAAATCAATTACAAGCTAACCTCAAAAATGATCTCTCTAGTTCTATTTATAGTTTTTTACTAGGTTTTGGCCTTGTCCAGACCTAGTGTCCGGCCTAGTTAAAAATTTGGTTCTCTGCCCTATTTGGAGAATCAAACGGAGTCTAAAAAATGTGAAAACTGATAGGTAGGTACTTCTAAAGCTTCTCAAGCTCAAGGAATCCTTGGCTTGCACAAAATGGAGCTACAAAAATATGAAATGGTATTTACAATGGTTTTTAGTGATGAAAATCACTATATTTGTAGGGATTTCTTCTAACATTTTGACATACATTTCCTGGAGCTCCCTACTTGCTCCTTCTTCTTGTGTGTCCAACTCTTTGATGCCTGAAAAATTTAAATGGCCTACTTGCCAGATCTTCTTTGACTACTGTCTCTGCTTGTGCTTTCTCTTCGCTCCGACTCCCTTCGTAGGCTTCCTTGTCTTGTGAATCCTTCAGTTCCTTGACTACTGCCAACAACCTCCCTGTTGCATTCAAGGTGTACTGATTGTTGCTCCGTGCGTCTCCTCTCCCTTCCTAGAAGAGAGTGGTAAGGAAAAGATGTGTCTTCTATCCAGGGATGGCCTTAGCCTATGAAGCAAGCTTAGGCTCTCAACCTCATGTGAGAGTCATGCTAAAACTAGTGTAGATGTTTTTGGCTTATAAAGTTTGCAGGATTACTATTCGCATACATCTGGGGTGCCTCATTTCGATGTTCTTGGAATGAAAGGGTGAATGATTGACCTTGTTTTCACACTAGCTTCTATTTGAATTAGGGTGGCCCTCTCTGTGTACCTCATGACGATAATTCAAATGTATGGGAGATTGGGTGCATAATGCTTGAGCTTCAAGATGTTCTTTGTGTTATGAGCATGTATTCTTCAAAGTAAATTTATAGATGCATATAGGGAGTGCAATTTTTTTTGGAGGTGGTTGAAGTTTGAATTTGGGGGCTTATCTTTGATATTCTCTCACATGATATGTATGCTTTCAATTTAAGTGATCACCCTCACTCTTCCCTAACTGTTACAGGGCAAAACCAAGGGTGATGATGGCCCTTAGACTCAAGGGGCTTGCTACAAGATGATCTAACAGTCTAGATGTGCAAGGGCTGCTCATTTTGAGATAGTTGATATGTCTCATAGGTTTGACAGGATATGATACACTGAAATTTTGAGTTCTTGTAGAGAATTCTGTCCACTAACCATCTTGTGGAAATCTTCTTGGATGTTCTAAGAGCAAAGTGTGGACCCACACTTTGGCATGAATGCAATGATAGCTTCTGTTCTTTCCCTTTTTTTTAAATTTCCTAATGCATCTAAGACCCATATGTGTTGTTTTTGAAAGATGTGTCTGAAGCAGGTTACTAGCATGTTTTCTTTTAGGATAAGGAGCTTCGATAATTGTTGAGAAAGCAATATCTGATTCATTCCAATATCATGCATCCATAGCTTATGGACATTTCCATTCATGCTGGCTTTCCTTGATTGGGGCATCCCTTATGACTCATGTTAAGCCTCATAAAAGATGATTTGTTGATGGATGAGCAATGATCTAATTTGCCTAAATGAGCTATTAGGAGAATGTGTCTTCCAGACCATTTGAAGACTTGAATGCACCTTAGTTTGGGAAGTATCTTCCAATGCTTGTGGCTTTCTAGAAAAGACATTTTTGAGTATGGGTGTTATATGCATGGTTGTAGTCCTTGCTATTCGTTCTTCATAGGATATACAAGATGGACTATGTGGTGCATGGATGATTGCTGAGTTTTTGTGATTGCTATACAGTCGCACCTATGTTCAGTCACTATGCGGAGATACTTCATTCTAATAGACTAATGATGAGTAATCACTTGTATTACAGAACGGAATTGCTGTGTGACCTTTCCTTAGGTTTGAAGCTTTCAAGATCATTTTATAGCTAGGGGTTGATCTGTGGGATTTTGGTCATTATGCTTTCCATCCCAGGTGCTATAATGATAATATGATTGTTGTTATTGGTGGAGCATATCGCTTTGGTACTATTGGTGGAGCATATCACTTTGGTACTATCACTTTGTTGTTATTGGTGGAGCATATCATTTTTGAGGTTAGCTTGTTTGAGTAGAGAAGAGCTTAGAGCTATTTTGAGCTTGTAAGAGTGTTCTTGAGTAATAGAGTTGATTTCCCACCGTGACGGTCTCACACCATCGCGACGGCTCACTTGAACCATCGCGACGGCTCACTTGAACCATCGCGACGGTTCACTTTGACCATTGCCACAATCCCGTCGACCCTACGCCATTGCGATTGGCTCATGCCATCGCCCCAACGCTGCCATGTGGCAAGCTAGACCATCGGATTGCTTGCTAGTCATGCCATCGCGACTGTCCCAGGTACGCCATCGTGACGACTCCAAATCAGACCATCGTGATTGGCTCATACCATCGCGCCCATCACCATCACGACAGTTCACTTGGACCATCGCGACGGTTCACGTTGACCGTTGACTGACGCCATCGCGATGGTTCATTTTTGGAATCTCGCGATCATTCATTTTTAGACCATCGCGACAGTTCACATTCACGCCATCGCGATCATTCATTTTCAGACCATCGTGACAGTTCGCTCCATCGGACCATCGCGATTGTGCCACGCCATCGCGACTGTTCACCTGGACCATCGCGACGGTCCCAAACCATCGCGATTGCTCACCCCAAACACAAATTTTAGGGTTTCAATTTTTGGCCAATTTTGGGGCTATTTTTTAAAAATTTTTGGATCATTGCACTCATAGGAGACCCCTTAGCTCATATTTGAAGAAAAACCTGTTTGTCAGTTTTCATCCATGAGGGCCAGAAAGGACCTTTAAAGGTGTATGTACTCAAGTGCTTGATCATCCATTTGAGAATTGGTCTAAGATTGGATTTTTCCAGGTCTAGAAAGGGCAATCAAGGACAAACAAAGCGAACAAAGCAGGGCAGTGAAGAACGCAGGGCTTGGGAAGCGCGACTTCTTGGGCATCAGAGCAACCAAAGCAGTTGACTCGAGGTTGGAAGATTACTCAACCCCCTCAGTCAATTATTAGCTTAGGCTAAAACGGTAGCATTGTGGATTAACGACGATAAGAACACCTCAAGTTTAAGAGATTTGATTTCTCAAGTCTAAAACAAAAGATAAAAGTGTGTGATACGAAAACCTAAAGGAAAAAACCTAAGTCTGACGGAACGAGAACTCACAAGTACCACAGAAAGTCGATTCCTGATGCATACATCAAGACAAGAATCTAAAGAAACTTAAAAAGAATCAAGAAAGTAAGAACAAAGATCCATTGATGATCTAAGCATGTATTGAGTGTGCAAGGAAGTAAATTAATAAACCTTAGATGGGGCAAGTATATAGGTAAGTCAGACCGACGAAGCTTTCCAACAAAACAAAAATCACCGCAATCGGATTTCGTATGAGGAAGTTATGTCCGTTCAGGGTTTTGGGGCTAAAACAGGATTAAAACAGGCTAACAGGCAGACAGGAATTCTCGAATTACTTGTGTTGCGGCCTCACAATGCAATGATACACTCTAGTGTTTATCCCACAAATTGCCAAAAATAGACCACTATTTTTTTCCCTAAAAAATTGGCCAAATTTGCCCGTCAATCGTGTTTGCAAGCTTTGTCAATCGCGATTGATAGGTCAATCGCGATCGACGTGTCGGTCGCGATTGAAAGGTCCGTCGTGGCTATCAGTCGTGATTGATGGATCAATCGCGATTGAGACGTGGCCGGGATTTTCAGTCGATCGTGGTCAGTCGGTCGTTGACTCTGTCGGTCACGATTGATGGGTCGATCGCGATTGACAGGTCCGTCGCGAGGGTCTGTCCGTCGTGGTCAAGCAATCGTTGAGTGGGTCGGTTGCGATTGACAGGTCCGTCGGGGCTATCAGTCGCGATTGACTGGTCGATCGCGATTGATGAGTCGATCACGATTGACACGTGTCATGCGTAAGTTCAGTCGATCGTGGTCAGTTGGTCGTTAACTCTAT
Organism: Ceratopteris richardii; assembly: GCA_020310875.1. Classification (NCBI taxonomy): domain Eukaryota; kingdom Viridiplantae; phylum Streptophyta; class Polypodiopsida; order Polypodiales; family Pteridaceae; genus Ceratopteris; species Ceratopteris richardii. Next base: position 54,982,588 of record CM035441.1, on the reverse strand, counting down.
CGATCGCGATTGACGTGTCGGTCGCAATTGACAGGTCAGTCGGCAAGTATCCGTCCTGGTTTGTCGATCGCGATTGACAGGTCGATCGTGATTGATAGAAAACTGAGGAATTTTAAAATTTCAAGCACACATTTAGGATGCCCTAGGCCTACACATCATGGTTATACACTTTGTTTTGCAAAATAGTCAACTTTTCTGTCGGTCGCGATTGACAGAGGTCTATGCCTCGAGACCTCCACAGACAAACTTTTTTACCTGCTGGAGCTGGTGCAGCTGCTGGGGATGCTGATTCCTGCAGAAAATCTCAAAAAACACAGAAACTCACAAGCACACAAATGCTCTCTCGCTCTCTCTCACAAGTGAAATGAGGGAAGTGGTATGGGTGGGATGATATGACCAAAAACTGAAATTTTTCGCGATGATGGAGATGGATGTGGGAGATGGTGAGGATGATGATGGAGATGATAAAAACAAAAGAAAATAGATAAAAGTGAAGACAATACCTATGACTCCAACGCCTCAACTCTACGTCTTACCATCACACGCTCGTCCTCAAAACTCGATCCCCGGCAATGGCGCCAAAATTTTGTGTAGCTCAATGATGAGTAGCACCTCCTTTAATGTCAATCCCGGAAGACGTGAGGATGGTATGATGACCTCGAGCAAGTGAAGGCACAAGTGCGGGAGTGAGAAGCACACAAACATGCACACACATACACACACACGCGCACACAAGGTAAGACAAAGAGAGAGAGAAGCAATGGAGTTCTTTAGATTACTTTCAACAAGCTCATACAAGTTCAAATCAATTACAAGCTAACCTCAAAAATGAGCTCTCTAGTTCTATTTATAGTTTTTGACTAGGTTTTGGCCTTGTCCAGACCTAGTGTCCGACCTAGTTAAAAATTAGGTTCCCTGCCCTATTTGGAGGTTCAAACGGAGTCTAAAAAATGTGAAAACTGATAGGTAGGTACTTCTAAAGCTCCTCAAGCTTAAGGACTCCTTGGCTTGCACAAAATGGAGGTACAAAAATATGAAATGGTACTTACAATGGTTTTTAGTGATGAAAATCACTATTTTTGCAGGGATTTCTTCTAACATTTTGACATACATTTCCTGGAGCTCCCTACTTGCTCCTTCTTCTTGTGTGCCCAAATCTTTGATGCCTGAAAAATTTAAATGGTCTACTTGCCAGATCTTCTTTGACTACTGTCTCTGCTTGTGCTTTCTCTTCACTCTGACTCCCGTCGTAGGCTTCCTTGTCTTGTGAATCCTTCAGTTCCTTGACTACTGCCAACAACCTCCCTGTTGCATTCAAGGTGTACTGATGGTTCCTCCGTGCGTCTCCTCTCCCTTCCTAGAAGAGAGTGGTAAGGAAAAGATGTGTCTTCTATCCAGGGATGGCCTTAGCCTATGAAGCAAGCTTAGGCTCTCAACCTCATGTGACAGTCATGCTAAAACTAGTGTAGATGTTTTTGGCTTATAAAGTTTGCAGGATTACTATTCGCATACATCTGGGGTGCCTCATTCCGATGTTCTTGGAATGAAAGGGTGAATGATTGACCTTGTTTTCACACTAGCTTCTATTTGAATTAGGGTGGCCCTCTCTGTGTACCTCATGACGATAATTCAAATGTATGGGAGATTAGGTGCATAATGCTTGAGCTTCAAGATGTTCTTTGTGTTGTGAGCATGTATTCTTCAAAGTAAATTTACAGATGCATATAGGGAGTGCAGTTTTTTTTGGAGGTGGTTGAAGTTTGAATTTGGGGGCTTATCTTTGATATTCTCTCACATGATATGTATGCTTTCAATTTAAGTGATCACCCTCACTCTTCCCTAAGTGTTACAGGGCAAAACCAAGGGTGATGATGGCCCTTAGACTCAAGGGGCTTGCTACAAGACGATCTAACAGTCTAGATGTGCAAGGGCTGCTCATTTTGAGATAGTTGATATGTCTCATAGGTTTGACAGGATATGATACACTGAAATTTTGAGCTCTTGTAGAGAATTGTGTCCATTAACCATCTTGTGGAAATCTTCTTGGATGTTCTAAGAGCAAAGTTTTGCCCCACACTTGAGCACGAATGCAATGATAGCTTCTGTTCTTTCCCTTTTTTGAAAATTTCCTAATGCATCTAAGACCCATATGTGTTGTTTTTGAAAGATGTGTCTGAAGCAAGTTACTAGCATGTTTCTTTTAAGGATAAGGAGCTTCGATAATTGTTGAGAAAGCAATATCTGATTCATTCCAATATCATGCATCCATAGCTTATGGACATTTCCATTCATGCTGGCTTTCCCTGATTGGGGCATCCCTTATGACTCGTGTTAAGCCTGATAAAAGATGATTTGTTGATGGATGAGCAATGATCTAATTTGCCTAAATGAGCTATTAGGAGAATGTGTCTTCCAGCTATTAGGAGAATGTGTCTTCTAGACCAGCTGAGTTTTTTTGATTGCTATACAGTCGCACCTATGTTCAGTCACTATGCGGAGATACTTCATTCTAATACACTAATGATGAGTAATCACTTGTATTGCAGAAGGGAATTGTTTGTGTGACCTATGCTTAGGTTTGAAGCTTTCAAGATCATAGTATAGCTAGGGGTTGGTCTGTGGGATTTTGGTCATTATGATTTCCATCCCAGATGCCATAATGATAATATGATTGCTGTTATTGGTGGAGCATATCACTTTGGTACTATTACGTTCACACATATGTCATTACACACTCAGTAAATGTAATATGAGGGGCAACACTTATTTCATGATTTACAATGCATAATCAGATGGTTTCTATTTAGGTGTGAAAGTCATAGAGGTCTAAGTACTGCTTGCGAGTGATATTCTGTGAGATTGGCCAACTAAAAGGAATTATGCCTAAGACTCCACCTACACAAATCTTGCTTTTAATCTCTGATGATGTCTTATTAGACTATTCATTACCACAGGTGGCTGATTCTGGTTCATAATTTTGCCATGCAGTTCATATAGTTGGGATGGATTGATTGGATGTTTTTTTATTTCTCGACATTTATACTTGAGAAAGAATCATATGCTTATTGTATGCATGGTCATCCTATTGTCATCTTCATATACCACGAGAAATGAGGATTGACTTATTTGATTGAAAATAGGACATTCCAACCTCATTTGAGGCATTAAAAGGGCAACATTCATGTCATGTTTTCAATACAACATGTCAAACCTGCACCTGTTTGATAACATAAGAAGTTTCATTGTGGCATATTTAAGATTTGTGAGATATAAAGAACTATAAGACTATTTTTGATGATGGGCTCTTTGGAGCTATTTTTTATTGTTTTGCAGGAATATGCAGATCTTCTTGTCAAGTCATGATAATTACTGTTATTGCCCTGTAGGGGTGGCTATAGCTGATATGCACACCATGGCAAGACAGATCTTCAAGAGGACTTGTCTCTAGAAGAGCAAGTCCTATAGGACTTGATGTTCCGTGAAGTGGAAAGTAAAAGTTGAACTAAATGTTATATTCTACCTCTTTTTTAGAAACAATCTACTTGTTGTGTATTGTTGGCAGTAGCCAGAGGCATAGAATACGCGAAAGCATGTAAAGACAAAGCAGTGAGTCAGTCGAATCAATTTTTCAAAGATCTATGTTTTATAAATACTTTTCAAATCCTCCAACAGTGATTTTCATCACTTTTGTCATATGTAACATAGAAAAACCCTTTCTGTAATTTATAGCTCCATTTTGTGCAAGCCGAGGAGTCCTGGAGCTTGAGGAGCTTAGGTAGAATGAGCGTACCAATTTTAATTTATTTTAGACATCGTTTACCCTTTCAAATAGCATCTAGGACCTATTTTTTAACAATGCCAGTCACTAGATGTGAAACCAATCAAAACTAATCTAGAATCTATAAAAGAGCTAGAGAGCTCAATTTTGAGGTTAGCTTGTTTGAGTAGAGAAGAGCTTAGAGCTATTTTGAGCTTGTAAGAGTGTTCTTGAGTAATAGAGTTGATTTTCCACCTTCCATTGTGTCTTGCTTGTCTCTTCGTTGTGTGTGTGTATGTGTGTGTGCATTTCTATGCTTCTCACCTTCACTCTCACTTCATCTCACATTCACGATCTTCATATCACTCCTATCTCTTCCGCGGATTGACATTAAGGAGGTGGAGCTTCTTAACGTGGTCCTCACCATTTTGCTAGAGCAACACCAAATTTGGCGCCGTTGCCGAGGATCGAGTTTAGTACGAATGTGTGATGGTAAGAGTATAGCAAGAAGTGGCCTTGGAAGGTAAAAATTTCAGTTTTTGTTTTTGTTTTTAGTTAGTTTTTGGTGTTTTTCACCTCCCCCACACTCCATCTTCATCACCACATCATCATTTTCCGCTCCAAAAAAATCAAAAAATTCACCATATCCACCCATTCTCCTCATCTCCCCTCATTTGTGCATGTGCGATAGCGAGAGAGAGCTTTTGTGCTTGCATGTGCTACTGTGTTTTTGAGTTTTCTTGCAGGTACAATGCTCTAGTGCATCAGGAAGGCTGCAAAAAGGTAAAATTTCACTTTCTGTCAGAGATCTGCCGTAGGTGTAAGACCATCGCGATGGTCTACCAACTTCAGAATTTTCGGTAAGCGAGTTCACCACGAGGTAGGCCACACACGCGCATACACGGATCCACAAACGCATTTGCAAAATTCATACTTTGGTGGACCATCGCGATTGGCTCAGACCATCGCGATTTTGCCACACCATCGCGATTGGCTCACGCCATCGCAACGGCTTGGTCGGACCATTGTGACGGTCTCACACCATCGCGACGGCTCACTTGAGCCATCGTGACGGTCTCACACCATCGCGACGGCTCACTTGAGCCATCGTGACGGTTCATTTGGACCATTGCGACGATCCCGTCGACCCCACGCCATTGCGATTGGCTCATGCCATCGCCCCAACGCTGCCATGTGGCATGCTAGACCATCGCGATTGCTCGCTAGTCACGCCATCGGGACTGTCCCAGGTATGCCATTGCGACGACTCAAAAGCAGACCATTGCGATTGGCTCATGCCATCGCGCCCGTGACCATCGCGATGGTTCACTTGGACCATCGCGACGGCTCGCGTTGACCGTTGACTGACGCCATCGCGATGGTTCATTTTTGTACAATCGCGATCATTCATTTTTAGACCATCATGACAGTTCACATTCACGCCATCGCGATCATTCATTTTCAGACCATCACGACAGTTCGCTCCATTGGACCATCGCGATTGTGCCACACCATCGCGACGGTTCACCTGGACCATCGCGACGGTCCCAGACCATCGCGATTGCTCACCGCAAACACAAATTTTTGTGTTTAAATTTTTGGCCAATTTTGGGGCTATTTTTTGAAAATTTTTGGATCATTGCACTCATAGGAGACCCCTTAGCACATATTTGAAGAAAAACCTGTTTGTCAGTTTTCATCCATGAGGGCCTGAACAGTCATATCTTTTTCATCTGAAGTCCATTTTTTGAGCTTAATAGCTCGTTAGAAAGCTCTTTACGAGTACTACATGATCTCAATTGTTTCTTTTATAAAGAATACGTTGATTTTTAGATAAGATAATTTGAGGTTGACCTAGTGTGGGACTAGAAAGCCAGGGGGCAATCATTAAAATTTGGGCAAAAGGGAAAGGACCTTTAAAGGTGTATGTACTCAAGTGCTTGATCATCCATTTGAGAATTGGTCTAAGATTGGATTTTTCCAGGTCTAGAAAGGGCAATCAAGGACAAACAAAGCGAACAAAGCAGGGCAATGAAGAACGCAGGGCTTGGGAAGCGCGACTTCTTGGGCATCAGAGCAACCAAAGCAGTTGACTCGAGGTTGGAAGATTACTCAACCCCCTCAGTCAATTATTAGCTTAGGCTAAAACGGTAGCATTGTGGATTAACGACGATAGGAACACCTCAAGTTTAAGAGATTTAATTTCTCAAGTCTAAAACAAAAGATAAAAGTGTGTGATACGAAAACCTAAAGGAAAAAAACTAAGTCTGACGGAACGAGAACTCACAAGTACCACAGAAAGTCGATTCCTGATGCATACATCAAGACAAGAATCTAAAGAAACTTAAAAAGAATCAAGAAAGTAAGAACAAAGAACCATTGATGATCTAAGCATGTATTGAGTGTGCAAGGAAGTAAATTAATAAACCTTAGATCGGGCAAGTATATAGGTAAGTCAGACCGACGAAGCTTTCCAACAAAACAAAAATCACCGCAATCCGATTTTCTATGAGGAAGTTATGTCCGTTCAGGGTTTTGGGGCTAAAACAGTATTAAAACAGGCTAACAGGCAGACAGGAATTCTCAAATTACTTGTGTTGCGGCCTCACAATGCAATGATACACTGTAGTGTTTGTCCCACAAATTGCCAAAAATAGACCACTATTTTTTTCCCTAAAAAATTGGCCAAATTTGCCCGTCAATCGTGTTTGCAAGCTTTGTCAATCGCGATTGATAGGTCAATCGCGATCGACGTGTCGGTCGCGATTGAAAGGTCCGTCGTGGCTGTCAGTCGTGATTGATGGATCAATCGCGATTGACATGTGGCCCGGATTTTCAGTCGATCGTGGTCAGTCGGTCGTTGACTCTGTCGGTCACGATTGATGGGTCGATCGCGATTGACAGGTCCGTCGCGAGGGTCTGTCCGTCGTGGTCAAGCAATCATTGACTGGGTCGGTTGCAATCGACAGGTCCGTCGGGGCTATCAGTCGCGATTGACTGGTCGATCGCGATTGATGAGTCGATCACGATTGACACGTGTCACGCGTAAGTTCAGTCGATCGTGGTCAGTTGGTCGTTAACTCTATCGATCGCGATTGACGTGTCGGTCGCGATTGACAGGTCAGTCGGCAAGTATCCGTCCTGGTTTGTCGATCGCGATTCACAGGTCGATCGTGATTGATAGAAAACTGAGGAATTTTAAAATTTCAAGCACACATTTAGGATGCCCTAGGCCTACACATCATGGTTATACACTTTGTTTTGCAAAATAGTCAACTTTTCTGTCGGTCGCGATTGACAGAGGTCTATGCCTCGAGACCTGCACAGACAAACTTTTTTACCTGCTGGAGCTGGTGCAGCTGCTGGGGATGCTGATTCCTGCAGAAAATCTCAAAAAACACAGAAACTCACAAGCACACAAATGCTCTCTCGCTCTCTCTCACAAGTGAAATGAGGGAAGTAGTATGGGTGGGATGATATGACCAAAAACTGAAATTTTTCGCGATGATGGAGATGGATGGGGGAGATGGTGAGGATGATGATGGAGATGATAAAAACAAAAGAAAATAGATAAAAGTGAAGACAATACCTATGACTCCAACGCCTCAACTCTACGTCTTACCATCACACGCTCGTCCTCAAAACTCGATCCCCGGCAATGGCGCCAAAATTTTGTGTAGCTCAATGATGAGTAGCACCTCCTTTAATGTCAATCCCGGAAGACGTGAGGATGGTATGATGACCTCGAGCAAGTGAAGTCACAAGTGCGGGAGTGAGAAGCACACAAACATGCACACAGATACACACACACGCGCACACAAGGTAAGACAAAGAGAGAGAGAAGCAAAGGAGTTCTTTAGATTACTTTCAACAAGCTCATACAAGTTCAAATCAATTACAAGCTAACCTCAAAAATAAGCTCTCTAGTTCTATTTATAGTTTTTTACTAGGTTTTGGCCTTGTCCAGACCTAGTGTCCGGCCTAGTTAAAAATTAGGTTCTCTACCCTATTTGGAGGTTCAAACGGAGTCTAAAAAATGTGAAAACTGATAGGTAGGTACTTCTAAAGCTCCTCAAGCTTAAGGACTCCTTGGCTTGCACAAAATGGAGCTAAAAAAATATGAAATGGTACTTACAATGGTTTTTAGTGATGAAAATCACTATTTTTGTAGGGATTTCTTCTAACATTTTGACATACATTTCCTGGAGCTCCCTACTTGCTCCTTCTTCTTGTGTGCCCAAATCTTTGATGCCTGAAAAATTTAAATGGTCTACTTGCCAGATCTTCTTTGACTACTGTCTCTGCTTGTGCTTTCTCTTCACTCTGACTCCCGTCGTAGGCTTCCTTGTCTTGTGAATCCTTCAGTTCCTTGACTACTGCCAACAACCTCCCTGTTGCATTCAAGGTGTACTGATGGTTCCTCCGTGCGTCTCCTCTCCCTTCCTAGAAGAGAGTGGTAAGGAAAAGATGTGTCTTCTATCCAGGGATGGCCTTAGCCTATGAAGCAAGCTTAGGCTCTCAACCTCATGTGACAGTCATGCTAAAACTAGTGTAGATGTTTTTGGCTTATAAAGTTTGCAGGATTACTATTCGCATACATCTGGGGTGCCTCATTTCGATGTTCTTGGAATGAAAGGGTGAATGATTGACCTTGTTTTCACACTAGCTTCTATTTGAATTACGGTGGCCCTCTCTGTGTACCTCATGACGATAATTCAAATGTATGGGAGATTAGGTGCATAATGCTTGAGCTTCAAGATGTTCTTTGTGTTGTGAGCTTGTATTCTTCAAAGTAAATTTACAGATGCATATAGGGAGTGCAGTTTTTTTTGGAGGTGGTTGAAGTTTGAATTTGGGGGCTTATCTTTGATATTCTCTCACATGATATGTATGCTTTCAATTTAAGTGATCACCCTCACTCTTCCCTAAGTGTTACAGGGCAAAACCAAGGGTGATGATGGCCCTTAGACTCAAGGGGCTTGCTACAAGACGATCTAACAGTCTAGATGTTCAAGGGCTGCTCATTTTGAGATAGTTGATATGTCTCATAGGTTTGACAGGATATGATACACTGAAATTTTGAGTTCTTGTAGAGAATTGTGTCCATTAACCATCTTGTGGAAATCTTCTTGGATGTTCTAAGAGCAAAGTGTTGCCCCACACTTGAGCACGAATGCAATGATAGCTTCTGTTCTTTCCCTTTTTTGAAAATTTCCTAATGCATCTAAGACCCATATGTGTTGTTTTTGAAAGATGTGTCTGAAGCAAGTTACTAGCATGTTTCTTTTAAGGATAAGGAGCTTCGGTAATTGTTGAGAAAGCAATATCTGATTCATTCCAATATCATGCATCCATAGCTTATGGACATTTCCATTCATGCTGGCTTTCCCTGATTGGGGCATCCCTTATGACTCGTGTTAAGCCTGATAAAAGATGATTTGTTGATGGATGAGCAATGATCTAATTTGCCTAAATGAGCTATTAGGAGAATGTGTCTTCCAGCTATTAGGAGAATGTGTCTTCTAGTCCAGCTAAGTTTTTGTGATTGCTATACAGTCGCACCTATGTTCAGTCACTATGCGGAGATACTTCATTCTAATACACTAATGATGAGTAATCACTTGTATTGCAGAAGGGAATTGCTGTGTGACCTATGCTTAGGTTTGAAGCTTTCAAGATCATAGTATAGCTAGGGGTTGGTCTGTGGGATTTTGGTCATTATGATTTCCATCCCAGATGCCATAATGATAATATGATTGCTATTATTGGTGGAGCATATCACTTTGGTACTATTACGTTCACACATATGTCATTACACACTCAGTAAATGTAATATGAGGGGCAACACTTATTTCATGATTTACAATGCATAATCAGATGGTTTCTATTTAGGTGTGAAAGTCATAGAGGTCTAAGTACTGCTTGCGAGTGATATTCTGTGAGATTGGCCAACTAAAAGGAATTATGCCTAAGACTCCACCTACACAAATCTTGCTTTTAATCTCTGATGATGTCTTATTTGACTATTCATTACCACAGGTGGCTGATTCTGGTTCATAATTTTGCCATGCAGTTCATATAGTTGGGATGGATTGATTGGATGTTTTTTTATTTCTCGACATTTATACTTGAGAAAGAATCATATGCTTATTGTATGCATGGTCATCCTATTGTCATCTTCATATACCACGAGAAATGAGGATTGACTTATTTGATTGACAATAGGACATTGCAACCTCATTTGAGGCATTAAAAGGGCAACATTCATGTCATGTTTTCAATACAACATGTCAAACCTGCACCTGTTTGATAACATAAGAAGTTTCATTGTGGCATATTTAAGATTTGTGAGATATAAAGAACTATAAGACTATTTTTGATGATGGGCTCTTTGGAGCTATTTTTTATTGTTTTGCAGGAATATGCAGATCTTCTTGTCAAGTCATGATAATTACTGTTATTGCCCTGTAGGGGTGGCTATAGCTGATATGCACACCATGGCAAGACAGATCTTCAAGAGGACTTGTCTCTAGAAGAGCAAGTCCTATAGGACTTGATGTTCCGTGAAGTGGAAAGTAAAAGTTGAACTAAATGTTATATTCTACCTCTTTTTTAGAAACAATCTACTTGTTGTGTATTGTTGGCAGTAGCCAGAGGCATAGAATACGCGAAAGCATGTAAAGACAAAGCAGTGAGTCAGTCGAATCAATTTTTCAAAGATCTATGTTTTATAAATACTTTTCAAATCCTCCAACAGTGATTTTCATCACTTTTGTCATATGTAACATAGAAAAACCCTTTCTGTAATTTATAGCTCCATTTTGTGCAAGCCGAGGAGTCCTGGAGCTTGAGGAGCTTAGGTAGAATGAGCGTACCAATTTTAATTTATTTTAGACATCGTTTACCCTTTCAAATAGCATCTAGGACCTATTTTTTAACAATGGCGGTCACTAGATGTGAAACCGATCAAAACTAATCTAGAATCTATAAAAGAGCTAGAGAGCTCAATTTTGAGGTTAGCTTGTTTGAGTAGAGAAGAGCTTAGAGCTATTTTGAGCTTGTAAGAGTGTTCTTGAGTAATAGAGTTGATTTTCCACCTTCCATTGTGTCTTGCTTGTCTCTTCGTTGTGTGTGTGTATGTGTGTGTGCATTTCTATGCTTCTCACCTTCACTCTCACTTCATCTCACATTCACGATCTTCATATCACTCCTATCTCTTCCGCGGATTGACATTAAGGAGGTGGAGCTTCTTAACGTGGTCCTCACCATTGTGCTAGAGCAACACCAAATTTTGCGCCGTTGCCGGGGATCGAGTTTAGTACGAATGTGTGATGGTAAGAGTATAGCAAGAAGTGGCCTTGGAAGGTAAAAATTTCAGTTTTTGTTTTTGTTTTTAGTTAGTTTTTGGTGTTTTTCACCTCCCCCACACTCCATCTTCATCGCCACATCATCATCTTCCGCTCCAAAAAAATCAAAAAATTTACCATATCCACCCATTCTCCTCATCTCCCCTCATTTGTGCATGTGCGAGAGCGAGAGAGAGCTTTTGTGCTTGCATGTGCTACTGTGTTTTTGAGTTTTCTTGCAGGTACAATGCTCTAGTGCATCAGGAAGGCTGCAAAAAGGTAAAATTTCACTTTCTGTCAGAGATCTGCCGTAGGTGTAAGACCATCGCGATGGTCTACCAACTTCAGAATTTTCGGTAAGCGAGTTCACCACGAGGTAGGCCACACACGCGCATACACGAATCCACAAACGCATTTGTAAAATTCATACTTTGGTGGACCATCGCAATTGGCTCAGACCATCGCGATTTTGCCACACCATCGCGATTGGCTCACGCCATCGCAACGGCTTGGTCGGACCATTGTGACGGTCTCACACCATCGCGACGGCTCACTTGAGCCATCGTGACGGTCTCACACCATTGCGACGGCTCACTTGAGCCATCGTGATGGTTCATTTGGACCATTGCGACGATCCCGTCGACCCCACGCCATTGCGATTGGCTCATGCCATCGCCCCGACGCTGCCATGTGGCAAGCTAGACCATCGCGATTGCTCGCTAGTCACGCCATCAGGACTGTCCCAGGTACGCCATTGCGACGACTCAAAAGCAGACCATTGCGATTGGCTCATGCCATCGCGCCCGTGACCATCGCGATGGTTCACTTGGACCATCGCGACGGCTCGCGTTGACCATTGACTGACGCCATTGCGATGGTTCATTTTTGTACAATCGCGATCATTCATTCTTAGACCATCGTGACAGTTCACATTCACGCCATCGCGATCATTCATTTTCAGACCATCACGACAGTTCGCTCCATTGGACCATCGCGATTGTGCCACACCATCGCGACGGTTCACCTGGACCATCGCGACGGTCCCAGACCATCGCGATTGCTCACCGCAAACACAAATTTTTGTGTTTAAATTTTTGGCCAATTTTGGGGCTATTTTTTGAAAATTTTTGGATCATTGCACTCATAGGAGACCCCTTAGCACATATTTGAAGAAAAACCTGTTTGTCAGTTTTCATCCATGAGGGCCTGAACAGTCATATCTTTTTCATCGGAAGTCCATTTTTTGAGCTTAATAGCTCGTTAGAAAGCTCTTTACGAGTACTACATGATCTCAATTGTTTCTTTTATAAAGAATACGTTGATTTTTAGATAAGCTAATTTGAGGTTGACCTAGTGTGGGACTAGAAAGCCAGGGGGCAATCATTAAAATTTGGGCAAAAGGGAAAGGACCTTTAAAGGTGTATGTACTCAAGTGCTTGATCATCCATTTGAGAATTGGTCTAAGATTGGATTTTTCCAGGTCTAGCAAGGGCAATCAAGGACAAACAAAGCAAACAAAGCAAGGCAGTGAAGAACGCACGGCTTGGGAAGCGCGATTTCTTGGGCATCAGAGCAACCAAAGCAGTTGACTCGAGGTTGGAAGATTACTCAACACCCTCAGTCAATTATTAGGTTAGGCTAAGACGGTAGCATTGTGGATTAACGACGATAGGAACACCTCAAGTTTAAGAGATTTAATTTCTCAAGTCTAAGACAAAACATAAAAGTGTGTGATACGAAAACCTAAAGGAAAAAACCTAAGTCTAACGGAACGAGAACTCACAAGTACCACAGAAAGTCGATTCCTGATGCATACATCAAGACAAGAATCTAAAGAAACTTAAAAAGAATCAAGAAAGTAAGAACAAAGAACCATTGATGATCTAAGCATGTATTGAGTGTGCAAGGAACTAAATTAATGAACCTTAGCTCGGGTAAGTATATAGGTAAGTCAGACCGACAAAGCTTTCCAACAAAACAAAAATCACCTCAATCGGATTCTGTATGAGGAAGTTATGTCCGTTCAGGGTTTTGGGGCTAAAACAGGATTTAAAACAGGCTAACAGGCAGACAGGAATTCTCGAATTACTTGTGTTGCGGCCTCACAATGCAATGATACACCCTAGTGTTTGTTCCATAAATTGCCAAAAATAGACCACTATTTTTTTCCCTAAAAAATTGGACAAATTTGCCCGTCAATCACGTTCGCAAGCTCTCTCAATCGCTGTTGATAGGTCAATCGCGATCGACGTGTCGGTCGCAGTTGACAGGTCCGTCGTGGCTGTCAGTCGTGATTGATGGATCAATCGCGATTGACACGTGGCCCGGATTTTCAGTCGATCGTGGTCAGTCGGTCGTTGACTCTGTTGGTCACGATTGATGGCTCGATCGCGATTGACAGGTCCGTCGCGAGGGTCTGTCCGTCGTGGTCAAGCAATCGTTGACTGGGTCGGTCGCGATTGACAGCTCCGTCGGGGCTGTCAGTCGCGATTGATTGGTCGATCGCGATTGATGGGTCGATCGCGATTGATGGGTCGATCGCGATTGACACGTGTCACGCGTAAGTTCAATCGATCGTGGTGAGTCGGTCGTTAACTCTATCGGTTGCGATTGAGGTGTCGGTCACGATTGACAGGTCAGTTTGCAAGTATCCGTGGTGGTTTGTCGATCGTGATTGACAGATCGATCGCGATTGACAGAAAATTGAGGAATTTTAAAATTTCAAGCACACATTTAGGATGCCCTAGTCCTACACATCATGGTTATACACTTTGTTTTGCAAAATAGTCAACTTTTTTGTCGATCGGGATTGACAGAGGTCTATGCCTCGCGACTTGCACAGACAAATTTTTTTACCTGCTGGAGCTTGTGCAGCTGCTGGGGATGCTGATTCCTGCAGAAAATCTCAAAAAACACAGAAACTCACAAGCACACAAACGCTCTCTTGCTCTCTCTCACAAGTGAAATGAGGGAAATGGTATGGGTGGGGTGATATGACCAAAAACTGAAATTTTTCGCAATGACGGAGATGGATGTGGGAGATGGTGAGGATGATGATGGAGATGATAAAAACAAAAGAAAATAGATAAAAGTGAAGAAAATACCTATGACTCCAATGCCTCAACTCTACGTCTTACCATCACACGCTCATCCTCAAATCTCCATCCCCGGCAACGGCGCCAAGATTTGGTGTAGCTCAGTGATGAGTAGCACCTCCTTTAATGTCAATCCGGGAAGACGTGAGGATGGTATGATGACCTCGAGCAAGTGAAGGCACAAGTGCGTGAGTGAGAAGCACACAAACATGAACACACATACACACACACGCGCACACAAGGTAAGACAAAGAGAGAGAAGCAATGGAGTTCTTTAGATTACTTTCAACAAGCTCATACAATTTCAAATCAATTACAAGCTAACCTCAAAAATGAGCTCTCTAGTTCTATTTATAGTTTTTGACTAGGTTTTGGCCTTGTCCAGACCTAGTGTCCGGCCTAGTTAAAAATTATGTTCTCTGCCCTATTCGGAGGTTCAAACGGAGTCTAAAAAATGTGAAAACTGATAGGTAGGTACTTCTAAAGCTCCTCAAGCTCAAGGACTCCTTGGCTTGCACAAAATGGAGCTACAAAAATATGAAATGGTATTTACAATGGTTTTTAGTGATGAAAATCACTATTTTTGTAGGGATTTCTTCTAACATTTTGACATACATTTCCTCGAGCTCCCTACTTGCTCCTTCTTCTTGTGTGCCCAACTCTTTGATGCCTCAAAAATTTAAATGGCCTACTTGCCGGATCTTCTTTGACTACTGTCTCTGCTTGTGCTTTCTCTTCGCTCCGACTCCCTTCGTAGGCTTCCTTGTCTTGTGAATCCTTCAGTTCCTTGACTACTCCCAACAACCTCCCTGTTGCATTCAAGGTGTAGTGATGGTTGCTCCGTACGTCTCCTCTCCCTTCCTAGAAGAGAGTGGTAAGGAAAAGATGTGTCTTCTATCCAGGGATGGCCTTAGCCTATGAAGCAAGCTTGGCTCTCAACCTCATGTGATAGTCATGCTAAAACTAGTGTAGATGTTTTTGGCTTATAAAGTTTGCAGGATTACTATTCGCATACATCTGGGGTGCCTCATTCCGATGTTCTTGGAATGAAAGGGTGAATGATTGACCTTGTTTTCACACTAGCTTCTATTTGAATTAGGGTGGCCCTCTCTGTGTACCTCATGACAATAATTCAAATGTATGGGAGATTGGGTGCATAATGCTTGAGCTTCAAGATGTTCTTTGTGTTGTGAGCATGTATTCTTCAAAGTAAATTTATAGATGCATATAGGGAGTGCAATTTGTTTTGGAGGTGGTTGAAGTTTGAATTTGGGGGCTTATCTTTGATATTCTCTCACATGATATGTATGCTTTCAATTTAAGTGATCACCCTCACTCTTCCCTAAGTGTTACAGGGCAAAACCAAGAGTGATGATGGCCCTTAGACTCAAGGGGCTTGCTACAAGACGATCTAACAGTCTAGATGTGCAAGGGCTGCTCATTTTGAGATAGTTGATATGTCTCATAGGTTTGACAGGATATGATACACTGAAATTTTGAGATCTTGTAGAGAATTGTGTCCACTAACCATCTTGTGGAAATCTTCTTGGATGTTCTAAGAGCAAAGTGTGGACCCACACTTGAGCACGAAATTTTCAAAAAAGGGAAAGAACAGAAGCTATCATTGCATTCGTGCTCAAGTGTGCACGAATGCAATGATAGCTTCTGTTCTTTCCCTTTTTTGAAAATTTCCTGATGCATCTAAGACCCATATGTGCTGTTTTTGAAAGATGTGTCTGAAGCAGGTTACTAGCATGTTTTCTTTTAGGATAAGGAGCTTCGATAATTGTTGAGAAAGCAATATTTGATTCATTCCAATATCATGCATCCATAGCTTATGGACATTTCCATTCATGCTGGCTTTCCCTGATTGGGGCATCCCTTATGACTCATGTTAAGCCTAATAAAAGATGATTTGTTGATCGATGAGCAATGATCTAATTTGCCTAAATGAGCTATTAGGAGAATGTGTCTTCCAGACCATTTGAAGACTGAAATGCACCTTAGTTTGGGAAGTATCTTCCAATGCTTGTGGCTTTCTAGAAAAGACAACTTTGAGTATGGGTGTTATATGCATGGTTGTAGTCCTTGCTATTCGTTCTTCATAGGATGTACAAGATGGACTGTGTGGTGCATGGATGATTGCTGACTTTTTGTGATTGCTATACAGTCACACCTATGTTCAGTCACTATGCGGAGATACTTCATTCTTATAGACTAATGATGAGTAATCACTTGTATTGCAGAAGGGAATTGTTGTGTGACCTGTGCTTAGGTTTGAAGCTTTCAAGATCATAGTATAGCTAGGGGTTGATCTGTGGGATTTTGGTCATTATGCTTTCCATCCTAGATGCTATAATGATAATATGATTGTTGTTATTGGTGGAGCATATCACTTTGGTACTATTACATTCACACATATGTCATTACACACTCACTAAATGTAATATGAGGGCAACACTTATTTCATGATTTACAATGCATAATCAGATGGTTTCTATTTAGGTGTGAAAGTCATAGAGGTCTAAGTACTGCTTGCGAGTGATATTCTGTGAGATTGGCCAACTAGAAGGAATTAGGCCTAAGACTCCACCTACACAAATCTTGCTTTTAATCTCTGATGATGTCTTATTTGACTATTCATTACCACACGTGGCTGATTCTGGTTCATAATTTTTCCATGCAGTTCATATAGTTGGGATGGATTGATTGCATGTTTTTTTATTTCTCGACATTTATACTTGAGAAAGAATCATATGCTTATTGTATGCATGGTCATCCTATTGTCATCTTCATATACCACGAGAAATGAGGATTGACTTAGTTGATTGAAAATAGGACATTGCAAGCTCATTTGAGGCATTAAAAGGGCAACATTCATGTCATGTTTTCAATACAACATGTCAAACCTGCACCTGTTTGATAACATAAGAAGTTTCATTGTGGCATATTTAAGATTTGTGAGATATGGAGAACTATAAGACTATTTTTGATGATGGGCTCTTTGGAGCTATTTTTTATTGTTTTGCAGGAATATGCAGATCTTCTTGTCAAGTCATGATAATTACTGTTATTGCCCTGTAGGGGTGGCTATAGCTGATATGCACACCATGGCAAGACAGATCTTGAAGAGGACTTGTCTCTAGAAGAGCAAGTCCTATAGGACTTGATGTTCCCTGAAGTGGAAAGTAAAAGTTGAACTAAATGTTATATTCTACCTCTTTTTTAGAAACAATCTACTTGTTGTGTATTGTTGGCAGTAGCCAGAGGCATAGAAAATGCGAAAGCATGTAAAGACAGAGTAGGGAGTCAGTCGAATCAATTCTTCAAAGATCTATGTTTTATAAATACTTTTCAAATCCTCCAACAGTGATTTTCATCACTTTTGTACCATATGTAACATAGAAAAACCCTTTCTGTAATTTATAGCTCCATTTTGTGCAAGCCGAGGAGTCCTGGAGCTTGAGGAGCTTAGGTAGAATGAGCGTACCAATTTTGGTTATTTTTAGACACCGTGTACCCTTTCAAATAGCATCTAGGACCTATTTTTTAACTATGCCGGTCACTAGATGTGGACCATCGCGATTGGCTCAGACCATCGCGATTGGCTCAGACCATCGCGATTGGCTCAGACCATCGCAATTGTGTCACACCATCGCGATTGGCTCACGCCATCGCGACGGCTCGGCCGGACCATCGTGACGGTCTCACACCATCGCGACGGCTCACTTGAGCCATCGTGACGGTTCACTTGGACCATTGCGACGATCCCGTCGACCCCACGCCATTGCGATTGGCTCATGCCATCGACCCGACATTGCCATGTGGCAAGCTAGACCATTGCGATTGCTAGCTAGTCACGCCTTCGTGACTGTCCCAGGTACGCCATCGCGACGACTCAAAATCAGACCATCGTGATTGGCTCATGCCATCGCGCTCGTGACCATCGCCACGGTTCACTTGGACCATCGCGACGGCTCGCGTTGACCGTTGACTGACGCCATCGCGATGGTTCATTTTTGGACAATCGCGATCATTCATTTTTAGACCATCGCGACAATTCACATTCACGCCATCCCGATCATTCATTTTCAGACCATCGCGACAGTTCGCTCCATCAGACCATCGGGATTGTGCCACGCCATCGCGACGGTTCACCTGGACCATCGCGACGGTCCCAGACCATCGCGATTGCTCACCCCAAACACAAATTTTAGGGTTTCAATTTTTGGCAAATTTTGGGGCTATTTTTTGAAAATTTTTGGATCATTGCACTCATAGGAGACCCCTTAGCTCATATTTGAAGAAAAACCTGTTTGTCAGTTTTCACCCATGAGGGCCTGAACAGTCATATCTTTTTCATCCGAAGTCCGTTTTTTGAGCTTAATAGCTCGTTAGAAAGCTCTTTAGGAGTACTACATGACCTCAACTGTTTTTTTTATAAAGAATACGTTGATTTTTAGATAAGCTAATTTGAGGTTGACCTAGTGTGGGACTAGAAAGCCAGGGGGCAATCATTAAAATTTGGGCAAAAGGGAAAGGACCTTTAAAGGTGTATGTACTCAAGTGCTTGATCATCCATTTGAGAATTGTTCTAAGATTGGATTTATCCAGGTCTAGCAAGGGCAATCAAGGACAAACAAAGCAAACAAAGCAAGGCAGTGAAGAACGCAGGGCTTGGGAAGCGCGGCTTCTTGGGCATCAGAGCAACCAAAGCAGTTGACTCGAGGTTGGAAGATTACTCAACCCCCTCAGTCAATTATTAGCCTAGGCTAAAACGGTAGCATTGTGGATTAACGACGATAGGAACACCTCAAGTTTAAGAGATTTAATTTCTCAAGTCTAAGACAAAAGATAAAAGTGTGTGATACGAAAACCTAAAGGAAAAAACCTAAGTCTGATGGAACGAGAACTCACAAGTACCACAGAAAGTCGATTCCTGATGCATACATCAAGACAAGAATCTAAAGAAACTTAAAAAGAATCAAGAAAGTAAGAACAAAGAACCATTGACGATCTAAGCATGTATTGAGTGTGCAAGGAAGTAAATTAATGAACCTTAGATCGGGCAAGTATATAGGTAAGTCAGACTGACGAAGCCTTAGATCATCAGAAGCAAGTGTAGGAACTACTGCACGATCGTGGGCACAACAATTGAATAATAGTTATCCCTACGAGAGCTCAGATACGAGTGAATCAGAAATGGCATTTAGCACAGAAAGACCGGAAGGAGGGTCAAATGTAGCATACTTAGAAAAACGAGAAGGACCCTATAGAACTCAGTTAGAGTTTCTCCGAACCAACCTCTTAGGTGCTCGCATCTATGAGGATGGTTTGCGAAGACAAATGGTGCAGATGCACAATCCTGATCAACCCATTGGATTTGAACGTCCAGTGGTGAAATTCCAGCAAGACGCATACATAGACAAGGAAGGAACAATGTACATCTTAAGTACTCAGCCAAACAATACGAATGAGTCTGGCGTAATTCAGTTAGAGATGGAAGCGAGATCTCAAGGAAAAGAACCATTAGAAGAACCTAGGACACCTAGAGGGAAATTTGTACTGACACGAGTACTAGTTCCAGAGTGGATCCCTCAGGACAACAGAAGTATAGAGTTGTTTGTGAATAAAGAAACTGATGAAGCATTTTGTAGATATAGAACGGAACAACTGAGCGAGGTAGGCTCCATCATAATTTATGAATCCAAGGACCCAGATACACCTGGAAAGGTTGTGTACCTGGATGGAACTTCAGAAAGGGTATTTGTGGTACCAGACCATGCTAGAAATACATACACATGGAGAGGTGAGCTAGTATTCCCTCCATCTCGAGCAAATGTAAACGCGAGCCATCACGGGGCAGGAACATCCTCCGCCCATGCTAATCAAAGAGAGAAAAATAAAGAAAGACCGGAAGTAAGTTTCAACCATCCCATAGGGAGAGATAGAACCACCGTAGGCACCGATAGAGTGGAAAAACAAAGAATACCAGGTGGTAGAGATGATTTTCCTCTACCTAGACCACATGAACACGCAAGAATACTAAGACCCACTCAGTTAGTAAAATCCATGAAAAACTACTTTGATGGCACAGGAGATCCCTATGACCATGTTGCGGAATTTAAGCAAGTTCTAAGAGCAGAGCAAGTAGAAGACATGTTCACGCAATATAACGCATTTGGACTAACGTTAAAGAATACCGCTTTAACTTGGTTTCAACCATTGCAACAAAGGCAATTTAGGGATATTCATAACTTTTTAGAGTCATTCATCACTGAATTCTCTAAAAGTGGAATCGGACATGACACGTCTTCGTTGCTTCATAGTTTCAAACAGACCCCTCAAGAAACAGTAAGACTGGTAGGACGTAGGTTTAGACAATATGTGGAGAGATGTCCCGTGCAAGAGTTACCCTCACATGCCAAGCAAGTGTCATTGTTTTTAGATGGCATGTTGAGCTCTAAACTACGCTCCTATGTATACTTGAAAGAACCCAGAACGCCAGAGCAATGTGTAAGAATTTGTATAGACATTGAGGACAACTTAGGAGACGAGTTGGAACTCTCAAAGGTCTATAAAGATTCAGATTTTTCCTCTCTAGCATCCACAAAATTGTCTAGCTCAATAGAGGATCTAGCAAAAAAAGTGGCCCAAAAACTAGGAGTTTCTAGTAAAGAGATAGCTAGGTTAGCAACAAACAAGCATTGTTACACCTGTGGTGGTGATCATATGGCGAATGTGTGTCCCAACGCAACACAAACACAAGCAAATCCTAGTGGCCAATACTGTACGATTGAGAGAAGATATACAAATCACACGGCTCAGGACTGCCCATACAACAAACAAGCAGTGAGACAAAACTACCCGCAAGCATACGCACAGCCAGGTAGATATCAAGGCCAATACAATGCTCAGCCTCATTACTATAGGCCTCCTCAGAACTACCCGTATCAGGCTCAACAGAGACCTCAACCTGTTTCAGCTCAGCAGCCACCCCCACCAGCGAATGTCATCTCAGTCAAATACGTTGCTACAGAAGAAAACCTCAATCGGGCTTTAGTTCCCGTTTCACCCTTAATTACTGACACTGACCTGAACTCAAACAGCTTTGACTCTACTCATGTAGATAGTCCACCCGTGTATTACACAGAGTCACCAGAACACGTAGAGACATATCAATATGGTAGTCCACCATTGGAACCTAGTTGGGAGCCCGACTATGCTCATGTGATGTACACAAACCCTAATCCGCGGCCCCAATTGAGATAGCAAAGACCCCAGGGCCCTAGAGGACCATGCTTTAGGTGCAAAGGAGATCATTTCATAAAGGACTGTCCACATCCTCCTATAGCAGGACATTCACAATATTATAACATACAAGGCTTTTGTGCCGATTGTGGTAAAGAGCACATAATCAAAGAGTGTCCTAAGAACCCTACTAATGCTTCAAATGTGACACCGATCATCGTGATAGGTATTGTAAACAACACAGATGGATCCAATCCTACCTACGTGCCTATCCAAGCTATAACCAAAGCCCAGGTGCTCTTACAGAACCAACAGCTTAATCAGGAGAAAATAGTTGGAACGAGTGAAGTTGGAGAGTCTAGCAATAAAAAGACGAAATCTTGGAAAGATTCTAGAGAAAGAATCAAGAGAAAGTGGAGTAAAAAGATAATTGAGTTGGAAGGAAGTCTCAAGGAATCTAGAGCCAAAATCCTAGAATTGACTTCACAAGAATTGAATCAAGAGAACCTAGCTCAGAAATCAGGATCAGTTTTAGCAGAACCCATACCTGAAAACCTAGACATGATGTTTCATGCGTATCAAGCCAGATTAAAAGAAGGACCTCAAGTAGCGGAAATGAGTAAGAACTACCCTCGAGCAGACCTAGAAATTGAGAGGACTAAGCTTTGCATGAAAATGGTAGAATTAGCACAAGCAATGTTCGAAGCCTTTGGATATCTTAATTGGAATAACATGGCAAAAGTGGAATTTCACTTTCAAGGACTAATGGAGAGGCTAGAATACTTGATAGAAAGCAAAGAGAAAAAGAATCAGCATAGGAACCCTATTGTCCCAGAGACACAAGAAAAGAATGCACCATCCCTGTCTCAAGTACCCAATACGGAAGGTGAAGACAACCTGTCTTCCATACATAGGTACTCACATGAATTTTTGAGAGAAATCCAAGAAGAGAAATGGAGAAAAGAACAAGGAACTCATCCTCCTATTCAAGAAATAGACGACTTGCAAGAGCAATTTCCCCAAGACATCCCCTCTATCTACGATGATGTAGAGGAGGAGCAACTGAGTGAACACACAGGTTTTGAATCCAATTCTTTGCAAGAATTACCTTAGTTCACAGGACCTTGGGAAGCTAAGTCTATTAGTATGAGATCACCCACGATAATAGTGAGGAATGAAGAATCAATGATCCCTAGAAACATTGAAGTGATCAAGAATACCAAAGTACAATGTAATCTCACTCTAGAGGAGTTGTTGAAGGTAAAACCAGAATTGTGGAAACATGTAGCAAATCAATTCCCTGAGCTTGCTACTACACCCTCACAGATAGGATCACAAAAGAAGGTACCATAGATACTAATAGAAAAAATTGGAGATGTAAGCGAAGGACAGGAAGGTAACACTTATCTTCCAATAACCCATCAGGGCTACACCAGGAAAGCCATCTTAGATTCAGGAGCCGGAGTAGCCATTGCTACCACCGCTTTATGGAAACGTTGGGGTAAGCCAGCACTAAGACCCACCAGGATGAAGCTACAAATGGCTGACGGACACATAGAAAAACCATTAGGCTTACTAGAAGGCATATCTCTCACCACTTGTGGTGTAGAGTTTGAGCATACCTTTGCCATTTGTGATTTTAGTAAAAATCATGCTTATGAGATGATATTGGGATGACCATTCATGTGTCAGTTGCAAATTGTACAAGATTGGGGAACTAATTCCTTGTACTTGCAACATTTAGGTGTGACTACTAAAGTCAACCTTAAAGACTATTCACATCGAGACGTACCCCCAATACAATGGAATACCATCCATAAGACTCAGGTAGAAACAGAATCAGTACACTCATTAGAATCAAACCCCTCATGGTTGCACGAGGATACTCATTTATGGATGTATAAAGTAGCTAAACAAGAGGAAGAAAGGTTAGAAGCCAGGACTTTAGGTTCAGAACAACATCCAAGAACTCTTCAAGACCCAGCGTACGCACCGGTAGTATTTCCAGATGAGGAGTTTGAACCCCATGGTTGGGCAGAAATCCTAGCAACCATGGATGTAGCCATCAATGAAGAACAATGGACACCCCACTGTGACGAGGATGGTTATGACATTTCTGTCTTCATGATAGAGCCAATCATGTGTGATTCAGTTTTAGAAGAGTGTGAACCTAACACTGATGCATTTGAGGATGCGAGGGATTTTGATCTAGAGTCAATTATAATGGATCTGCCTTTTGCATAAATACTTCTACGAAGTAGAGACTTACCCTCAGAGGCACGAAGAACTAATGAATGAGGTGAGGTTAGCCACACAAGTGACTGAAAAAAGTGAAGGTAAGAAAAGAAAGAAGAAAGAAACCATGTCAGAAGAAGAAGAATCTTTGTTTGAGGTTCTCGAGAACTTCAAAAAGTATGAAATAGAAGATAGAAGAATAATGGTACAAATGCCTAACAGAAAAGTTGAAGTTGGAGAAGTATGTGATAATCGAGAGAAAACCAAGAAAATCATAGTTGCCATAAAAGGAGAAGAAGAAAAATGTACATACATCGGGCATGATTTGACAAATGAAGAAGAAGAAGAATTAGTGGCCCTATTGCGAGAATATAGAGATGTGTTCGCATGGAGTTACAAAGATTTGAAAGGAGTAGATCCGGACATATGTTCTCATAGAATCCCTATGACTCCAGATGAAAAACCCACGAAACAGAAACCATACACTTACAATGATAATTACGCTGTGAAGATTAAAGAGGAGATAGAACGTTTGATAGAAGCAGGATTCATTTACGAAATTGAGCATACCGAATGGATATCCCCCATTGTGGTTGTGCCCAAGAAGAACGGAAAATTGCATGTGTGTATTAACCTTAAAAAAGTTAATGCCGCCATGATTAGAGATAGTTATCCTCTTCCTATCACGGAACATTTATTGGAAAGAGTTGCGGGCAAGGAAGTTTACAGCTTTCTTGATGGTTTCTCAGGCTATAATCAAGTAGCCATTGCTCCAGAAGATCAACACAAGATGGCTTTTTCTACAGAATGGGGCATTTTTGCATTTCGTGTGATGCCTTTTGGCTTAACAAATGCACCCGCCACTTTCCAGCGACTCATGTGTCTTTTTAAGGAATTCTTATGCAAGAACTTGGAAGTTTATGTCGATGATTTATGTGCTCATTCAAATATCAGGCAGACACATATCCCAGAATTAAGGCAAGTATTTGACAAATGTCGAGAATATCACGTTTGTCTGAACCCCGAGAAGTGCGTTTTCATGATCAGACAAGGCAAAATTCTAGGACACATTGTGTCAAAGAATGGAATTTCAACAGATGAAGAAAGAGTGAAGGTAATTGCAGATCTACCTAGGCCAAATAACATAAAGGAAGTACAGGCATTTATGGGTCATTGTGGTTATTATAGACGATTCATACACATGTATGCAATCATAGCTAAGCCTCTATACTCTCTGTTGACCAATTTTGAATGGGCAGATGAATGTGAGAATTCATTCAATGAACTTAAAAGACGCTTGTGCTCAGCACCTATATTGACCACCCCAGATTGTAGTAAGCCATTCCATGTACATGTGGATGCATCCAACTATGCCATAGGATGTGTGTTAGCACAACTCACGAATGAAGGTAATATAGATCTCCGCATAGCTTATGCGAGTAGACAGTTGAACGCAGCATAAAGAAATTACACCACTACGGAACGAGAAGGATTAGGAATGATCTACACAGTAAAGAAATTCAAGCATTATTTGTTGGCAAACAAGTTCAAATTCTTTACAGATCATCAAGCATTACTGTATTTAGTCAATAAACCATGTAACACGGGACGATTAATACGTTGGTTTCTATTACTCATGGAGTATGATTTTGAAGTAGTAGTCAGAAAAGGAAAGACACATCTTAGAGCTGACCACCTCTCAAGATTAACCACAGGAGAAGCTCCTCAAGGAATAGCGGATGAACTACCAGATGCATATTTGTTTAACCTTGAGATAGCACCAGAATGGGCTAAGCCTATAGTCCCGATTCTCATGTATGGACCCAAGAATCCTAGGATAAGGATCAAGGAAGGAGAGATTACCAAGTCTCAGAGATACCAAATCATAGCAGGAAGTATATATAAACAGGATAATCAGAAGATTCTTGCTTGTTGTGTAGATGAATCAGAACATGCAAATTGGTTGCAATTAGCACATGTAGGTGCATTAAAGCAACATCATTCAAAACATCGCACATTGCAGACTTTGCATAGACTAGGAGTATATTGGCCTTCTATGGAAGCAGATGTCTACAAATTGTGTAAAGAATGCCATGTTTGTTGTGAAAGACCACCAGTAGAACATGCTACATTATATCACGTGTCTCTCACACCAGACTGGAGTGAACCTTTAGTAACTTACTTGAGGACGAACACATTCCGTCAAGGAATGACCTTAGCATGACAACGCAGTCTAGAGCAGGAAGCTCAAGACTATTCACTTATTGGCGATAACCTATACAAACGAAGATGAGACGGATATTTAAGACAATGTGTTCATGAGAACGATTATCTGAGCATATTAGAGACTGCACACCAAGGTGTTGCAGGAGGTCATTTTGGACCCGATAGGATAATCAAAGCCATCCTCTTTGTAGGATTATGGTGGCCCACTCTTCACATGGATGCACATACCTATGTAAAGAGATGTGATGTGTGCCAAAGAACTCAATTTCCAACTCGCAGAGATGAAATACCATTGAAACCCATGATGGGAGGACGTGCATTTTCTAAGTGGGGTATAGACTTTGTAGGACCCATTAACCCCCCTGCAAAAGGTACACATGCTGAATACATTATTGTTGCGACAGATTATCTTACCAAATGGGTAGAGGCAAAAGCCACGAAAAAGAATGATGCACACACGACTGCAAAATTTTTATTTGAAAATGTCTTTACAAGATATGGATTGCCTATAGAGTTAGTGAGCGATCGAGGAACTCACTTTCTAAACCAAGTCATTGAATATTTGTTACAAGATTTTATGGTGATTCACAAGAAATCTGCACCATATCATCCTCAGGCCAATGGTCAGGCTGAAAGCACTAAGAAGATCCTATGTAATGTACTGATGAAACTCGTGAACAATAAACGTTCAGATTGGGACAAACAGTTACACCATGTTGTTTGGGCATATCGAGTGGCCTACAAGACCGTACTCAATGCAACTCCCTTTCAGATGGTCTTTGGTCAGAATGCTGTGCTTCCTTTGGACTTCTTGATACCGACCCTTAAGGTTGCACAAGAACATCAGTGGACCGGCCATGAATTATTAGCAAGAATAATGACTTGGAACGATTAGGTGAAACCAGGCTGAGAGCAGCAGCAGGTATATACGCAGCAAAGAAGCGACAAAAAGCATATTTTGATGCACATGTGAAAGATAAAGGCTTAAAAGAAGGAGATTTAGTTCTAGTATATACGCTGAAGCAACACGCACGGAAGTTAGAAAAGCGAGGTTATGGACCTATGATCATTAACAAACTCTCGACAAGTGGAGCAGTACAATTAGCCACCTTAGAAGGAGACATAATGCCTAATTACATTAGTGGTTGTAGAGTCAAGTTATATCAAGAACCTCTTACTGAGGATATGCTTAGACGACTCACGTTGGCAAAGAAGCGTAAAGAGGAAGAACATAGAATACGAGCTGAAGCTCAGGCAGAAGCTATAGAACGCATTAAGCGCATGAAGCTAAGAAGACAAGGACTAGGTAGAGAACATTATAACCATCTGGAAACATCACCTAGATATCCCATGGCCATGTGTCAAGCAAAGTCAACCACTCATCCTAGCATAGTGGACCGGAGACCATTCATTACAGTCAGGCTAGAGCACGGCAACCCTTGCCAAGAGCTCAGGGCTTTAATTGACTCAGGTGCTATGACTAGTACAATTAGATGGTCCCACTATAAGGATTCAAGAATAGAAATGCGGCCAATTGAGGCATACCTCATAGGGCTAGGAGGCATGGAAACCCCTTGCATGGGTGAGGTGGACCTTCCTATCCTCATACATGATGTGACCTTGACAGTGAAGCTACTAGTGTGCCATGATGACGACCTGATAGAACCCCTAATCCTTGGCCAAGATTGGCTATACAATCACTCAGTGGACCTAAATCTTAGACAAGGCTCCTTACAGATTGGAACCTTAGATCAGAAGCGAGTGATACCGCTTGACTTCCCTAACAACCCTCCGCCTGAGGTATGTAACCCTAGACCCTATGAAATGCACGCGACAGAAGACCGGAAGATCTTTGGTTAGATCAGTCATGTTACGTCTACACCACCCACGCGGGCTTGGCAATGGACAATTGTCAATCAAAAGGACGTCAGGAGATTTTCCCTTGGGCTTCCTGCAGACTAGAAGGGGTAACCACCCAACAGATGGGTCAGGTGGGTTGCATCAGCGGCCAAATGGACACTATCAATTGCAGTGCCCATCCTTCCACACTTACTGTGGATTGGCCTAGATCTGTGGTACAGAATGCCTCACCTCCTAATGGGCAAGTTTCGCAAGTGTTGGACCTCCCTTCTTTTCCAAAGCAGAGTGTCCATCTGACCTCTCAACCTCAACCACAAAGGAGTCAACCACGACAAAGGAACCCAGACCGACGACAATATCAGAAGACACAAAGAGGAAAGCAGTATCAGCATCACAAAGCAAGAGGCACGCGACAAATATGGGTGCCAAAAGGACAGAAACCACCGACAGATTTCAACAACGCGGACTATGAAAGAAGAAGTTTCAACAGAAGCAGAGTCAATATTCAACATCTTCTCGACCTTCTTCTACGAATACAAACATTCAACAAATTTGGATCGCCAAGAAGTACCTTATGAATCGACCCACACCCACGCAGATTTGGGTACCCAAACAGTGTATTATAGCTCAACCCTCAAGCCATGTAATATATACCCCTCAGAAATCTCTTCAACCCTCCATACCACCAAATCTGATATCATCTTTTGTCCCTGGGCAGAGACCTATCACCCGCTCAAAAACTCTTAGGAAGTGGATACCGAAACATATCCAGATGTCTTCTTTGACCCCCTTATCTAACATAACTCCCACCCCGACTAATCTACAACCTTGTAATAACTCATTCACGACTAAACCTTGTACAAATCCACACACTATAACCCAACATCACTTGTAATGACACCTCATCAAGCAATGCATGCATCATCTGAATCATGTAGGTGTCTAGAGACCTGCATTAGTTTGCAAAAATCATTCCATAAACCACATCACAACACTCGGCTACACGGGTTACACATCGGTTATGGAAAGGGTTTGCGGTCTCACTTTAATGGGATCATAATTAATTTCCATACTAATGTGTTAATCTTTTGTAGCAGATCTTCTACGCATTCGCATCATTCATCATCCAGGCAGAAGGACCATCAGAAGCTGGCCCCAGTGTACCCATGGCCAATATTGGAGAACTACTAGCGGAGCCCCATCCTACGGCTCAACCACTTGAATTTCAAGGATTTCCAGGACCCATGCCGATTGAGGACCCTCCTAGGGGTTACACTGAGAAGATTCATCGCAATTCTCATTAGTTCCAAGGATTAGCTGGACCGTTAGCGGATGCAGATTTCATCTTTGAGGCCAACTTGGTGTTTGATCATCATACTTGGGCCAAGTATCAATTCTTCTCCAGAGAATTCGAAGGACTATAGAACACAGAGGATTTAACACATGTTTGGGCAAGAGCAGGCTTTACAGAATATTTCAGTGATCCGTTGCCTAAACCCGACTTCTACAGATGCTATTACTTAATCACCACTTTGATAGCCTCAGTGAACAAGGATCTACCAGGAACATTCATTTTGTCGTCATTAGTAAATGATCCCCCATATAAGAGGTTTTATCTTTCTAAAGATTTGATTCGCGTTGCAATCAAGATCCATGGTACGCACACTCCAACAGAACAAGAAAGGCTGATTCCAGAGCCAATGAAACGTGGAGATGTTACTAAGTGGGAAGATATTTTAGCAATCACACCTGAGTTATCTAAACCGTTGAGGATATGTATGCAACATTTCGCTTTCCCCGCTCAGGATAGATTCACCATGCCTGTTGGCAGCAGTCAGGGAATCGAAGGAGCCACAAGACGAAGAGAGTCAGAGCGAAGGGACAGCACAAGCAGACATGGCAGTCAAAGAAGATCTGGCAAGTAGGCCATCTAAATTTTTCATGCATCAAGGAGTTGAGCACACAAGAAGAAAGAGCAAGTAGGGAGCTCAAAGAGGTGTATGACAAATCAACAGAGAAAATCCCTACACAAATAGTGATTTTAATCACTAAACACCATTGTAAATACCATTTCATATTTTTGTAGCTCCATTTTGTGCAAGCCAAGGAGTCCTTGAGCTTGAGGAGCTTTAGAAGTATCTACCTGCCAATTTTCGTATTTTTTAGATCTCGTTTGAGCCCTCAAATAAGCCCTGGAACCTAATTTTTAACTAGACCGGACACTAGGTCTGGACAGGGCCAAAGCTAGTCAAAAACTATAAAAGGAGCTAGAGAGCTCATTTTTGAGGTTGGATTGTAATTGAAATGAACCTGTAAGAGCTTTTTGAAAGTAATCTAAGAACTCCATTGCTTCTCACTCTTTGTCTTGCCATGTGTGCGCGTGTGCGTGTATGTGTGTGCATGCTTGTGTGCTTCTCACTCACGCACTTGTGCCTCCACTTGCTCGAGGTCTTCATACCATCCTCACGTCTTCTCGGATTGACATTAAAGGAGGTGCTACTCATCACTGAGCTACACCAAATTTTGGCGCCGTTACGGGGGATCGAGCTTTGAGGACGAGCGTGTGATGGTAAGACGTAGATTGGAGACGTTGGCGTTGTAGGTAATTTCGTTACTTTTCCTATTTTTCTCTTTCTTACCTTACCACCATCATCACCATCATCATCATCACCATCTTCCACCTCCATTTCCATCATCGCGAAAATTTCAGTTTTTGATCATATCATCTTCTCCACCTCATTTCCCTCATTTCACTTGTGAGAGAGAGCGAGAGAGCGAAATTGTGTGTGTTGTTTTTGCATGTTTCTTGAGCTGTCTTGCAGGTACAGGCCACATCATCGTCCCCAGCACTCTGCACAGGTACGGAATTCGCAGTAACTGTCTGTGTGTCGCCGACCTCTGTCAATCGCGACCGACAGAAAAAATGCTCAAATTGCCAAACAAAGTGCAAAACCATGATCTACAGGCCTAGAGCTTCCCAAAAATGTGTATAGTTTTTTGAAATTCATCAGATTTCTGTCAATCGCGATCGCTCTGTCAATCGTGATCGACAAACCACGACGGACAGACCTGTCAATCGCGACCGACAGCCCACAACGGACCTATCAATCGCGATCGACAGAGTCAACGACCAATTGACCACGACTGACGGATCATATGCGTGACACGTGTCAATCGCGATCGAGTCATCAATCGCGATCGACCCATCAATCGCGACTGACAGCCCACGACGGCTCTGTCAATCGCGATCGACACAGTCAACGATTGTTTGACCACGACGGACAGACCCTCGCGACCGACCTGTCAATCGCGATCGACCTATCAATCGCGACCGACAGAGTCAACGACCCTTTGACCACGACGGGCAGACCCTCGCGACCGACCTGTCAATCGCGATCGACCCATCAATCGCGACCGACAGAGTCAACGACCCTTTGACCATGACTGATTGACTTTTCGAACCACCTGTCAATCGCGATCGACACATCAATCGCGACTGACAGCCACGACGGACCTGTCAATCGCGATCAACACGTCGATCGCGACTGACCTGTCAATCGCGACCGACAGACTTTGCGAACACGTTAGAAGGGCAAATTAGGTCAAATTTTTAAGGCAAAAATAATGGCCTAAATTTTGGGCCAAGTGTGGGATAAACACTAGGGTGTAGTATTGCATTACGAGGGCATGACCCAAGTAACCCGAGAATTCCTGTTTGCCTGCTAACCTAGTTTAATCCTGTTTTAGCCCCAAAACCCTGAACGGGCATAACTTTCTCATACGAAATCCGTTTGCCGTGATTTTTGTTTTGTTGGAAAGCTCGCGGGGAGTACAACAAAAACATCGACTGGTTACGGTTAAATTAAGATTGGGAATATTAGAAAGGGTATTTTGAAGTTGACCATACCCAGGGGGAACAAAATTCAGGGATTTCTAGAGTTGTGTCCAAAAAGTCATAGTGCAAATTGGTGAAGTGTTACATGAATGAATGTGATTGGTTCTGTCTTTTGAATTTAAGTCTTGAGCTAACAGTGGGCCTTTTACAGGTCCTTTGAGAGCATCAAAGGGTACGCAAAGCAAGAGTAAGTGCAGGCTTGGGAACGTGCGTCCTGGGCACACCAGGGCAACAACACAAGGAAAGGAACTCAAGGTTGGAAAACCCGCAACACCCTCTGTCAATTCTTAGTTTAGGCTAAGTGCGGGTAGCGTTAGAAGTAATTCCAGGCAACGATAGGCACGAGATAAATCAAAGACTATCTAAGAAATCAAGTTCAAGACAAGAGATAACCTGTGCGTGTGAACGACAACCTTAAAGGAAAAAAACCTAACGTGAAACGACCAAACTAAAGTGCGAAAGTAAACTCAAGTATTCCTAACGACGTGATATCAGACAAGAGTATAAACATGATAATCAACATAAAAAGGGGATTAAGTAATTGATACAAAGGACTCAGAAACGTGGTTGTACCTGGGAAAAATTGGGTTAATCAGTTAGGCATATGAACCTTAGATCAGGACGACATCTAGTAAGAGATAGACAAAGCCTTAGGTCTTCAGAAGCTAGCGTCAATCATACTGCGAGGTCTTGGGCCCAGCAGCTGAGTCACCACTCGCATTATCCTAGCTCTAATACCAGTGAATCAGAGATGTCTCAAGGCATGGACAGACCTACGGGAAGTTCAGGAGTGCCATACTTGCACAGGGTAGAAGGCCCATACAAAACGCAGTTGGAATACCTTAGGACCAACCGATTAGGTGCCAGCATCTATGAGGACGGCCTAGGAAGATCTGTGGTACAGATTAAGAATCCTGATCAATCCATTGGACTAGAGCACCCAGCTGTCAAGTTTGAAAACGGAGCATACTTGGACAAAGAAGGAACCATATACGTAGTCACCAGTCACCCAGATAGGACGGACGAATTTGGAAATGTGATCTCAGAAGCGGACTTAGGGGACCTAGAGCAAGGAAACATGGGTACAGAACCTAGAACCCCTCGAGGCAAATCGGTTCTCACTAGGATTATCACACCAGAGTGGATTCCCCAGGATAATAAGAGCATAGATTTGCTCCTCAATCGAGAAACTGACGAAGCCTTTTGGAGGTATAAATCTGATCAGCCAACTGATATAGGAGCAATCATGATCTATGAGTTTAAGGATCCTGATAGCCCAGGCAGAGTGACCTACTTAGATCACGTGTCGGAGAGGATCTTTGTGGTGACAGAAAATGATAGGCATGCTTACACTTGGAAGGGTGAATTTGTTTTCCCCCAACCGAGATCGAACGTGTCCTTTGGTCACCCAGGAGCTGGAACCTCCCACGCTCACGGAACTCAAAGAGACAGACATAGAGAAAGGCCGGAGGTGAGCTTTGCCAACTCAGGGGGCAGAGAAAGAACGAGGACGGAAACAAATAGAGTAGAAAGAACGAGGACGGAAACTCAAACAACTCAGGGGGCAGAGAAAGAACGAGGACGGAAACAAATAGAGTAGAGCCTGAGGTACTTAGAGCTCACAGGAATCAAAGAAATGCGGATGAATTCCCTCTACCACGACCTAGAGAGCACACAAGGACCTTGAGACCGACTTAGCTAGTTAAGTCCATGAAGAACTACTTTGATGGCACTGGAGATCCATACGATCATGTGGCCGAGTTCAGGCAAGTCTTGAGAGCTGAACAAGTGGAGGATTTATTCACGCAGTACAATGCCTTTGGTCTAACCCTTAGGAACACTGCCCTGACATGGTTTCAACCACTAAACGAGAGACAGTTCAGGAGCATAGACCAACTCCTAGAGGCTTTCATCATTGAATTTTCTAAGAGTGGCATAAGACATAATACCTCCTCACTGATTCACAGCTTCAAGCAAACCCCTCAAGAGACCGTGAGACTTGCAGGAAGGAGATTTAGGCAATATCTTGAAAGATGCCCTATCCTTGAGTTACCCACACTAGCTAAGCAAGTGGCTTTATTCTTGGATGGATTGCTAAGTACCAAATTGAGATCTTATGTGTACTTGAAGGACCCTAGGACCATAGAAGAGTGTGTACGCATGTGCATTGACATCGAGGATAACCTAGGGGAGGAGTTAGAGCTTTCCAAGATATACAAAGATTCAGATAGTGCCTCTAGCCTCTCTTCCACGCAATCCACATCGATTGAGGAACTTGCAGAGAAAGTTGCTCAGAAACTAGGTGTCTCTAGTAAACAAATCCCAAGGTTCGCCCCTGTGAAAAGGTGCTATACTTGTGGTGGCGACCACATGGAAAACGTATGTCCCATTATGGCTCAACCCCAAGTAAATCCTAGTGGCCAATAGTGCACCATAGAACGGAGATACACAAATCACACAGCGCAAGATTGCCCATATAACAAGCAAGCAGTTAGGCAAACCTACCCTCAGACATACCCTCAACAAGGAAGATATCTGAACCAATATCCACCACAACAGTACGCTAGGCCTCAACAAACCTACCAACCCTACCAAAACCAACTGAGACCCCAGCCAGTGCTAGCACAACAACCACCTGCTCCTACTAATGTGATCCCAGTAAAATATGCAGTTGCAGAAGAGAACCTGAATAGAGCTATAGTCCCTGTAACATCATTGCTTTCTGAAAGTGACCCGAGTGACCATAGCTTTGATTCTACACATGTTGATAGCCCCCAGGCCTACTACATGCAGTCTCCTGAGCATGGTGAGTCTTACTATAGTGAAAAGCCAAATGAACCTAGTTGGGAGTCAGATTACACAAACGTCATGTATGCAAACCCCAACCCTAGGCCTCAACCCAAGCAAGTAAGACCCCCATTCCCTAAAGGACCATGCTACAGATGTCAGGGAGATCACCTCATTCGTGATTGTCCCTTACCTCCACTTACACAACCCCAGTCAGTAACAATTCAGGGCTTTTGCCAAGAATGTGGAAAGGAGCATCTCTTACGAGATTGCCCTAAGAATCCTAATAATATGCCAAAAATCACTCCTATTAACGTTATTGGGTTGGTGGTAGACTCCACAGGAAGTGTGACATCCACCGCACCAGTACAGGTAGTGACTAGAGCTCAGGCATTGCAGCAGAACCAAGGGGTAAACCAGGATAAGAACCCAGAGGCTAGTGAAACCGAGAGCGTGACAAAGAAAAGGACTAGAGCGTGGAAAGATAGTCGGGAAAGAATGAAAAGACAATGGGCTAAAAAGATGAGTGAACTTGAGGAAAGCATAAGGGAAACCAAAGCCAGGATAACTAAACTCACATCTCAAACTCCCTCTCACACTACCCCACCACCACCATTCCCATCGCCATCCGACCCGCCACCTTCCAACCCACCTCATACGATTCCACCACCCCCTAGAGTAGGATCAGTATTAGCTGATCCCACTCTTGAAGATGTAGAAATGATGCTCAAAGCATATCAGGCCAGAATCCAAGAAGGGCCAAATGTCACGGATCATGACAAGTGCTACCCTAGAGCTGACCTAGAGATAGAAAGAACCAAGCTTTGTGCGAAAATGGTCGCATTGGCTCAGACTATGTTTGAAGCCAGCCGCCTTTTCAATTACTCGGGCTCAGCCAAGACGCAATTACACTTGGATGGACTTCTAGAGAAGTTAGAGGGCATAATTGCAAGATCCGCCAAGGAAGAAAAAAATCAAGAAAGGGATAAAGTAAGCAAAAACATGACCCATCCCCCATCAGAAGTTTATGTGCCCAATTCCTCTGAACCAGACAACCCCCCCTCCCTAGAAAGAATAGAAAATCTAATGGCACAATCACAAAAGGAACCAGCCTCTCAACACAAGGACAAGGCAAGTGAAAGAGTAAGCATTCCTGCTCAGGAAGCCTATGTGCCTGAAGCCTATGTGCCTAACTCTACGGAGCCAGACACATCATCTTCTATGAATTGGTTCACACCAGAATTCCTACGCGAGATTCAAGAAGACAAATGGGCTAAAGAAAGTGAAGTCCCTCCTCCCATTGAACTTGTGGATGAGGCACATGACCAATTCCCACAAGACATCCCATCTATTTATGGAGAGCAGGAGAGCACCCAATCTCAAGAAAGATTAGACTTCGAGTCTAATTCTTTACAAGAACTACCCCATTTCACAGGCCCATGGGAAGCTAAGTCTACTTGTATGAGAGCACCTACGGTCATGGTACGAAATGAGGACTCAGTCTTACCTAGGAACACAGAGGTAGTGAAAAACACTAAAGTGCAGTGCAATCTCACTTTGGAAGAGTTACTCAAGGTTAGACCTGAATTATGGAAACATGTAGCCAATCAAGTGCCCGAGATAGCAAAACCTCGTTCCCAGGTAGGATCACATAGGACAGTCCCAGAGATACCCTTGGATAAGATAGGAGATATGTGTGAAGGTGAAGAAGGGAACACCTATCTTCCCATTACCTACGAGGAGTACACCACCAAGGCAATTTTGGACTCAGGTGAAGGAGTTGCAATTGCCACCACTTCCCTATGGAAGCGTTGGGGCAAGCCAGCACTCAGGCCGACGAGAATAAAATTGCAGATGGCCGATGGTCATATTGAGAGACCCTTAGGATTGCTAGAAGGAATAACTCTCACCACCTGTGGTGTCGAGTTCGAGCACACCTTTGCCATATGTGATTTTAGCAAGAATCATGCCTATGAAATGATTTTGGGAAGACCATTTATGCGGCAGTTGCAAGTGGTACAGGATTGGGGAACCAATTCTTTGTATTTGCAGCATTTAGGTGTTACGACCAAAGTCAATCTTAAGGATTACTCTCATAGAGATGTACCACCTATTCAATGGAATCCCATCCATAGAGCCAAAGATGAAACTGAGTCTGTGCATTCCATAGAATCCGGATCCTCGTGGATGCATGAAGACACCCACTTATGGATGTGCAAAGTAGCAGTAGACGAAGAGAAGAGAGAAAAGGCCAGAGAAATAGGTGCAAACGAAACACATAGACCCATTCAAGACCCAGCTTATGCACCTGTAGTCTTTCCTGATGAGGAATTTGAACCCCATGGCTGGGCAGAAATCCTAGCAACAATGGATGTAGCCATCAATGAAGAACAATGGACACCCCACTGTGATGAGGATGGCTATGACATTTCAGTCTTCTCCATAGAGCCAATCATGGGAGAGGCAGTTCTAGAAGAATGCGAACCTAGCCCTGATGTATTTGAGGATGCAAGTGACTCCGATCTAGAGTCAATCATTATGGACCCACCTTTTGCATCAGATAAAGAATACTTCCATGAAGTTGAATTTCAACCTCAGAGGCATGGAAAGCTTACAAATGATGTAAGATTAGCCACACATGTGACCCCGAAGGAAGAAGGAAAGAAATGAAAGAAGAAAGAAGTCTCACCAGAGGAGGAAGAATCTTTGTTTGAGGTCCCGAAAAATTTTAAGAAGTATGAGATAGACGACAGGAGAGTCATGATAAGAATGCCTAAACGAGAGGCACAATCAGGAGAGGCCTATGATAACAAAGAAACCACCAAGAAAATAGTAGTGGCCCTAGAAGAAGGAGAGGAGAGATGCACATACATAGGCCATGACCTAACAGAGGAAGAAGAGCATGTGTTAATAGCCTTGCTAAGAGAATACAGAGATGTATTTGCTTGGAGTTACAAGGATTTGAAGGGTGTTGACCCAGACATATGCTCACACACCATCCCCATGACTTCAGATGCCAAACCCTCTAAGCAAAAGCCCTATACATATAACGATAATTACGCTGCTAAGATCAAAGAGGAGATAGATCGACTGGTCGAAGCTGGATTTATCTATGAAATTGAGCACACTGAGTGGGTATCCCCCATCGTAGTGGTGCCCAAGAAGAATGGCAAGCTGCGTGTATGCATTAACTTGAAGAAGGTTAATGCAGCCACGATTCGAGATAACTATCCGCTTCCTATCACAGAGCATCTCTTAGAAAGAGTAGCAGGCAAGGAAGTGTACAGCTTCCTCGATGGATTTTCAGGCTACAATCAAGTAGCCATAGCTCCAGAAGATCAGCATAAGACAACTTTTGCCACAGAGTGGGGTATATTTGCCTTTCGTGTAATGCCATTTGGGCTTACCAATGCACCAGCCACCTTCCAGAGACTGATGTGCCATGTATTTAAACAGTTCCTGAGGAAGAATTTAGAAGTCTATGTTGATGATCTTTGTGCTCATTCCAACATTAGACAAACCCATATTCCTGAACTCAGACAAATCTTTGACAAATGTAGAGAATATCAAGTCTGCCTAAACCCAGAAAAGTGTGTCTTTATGGTCAGGCAAGGCAAGATTCTAGGACACATAGTGTCAAAGAATGGCATATCCACTGATGAAGAGAAAGTGAGAGCCATAGCAGAGCTACCTAGGCCAAGGAATGTCAAGGAAGTACAAGCCTTCATGGGGCATTATGGTTACTACCGTCGGTTCATTCACATGTATGCTGTCATTGCAAAGCCCATGTACGGACTTCTGACAAACTTTGAGTGGACTGAGGAATGTGAGAATTCCTTCAATGAGCTTAAACAAAGATTATGTTCAGCACCAATCTTGACCACACCAGATTGGAATAAGCCATTCCATGTTCACGTGGATGCATCCAATTATGCTATTGGGTGTGTGCTTGCCCAACCTACTGGTGAAGGTAATATGGATCTTCCAATTGCCTATGCCAGTAGACAATTGAATGCAGCTGAACGAAATTATACCACTACAGAGAGAGAAGGCTTAGGCATGGTATATGCAGTCAAGAAATTCAGACACTATTTTCTTGCAAATAAGTTTAAATTTTTTACTGATCACCAAGCATTGTTATATCTCATGAACAAGCCATGCAATACAGGAAGATTAGTAAGATGGTTTCTCTTACTAATGGAATATGATTTCGAGGTTGTGGTAAGGAAAGGGAGGACTCATTTGAGAGCTGATCATCTTTCTAGGCTCACATCTGTAGAAGCCCCACAAGGAGTATCAGATGACCTTCCCGATGCTTACTTGTTTAACTTGGAAGTGGTACCGCAGTGGGCTAAGCCATTCGTGCCAGTATTGACATACGGGCAAAACCATCTAGTAGTAAACGCACAGAATAGAGAGGTTGTGAAAGCCCAAAAGTACCACATCATGGCAGGAAGCATGTACAAGCGCACGGATCAAGGAATCTTGGCTTGTTGTGTGGAAGAGGACGAGTATGCGAAGTGGTTGCAATTAGCACATGTAGGTGCATTAGAGCAACACTACTCAAAACAACAAACCCTACAGACACTAAGGAGACTCAGAGTGCATTAGCCAACCATGGAAGCTGATGTCCAAAAGTTGTGCAAGGAATGCCCAATCTGTTGCACTAAACCACCTGTGGAACATGCCACTCTTTATCAAGTTTCCATAATGCCGGATTGGAGTGAACCACTAGTATCCTTTTTGAGGACGAAAACATTCCCTCCAGACATGACTCTGGCTAGGAAAAGGAGTTTAGAACAAGAAGCCCAGGATTACTCACTCATTGGTGATAATCTCTACAAGCGTGGTAAGGATGGTTACCTGAGACTATGTGTCCATGAGAGTGAGTATCTCAAGATCTTGGACACTGCTCACCAAGGTGTAGCAGGAGGACACTTTGGACCAGATCGGGTGATCAAGGCAATACTATTTGTGGGCTTCTGGTGGCCGACCCTTCATATGGATGCACATATCTATGTGAAACGATGTGATGTCTGTCAGAGAACTCAGTATCCTATACGTAAAGATGAGATGCCACTGAAACCTATGATGGGTGGACGTGCATTCTCTAAGTGGGGAATAGACTTCGTAGGTCCTATTAATCCCCCCGCTAAGGGTTCTCATGCAGAATATATCATTGTTGCAACAGACTATCTAACTAAGTGGGTAGAGGTAAAAGCCACAACGAAGAACGATGCTCAAACAACAGCTAAGTTTTTATTTGAGAATGTGTTCACTAGATACGGGCTACCTATAGAGCTAGTTAGTGATAGAGGCACTCACTTCTTGAATGAAGTGATTGAAAATCTGCTCCAAGAATTCTTGGTAATACATAAGAAGTCTGCCCTCTATCACCCTCAAGCAAATGGCCAAGCCGAAAGCACAAACAAGATTCTATGTAATGTGTTGACCAAGTTAGTGAATAATAAACGCTCTGATTGGGACAAACAACTACACCATGCTGTTTGGGCATACCGAGTTGCCTACAAAATGGTACTCCAAGCCACTCCCTTTCAAATGGTGTTTGGTCAAAATGTTGTGCTACCTTTAGACTTTTTGATACCTACATTGAAAGTGGCACAAGAGCATGAATGGACGGGTCATGAACTCTCCTCTAGACTTTTTGACCTTGAACGATTAGGAGAAACAAGAATGAGAGCAGCTGCAGGGATATATGCAGCTAAGAAACGACAGAAGGCCTACTTTGATGCCCACGTTAAGGATAAAGGGTTGAAAGCAGGAGACCTAGTGCTCATCTACACTTTGAAACAACATGCTAGGAAGCTAGAGAAAAGAGGCTACGGACCCATGATCATTAATAGAATCTCAACAAGTGGAGCAGTGCAACTAGCCACATTAGAAGGCGATGTTCTTCCAAGTTACATTAGTGGGTGCAGAGTCAAGTTGTATCAGGAACCTCTCACAGAGGAAATGCTAAGTCGACTCAATACTGCTAAGAAACGCAAAGAGGAAGAAAAGCGAATTCGAGAAGAAGCTCAAGCAGAAGCCCTAGAGCGCATACGGAGAATGAAATTAAGAAGACAAGGTAGAGAGCACACCCTAGGCAAGATGCATATGCAGATCAAGGATATGGTGTGGCTATGTGTGAAGTTTCAGGTGTTAGCTCTCATAGGATAACTGATCGTCCTTTCATAACCTTAGATATAGGACAAGGAAAGAGTGCAAGGACTGTAAGAGCCTTGATTGACTCAGGTGCAGCCACTAGTGCTGTTAAATTGTCTTACTGTCAAGAGTTGCAATTAACTATCAATCCTGTGGAAGCATATCTCATAGGATTGGGAGGCGTGGAAACCCCTTGCATGGGCGAGGTGGAACT
This sequence comes from Ceratopteris richardii, assembly GCA_020310875.1. Lineage (NCBI taxonomy): Eukaryota > Viridiplantae > Streptophyta > Polypodiopsida > Polypodiales > Pteridaceae > Ceratopteris > Ceratopteris richardii. The sequence goes on along the minus strand of CM035441.1, from coordinate 54,941,757 downwards.
TCCCCTCTATATTCATGATGAGGCAATGACAATTAAAGTACTAGTGTGTCAAGATGAGGACCTCACTGAACCCCTTGTCTTGGGTCAAGACTGGATCTATGACCAAGCCGTCAACTTAAACCTAAGAAGTGGACTTCTTCAGGTATGGGTGAATCAAACTAGAATTACAATTGAGTTAAATAATGGAGCACTCAAGGAACTAGAAAAGGCACAGACTCCTGGTCCCTCGAGGGGTACACATGAAGTTGACCATGTTGTTCTTGTCCAAGGCTATGTGATACAGAAGAACGAAGATCTCAAAGAAGGAGCCAGAACCACAATGGAACTCCCTTCTTTTCCAAAGGCCAGAAGGAGGCAGCAACTAAGGGCAGATCAATCGCTCAAGATTCTCCAGGCGAGAGACCAAAAGAACGCGCGAAGCAGAACAACTCAGCCGATGAAACAAATGTGGGTGCGGAAAGACGAGCTGTCGGCCGTAACTAAGTCGCAACAACTGTCTCTACTTCCTATTAGTAATCGACGACTTGATGCTAATAAGAGGACTCCTAAAACCTCTGTTGAGAAAGTGAAATCCATTTGGGTACCCAAGAAGTCGATGAAGGCTGACCCACAATCAAGACAAATTTGGGTGCCTAAGGCTTGCTTGTGGGCTCAACTATTCCCACACAATTCACATCATACACGACAGGGTTCACGCGCTCAAGTAGCCGCCACCCACTCTTGTCTGATACACTCGAACACACTGCCACCTAGAAGCACGCACAGACTCACTCGTAAATGGGTCCCAATGACACAACAACTCCCAGCAGAATTACTCATGCAACCCTCCCGAATCTCCACAAAACCAAGACCAAAAGCCATCCATGGTGTTTGGCAACCTAAGACTTGTAATAAACCCCCCGACCCCAATCTGTGAATTCATCTCCACTTACTAACTGCATTAGTCAGACAGTGCATCCTTCCATCTAGCTCCTAGGACGATCCAGGCATTAACTACACGCACTGTCATCGTGCACTCACTAACCACTGACTCATCATCTACCTCTTGTTAATGTTGTAACGGGGACAACAACGGGTTTATTATGTCCATTACGATGTTAACACCTGGTTCTATATTCTCACAGAACCAACAAGCAAGCAGGGCCATGGCAAAAGCCGCAGGTGCCAGTTCTCACGCCGGATCCAGCGCACAGATTGTGGATATAGAAACACTCCTCCTCGAACCACATCTCACCGAAAGACCGCAAGAACTTCAAGCTGTGCATGTACTCCCAGTTCAGGATCCTCCCCAGGGGCACACCTCTCAAGTGGGCAAACACGCTCATTGGTTCAGTGATGTTGCAGGACCATTGGGTGATGGAACCTATTTTTGGGAAGCTGAATTGGAGTTTAATGGTAAATGGGGACGCTACCATTTTTTCACGCGTGAATTTGAGAGCTATCAGAATGCCAAAGTAATGCGTGCAGTATGGACCAAAGCTGGCCTGGACAGTTATTTCAGGGCCCACTTACCGAAGCCAGATTTCTTACGTTGTTCTTATCTTATCAGTACCATCACTCCTAGCAGGGCCAAGGGAGGCGACAGCACTTTTGTGTTACCCTCACTATTGCCGGGCCACGAACTTAAAAGATTCAAACTGACCCTCAATCTGGTACGAGAAGCATTGGGCATGTATGGTATGCACATTCCTACTGAAAAGGAAACAATGGTTCCAGGCAGAATGAAACATAAAGATCTCAATAAGCTGAAGGATATGGTAGCAATGACACCGACCATCGCTCTTCATCTACGGACCGTCATGCAGCATTTTGCTTTCCCTGCCCAGGAAAGATTCACCATGCCCCCAAAGAAGATATGGTTTAGCTTGTATTTGGCAGAGACAGAAAACCTCCCTATCAACATACCACATTGGATCATAGATCAGATTCACCTAGCCCATCAACAGTGGAACAAGAAGCAGAAAAATGTGCTCCACGGGTGTTGTGCTCTGACCAAAATAATCTACCGATGTCTAGCCTATGACGTGCCTATTCAACGGGCACTTGTATGGTCCCGGGCCCAGGAATTCCAGAGAAGGCTATCAGCGGTAGGTCCTCCATCAAAGAAGATGAGAGGGGGAGTCCAATTACCCTGCGCTCAACCAAGGGGAGCCACCACTACACCAGAGATTACCCCTCCCCAGACACGACGCATTAGACCATTCACCATTCGACTACCAAGACCAAGTACAGAGGGACCCAATCTGGTGTTTCCACCCGTCCCATCGGACTTGGAATTTCCACAGGGCTTTACTCTCCATGATCTCATTGATGAAGAAGTGGCTAGACTAATCTACGACTCTAATCTCGAAACGGAAACAGAGCGAGCTCAGGAACCACAAACCCATACAACAACGTCAGCCCCCACCCAACCGCAAGTTGTAGAAGTCGACATCGATGAACAAGAGACCGAACAAAAGGAAGAAGCCTACGAAGAACAAGAGTATGATGAACTTTCAGAGTTAGCAAGTGCCCCCGCGTATTCGGCACAAATAAAAAGACTATATCGAACCATGCAGCTAGTTCAAGAACAGCATAAAATGTCACTTGAAGCAGGCAAGAAACTCATGAACCAATTGCTGGCGGAGGAAGGCGTGGATGACATGTTCATCGAGTCCATAAACCTACACGCCGATGCAGTAGGATTGGATGAGGCCATTCATGAGGCAATGGCCTACATTCACCGATTTGAGAAAAGAGTTCCCGCCCGTCCCATGAGGTCCGGGAAACAAATTCATATCAACGTATCAGCACCAGGAGATACAACGCAAGCAGACGAACATCAGGAAGCACCACTGTCACCACCCTCCCCACCTCTCACTACACAACTCACTCCACCACATGACACTATCACCACCACGTCCACTACCACCACAATCGTCATGGGAATTCCACTCTCTCCGGGTTATCCAATTCGGGGGAGTCACCATGCCCACTTTCACCACTCTCTTCACTAACGTCACATCCACCCCACCCACGATCCCCATCTACACGGTCACTCAAACATTTGACACTATGGAAACATCTCCTGCCACTGCACCACTCCCTCCCCCCATGCACCCTCCGTCTCCCATACCCCCTCCACCCACATCTCCACTTGCATCCACATCATTCACAACTCCCCTTCCCGCCCCCATTCCCCCTGCATCTTCATCTCTCCCTGCATCATTTAATGTAAATAGTATATTTCTAGCATTAAATCAATGTGTATATCAGCTTCAGAATGAGTACAGAGCTCTGGACGGCCGGTATCAACAACTGACAACAAATCACCAGAACTTACAAAGGCAATTCACAATTCTTGAAGAGGAAAATGCATATGTGAATCAACGTTATACAACGCTTGAGCAGGCTCACCAAGCACTACTAGAGGCACCCCAACCATCGAAAGAATCAGGCGTCAAACAACTAGAAGCCTTGCTCGAAGTATACCAGGCCGATAACCTACGAGTCAGACGTAACTTGGCGCTACTCAGGAAACATATGGCCACAACACTTGAAGAGAACAAGAGACTGCAGAAACAAAATGAAGAGAATCTGGAAGCGGCAATGGAAGGCTCTCCCCACGAGATAGATCCAGAGCAGTTCAAAGCAGTTCCCTCGGAGACGATGAAAACCATTTTGGAAAGCTATGCAGATCTATTAGATGCTCATGATGAGTTGGAAAGGGACCGTGATGAGCTGCGTGGCCAGCTCAAGGAACAAGAGGCTCCAACCCAAGTAATAGAGTCGGCCTCGACTTCAGAGGAAGTGAAGGCATTGACAGAGCAGGTGGTTGAGCTCCAGAAAAAGTTTTTAGAGTATGAAAGGCAACCCTCTCCAGTTATTGAACCTGAGCCAGAAGACTTGGTTCCCATTGAGGTAGATGATTCGTACGAGGAACCATACGTTCCTATGCCAATGCCAGGAGGGCAACGAACCTCAGAGGGACTAGACACCTTGGAAGTGGAAGCACCCGAGTGGCTTCAGACACTGGAAAAGACAGCGAACACCCACGAAGAACGGGTGGCCATTCAGATCCAATCACTAGCAAACCTAGAAGAAACTGTCATAAAGTCAGAATATTTCAGAAGCATGTCTCATCATCGATGGATCGGCACCAATAATGACCAATATGTGCCATACTGCATACTTTTGGCCGATTACAACGCCGAGATTCAACGACAATGTGGCAAGCCTCCCACATTTGCTACACAGTTTGGTCCAGATGATATACCGGAAAGTGCTAAGCGTGGGTCCATCCATCAACCCACCTGGAGGATCAGGCTTTTGGAAACATATCCTGAAATGGTCCGAACCTGGAATAATATGCCGTCGTTTATTAAATATAATCCTTGTTACGTTCCAGTTCTTCGAAGACGCACCTGGCCTGAATTCACTATTGCCGTCAGAGACATCAAAGCCTGCGCAAAATGGTTAAATTACGTTTATCTAGCACCCCCACGAGGACCCCCCACGGTGAACTACATGATTTCTACAATCCGTTACTGGAGCATTCGGCTACGCAATAATCCCGATGTGATGGCCCAGATGTGTATGAAAATATTTGAATTAATGCTGATCACTTTCAGGACGTTTAAGAATATTAAGGAACCCCACTTCTCAGGAGCAGGCTTCGTGATAGGAAACCAGGATCTGGTGTACGATATGAGTACCACCCCATCAATTGAAGTAATATATGCTTGGCACGCCAGAATCAAGTACCTCCCAACCTGCTTTAAACAGACATTTGAGGAGATGTTCATCACAGGCTTCTGGGAATATCACTCCGAAATCTTTATACCCAGATCATCACATCTCCTCCAATTATTTGCTGTGGAGAGAACTATTCACTCAGAGCAATTGAGGGTGCCTCATCCAGATGTTCCCGGACCTGTGAATTGGGATGATTTGCTCACAGATCTAGCACGCGGCTTACGACTCGAAGAACACCACCTAGCCTCCGATGTCGTCCAATATTATGTTCAAAAACCCTCTAGACAAGGGTCTGTCAGGGGCGACAGACGCGAGAGTGGGAGGGGTGTTAGCAGCAGTCAGGGAACCGAAGGAGCCACAAGATGAAGAGAGTCAGAGCGAAGGGACAGCACAAGCAGACATGGCAGTCAAAGAAGATCTGGCAAGTAGGCCATCTAAATTTTTCAGACATCAAGGAGTTGAGCACACAAGAAGAAAGAGCAAGTAGGGAGCTCAAAGAGGTGTATGACAAATCAACAGAGAAAATCCCTACACAAATAGTGATTTTAATCACTAAACACCATTGTAAATACCATTTCATATTTTTGTAGCTCCATTTTGTGCAATCCAAGGAGTCCTTGAGCTTGAGGAGCTTTAGAAGTATCTACCTGCCAATTTTCGTATTTTTTAGATCTCGTTTGAGCCCTCAAATAAGCCCTAGAACCTAATTTTTAACTAGACCGGACACTAGGTCTGGACAGGGCCAAAGCTAGTCAAAAACTATAAAAGGAGCTAGAGAGCTCATTTTTGAGGTTGGATTGTAATTGAAATGAACCTGTAAGAGCTTTTTGAAAGTAATCTAAGAAATCCATTGCTTCTCACTCTTTGTCTTGCCGTGTGTGCGCGTGTGCGTGTATGTGTGTGCATGCTTGTGTGCTTCTCACTCACGCACTTGTGCCTCCACTTGCTCGAGGTCTTCATACCATCCTCACGTCTTCCCGGATTGACATTAAAGGAGGTGCTACTCATCACTGAGCTACAATGCCCCACAAGCGTATCTGGTTTGGTTTATATTTAGCATGTACTGGACCACAAACAATTGACCTCGCAAGGTGGATAATTGATCAGCTATACTTAGCACAACACAGATGGGAAAGAAAGAAGGTCATCAATGGATGTTGCACCCTCACGTGCATTGTATATATGTGTTTGGCCTACGATTTACCTATCAAGCGAGCAATGACAAGCGAGGAGCTGAAAGCATTCAAAGGGACAACGAAGAAAGCTAGGAAGCCTAGCAAAGGACGAGAAGGAAAGCACATGAGAGGTACTTTCCCATGCCTACATGTCCCAGAATCACCATCACCACAACCCTGTCCAGAACAGTCTCCTACTGAACCCCCTGTACAACCTATTCGCATACGGTTATCAAGACCAGTTATAACGGAGGCCACCACCAGCACAATTGCTCCTCAAGCAGCCACAGTCCCAGGACCTACCACCACTACAACAGAAGTTCCCACCACTATTGGTGTGGAAGCTTTTTCTTTTCTGATACCTAACTTGGAAGCGGAACCCATAGATACAACGTTTGATTTCGAAATGCAAGATGCTTTCTCCAATGAATTTTAGTTTTCAGAAGGACATATATTTTCTCAGGAATATGAACGTCCAAGCTACCCGACCACGCCACGAGATCAACCACAAGAACAAATAGTATCTAGTTCCGAGGACGAAAGAACAGAAACCGATGAAGATGATGGCGATGACAAAGCCAGCCAAGGCACTCATGAATCCCAAGAGCATGGACAGACAGATGAACACGGATAGCAAACCGAGACCCAAGGTGATACCAGTACGCATGAAGATGAAACCTTTGAAGCAGCAGCTTATGCGGTAGCCATCAAGAAGCTATATTGCACCATGGAGAAAGTTTGGGTGTGCAAGAAATTGACTGAGGAAGAGAGTCAAGCACTTATAGAACAGGAACTTGTCTCAGGCGGATTCGAAGAAGTATACATCAGAGGCTTCAGAGAACTTGTCAAATTAGTGGGATCCACAGAAGCCTTACGATATTTGCAAAGGAAACCATTACCGCAATATGACCCTCATAGAGTCCGTCTACTAACCAAACCTGGTGAATACATTCGGGTACCCACCAGCGGTCAATCTTCAGAACAGGCCAGGGAAGCACGTGTCGTCCCTGAAGGCTCATTGGCAGAAGATACCATTATCATCGACTCCCCACCCCGTACTACTGCTGTACATACCACCACAGTTGTTGAAGTAACTACCACCCCAACCGCTCCTCCTTCACCTCCCATCCATTCAGTCTCCCCCATACACCCTCCTTCTCCCAGAACATCCACCTCCTTCCACGGCGAAGTAGCAGAAGCCCTTGTAACATCCATTCCTCTCGCCATGTCCACACCCACCCAACCTAGTTTTCCCCCTCGGACATCCACTCTTCTATCTAATCCATTTTTCCATCCATCTTTTCCATCCTTTCCTACACCCCCGAGACCACTATTTCCATTTTTAACCCCGATGACTTTTTCCCTTGTATCACCTCCCCGACCCACCGTCATTCCTCTTTCCCCTTTCCACCAAGCAGTACACAAAAACCCCTTTGTAAATTACTCTTCAACCTTTGTAAACCCTGTATTTACACCCGCGCACGCACCTACTTTCACGCCATTATTCACAGTCACTGCACTTGACACCACGTCCAATGACATGGATACCTCACCACCCACCGCACCACCACTCACTTCATTCATAGCACAACCATACATAGGCACACCACAATTTTCCACAATCACCATAGCATCCACTTTCCCACCCCCATTCCCCATTCCCTTTGCATCTACACCCACTGCATCTTCACTTAGCACACCATTAATATTATCATCCACTGTAGATACTGCATTTCGACAGATGCTCACCTGTATGACTCAAGTAAGAGATGAGTTCACATCTCTTGGAACTAATTATCAGCAGCTACAGAAGACAACGAATGACTTACAGTCGCAGCTCAACCCACTATCCATCGAGAATGCCTCATTGAACACCCGCTACCAAGAGCTACGAGAGGCATATCATAAATTGGAACTAGAAAGTGAAGCAAAGATAAAAGAGGCTCTCACGGATATCGATAACTTATTAAGGGCACAAACTATTTGCAATGCAACGCTCATTAGGAACATGGGCTTACTCAGACGACACCCGGAAGCAGCGAAAGAAGAGAACCAGCGCTTACAAGAACAGAAGAGAGAGAATTTAGAAGCTGCCCTAGATCTACCAGACCAACCATTGAGCCCCAGCTGCTTCAAGGTCGTGCCCTCATAATCTATGAAAATTTTGTTAGAAGATCATGTCAGATTGTTAGACGACTATGACAGCATGAACAAGGAGTTTCAGAAGCTCAAGTTGAACACAAGATATTACAGTTAAGAGCACCAATGCCACAAGGACTACCAGCTCCTGCGGACCCATCTCCTGACATCCTAGAGGAACTCAACGCTTTACGGGCCCAGGTATCAACGCTCCAATCACAGATAGCAGTATATGAAGCACCACCAAGGCCAGACTCCCCACCGGAACTACCAGCAGAGGAAGAAACAATCACTATTCTGGTGGAGGAAACTTTCGAAGAAGCATATGAACCCCAACCCATCCCAGGCGGACGAGTCACGGCTGAAGGCTAGACAACTTTCGAACTTCCAACTCCCGCATGGATGAAGACGATAGAAGAACTGGGAAAAACCCACTCAGCACGGGTAGAAGCGCAGCTTCATGCCATGGCAATGATTGAAGAACGCATTTTACAGTCCCCATACTTTGCTCATTTGGCCCCTCGCAGATACATATCAGGGCATGAGCTACAGTATAAACCATATTTTATGTTAATGGCGGAATATCAGTTGGCCATAGAGAAAGAAACAGGCAAGAAACCATCTCACGCGACACAATTTGAGGCGGAAGATTTGCCACTAGATGCGCAGCAAGGAGAGATCTATCAACCAGAGTGGCGCAAGGATCTCTTACAGAATTATCCAGAGATGATGAGTACATGGGCCAAGGCACCACTACACTTAAAATACAACCCATGTTGGGGACCAGTGCCATGTCGCCGCTCCTGGAAGGCATTTGCGATTAAAATACAGAATAACAAGCAATGCCAGGATTGGCTAAACTATCAGTACTTCACTCCACCCACCGGACCACCTACAGTCGGATACATGATGGCAACGATTCGTCACTGACTCCCTCGCTTAAAACATATGGACGATATAGCATCACACATGACTGTCAAGATATTTGACATGATGCATATGGTTTTTAAAGTCTTCAGACGTGTCAAGGCACCTCATGTAAACACCCCGGGCTTCGAGCATGGCAATCTAGATCTTGCATATGATATGAGCACAACGCCATCGCTTCGGGTGTGTTATTCCTGGCATTGCAGAATCAAATATTTACCGGCGTGCTACAAGCAGACCTTCGAAGAAATGTTCACAACCGATTTTCGGGAATACCATTCAGAAGTGTTCATCAGCAGGCCCACACATTTGCTTCAATTATTCGCCTGTGAACAGATGGTATATTCCATACATTATCGACTCCCACCATCCGATGAACCGCAACCAATTGATTGGGAGAAACTCGAGGTAGATTTGGCCCGAGGTATTCGAATATCAGAACACACCCTCGCTCAGGAACTACTCCAGAATTACATCCGACAGACCTCACAACAAGGTTCTGTCGAGGACGATAGAAGCGAGAGGGAGGGGGTGTTGGCAATAGCCAGAGGCATAGAAGATGTGAAATCATGTAAAGACAGAGCACGAGGTCAGTCGAATCAATTTTTCAAAGATCTATGTTTTATAAATACTTTTCAAAACCTCCAACAGTGATTTTCATCACTTTTGTACCATATGTAACATAGAAAAAGCCTTTCTGTAATTTATAGCTCCATTTTGTGCAAGCCAAGGAGTCCTGGAGCTTGAGGAGCTTAGGTAGAATGAGCGTACCAATTTTGGTTATTTTTAGACACCGTTTACCCTTTCAAATAGCATCTAGGACCTATTTTTAACTATGCCGGTCACTAGATGTGAAAGCGGTCAAAACTTAGAATCTATAAAAAGATCTAGAGAGCTCATTTTTGAGGTTAGCTTGTTTAAGTAGAGAAGAGCTTAGAGCTATTTTGAGCTTGTAAGAGTGTTCTTGAGTAATAGAGTTGATTTCCCACCTTCCATTGTGTCTTGCTTGTCTCTTCGTTGTGTGTGTGTATGTGTGTGTGCATTTCTATGCTTCTCACCTTCACTCTCACTTCATCTCACATTCACGATCTTCATATCACTCCTATCTCTTCCGCAGATTGACATTAAGGAGGTGGAGCTTCTTAATGTGGTCCTCACCATTGTGCTAGAGCAACATGTATGTTTTAATTTCAGGTATGGGAGCTCCCTAGGAAGGCTCTACCAATCATACATAGGACTACGGAGTGAGATGTATGCTGGGCTGAGTGCCCCCAAGGGGATTGTGTCGCCCAGCTCTAAAGACTGAAGATTTGCAGATTGGAAGATTAAAGTGCTACATATTTGAAGATCATTAAAGAATTGAGGAGCTGAAGTCTTGTTGTTGACCCAAAGACCTGGACATGTCGAAACTTGAAGATTTGACTTGCAGATCTGAAGATTTCCAGACTTGAAGACTCCAACTTGGAGTAGTTTAGCTGTGTATGTTCCTCTTTCCTAGCTTTGTCGAGGGCGATAAAGTCTAGGGGGGAGAGTGTTGGCTTCTTGGGGTGTCCCATAATTTCTTTGGTGCATAGGCACCCCTCTAGTACTCATAAAAATATCCCTTTTTAGTATAATGGAGATGTGTCCATGTGAACACTCTCTTGAGTCCCTTTTTAATATTTCTCTAACATTATGGTCGAGAAGCCTTGGACAATAGCTTACCTTTTGCACACATCTAGGAATTCTCCACGTAAAAATCCATGCATACCCTTCATTGGGATTTGTTTGTTACAAGAGAGACCTTGGAATCTCCTAGAAGATATGTTAGTTAGAGAGATATTCCCTTTTTAACTTTTCAAAAGGAGCACATGGGGAATAGAGCTTAGCCTATATATAGACTCTCATTTTTGTAAAGAGGGGAGCTTTTGGTCGACGTGCTCTCATGTAGTATCTCTTATGAATGGAAGATTGCTCTCCTTTACTCCAAGACTATTTACATTTATGTATTGTGTCTTTGTGAGTGCCTGAGAGTGAGGTGTGTGTGTGTGCCTATGCATGTCTGTCCTTTGTGTGAGTAGAGTAGTTTCTTTGCTTGTATTTTACTCATGCACTAGGATCCTTGACTTCCTATTCTCCATGTTTTCAAGCATGTGGCATAGCATGGGGCTGATGGCAAATGGTTTGAACATGTTGGAGGTAGGGGTGGATGAGAGGAGAGTCGCTCTTGAGCCTTCCTTCTTGCTTCCATGCAAGGTGGTGAGGGTTTTGGTGATCTATTACTACAACTTCAACATCGTTTGGCATCATTGCCAGGGAAATCAGCCTTTCATCACTTGAAGAGATCAAGAACTTGTGGTAAAGTATTGTGTTGAAATATTTTTGCTCAATTGCATAGGATTTGAGTTCTTGCTTTGCACTTTCACCCTTCCATTGGGCCATTAATTCCCATTTCTTGTTTCTGTAGGGTAGTTTCAGTTCACTTTTGTTCGTTGCACAAGTACAACCCCCCTTCTCTTTCATTCTCCCATGCACACATCTCTACACTCACATCTGGGCATCAACCCCATCTCTGTCCTTTCTTAAGATTGATGCTTGCTTTGGAAAGGGGGATGGGAACATATCCTTCCTTATCCCTCCCTCTCTTCAATTCCAAAACAAATAAACGGCTAGTTATGCCTTGCTTGTAATGATAATGCATTTTCTATGAATACATACATATGTTGATGCATGTGCCTTAGCCTCCTAGAGTATTACTTTGAGAATTGTCGTCCTCTTTGTCAGATGGGGACAATCTTGGGAGTTAGTGGAGGAATGGAGTAACTGCCCATTACTATCTCTTGGTGTATGTTGTAGTTTGAGGTACAATTGCATTGAGATTTTATTGCAGATCCATCTGGGTAGGTTATGTTCCTCCCAGGTGCTTTTCGTTGATGCAGGGCCCTCAGATCAACCTCTCCTTGGTGTGAACATGGTTATGGCGGGGCCAATTTTTTGGGCTCCCTCTGATGCAGTGGTTAGGTTTCGAGCTGAGCAGCTGGCTCTTTAGATTGTGCCTGGGAGGACCTCGGGTTGAGCTTTGAATTCTGTTGCCATTACTACATGTTCGAGCACCCTTCCTATAGGGATGCGGAGAGGTTTCTCTTGCTCCGGCTTGTTTATCAATTGCCCTGGGGAGCGTATCTGTGCTTTACTATAAGATTGTATATCCAATGCCTTGGCTTCTCCAGTGTTGTCAAGAGTTACTAGCTCCTCATTTCTTTCCTTGCTCTTGTGCAAGGATTGGGTGTGCTTCTTGATCCCTGGCCCCGTGGCATCGAGCTCCATTCTAGTTCCTCATCGCATGTTCTATTTGGCTCTACGTTAAGCTTTGGGTATTCATTTGGTGTCCATTTTCAAAGCTCCCTTTTTGTTTGGACATGGTACTGGGACTGTTCAACTCTAGGCTTCCCAACTTTGGTTGCTCCATCACCTGCTACTATATCTTTGTCCCCTCGACCATATCCTGGGGGATTCTTCTTCACGTTCTACCAGAATCATTTGATCAGCTTAGACTTGGGTTCCTCACCATGCGGGAAGATGCCCCATTTGCCTTACCTATATTTTGGTATCTGCTCAAGTGTGCCTTGTCAAGAATCGAGTTCTGCATACCCTGGTTGGAGCCTTCGGCTTCCCCTCATATCCTTTTCAAAACTGTGTGGACTCCTATGCTTACCACTTCGATTGCTAGGAAGGACCATTCAAAATCAATGTTCTAGAGTGGTGCGGGAGTCCATGCATCAATGTGACTCTTCTCTTACCATTTGGCTTTTGAGGAGTGCGTTGAAATGCTTGTTGTCTTGTTGGTTCCCTTCTCATCATACTAATCTTATTTGTTAGATTGAATGCTCACTACCCTTCTCTGCTTGCTTGATATGATCTCCAACTAGGTCTGGATGCGAACGGTACAATGTTCCTTGTACATGCCTTATGCCATATTCAGAAAGTGGTTGCAAAAATGACTCTCGGCATTGACTATAGATGTTTGGGCCATAGGATGATGTGTGGCTCCTTTTTCGATAAAGAATAATTCCTCTTTGGGTATCTGTGATGGACATTGGTTCAAATTTCACCACATAATGGTCTATGCGAGCATCACTCAATGCTTCTTTCTTGTGAATCTTGTTCATAGCTAGATGATATTTGATCTAATTTATTTTGTGTAACACTGATCATTGTAGTTTACTTTTCTGCATGATGTGCTTGCTACAAGGAGCAATTACCCTAGGTTGTTTAGTTGTGAATTTCATGGAGGTGTTGTGGCCTACAAGAAGATGTGCCAGGGCTAGTGACAGTAAGATAGGGAAGTTTTTTTTTTGTTGTTCTCCAGAGATGTTTATGGTGTGCCTGTGCAAGCTTCTTTTTTGTTTATTCACTTGATGCAATTGGGGTCGAACTTGATTTAAGCTATGGGCAGACTCTAAAACATACAAAAGGCTATGTAACTCGATGTATTCTCCGTATTATTTTGCTTGTATGCTGCAACTCTAATGGGCAAATTGTCGACTCTATTGTGAGTCACACGTGATGTTACTATAGGATATGCTCTTTGTTCTTTTTAAGTTGTTCCATTATAAGCAGATAAGGAGTGGAGTTACACACCATGTCTTGCTTCTCTGCTTAAAATTCGTGACATATCTCTATATAGAATGGGGATCAATGTGGTTGGGCCGAATATTGCTTATGATGGATAATTTTCGATGCTATTAGGGTACGCTAACTTCTGAACAGGTTTTCCGGAAGAACATCTTTTCTAATGTGCCCAAGTGTGGAAATGTAGCAGTCATAAGAACATGGACGTATGGTGCTGGGTTGTGTGACTGCCAGAATATGGATCGGGTGTGCTTTCATTTTTTTTTGTGTTTGACAATTTTTGGGGGTAATCTACCAGTGATAGGTAGCTTGAAGCATAATTGAACTCTTTGATGATGTTAGAAAAGAAATCGAAGGAGATGGCCAACAGTAACAATGTAACACGTTTTCTTTCATAAGCTGGCTACAAATGGGTTTTCTTCTTGTCAGAAAAATGCACTACATCTGTAGGAATTTATGGTATGATAGTTATAACTCTGATACTAAACTTGAAATTGTTTGTGAATCAGGGTGGAGAATGAGCTTTGCGTCTCTCTCCCTATCTTTTTGTTGCATGGTGCATGCTTCAACAGAGCTTCTTCCTCGTGATCAAATGACATCAAGACGAAGCACATCTATGCAACAATGTAGACTTTTGGTAACGGCTTCCATAAGTCGACAATGGGGCTAATGACATCAATTTTCTTAACTCATTCTGTTTTATGTGCTCACTGCCATCTTGGGAAATCCAATGATAAGGCTTCAAATAAATAAGTGTTTTGCTATGAATGTTTTTTTGTGTGCCTCTCTTACATCATGTTCAGGATAACAAGAAAGAAATAGAGACTCATGGAATCGATTGTGGGTGCAGTCAATGGTGTCTGGGCCATGGGATGAAGTGTGACACTCTCTTCTCCCTAGATTGCTAGGCCGAGAGGACTCTCGATATTTTTTTTTATTCATATGGCTACCACAATCTAGTTGATATGAAGGTTGGAAATCTAACTCCACAGGTATCTGTGCCAATCTTGTCACATTATCCAAACTCAAGACCTAGCTTATTTGTAGTTGGGGAAGGAAGTGATACCACACTACTTTCTCCCTCCTTTACTTTCTTCATGTGTGATTTTCAATTGCAAGGTACTATTATCAAATGTACATTGGCATATATTCTTGATTAAGACCTCAGAGCCCATAAGACAGTGTTTCCAAATTCACAAAGCATGCACAACCGCTAACAATTCTTTATCATATGTACTATAGTTCTTTTCTAAGTGCTTAAGCTTTCTACTCTCAAATGCAATGGGATGATCATTTTGCATTAAAATAGCACATATTCATGAACCACTAGCATGAGTAACAACATGAAAGGGTTGTGAAAAATCAGGTAATTCTAAAACAAGTGCATGTGAAAGTGCATGTTTGAGTTTTTCAAAGGATTGTTGTTGGGTAAGTCCCCATGCAAATTTTATTTTCTTTTTCAATAACAATGTAAGAGGCAATGTTAAATAAGAAAAATTTCAAACAAACTTCCTTTAGAAACTAGCCAACCCAAGAAAACAACGAACATCATTGATTGATTGTGGTGTAGGCCATTCTACTATAACTTTAATCTTTTTTGGATCCACATGCATACCTTCACTTGAAATAATATGTCCTAAATGTTCTAGCTTACGTTGAAAGAAGTAACTCTTTTTAGGATTAGTGTAAAGCGTGTTCTCTCGTAGTAAGTGAAAAACTGTTTTAAGATGCTTCTCATGCTCACTATCATTCTTGTTGGAGAATTCCTCTCCTAATCGCAGCGGAAAGTGTAGAAGACCTTCTCAGGATGAAGACTCTTGCCAACAGCAGAACCTTCAAATAAAAACTGGTACCAACTGAAATATCCAATGAACTTGAAACTTTGATCACTCAAACTAGACACCTAGAGCTTTCAAATGAGATATCAAACACTCAATTTGGAGTAGATTTGAGTTGTCAACTATTTGATTCAAAACAGACTACCTGTCCACTCAGTTAGGCTGAAAACTGGACTTCACTAAAACCTGAATAACTCAGAGAGCATAAAGAATTTCATAAAACTGTTCTAGATAGAGGAAGTACTCAAGATAAGCTTTCCAACGAATGTTTAAACACTAAATTTGGATACATATGTTGAGAGATATGACTCTCACAAGTAGACTACCCAAAAATGGGTGTGTGGCTGGACACAACTGAAAACTGGACTTCACTAAAACCTGAATAACTCAGAGAGCATAAAGAATTTCATAAAACGGTTCTAGACAGAGAAAGTACTCAAGATAAGCTTTCCAACGAATGTTTAAACACTAAATTTGGATACATATGTTGAGAGATATGACTCTCACAAGTAGACTACCCAAAAATGGGTGTGCGGCTGGACACACTCTATGAGAGTGAACTGAACGAAATGACTCAAACCAAATGAAGTAGATACAAGGGGGCTTCCACGCCTTCTTGCTCTCCCATTGAGTGTCCTCCCTTGCTTCTTTTATAGCCAAGTGACCAAAAACTCTCATGATGAGTTTGAGAGCTCTTCTCCATCATTTCTCCACTACTTTGGACAGCCACTCCTCTTACAATTCAGATTTTGGATTTGATTCTCTTTTGAATGATTCTCTTTTGGCCTCCACTACTTGCTGAAGTAAATGCTTCTATTTTTCATTTTTGTATTTTCCTTCTACTTGAAGAAAATCCTTTTTGCAAAAATATATACGAGCTTACTTCTTTATTTTTAACAATTCTTACTATAAACAATTATATCATCAAAAAATACAAGAACAAAAGCTTGATAATCAAGAAAAATGTTGTTTATCATTCGTGCAAATGTAGCGGGGGCATTAGTAAGTCCAAAGGGCATTACCATAAATTCATAATGGCCGGCTTGAGTTCTAAATGCAGTCTTTAAAAATATCACTTTGTGTCATACGAATCTGATGGTATCCCAATTTTAGATCAATTTTACTAAAGACATGAGCTCCTCGTAATTTATCTAAGAGATCATCTATTCAAGGAATAAGGTATCTATTCTTTATTGTGATCTTGTTAAGGGCTCTGTAGACTATGCACATTTGATAAGTTTTATTCTTCTTCTCTACTAAGAGAACAGGTGCTCCAAATGGGGAAGAACTAGGCCTTATAAGTCCTTTCTATAGTAGGTCTTTTACTTGGTTTTCTATTTCCTTTTGGTGTAGTGGGCCATGTCTATAAGGTACTTTATGAGGAGGAGAACTACCAAGGACTAAGTCTATGCTATGGTCAAAGGATCCTCGAGATGGTGGTAGTTCAGAGGGATACCCAGACATAAAACAATCCTTCATGAAAGGTTTATGTGCATCAGGAAGTGTATGAGTATAATCATCGATGACATTGATAAAAATAATGCATGAATTGAATCCTTTTCTAAATGCACGTTTTACTTGAGTATGACTAATCAATCAAAATGGCTAGAAATCATGTTGTGTAGACAAAGTAATGATTTGACCTTTAAATTCAAAGTTAAAGGTATGTGTATGGTAGTCAATGTGTGGGTTATAATGATGACAAAAAGGAATACCTAGTATAACATTGGTCGATTGCAAAGGTGCAATTAAAAATGTTTGTGAATCAACATATGGGCCTATGCTAATCGTAACATCTTGCACTTCTCGTGTTACATTATAACGATTACCTTGAAATGTAGCTTTTACTTTATACAAGGAAGGAAATGTTTTTAATTTAAGTTCTTGTACTAATAAATGTGAAATGAAGTCATGTGAACTACCATCATCATGTAAAATTTTAACAAGTTTGTTATTTATAGTACCCTGCATGCAAAGTCGAGAATGAAGAGAGATATCGTTACCCAAGGTACTTAAGTCCTTCTCCAATGATTCTGTCCAAAGAGGAGGAATTTCTTCATTATGGGCCTCCATGTTATGTAATTGAGTTGTAGCCAGTTTCATGTTAAGAGGTCACAATCGGCACTTCGTTTTTGTATGTCCAAGTTTACCACAATTCCAGTGGGTGATTCATGGTCATTTCTGTTGGGCATCCATTGCTGAAGTTTGTAGGGTAGGTGGTTTAGTTGGATTGCGGTGGACGAGGAAAACTAGAGTAAGATGGGGCATTAAAATTACATTTCATGGGAAGATTTGGTTTAACAAAAAATGGTCGTTGATGCGGTTATTGTAGACGGATTGACTTGGTTATGGACTGGAATTCTTTCTCTGCATCATAGGCAAAAGATATAGCCTCGTTGAGGGTTGTAGCTCATAGGGTCTGAAGCTTAGCTTGGATTCCCACCTCCAAACCATCTTCATATTTTCGTTGCAAGCTATCCTCCGGTACATCTTCAAGCATTTGAACCAATAGTAAATTTGGCCAAAACCGCTCCGTGTAGGTAGTAATCGTATCACCCTCCTTCGATGTAAGGGTCGTCCATGCATGTCGTGTTGATATATTTAGGTAGTGATGTGTGTGAACACACTAGGACCGCCGGGGCACTTTTTTCCCTCTTTAGGAGGTTTTTTTCCCCCGGCTTGTATATATGCCTATTGCCCTAATGGGCTACTTATCTTTGTACATTCTCTAGTAATACATTCACTATTGTGTGTTTGTGCTCCAAGCTTCTTCTTCTTCCTTGTGCTGATCACGTGCTTCCGTAGACATCTATCTCCAACAATTGGTATCAGAGCAGATCGTCGCTTCATCTAGGGCGCCGTCGACACTCCTCCGTTTGTAGTCTCAAAATTGCACGAATTATGGTGAGCATACTCAGCGTGTTTCCGAGATCAAAACAGCTTCGCTGTGTGGTGCCGAAATCGTGATCTGAGCTCGTTTCAACCTCCGAACGCACTATCGCAGCGCTTGTGCAGGCTATTTTGTCTTTTTGTGCCAAAGGTATATACCAGTTTTTTTTCGCCAGTTTAAGCATCTCGGAGTCTGCTATAGGCCTAGCAAAACTCGTCTGGGCAGTTTTGTTCAACTTTTTGAGATACAGTCAATTTTTTGCATCGAGGTATTTTAGTCACCGGCCATGGCTGAAAGCAGTGATGTATTCCGTATGTTGGTTGTTGAGGATAAGTTGGATGGTACCAACTACCCATTATGGGCCTATATGATGCGACATGTATTGGTTGCAAAAGGAGTGTGGAACATTGTGCAGGGTGTTGAAAGACGTCCTGTTACACCTGCAACTACAGGTTCTGCAAATACAGGTGCTGGAGCTGATGAAGATGGTGTCGAAGATGATATTCCGCAGATTCCTGTTCGTGCTGCTGTTTCTGTTGCACCTATTGCAGAGCAAATTCGTTGGGATGGCAAAGATGCCCAGGCACATGCATTGATAGCCTTGTCTGTCAAACGTGCCATTATTCCTCATATTTGCTCTTGCAGAACAGCTAAGGATGCTTGGGATACACTAACCACATTGTACCAAGCTAGGAATGAGGCTCGTGTTGCTTACCTCCGAAAACAATTGGAGAGTGAGCACATGAATGAAGGTGATTCTATGGACAGTTTCCTAACAAAGATCAAAGATTTGAAGGAACAGTTGATTTCCGCTGATGAGGTTATACCAGATAGCTCACTTGTGCAGACCGTTCTAAATGGTCTTCCTGATTCATATCAGAGTTTTGCTTCTACTCTTCGGTTGATGATGAAAGGCAATCCGAATGCCTTATCATTTGAGGAGTTAGTCTCTGTTCTGTTGCAGGAAGATCAATCCAGGCAGAACAGGTCCATTATGCGTGTTGCAGATCAAGCTTTCCTGGCTAGTCAGAAGGGCAAAGGAAAATGGAGCTCTTCTACTAGTAAGCAGAAATCTGCAAATGCTGCACATTCGAAGAACCAGGATAAAGATGAGAAGAAATCAGAAAAGCAAAAATTGTTTTGCAAGTACTGTAAAGGGAATGATCATATCATAAAGAACTGTCCAAAACTGGCTGCAAAAGAGGCAAAGAAGAAAGAGGCTGGAATGGTTGTTGCAGAGGCCTCTACACCAAAAACAGAGTCTGCAAATCTTATGCAGGAAGAAGAATGGGCGTTTACTACTGTTTGCAGTTTTGACCCATCTTCTCATGAGCAGTGCATGTCTGCAGTGGACTCAGATGTTTGGTACTTTGACAGTGGGGCGACCAAACATATTACCTCGCAGCGCAATTTCTTCTCTTCACTCGAGCCTGCCCCTACAGGGAATACTGTCACATGCGCCAACAACTCCTCTTATCCTGTTATGGGAGTTGGTAAAATCATTCTGACTACTGCTGATGGTAGTTCTTTCACCTTGTCAGATGCTTTATTTGTGCCAGGGATCAAGAAGAATCTGTTATCAGTTTCTGCATTAGCCAAGATTGGCTTGGTTGTGAAATTTGTTGATGACAGATGTAAAGTTCATGATCTGTCAAATGGCGATGTTATTATTGCTTCTGGCATTTTATGTCGTGGGCTGTATAAGCTCATAGACTATGAAAGATCTGTGAATGATTCGGCATGTGCAGTTCATGATTCTCAGGCTATCTCAGATGCAAAGCTTTGGCATGCACGCTTTGGTCATCTGAATTTTGCTAGTTTGCTACGCCTGCAGAAATCTGATATGGTGTCTTCTTTGCCCAAGCTTGAGGCACCTGGAAAACATGTATGTGAAGGTTGTATTTTGGGCAAAATGCAGCGTTCCTCCTTTCCAAAAGATGGTTCAGTTCGGGCTACGCAAAAATTACAGCTTGTACATAGTGATGTCTGTGGTCCTATGCAGATACCTTCTTTTGGAAACTATCTTTACTTTGTGACTTTCATTGATGATTTTTCCAGGCATGCATGGGTATATCCATTGAAGGCAAAGTCCGAAGTGTTTTTGTGCTTCAAATAATTTTTGGTTTTGGCTGAAAATCTGTCAGCATGTAAAATGGGCACCCTCCGTTCTGATCGAGGGGGGGAATATATGTCTTCTGATTTTAATGCATTTCTGGCTGAACGTGGGATAAAACACCAGTGTACAGTGCCGTATACACCTCAACAGAATGGAGTTGCTGAACGGAAGAACAGGTCACTCATGGAGATGGCGAGGTGTATGGTCAAGAGTCAGGCTTTACCACATAGTTTCTGGCTTGAGGTTGTCATGTGTGCAGCATATGTACTTAACAGGTGTCCCACTAAAGCGCTACAGTCTATCACTCCATATGAGGCTTGGCATGATCGCAAGCCATCTGTTGCTCATCTACGGGTTTTTGGTTGTTTGGCATATGCACTAGTGCCTGAACAACATCGCATAAAATTGGATGATAAGGCAGTAAAATGTATTTTTGTTGGGTACAGTTCTGAAAGTAAAGGCTATCGTCTGTATCATCCACAGACTAAACGCATTCTGGTTAGCCGTGATGTTGTCTTTGTGGAAGATGCTATTCAGCCATTGCTTTCATGTACTAAGGAGACATCTGTTAGCTCTAAAGACATGTATGATACTTTGATGCCTCTTTTTACAGGTGGACAGTCTAGTGCTGGTTCTAATGAGGCAACTTCTCAGCCTTTGCAGGTTTCATATGATGATGCAGATCATTCCATTTTTTATGCAGATTTACATGATGCACTTGTTGATGAGAGAGCTGATATTGAGCAGGCAAAAACTATGCCAAAATGGCTAGTGCAAACTTTGCATGACAGCAAATTAGATGCACCTTTGTCATATCGTACTCGTTCAGGCTCTCATAGTGCCTCCTTTGCATCAGATTGCTATGCTATGGCTGCGTCTAGCCTTTGTGATGAGAATGAGCCTGTTTCTTTTGATGAAGCACAGAATTCAGAAAATTGGATGGCTGCTATGCAATCTGAATATGATGCTATAATGAAGAATGGTACATGGTCTTTATGTGACTTGCCTCCTGGCAAGAAGGCCATTGGCACTAAGTGGGTATACAAGCTGAAGCGTAAACCTGATGGTACAGTTGACAGGTATAAGGCTAGGCTTGTTGCAAAGGGTTATGCGCAGGAAAGAGGCATTGATTTTGATGAGACCTTTGCACCTACATGCCGTATGACTACTGTTCGGAGCATTTGTGCACTTGCAGCCCATCATGGTTGGAATGTACATCAGTTGGACATTAAAACAGCATTTCTGAATGGTGACTTGCATGAAGAGGTGTATGTTTTTCAGCCCCATGGCTTTGTGCAGAAAGGGCATGAAAACCAGGTATGCAGGTTAAAGAAGGTGTTATATGGTTTAAAGCAAGCACCACGTGCTTGGTATGAGAAGATACATGCCTATCTGATTGCACATGGTTTTGAGAACAGTCCAACTGAAAGCACCTTATATGTTAAGCGTGCTAATGATGTGCTTCTGATCATTGTTGTCTATGTTGATGACATGCTGCTCACTGGTCCTATTGAGAAGCATATTGCTGATTTTAAGGCTGATTTGCATGCCTCATTTGGGATGTCTGATTTGGGGCATTTGCATCACTATTTGGGCATTCAGTTTATGCAAGTTGATGGTGGAATGGCTTTGTGTCAAACGAAATATATTGACACATTATTGCAACGTTTTGGCCTTGAAGACTGTAAGCCTATTGCCACTCCTATGGAGACATGTTTACAATTGAGTCTTCATGATGCTGGAGATGCATTTGATGTTGTTCTCTATCAGCAGGCTGTTGGATGCTTGATTTACTTATGCATTACTCAGCCAGATATTCAGTTTGCTGTCTCACAGATGAGCAGGTTTATGCATTGCCCAGGAGTCACGCATTGGAAGGCGGTTAAGCGCATCTTTCGCTACTTGAGTGGTACTCGGCTACTTGGGTTGTTTTATCCCAAGGGGGGATCACTACCGCCAGATTTGCATGCTTTTTCTAACTCAAATTGGGCTGGTTGCTATGACACTCATGTGTCCACCAGTGGTTTTTGCTTCATGCTTGGTAGCTCATGTATATCTTGGTTGAGCAAGAAGCAGCCTATTGTGGCCACTTCCAGTTGTGAGGCTGAGTATAGGGCAGCTTTCACAGCGACTGTTGAGTGTGTGTGGCTCAGACGCCTTATGGCTGATTTGGGTGTTGGCCATTCTTCTGCCACCACCATCTTCACTGATAGTCAGAGCGCATTGGTAGTTGCGAGGAACCCTGTGTTCCATGCTCGCACTAAGCACATTGAGGTGCATTATCACTATGTCAGGGAGAGGTTCTCTGCTGGGGAGATCAGCTTGGCATATGTTCCCACGAAGGAGAACATTGCAGACCTTTTCACGAAGGCTCTGCCTAGGGAGAAGTTTGAAGCTTTCTACAAAGCTTTGGGCTTACTTCCTTTTGTGGAGTGATTTCCACACAGCTTGGCACTTCCTTATACATGAGTGCCAGCTCCTTGTTCACCGCATCACTCCCAGGGGGGATTTGTTGATATATTTAGGTAGTGATGTGTGTGAACACACTAGGACCGTCGGGGCACTTTTTTCCCTCTTTAGGAGGTTTTTTTCCCCCGGCTTGTATATACGCCTATTGCCCTAATGGGCTACTTATCTTTGTACATTCTCTAGTAATACATTCACTATTGTGTGTTTGTGCTCCAAGGTTCTTCTTCTTCCTTGTGCTGTTCGCGTGCTTCCGCAGACATCTATCTCCAACATGTCGAACATGTAAATGGTATTGAGGAGGAAGAGAAGAATCCTTCACTTTATCTTGGAAAGCCTTCCATGTTGTTGGATGCTCTGTACTGTGCCACAGGATATTCCACCAGAGTTTAGCTTTTCCTACTAAATAGTTAGTGGCAAATTTGACTTTTTCACTTTTAGCATATGTTTCATCAGTATAAAAATCAGCAAACTGTGACAACCATGAAAGGACTAAAGGGACATCCTTATAGCCATCTGTAGCTCAGTGATGAGTAGCACCTCCTTTAATGTCAATCCGGGAAGACGTGAGGATGGTATGAAGACCTCGAGCAAGTGGCGGCACAAGTGCGTGAGTGAGAAGCACACAAACATGCACACACATACACACACACGCGCACACACAGCCAGACAAAGAGTGATAAGCAATGGAGTCTTTAGATTACTTTCAAGAGCTCTTACAAGTTTGTTTCAATTACAATCTAGCCCAAAAATGAGCTCTCTAGCTCTTTTTATAGTTTTTGACTAGTTTTGGCCCTGTCCAGACCTAGTGTCCGGCCTAGTTAAAAATTAGGTTCTAGGGCTTATTTGGGGGCTCAAACGAGATCTAAAAAATACGAAAATTGGTACGCAACTACTTCTAAGGCTCCTCAAGCTCAAGGACTCCTTGGCTTGCACAAAATGGAGCTACAAAAATGTGAAATGATATTTATAATGATCGTTAGTGATAAAAATCACTGTTGTTGTAGGGGTTTCTTCTAGTGATCTGCCATACATATCTTCGAGCTCCCTACTTGCTCTTCCTCCTTGCATGTCCAACTCTTTGATCTGCCTTAGTGTCTTGAAAAATTATTGGCCTACTTGCCAGATCTTCTTTGACTGCCCTGTTTGCTTGTGCTGTCCCTGCGCTCTGACTCCCTTCTTTGACTTTCACGTCTTGTAAGTCCTGGTGTACCAAGACTACTGCCAACACCCCCCCCACTCTCGCGTCTGTCGCCCCTGACAGACCCTTGTCTAGCTGCTTTTTGTACGTAATATTGGACAACATCCGCGGCGAGGTGGTGTTCTTCTAACCTGAGTCCCCTTGCTAGATCTGTCAGCAGTGCATCCCAATTGACTGGCCCTGGGACATCTGGATGTGGCACCCGTAATTGTTCTGAGTGAATGGTTCGCTCCACAGCAAATAAGTGGAGGAGATGTGAGGGTCTGGGTACAAATATTTCTGAGTGGTATTCCCAGAACCCTGTTATGAACATCTCTTCGAATGTTTGTTTAAAGCAGGCTGGGAGGTATTTTATTCTGGCGTGCCAAGCATATATCACCTCTATGGAAGGAGTAGTACTCATGTCATAAACTAAATCCTGGTTCCCTGTAAGGAATCCGACACCTGAGAAGTGTGGGTCCTTGATATTCTTGAATGTCCTGAATGTAATAAGCATTAATTCAAAAATTTTCATGCACATCTGGGCCATCACATCAGGTGTATTCCTTAATCGGATGCTCCAGTGCCGTATGGTGGAAATCATGTAATTGACGGTGGGAGGTCCTTGAGGTGGTGCTAGATAGACGTAGTTTAACCATTTGGCGCAGCCTTTGATATTCTTGACTGCAAGGGTAAACTCTGGCCATGTGCGTCTGCGAAATACAGGAACATAACAAGGGTTATATTTAATAAAAAGAGGCATATTCGTCCAGGTGCGAACCATCTCTGGGTAGGTTTCGAGGAGTCGGATCCTCCAGGTGGGTTGATGAATGGATCCTTTTTGAGCGCTCTCTGGGATGTCATCTGGCCCAAATTGTGTAGCAAACGTTGGAGGTTTGCCACATCTTTGTTGGATTTCTGCATTGTAGTCCGCCAGGAGTATACAATATGGCACGTATTGGTCATCATTGGTTCCGATCCATCTATGGTGGGACATGTTGCGGAAGTATTCTGATTTAATAATAGTGTCCTCTATCTTTGCCATAGATTGGATTTGAACTGCCACTCGATCTGCATGAGTTGATGCTGTTTTCTCGAGTGTTTGGAGCCACTCAGGTACTTCAATTTCTAACGTATCCATTCCTTCTGCAGTTTGCTCACCACCTGGCATTGGCATAGGAACGTATGGTTCCTCGTACGTCTCATCTACCTCGATGGGTACCAAATCCTCGGGTTCTGGTTCAACAACGGGAGAGGGCTGCCTTTCGTATGTGAGTAATCTTGCTTGTAATTCGGCCACCTGCTCTTTCAATGTCTTGACTTCCTCCGAAGTCGTGGTCGTTTCTGTGACTCTGGGTGCTGTTTGTTGCTCTTGGAGTTGATTGCGCAGCGCATCACGTTCCCTTTCCAAGTCATCATGAGCTTCTAATAGATCTGCATAGCTGTCCAAGATGGTCTTCATTGTCTCTGAGGGCACAGCTTTAAACTGCTCTGGATCAATTTCGTGTGGAGAGCCTTCCATTGCTGCTTCTAGATTTGCTTCATTTTGTTGCTGTAGCCTCTTGTTCTCTTCAAGGGCGGCCGCCATGTGTTTCCTGAGAAGTGCCAGGTTACGCCGGACTTTGAGATTATCGGCTTGGTATACTTTGAGCAAAGCTTCTAATTGTTTGACACCTGATTCTGTCGATGGTTGGGGTGCCTCCAATAATGTTTGGTGAGCCTGCTCAAGCGTTGTGTAGCGTTGATTCAATTCTGCATTTTCTGTTTGTAGAATGTGAAATTGTCTTTGTAAGTTCTGATGGTGCGTTGCCAGTTGTTGATACCGGTCGTTCAGAGCTCTGTACTCATTCTGGAGCTGGTATACACATTGATTTAATGCTAAAAATATGTCATTTACATTAAATGATGCTGGGAGGGGTGAAGATGCAGGGGGAATGGGGGCGGGAATGGGAGATGTGAATGATGTGGATGCAAGTGGAGAGGTAGGTGGAGGGGGTATGGGTGATGAAGGTGGCATGGGGGGAGGAAGCGGTGCTGTGGCAGGTGATGTTTCCATCGTGTCAATTGTTTGAGTGACGGTGTAGATGGGGATCGTGGGTGGAGTGGATGTGACATCGGTGAACAGGGTGGTGAAGGTGGGCATGGTGACTCCCCCGAATTGGATTCCCGGAGAGAGTGGGATGCCCATGACAATGGTAGTGGTGGTGGACGTGGTAGTGCTAGTGTCCTGTGGTGGAGCGAATTGTGTAGTGCGGGGTGGGGATGGTGGTGACAACGGTGCTTCCTGATATTCTTCTGCTTGCGCAGCCTCGCCTGGTGCTGATACATTGATGTGAATTTGCTTCCCGGACCTCCTGGGACGAACGGGAACCCTTTTCTCAAACCTATGAATGTAGGCCATTGCCTCATGAATGGCCTCATCCAATCCTACGGCGTCGGCATGAAGGTTCATGGACTCGATGAACAACTCATCCACACCTTCCTCAGCTAGCAAGTCGTTCATGAGTCTCTTGCCCGATTCTAGTGACATCTTATGCTGTTCCTGAACCAGTTGCATGGTTCGATATAGTCTCTTGATTTGTGCCGAATACGCTGGGGCACTTGCTAACTCGGAGAGTTCTTCATATTCTTGATGTTGTTCTTCGTCTCCTCCTGCCTCTCGTTCATCTACATCGACTTCTACAACTTGTGGTTGTGTGGGGACCGATGTTGTTGTTTGGGGTTGTGGTTCCTGAGCTCGCTCTGCTTCAGCTTCGAGATTAGAGTCATAGATCAACCTGGCAATTTCTTCATCGGTGAGGTCCTCAAGAGTAAATCCCTGTGGAAATTCCAAATCTGATGGAATGGGTGGAAACACCAGATTAGGCCCCTCTGTGCTTGGTCTTGGTAGCCGGATCGTGAATGGCCTAACTCGTCGTGTTTGGGGAGGGGTGATTTCTGGTGTAGTGGTAGCTCCCCTTGGTTGAGCACAGGGTAATTGGACTCCCCCCCTCATCTTCTTTGATGGGGGACCTGCTGCTGATAGTCTTCTCTGGAATTCTTGGACTCGGGACCATACGAGTGCCCGCTGAACAGGCACGTCATAAGCCAAGCATCTATAAATTATTCTGGTCAGAGCACAACACCCGTGGAGTACATTCTTCTGTTTCTTGTTCCACCTTTGATGGGCTAGGTGGATCTGATCTATGATCCAGTGTGGCACATTGATGGGCAGGCTTTCTGTCTCTGCTAGATACAAGCTGAACCATATTTTCTTCGGAGGCATTGTGAATCGTTCTTGGGCGGGAAAAGCAAAATGTTGCATAAGGGTTCGCAGGTGAAGCGCGATGGTAGGTGTCATTGCTACCATGTCCTTCAACTTATTAAGATCTTTGTGCTTCATTCGACCTGGAACCATGGTTTCCTTTTCTGTTGGGATGTGCATGCCATACATACTCAACGCTTCTCTCACCAAATTGAGGGTCAACTTGAATCTTTTAAGCTCATGACCAGGCAGCAGTGATGGCAACACAAAGGTGCTGTCGCCTCCCTTGGCCCTGCTTGGCGTGATGGTACTGATCAGATATGAACATCGTAAGAAATCCGGCTTTGGTAAGTGGGTCCTGAAATAGCTTTCTACACCCGCTTTGATCCAAACTGATCTCATGACTTCGGCATTTTGATAGCTTTCAAACTCGCGTGTGAAAAAGTGGTATCGACCCCATTTGCCATTAAATTCCAATTCCGCTTCCCAGAAATAAGTTCCATCGCCCAGTGGTCCAGCGACATCACTGAACCAATGCGCATGCTTACCTACTTGAGAAGTGTGCCCTTGAGGAGGATCCTGAATGGGGAGCACATGCACGGATTGAAGTTCTTGCGGCCTTGCGGTGAGACGTGGCTCAAGGAGAAGTGTTTCTATGTCCACAATCTGGGCGCCAGATCCGGCTTGAGAACTGGAACCTGCTTCTGCCATGGCCCTGGTTGCAGGTTGGCTCTGTGAGAATATAGAACCAAGTGTTAACATCGTAGTGGACAGAATAAATCCGTTGTTGTCCCCGTTACAACATTAACATGAGGTAGATGGTGAGTTAGTGGTTAGTAAGTGTACGAAGACAGTGTGTGTCGTTAGTGCTTGTGTTGTCCTAGGAGACGACTGCAGTTAGTAAGTGGGTATGAATTTACAAATTGGGTTGGGGGGTTTATTACAGGCCCCAGGCTGCCACATGCAGTGAATGGGCTTTGCTTTCGGTTTCGAAGAGGCTCTAGAGAGCTTACTTGGTATCACGGTTTGAAACTGAGGCCTTTTAGGGACCCATTTACAAGTGATTACATGCGTGTTCTTGGGTCTTGGTGTGTTCCCGAGTGTTGAGAACAATTGAATACTGACTGTACGCGTAGATGGGTTATGCTGTATAGGTTGGGGCCTCGGCATAGCTACTTGCGCCCTCAAGCAAGCCTTAGGCACCCAAATTTGTCTTGATTGTGGGCTAGCCTTCATCAACTTCTTGGGCACCCAAATAGATTTCACGTTAGCAGAAGAGTTTCCGAAGGACTTCTTATTAGTGACGTGTTGTCGGTTACTAATAAGAGGCTTTGACCGTGTGGTTGGCTTGAGTACAGCCGGGTGTTCGCCTTTCCGCACCCACACTTGGTTTACTTGCTGAGATATTTTGTTGCGCAGGTACTTTTGATTTCTAGCATGGGTAATACTCTGCTTCTTCTGCCTTTGATCCTCCTTTGGTTGCTGCCTCCTTCTGGCCTTTGGAAAAGAAGGGAGTTCCGGTTCATCCCTGACTCCTTTTCTGAGAGTATCATTCCTCTGCAACACATAGTTTTGGACAAGAACAGCATGGTCATCTTCATGTGTACCCCTGGAAGGACCAGGAGTCTGTGCCTTTCCTAATTCTGTGAGTGCTCCATTAGCTAATTCTATTGTAATTTGACTATGATTGACCCCTACCTGAAGAACTCCCCTTCTTAGGTTTAAGTTGACTGCTTGGTCATAGATCCAGTCTTGACCCAAGACAAGGGATTCAGTGAGATCCTCGTCTTGACACACTAGTACTTTAACTGTCATTGTCTTATCCTGAATGTAGAGGGGAAGTTCCACATTGCCCATGCAAGGGGTTTCCACACCTCCCAATCCTATGAGATATGCTTCCACAGGATTGATAGTTAACTGCAACTCTTGACAGTAAGACAATTTAATAGCACTAGTGGCTGCACCTGAGTCAATCAAGGCTCTTACGGTCCTTGCACTCTTTCCTTGTCCTATAACTAGGGTTATGAAAGGTCGTCGATCAATTATCCTATGCGAGCTTGTTCCTGCGACTTCACTCATGGCCATCGGATATCCTTGATCTGCATAGTCGTTCGTTCTAGGCTGATCTCTACCCTGCCTTCGTAACTTCATCCTTCTGATGCGTTCTAAAGCTTCTGCTTGAGCTTCTTCTCGAACTCGCTTTTCTTCCTCTTTGCGTTTCTTAGCAGTGTTGAGTCGGCTGAGCATTTCCTCCGTGAGGGGTTCCTGATATAACTTGACTCTGCATCCGCTAATATAGTTAGGGAGAACATCACCTTCTAATGTGGCTAATTGCACAGCTCCACTTGTGGAGATCCTATTGATAATCATAGGTCCGTAGCCTCTCTTCTCTAGCTTCCTTGCGTGTTGTTTCAGTGTATAGACTAAAACTAGATCTCCTGCTTTCAAGCCTTTATCCTTCACATGGGCATCAAAGTATGCCTTCTGCCTCTTCTTAGCTGCATATATTCCTGCAGCGGCTCTCAGTCTTGTTTCCCCTAATCGTTCAAGGTCAAAGATCCTAGAGGAGAGCTCATGACCTGTCCACTCGTGATCTTGTGCTACTCTCAATGTAGGAATCAAGAAGTCCAGGGGTAGCACAGCGTTTTGGCCAAATACCATTTGAAAGGGGGTGGCTTGGAGTACCGTTTTGTAGGCAACTCGGTATGCCCAAACAGCATGGTGTAGCTGTTTGTCCCAATCAGAACGTTTAGTGTTCACTAGTTTTGTCAGTACATTGCATAAGATTTTATTAGTGCTCTCAGCTTGTCCATTAGCTTGAGGGTGATAAGGGGCTGACTTCTTGTGTATTACCAAGAATTCTTGGAGTAGATTTTCAATCACTTCATTCAAGAAATGAGTGCCTCTATCACTTACAAGCTCTATAGGTAGCCCGTATCTTGTGAATACATTCTCAAACAAGAATTTGGCAGTTGTTTGAGCATCGTTCTTTGTCGTCGCCTTTACCTCTACCCACTTAGTTAGATAGTCTGTCGCAACAATGATGTATTCTGCATGAGAACTCTTAGCTGGGGGATTAATAGGGCCTACGAAGTCTATTCCCCACTTAGAGAACGCACGTCCACCCATCATAGGTTTCAGTGGCATCTCATCTTTGCGTACAGGATACTGAGTCCTCTGACAGACATCACACCGTTTCACATAGGTATGTGCATCCATGTGAAGGGTAGGCCACCAGAAGCCCGCAAATAGAATTGCCTTGATCACCCGATCCGGTCCAAAATGTCCTCCTGCTACACCTTGGTGAGCAGTGTCCAATATCTTGAGATATTCACTTTCATGGACACATAGCCTTAGGTAACCATCTTTCCCACGCTTATATAGATTATCACCAATGAGTGAGTAATCCTGGGCTTCTTGTTCTAAACTCCTTTTCCTAGCAAGCGTCATGTCTTGAGGGAATGTGTTTGTCCTTAGGAAGGATACTAGAGGTTCACTCCAGTCTGGCACAATGGATACTTGATAAAGAGTGGCATGTTCCACAGGTGGTTTAGAGCAACAGATTGGGCATTCCTTGCACAACTTTTGGACATCAGCTTCCATAGTTGGCCAATATACTCCGAGTCTTTTTAGGGTCTGTAAAGTTCGTTGCTTTGAATGGTGTTGCTCTAGTGCACCTACATGTGCTAATTGCAACCATTTAGCGTACTCATCCTCTTCTACGCAACAAGCCAAGATCCCTTGATCTGTGTGCTTGTACATGCTTCCTGCCATGATGTGGTACTTTTGGGCTTTCACAACCTCTCTATTCCGTGTGTTTACTACTGGATGGTTAGGCCCGTATGTCAATACTGGTACCAATGGCTTAGCCCACTGTGGCACCACTTCCAAATTGAACAAGTAAGCGTCAGGAAGATCATCTGATACTCCCTGTGGGGCTTCTCCAGAGGTGAGCCTAGAGAGATGATCCGCTCTCAAATGAGTCCTACCTTTCCTCACTACCACCTCGAAATCATATTCCATTAGTAAGAGAAACCATCTTACTAATCTTCCTGTATTGCATGGCTTGTTCACGAGATATAACAATGCTTGGTGATCAGTAAAAAATTTAAATTTATTTGCCAGCAAATAGTGTCTAAATTTCTTGACTGCATATACCATGCCTAAGCCTTCTCTCTCTGTAGTGGTATAATTCCGTTCAGCTGCATTCAATTGTCTACTGGCATAGGCAATTGGAAGATCCATATTACCTTCACCAGTAGGTTGTGCAAGCACACATCCAATGGCATAATTGGATGCATCCACATGAACATGGAAAGGCCTATTCCAATCTGGAGTGTTCAAGATTGGTGCTGAACATAATCTTCGTTTAAGCTCCTGGAAGGAATTCTCACATTCATCAGTCCACTCAAAGTTAGTCAGAAGTCCGTACAGAGGCTTTGCTATGATGGCATACATGTGTACAAATCGTCGGTAATAACCACAGTGCCCCATGAAGGCTTGTACTTCCTTGACATTCCTTGGCCTAGGTAGCTCTGCTATGGCTCTCACTTTCTCTTCATCAGTAGATATGCCATTCTTTGACACTATGTGCCCTAGGATCTTGCCTTGCCTGACCATAAAAACACACTTTTCTGGGTTCAGGCAGACCTGATATTCTCGACATTTGTCAAAGATTTGTCTGAGTTCAGGAATATGGGTTTGTCTAATGTTGGAATGAGCACAAAGATCATCAACATAGACTTCTAAATTCTTCCTCAAGAACTCCTTAAACACATGGCACATCAGCCTTTGGAAAGTAGCTGGTGCATTGGTAAGTCCAAATGGCATTACACGAAAGGCAAATATACCCCACTCTGTGGCAAAGGCTGTCTTATGCTGATCCTCTGGAGCTATGGCTACTTGATTGTAGCCTGAAAATCCATCAAGGAAACTGTACACTTCCTTGCCTGCGACCCTTTCTAAGAGATGTTCTGTGATGGGAAGTGGATAGTTATCTCGAATCGTGGCTGCATTAACCTTTTTCAAGTTAATGCACACACGCAGTTTGCCATTCTTCTTGGGCACCACTACAATGGGGGATACCCACTCAGTGTGCTCAATTTCATAGATAAATCCAGCTTCAACCAGTCTATCTATCTCTTCTTTAATCTTAGCAGCGTAATTATCGTTATATGTGTAGGGCTTTTGCTTAGAGGGTTTAGCATCTGAGGTCATGGGGATGGTGTGTGAGCATATGTCAGGGTCAACTCCTTTCAAATCCTTGTAGCTCCAAGCAAATACATCTCTGTATTCCCTTAGCAAGGCTATTAACGCGTGCTCTTCTTCCTCTGTTAGGTCATGGCCTATGTATGTGCATCTCTCCTCTCCTTCTTCTAGGGCCACTACTATTTTCTTGGTGGTTTCTTTGTTATCATAGGCCTCTCCCGCTTGAGCCTCTCGTTTAGGCATCCTTATCATGACTCTCCTGTCATCTATCTCATATTTCTTAAAATTATCTGGGACCTCAAACAAAGATTCCTCCTCTTCTGGTGAGACTTCTCTCTTCTTCCGTTTCTTTCCATCTTCCTTTGGGGTCACCTGTGTGGCTAATCTTACATCATTTGTAAGCTCTCCATGCCTCTGAGGTTGAAATTCTACTTCATGGAAGTATTCTTCATCGGATGCAAAGGGTGGGTCCATGATGATTGACTCTAGGTCGGAGTCACTTGCATCCTTAAAGACATCAGGGCTAGGTTCGCATTCTTCTAGAACGGCCTCTCCCATGATTGGCTCTATGGAGAAGACTGAAATATCATAGCCATCCTCATCACAGTGAGGTGTCCATTGTTCTTCATTGATGGCTACGTCCATTGTTGCTAAGATTTCTGCCCAGCCATGGGGTTCAAATTCTTCGTCAGGAAATACTACAGGTGCATAGGCTGGGTCTTGAATGGGTCTATGTGTTTCGTTTGCACCTATATCTCTGGCCTTCTCTCTCTTCTCTTCTTCTACTGCTACCTTGCACATCCATAAGTGAGTGTCTTCATGCATCCATGAGGATCCAGACCCTATGGAATGCACCGATTCTGTATCATCTTTGGCTCTATGGATGGGATTCCATTGGATAGGAGGGACATCTCTATGAGAATAATCCTTGAGATTGACTTTGGTCGTAACACCTAAATGCTGCAAATACAAGGAGTTGGTTCCCCAATCCTGTACCACTTGCAACTGTCGCATAAATGGTCTTCCCAAAATCATCTCATAGGCATGATTTTTGCTGAAGTCGCATATGGCAAATGTATGCTCAAACTCGACACCACAAGTGGTGAGAGTTATTCCTTCTAGCAATCCTAGGGGTCTCTCTATGTGACCATCAGCCATTTGCAATTTCATTCTCGTTGGCCTGAGTGCCGGCTTGCCCCAACGCTTCCATAGGGAAGTGGTGGCAATTGCAACTCCTGCCCCAGAGTCCAAAATGGCCTTGGTGGTGTACTCCTGGTAGGTGATGGGAAGATAGGTGTTCCCTTCTTCACCTTCACACATATCTCCTATCTTATCCAAGGGAATTTCTGGCACCGTCCTATGGGATCCTACTTGGGAACGAGGTTTTGTTAACTCCGGCACTTGTTTGGCTACATGTTTCCATAATTCAGGTCTAACCTTGAGTAGCTCTTCTAACTTGAGGTTACACTGCACGTTAGTGTTCTTCACTACCTCTGTGTTCCTAGGTATGACTGAATCTTCGTTTCTTACCAAGACTGTAGGTGCTCTCATACAGGTGGACTTAGCTTCCCATGGTCCTGTGAAATGGGGTAACTCTTGTATGGAATTAGATTCAAAGTCCAATCTCTCGTGAGACTGAGTACTTTCATGTTCCCCATAGATAGATGGGATGTCTTGTGGGAATTGGTCGTTTGCATCATCCACAAGTTCAAAAGGAGGGGCGACCTCACTTTCGTTATCCCATTTGTCTTCTTGAATCTCTCGTAGGAAGTCTGGTGCAAATCGATTCATAGAAGAAGAAGTGTCCGGCTCCGTAGAATTAGGCGCATAAGCAACCTGGGAAGGAGGGCTTATTCTATCGTTGGCTCTCTCGCGGTTCTCATAGATGGTTGGAGCGCAAGCTTCTTGGGGAGGGTTACTTATCCTATTACTTTTCCGAACAGGCTCATACGCTCCCTGAGAAGGAATGTAGGCAACCTGTGGAGGTACACAAGCTTTCGAGGGAGGCTCCTGTGCCTTTTGGGGGGCGGGGGGAAGATAAGCTTCTTGAGGAGGCACCTGGGCCTCCTGGAGAGGCTCGCTTATCCGTTCTCTTACCCTTTCCTTTCTTTGAGGGGCAAGTTCCTTTCCTGATCGTGCCATTAGCCTCTCTATTCTTTCTAAGGAGGGACAGTTGTCTGGTTTAGTGGAATTGGCCACATAAACTTCCGATGGGGGATAGTTCATATTTTTGCTTGCTTTATCTTTTTCTTGATTTTTTTCTTCCTTGGCAGATCTTGCAATTATGCCCTCTAACTTCTCTAGAAGTCCATCCAAGTGTAATTGCGTCTTGGCTGAGCCCGAGTAATTGAAAAGGCGACTGGCTTCAAACATAGTCTGAGCCAATGCGACCATTTTCGCGCAAAGCTTGGTTCTTTCTATCTCTAGGTCAGCTTTAGGATAGCACTTGTCATGATCTGTTACATTTGGCCCTTCTTGGATTCTGGCCTGGTATGCTTTAAGCATCATGTCTAGATCTTCAGGAGTGGGATCAGCTAATACTGATCCTGCTCTAGGGGGTGGTGGAATTGTATGAGGTGGGTTGGAAGGTGGCGGGTCGGATAGCGATGGAAATGGTGGTGGTGGGGTAGTCTGAGAGGGAGGTTGAGATGTGAGTTCAGTTATCTTGGCTTTGGTTTCTCTTATGCTTTCCTCAAGTTCACTCATCTTTTTAGCCCATTGTCTTTTCATTCTTTCCCGACTATCTCTCCAGGCTCTAGTTCTCTTCTTGGTTATGCTCTCCGTTTCACTGACTTCTGGGCTCTTTCCCCGATCTTGATCTACAGCTAGGTCTTGCTGCAATGCTTGAGCTCTCGTGACCACTTGCACTGGTGCAGTGGAAGTCACACTCCCGGTGGAGTCTACAACTAACCCAATAACGTTTATAGGAGTGATTTTTGGCATATTATTAGGATTCTTAGGGCAATCTCGTAAGAGATGCTCCTTTCCACACTCTTGACAATGGCCTTGGATCGTTACTGGTTGGGGTTGTGTAGGTGGAGGCAAGGGACAATCACGAATGAGATGATCTCCCTGACATCTATAGCATGGTCCTCTAGGGAATGGGGGTCTTACTTGCCTAGGTTGGGGTCTTGGATTGGGGTTTGCATACATGATATTTGTATAGTCTGATTCCCAACTAGGTTCGTTTGGCTCTTCACTATAGTAAGACTCACCATGTTCAGGAGACTGCATGTAGTAAGCCTGGGGACTATCAACATGTGTAGAATCAAAGCTATGGTCACTGGGATCACTCTCTGGAAGCAATGGTGTTACGGGGACTATAGCTCTATTCAGGTTTTCCTCTGCAGCTGCATACTTAACAGGGATTGCATTGGAGGGAGCTGGAGGTTGTTGGACTAACACAGGTTGGGGTCTCTGTTGGGCCTGATATGGTTGCTGATAGGTTTGTTGGGGTCTAGCATATTGTGGTGGTGGATTTTGGTTCTGGTATCGGCCCTGTTGGTAGGGCTGCGGATAGGGTTGCCTAACTGTCTGCTTGTTGTATGGGCAATCTTGTGCGGTGTGATTGGTGTATCTCCGTTCTATGGTGCAGTACTGGCTACTAGGGTTAACTTGGGGTTGAGCCATAACGGGACAGATGTTTGCCATATGGTCACCCCCGCATGTATAGCACCTTTTCACAGGGGCAAACCTTGGGATTTGTTTGCTAGTTACACCTAATTTCTGAGCTACCTTCTCAGCGAGTTCCTCAATTGATGTAGATTGCGTGGAAGAGTGGCTAGATGCACTATCTGAATCTTTGTAGATTTTGGAAAGCTCCAACTCTTCCCCTAGGTTATCTTCAATGTCAATGCACATGCGTACACATTCTTCTATGGTCCTAGGGTCCTTCAGATACACATAGGATCTCAATTTCGTACTCAGCAATCCATCAAGGAATAAGGCTACTTGTTTAGCAGATGTGGGTAGCTCCGAAATAGGGCACCTTTCAAGATATTGTCTAAATCTCCTTCCGGCCAATCTGACAGTCTCTTGGGGGGTCTGTTTGAAGCTGTGAATCAATGAGGATGTATTGTGTCTTATGCCACTCTTAGAGAACTCTACAATGAAAGCCTCTAGGAGTTGGTCTATGCTTCTGAACTGGCGCTCATCCAATGGCTGAAACCATGTAAGCGCCGTATTCCTAAGGGTTAGACCGAAGGCATTGTACTGTGTGAACAGATCTTCCACTTGTTCAGCTCTCAAGACTTGCTTGAACTCTGCCACATGATCATAGGGATCTCCGGTGCCGTCAAAGTAATTCTTCATGGACTTAACTAGCTGGGTGGGTCTCAAAGTTCTTGTGTGCTCTCTAGGCCTCGGCAGGGGAAATCCATCTACATTTCCTTGGTTCCTGTGGGCTCTAAGCATCTCGGGTTCTACCCTATTCGTCTCCGTTCTCGTTCTTTCTCTGCCCACTGGGTTGGCAAAACTTACTTCTGGTCTATCTCTACTTCTGCCTCTTTGCGTACCATGAGCTTGAGATGTTCCAGCCCCAGGGTGACCATAGGATACATTTGGTCTTGGTTGGGGAAAAATAAATTCACCCTTCCAAGTGTAAGCATGCTTATCATTTTCTATCACCACAAAGATCCTCTCAGAGGTGTGATCTAAGTAGGTCACTCTGCCTGGGCTATCAGGATCCTTAAACTCATAGATCATGATTGTTCCTATATCAGTTGGGTGATCCGGTTTATACCTCCAAAAGGCTTCGTCAGTTTCTCGGTTGAGAAGCAAATCTATGCACTTGTTATCTTGGGGAACCCACTCCGGTGTGATAATCCTAGTGAGAACAGATTTTCCTCGGGGTGTGCGAGGTTCTATTCCCATATTTCCTTGTTCCAAGTCGCCTAAGTCCGCTTCTGAGATTACATTTCCAAATTCATCTGTCCTATCTGGGTGATCGGTGACTACGTATATGGTCCCTTCTTTGTCCAGGTATGCACCGTTTTCAAACTTGACAGCTGGGTGCTCTAGTCCTATGGATTGGTCAGGGTTTTTAATCTGGACC
Source organism: Ceratopteris richardii (assembly GCA_020310875.1). NCBI lineage: Eukaryota > Viridiplantae > Streptophyta > Polypodiopsida > Polypodiales > Pteridaceae > Ceratopteris > Ceratopteris richardii. The sequence continues at coordinate 54,904,176 of CM035441.1, read as the reverse complement.
ACGGATCTTCCTAGGCCGTCCTCATAGATGCTAGCCCCTAATCGGTTGGTCCTAAGGTACTCTAGCTGCGTTTTGTAAGGGCCTTCTACCCTGTACAGGTAAGGCACACCTGAACTTCCCGTAGGTCTGTCCATGCCTTGAGACATCCCTGATTCACTGGTATCCGAGCTAGGGTAATGAGGGTGGTGACTCAACTGCTGGGCCCAAGACCTTGCAGTGTGATTGACACTAGCCTCTGAAGACCTAAGGCTTTGCCTCTCTCTTGCTAGGTGTCGTCCTGATCTAAGGTTCATATGCCTAACTGATTAACCCACTTTTTCCCAGGTACAACCACATTTCTGAGTCCTTTTGTATTGGTCACTTGATTCTTTTTAAGTTGATTATCGTGTTTAGACTCTTGTCTGATATCACGTCATCCGGAATACTTGAGTTTAATTGCGCACTTTAGTTCGATCGTTTCACGTTAGGTTCTTTTCCTTGTAAGATTGTCGTTCGCACACACACAGGTTATCTCTTAACTTGCACTTGATTTTCTTAGATAGTCTTTGATTTAGCTTGTGCCTATCGTTGCCTGGAATTACTTCTAACACTACCCGCACTTAGCCTAAACTAAGAATTGACAGAGGGTGTTGCGGGTTTTCCAACCTTGAGTTCCTTTCTTTGAGTTGTTGCCCTGGTGTGCCCAGGACGCGTGTTCCCAAGCCTGCACTTACTCTTGCTTCGTGTACCCTTCGATGCTCTCAAAGGACCTGTAAAAGGCCCAAAATTAGCTCAAGACTTAATTTCAAAAGACAGAGCCAATCACTTTCATTCATGCAACACTTCACCAATTTACACTATGGCCTTTAGGATACAACTCTAGAGATCCCTGAATTTTTTGTTCCCCCTAGGTATGATCACTTTCAAAATACCCTATCTAATAATCCTGATCTTAATTTAACTATAACCAGTCGATGTTTTGGTTGTACTCCCCACGAGCTTTCCAACAAAACAAGAATCACCGCAAACGGATTTCGTATGAGAAAGTTATGTCTGTTCAGGGTTTAGGGGGTTAAGACAGGATTCATCAACCTAACAGATAATCAGGAATTTCTCGAGTTGCTTGTGGCATGGCCTTGCGATGCAATACTACACCCTAGTGTTTGCCCCACACTTAGCCAATATTGATACCACTATTTTTTTTCTTCAAAAAATTTGACCTAATTTGCCCTTCTAATGTGTTCGCAAAGTCTGTCGGTCGCGATTGACAGGTCAGTCGCGATCGACGTGTCGATCGCGATTGACAGGTCCGTCGTGGCTGTCAGTCGCGATTGATGTGTCGATCGCGATTGACAAGTCGGTCGTGAGGTCTGTCCGTCGTGGTCAAACAGTCGTTGACTGTGTCGGTCGCGATTGACAGAGCCGTCGTGGGCTGTCAGTCGCGATGGACTGGTCGATCGCGATTGATGGCTCGATCGCGATTGACACGTGTCTCGCGTAGGCTCTGTCGGTCGTGGTCAATCCGTCGTTGACCGTGTCGATCGTTGACTGTGTCCGTCGTTGACCCTGTCAGTCGCGATTGATGTGTCGATCGCGATCGACAGGTCTGTCCGTCGTGGTCTGTCGATCGCGATTGATGTGTCGATCGCGATTGACAGAAATCTGTGGAATTTCAAAAAACTAAACACATTTTTGGGAAGCTCTAGGCTTGTAGGTCATGGATATGCACTTTGTTTAGCAATTAGATTAAATTTTCTGTCGGTCGCGATTGACAGAACCCGGCGACACACAGACAGTTACTTCGAATTCCGTACCTGCGCAGCGAGCTGGGGACGATGATGTGACCTGTACCTGCACTACAGCTCAAAAAACATGCAAAAGCCGCACACGCAATTTCGCTCTCTCGCTCTCTCTCACAAGTGAAATGAGGGAAATGAGGTGGAGATGGGGATATAGTCAAAAACTGAAATTTTCGCGATGATGGAGATGGAGGTGGGAGATGGTGATGATGATGATGGAAATGAAGATGGTGAAGAAAGTAAAAGAAAATCGGTGAGAGTGAAAAAAAATACCTACAACTCCAACGCGTCAACTCTACGTCTTACCATCACACGCTCGTCCTCAAAGCTCGATCCCCGGCAACGGCGCCAAAATTTGGTGTAGCTCAGTGATGAGTAGCACCTCCTTTAATGTCAATCCGGGAAGACGTGAGGATGGTATGAAGACCTCGAGCAAGTGGCGGCACAAGTGCGTGAGTGAGAAGCACACAAACATGCACACACATACACACACACGCGCACACACAGCCAGACAAAGAGTGATAAGCAATGGAGTCTTTAGATTACTTTCAAGAGCTCTTACAAGTTTGTTTCAATTACAATCTAGCCCAAAAATGAGCTCTCTAGCTCTTTTTATAGTTTTTGACTAGTTTTGGCCCTGTCCAGACCTAGTGTCCGGCCTAGTTAAAAATTAGGTTCTAGGGCTTATTTGGGGGCTCAAACGAGATCTAAAAAATACGAAAATTGGTACGCAACTACTTCTAAGGCTCCTCAAGCTCAAGGACTCCTTGGCTTGCACAAAATGGAGCTACAAAAATGTGAAATGATATTTATAATGATCGTTAGTGATAAAAATCACTGTTGTTGTAGGGGTTTCTTCTAGTGATCTGCCATACATATCTTCGAGCTCCCTACTTGCTCTTCCTCCTTGCATGTCCAACTCTTTGATCTGCCTTAGTGTCTTGAAAAATTATTGGCCTACTTGCCAGATCTTCTTTGACTGCCCTGTTTGCTTGTGCTGTCCCTGCGCTCTGACTCCCTTCTTTGACTTTCACGTCTTGTAAGTCCTGGTGTACCAAGACTACTGCCAACACCATCAAACCGTAAAGACTGGTAATTCTTAACAGAAATCTTGGAATGTGTGCCATCCGATTGGGCAGAGACAATAGCTTTGACCACCCTTATGAGGTTATCTTCATCAGTTTGCATCTTCTGGAGTACTTCATCGTGTTGTCGGATCTCGTTCTAAGTGCCTCAAAGTTCGTGCTGCAGGAGCTCAAGTTGTTGCTCGAGTGTTACCTCGGGTAGAGGTGACTCGCCAAAATCCTCCATGGTGTTCGTAGGGTCCATGGAGATGTAGAGAACAAAACCCTCTTGCTAGATATGTAAAAACAATTTTTGAGATTGTTGAAGTTAAAATGTAAAAGGAAGGGTTGTTCTTGGGAATTGAAAAAGTAAGAAAGAGATGAAAGTTTTGTTAAATATAAGAAAAGAGAACTAAAGTGACAACACAAACAGATAGTATAGTGGTAAAACACTTCCCTTGTGTGAGTGAGGTTGTGGGTTCAAATCCTCCCACCTTGGTGAATATAAAACTCTTTATTGCCACTCATAAATTAAAATTGGTTCGTGTGTAGCCAACGGCTACCAACGGTTGCCAAGGGAGCCTTGGGTGCCAAAGCATCAACTAAGGCATAGAACTTTGGCATCTTTGGCTTCCTTGGCACCCATGGATCCCTTGGCAACCATTGGCTACGCACGAACACCTTTTAATTAAGGAGTGGCAATAAGGATTCTTTTATTCACCAAGGAGAGAGAATTTGAACCCACAATCTCACTTTCACAAGTGAAGTGTTTTAACACTACACTATTCCCTTGTTTTTTCACTCATCACCTTTTTACTTATATTCAACACAAGTTGCATCTCTGTTACTTTTTCATTTCCCAAGAATCACCCTTTTCTTTTCCATTTTAATTCAAGCAATCTCAAAATTGTTTTCACATATCCAACATGGGGGTTTCTTTGTCTACATACCCATGGATCCTACAAATACAATGGAAGATTTTGGTGAGTCACCTCTACTTGAGATACCACTTAAGAAATAGTTGGAGCTTCTGTCGCAAGAACTTTGAAGCACCCAAAATGAGATCCGGCAATGCAACAAAGTACTTTAGAAGATGCAATCTGAAGAGGATAATCTTGCAAGGGTGGTAAAAGTTATTGTCTTTGCTCAAGATGATGGCATGCGTTCCAAGATTGATTCTAAAAATTACCGATTTCTACAGTTTGATGGCCGCAAAGATGGCTCATTAGTTCTCTCATGGTTATCACAATTTGACGATTTATATTCTGACATCTCATATTCTGAAAGTGATAAAGTAAAATTCACTACTAACTATTTCCTACAGAAGGCTCAACTTTGGTGGAAATCATCCGACCACATGAAAGGCCTTTGCGGAAAAGGTCAAGGAGTCTTCTCTTCCCCTATAGTTCCACCTACATGTTTGACATTTGTTGGCCACGTTTACATGGAAGGAGGGTGATACATTTACAACCTACACGGACTAGTTCTAGCAATACCTAGTATTTATGTGCCTGCTTGAAGATCTTTCCGAAGTTACCATGAAGAAGAAGTATGACGTAAAGAAGGAGATCCAAGCTAAGCTTCATTCACTTCAACCCCTAGCACTTCACAAAGTTATTTCTTTTGCTCATGATGCAGAGAAAGAGTACCAATCAATGATCAAAATGATATGTTTGCAACAACCACGTCAACAATAACCTTTTCACAAGTCTAAGTTTCTTTGATTATCAAACGTTCATTTTTGTCTTTCTTTAATCCTGTAGTTCTTTGCATGTGATGCATTTACACATAGGATTTCGTATGTAGGAGCATACTTTAGTTATGCTTCTCAAAATAAATTAGAATATTTAGAGCATAGTCTAGACCGTGAACGATTGAAAAAACAAAAATACATTTTGGATAGTTAGTAATGTATGCCCCATGCACGTGTTTTTACATAGTGCATGCCTATGTTGTTGTTATATGAAGAACCCCCTCAGAAGAGGTGTGAACCACCTCTTAGATTGGTTATTACATGGGCTCACACATGAGTGCCATGTGGCACCCATGTGTGAAGCCATGTGGGGGGATGATTCATCACTATGGTTAGAGAGAGTAACTAATTATGATGACTACGCGGCTGGGCGGCAAGAAAGGCATCGATCTCCGTGTTCGCGCATATCTGAGAAGGGACCTCGAACTGCGTGCTTGAGGGAGTCATTCCAAAAGATAGGAGGATCATAAGAGGCATTGGATACACCATCCAACACTGGTATCAGAGCAGGACAGCGCCAGCAGACGCCGTACGCGTGACGGACGCCACACGCCATCCAAGGAGCAGGACAGCGCCAGCAGACGCCGCCATACGCGACAGAAGCCACACACCCACGAATCGAGCTCCTCCTCCTCCCCTCCTCTCTAGTTGAAGAATGCATAGAATGAGCTTTCTTCTTATACAAGAGCCCAAGAGGATTTTCGCCTGCATGTGGGATAAAGACCTCTGCCATAGCTCTTCGACAGTGGCTCCAAGTTTTTCGAGTGGACAGTGACATCAACACATAACAAGAGGTAAAATTCAAGAATTTTGAGGACTTGGGATTATGAAGATGATGGTTTGGATCAAGATATTGGCTAAAGTGAGAATGCACATATGTATTATGGGTTGTGGCTTTGGGATGGGGGGGTTGGTTTGGTGAAAGAAGCTTTCATTCCTCAGTTTTGAGCTTTCCAAACCCATCTATTCATGAAGATGAAGCTTTTCACTTCCCACCGGTGACATACCCCATTTCTCCGGAGCATATCTACTTCATACCATATCGGATTTTAAAAATCTTGGTCACGTTTCGAAGCTACGTTTCCAAGCTTCACTCAGAGACCATCGGTGTTGGATTTGGACGAGATTTGCCCCATCAAAATCTCTCTGCAGCGCTTCAGCAGGAACTAGGCGGCCACTCCCGGGCCTAGTTTTTCTTCATCCGAACTCCAAATCCAATTTTTTCACTTGGCGTAGTCTCAAATTCTTGAAGTGCAGGTGCTGGGCAACAATTTGTTGACTGGCGAGGATTGGAAAATCTCTGAAATTGTTCAGTTACACTCAGTTTGCCCGTTTGGGGTTTTTCCTACGCACTTTTGGTGTTATTTTGGATGGTTTATGGTGTCTACAACCTCCCCGGACCAAGCGGATATTTCCAATTTTCTTTTGGGACTGGCGAGGAATCGAAATCAGCGGCTTGAAGCATCAAGGACCACTTGGATTTAGCTTCCGCAACTCTACGTTGTATCAGGGAAGTGCTCTTGTGTTATATTTCTCTTCTTCTTGCATATTTAAACTCTACTTCCATTCATTTTCATACTCTCTAGTTAGCAAACGGGGGAAGGGTACTTAAACATGGAAACTAAAGGCAAACAAGTAGTTGAGACCACTTCTCCACCTAGAGAGCAACTAGAGGATCTGGATGCTAGGATGGAAGAAGTAGAGTTAGGACAAGAAATAGAAGAGAAGTTAGAAGAAAAAGAGCCTTCACAGCAAGAGTATACTTATGAAGAGCTTATAGATGAATTTGTCACTCGTGACCAATTCATTGATTTGAAAGAGCAAACCCTTAAGTTAGAGAAAGATTTGGGTAGCATTACATCTCTTATACAGCAACTTAAGTCTCAAATGATCTCCCTTGAGACTAGTGTCACCTCTTTCCTAGCTAGGAAGGAAAGAGAGACTCCTACCATTCCTCTAGAGATTACTAGGAAAGAGACTTCTCTTCCTAGTAAACATAAAGGAGAGAGCTCTAGGGAAGCTCCCCTCCTGAAAGACTTGAAACCACCTACCTTCACGGGGGATGACCGAGACAGGAATAAGGATGCAATCTACACTTTTTTACAAAAGTGGCATGATTTGCATCAATTGAAGGGCACCCCACCTGAGTATCGTGTGCTAGAGGCGAGTCTTCCCTCGGCCCACGTGCTTATAAGTGGTGGATGAGTCTTAAGGAGACGAACTCTATCCCTAGTGACTGGACTCAGTTTGAGACTCTTTTCCTAAAAGAGTTTCTTCCTGAAAATAAAGAGGAAAGGAATTGGGATGAGTGGGATAGGATTACTCAAAGAGGGAGGCCTCTTTCAGTCTATCTATCCCATTATAGAGAGATCACTTTGAAGCTTAAGGGTCTAGATAATTTTCAGAAGATCAGAGGGTTTGTTAGGGGCTTGGATAAAGCCATAAAGAGGGAAGTCAGGAGGAATGCGCCTAAGACGTTTGAGGAGGCGATCAAATATGCACAGATATATGAGGACCATAACCGTCCTCAGTATACTCCTATGGAGACGGATCAACCCCTTAAACCTCTTAGTACCACTAAATTTAAGAAAAAGTTGCCTTTTGGGAAAAACAAGGTTTTTATTAAAAAACAAAGGTCACAAGGGCCTAAGCTATCGACAGACCAGTTTGAGAAGGCCAAAAGAGAGAACCTGTGTTTTAGGTGCCTATCCCCTAGCCATTCGCAGCGGAACTGTCCACTCAAGAAGGGGGAAGAAAAGAAGAAAGGAACAGAGTCTAGTACGGCTCCTGAAAGGGGCAAAAAGGCGGTCCACCTAGTGCAGACCCTTCCCATTCATGGCAGCTCTAGCTGCAAGGGAGTAGAGGTGATGCACGAGGATATAGAGCACACGTGTTGTTTGACTCAGTCATTGTGGTCACCGCAGTTTGGACCACATGACTTGGTTAAGCTACATGGTAGTGTATACGGGACCAGGGTGCGAGTCATGATAGATGATTCTGCTACTCATAACTTCATAAACTATGCTTTGGTCAAGAAATTGAAGATTCCCCAGCAGCCTAGTGCACATAAATACATTGTATCTATGATGCAAGGGCAAGATAAAAGAATATGGGATACTATGGTATCCAATTTGGAAGTCAAGATGCAGGATTATACAGATCATATGGACTTCCAAATTATGAACATGGAGAGGACAGATCTAGTCTTAGGAAGAGAGTGGCTATGGGGGTTGGGAGATACACTTAAGCGCAGCTATCAAAATAACACACTCGAGTTTGAAAAGAATGGAAGTAAAGTTTATATTCAGGGAGAGAGAGATGTACCTAGTGCACCTCTCATCTCATCATTAGAGTTGTATAGTCTCTGTTGTTCACAGCATGTACAGGATATGTTTTTATTGTATAGTCATGATATGGAGCATTGTATAGACAGCTCATCTGATGTATATTTTCATGCTTTGAATGTAAATATGAACAGGACTTTCTACTATTCTTTTTTGCAAGAGTGTGTAGTTAAAAGTTTTAAGGATCTTATGTTTGAATACAGAGATGTTTTTCCCACTGACTTACCTAGAGGGCTACCACCTGAGAGAGGGGACATTGACCATGCCATAGAGGTTGTTACTAACACTAACCCTATTTGTAGACCACCTTATAGGCTTAGTGTTTCTCAGCATGAGGAGGTTGAGAAGCAATTGCAGGATTATTTAGATAAAGGCTTCATCAAACCTAGTAACTCACCATGGGCATCGCCAATGCTCCTAGTTAAAAAGAAGGATGGCTCTATGAGACTATGTATAGATTATAGAGCACTTAATAAGGTAACTATCAAAAATAGATTTCCAATGCCTAGGTTGGAAGATCTATTTGATCAGTTACATCAAGCTCGGTATTTTACCAAGCTTGACCTTAGATCAGGATATCATCAGATCAGGATTAGGGCAGAGGATGTCCCTAAGACTGCATTTAGGACTAGATATGGGCACTATGAGTTTTTGGTGATGCCTTTTGGTCTCACCAATGCTCCTGCCACTTTCATGAAACTCATGAATAGTGTTTTACGGCCTTATCTAGGACACTTTGTAGTAGACTTTTTAGATGACATTTTGATCTATAGTGCATCAGAACAGGAGCACTTGGAACACTTGAGAAAAGTATTTCAAGTGCTAAGGGAAAATTCGCTCTTTGCTAAGGATTCAAAGTGTGAATTTTTCAAGATAGAGGTTAAATACCTTGGGCATATAGTCTCCCAAGATGGAATCCAGATGGATCCTGAAAAAGTAAGGGCTATTATGGAATGGCCACATCCACGGAACCTGGAAGAACTGCAGATCTTCCTAGGTTTATCAGGTTTCTATCGAAGATTCATTAAGAGCTATGCCAAAATTGTTGTCCCGATGACGGAACAGCTTAAAGGGAAAGGGAAAGCCTTTCATTGGGGAGACGAACAGAAGCAAAGTATGGAAAAGTTGAAGGTAGCAATTGCTACAGCTCCACTTTTACATATAGCAGATCCCAATAAACCATTTGTGGTTGAGACTGACGCGAGTGATTTTGCTATAGGAGCGGTTTTAGTACAGGATGGTCGACCAGTAGCTTTTGAGAGCAAGAAACTAGAACCGGCTCAAAAGAATTACTCCGTCTATGAGAAGGAGTTGTATGCAATAGTCCATGCTTTGAAGAAGTGGCGTCATTATTTATATGGTGCCAAAGTTACGATAGTGTTTGATCAAGAGAGCATTAAGTGGCTCTCTAATCAAACAGACCTTAAAGGTCGTAAGGCCGGATGGGCAGAGATCCTTCAAGAGTTTGATTATGAGCTTAGGTATAGGAAGGGAAAGTTTAATGTGGTGGCTGATTCACTTAGCCGCATGCCTATGCTCAATGGACTGAGTTTTACTCAGATCACTAGTGAGCTACTTGAGTCTCTTAGAGGGAAATGTAGGCTTGATCTTGCATATTCCGAGATTTGGGAAGCCATAGAGAATGGGGATCGTGATATACGGGTTTCCAATGAGGATGGAGTATCGACGGGTACTCAAGAAGGATTCAAGTGGAAGAATTACAGTGTCCATGATGGATATCTGTTATATAAAGGTAAGGTGTGTGTCCCTAGAGATACTGAGATGAGACGGCATATTTTGTATGAGTGTCATGACACACCTAGTGCGGGACACCCAGGAGTTAACAAGACTTATGATCTTGTTAAAAGGCAGTTTTATTGGCCTGGACTTCATAAGGACGTCCTAGAGTATGTGCTTAAGTGCAATAAATGCCAGGTCAACAAAGCTGAGAGGTTGAGGATTGGAGGGCTACTCCACCCATTGGATATTCCTAATGGGAAGTGGGAGAGTATCTCCATGGACTTTATAGTCGGATTACCTAAGACACAGAGAGGGCACGACTCGGTCTGGGTAATTGTGGATAGGTTAACCAAAATGGCTAAGTTTATTCCAACACGTACTACAGTGGAGACACCTGAGTTGGCTAGACTCTTTGTAGAGAACCTATACCGGTTATATGGTCTTCCTTTACACATAGTTTCTGATCGGGATAGGAAGTTTACTAGCCACTTTTGGAGAGCGGTCTTCAAAAGGTTAGATACAAAGCTTAGCATGAGTACGGTCGAGCATCCACAGTCGGATGGGCAAACAGAAAGGGTTAACCAAATCCTAGAGGATATGCTTCGAGCATATGTGAATGAAAGGCAAACTAATTGGGAGGAGTACTTACCTATAGTAGAGTTTGCATATAATAGTGCCAAGCACTCTTCCACCGGGCATAGTCCATTTATGCTTATGTATGGGTTTCAGCCAAGGGCTCCTTATGCAGTTGGCTTGCAGAATGAAAAAGTTCAAGCTGCAAAGGACTTCTTGGAAGAAATGAATGATATGCTTAGACTTGCTAAGGACAGCATTAGGAAAGCTCAGGATAGGGCTAGAGCCTATGCTGACCCTCAAAGAAGAGATATCAACTTTGAGGTAGGAGAGCAAGTCTATCTTAGAGTTCCCTCTAGGTCTGAAACCATGAAGACGGGACCTTGTCCAAAATTATCTCCTAGGTATTGTGGACCTTTCCAAATACTTAAGAGAATAGGAAAGATGGCTTACCAGCTCCAACTTCCAGAGAATAGTCAAATCCATCCAGTTTTTCATGTTAGCCGGCTTAAGAAAAGGCTGGGTGAATCTGACAACCTCATCCCAGATAGTGAGGTAATAGAGCCTATTTCTGTTCAATCTATTCCACATGAGCCAGAGAGCATACTACGCACTCGAGAGAAACGGACGAGGAGTCACTTGTATAAAGAGTGTCTAGTAAAGTGGAAAGATAGTTCAGAAGATAGTGCCACATGGGAGCGGGTTAGCACCCTTCAGAGACGGTTTCCCAGTTTCAGTTTACCTTCCCAAGAGTTTTCTTAAGGGGAAGGATATGGGGAAACAACACGGAGACAGGACCATGTATTTCTATACATGGGGATATAGTGGGAGTAGTGTTATTATTAGTTCTCTCTTTCTATTACACCTTCCAATACCATTTTTGAGGAAAAAAATGGATTTAAGGGGAAGGAAATGTTATATGAAGAACCCCCTCAGAAGAGGTGTGAACCACCTCTTAGATTGGTTATTACATGGGCTCACACATGAGTGCCATGTGGCACCCATGTGTGAAGCCATGTGGGGGGATGATTCATCACTATGGTTAGAGAGAGTAACTAATTATGATGACTACGTGGCTGGGCGGCAAGAAAGGCATCGATCTCCGTGTTCGCGCATGTCTGAGAAGGGACCTCGAACTGCGTGCTTGAGGGAGTCATTCCAAAAGATAGGAGGATCACAAGAGGCATTGGATACACCATCCAACAGTTGTTTAGTGATGGGACATGTGACTGGCTATCCATGTCTATTTTATTTTATCAACTGAGGTCAATTGCTTTTCAACTAAGGGGCATGTTACCAATTATGGAATGTATTGAAGAAGGAATTATTGGAGTGTTAATTAATTGAGTTATTAACGTGTTTTGGTGTTTTCATATAGTGGTTGAAGGTTCGTGGGGGTATGAAAGGGTGTGAATATTTTGGATGTATCTGGATGCAAATAATAGGGCTTATACTTTATATATAGTTTGTAAAAAAGGACCTGCATAGAGGATTCTTTCTAGAAAAAGTAGTAAAAATAGGGGTTAGGATAAGGATCACTATAGATCATGATTCATGTTAATAAAAGCAAAGGCTCTCAATAAAAGAGAGCAATTTTTTACTTTCATGCTTGCTTTTTGAAGCCGCCCTCATTGTCACCGCTATGACATAATGGAAAATCCTACAAATACATGCACTCTGTGGACCTGTCAAAATAGAGTGTGGGGGGGGATATTGCACCCAATCTTGTGTATTGTATAATCTATTTGCATATCTATTTTTTGTATGTTTTCAGTAGCAGTATCCTCTATGTGTGCATGAATTAAGATCCTTGCAACATTGAGTGTTAAAAGTAGTTATCAAACCATCAAACTTTGGTGGACAGACTCAAAGACAATGCCAAGTTAGCTTCTCACTTGGATTTTGTAAACTTCCTCCTTCCATTTGATCTCGTAGATTCTTTATGCGAGTGAAAAGCACCTCTATAGCCTCCCCATCATCAAACCTTTATGTTGCTAGCTGATTCTCCAAGTTTTGAGTCCGTGTCTGATTAGGAGTTTCATATTGATTTCTTAATATGTTCCCTGCCTCACATGCCTTGGTAGTATCTTGAACGAGAGTCAAAACACTATCAATAGTACTTGTAACTAGAGCACAAAGTACATCTATGTTTCTATGTTTCCAACCGCATAGACACTCAATATCAAGAGGAAACATTCGACCAAGATTATTTGGATAAGGTGTTTCTTGGGTCTCATCATCACTCGCAAGATAGTCTCTAGAAGCTCATATGAATCAAGGATAAAAGTGGTTTTAAAATTCTAGAGAGTGTAGTTCGTACCATCAAGTTTACCTTCCATGAAGGTTGGTGATCGTATTTGCAATGTTGGGATGATCTACAATGTTGGGATGATTGGCATCATTCTTACTCTTGCTTCAATGTTCGGTGTTGGAAATAGATAGCTATCTCTGATCATAGCGGCATTAAATTTTTTAAGTTTAATAAACACATATAGCTTTTTGTTCTTCTTGGGCACCACTAGGATGGGGGACACCCATGCAATATGCTCAATCTCATAGGTAATTCAATAAGCATGTCAATTTTTCTTTTATTTTGGATGCATAATTGTCATTATATGTGTAGGGCTTATATTTGGTGGTCTTGGCATCAATCATCATGGGGATCGTATGAGAGAATATTTCCATATCTACCCCCTTCATGTCTCTATAGATCCATGCAAACACATCCCTCTATTCCCTTAATAAAGTTATAAGCTCTGCTTGTTCTTCTTCACTTAGGTCTTCCCCTATGTACATACATCACTTTTGTTCTCTTCAATGGTTATTACAAATTTTTTTATTTTTTCTTTATTATCATGTGCTTCCCCTATGATGGACTCTCTCTTAGGCATTCATACCAAAAATTTTCAATCTTCAACTTCATATTTCTTGAAATTCTCTCGTACTTCAAACAATGATTCCTCCTTTGCTTGTTTCACTGTTTTTCTTTTCTTTTTCTTTTGACTACCTTCACTTTCATCCCTTGAATTACAGCTTTAATGCTTGTGAGAGGTTCTTCTTCTTTTCAGGTAAATACTCCTACATTTTCTAGATATTTCTCCTCTAATTCAAAGCAACTATCTATCACAATGGACTCTAGATCATCGTCCTCCTCTTCTTCTCCTATGACCTCATTAGAGTCACACTCTTCTAGCAAGGATTCACACATGAACAAAGAGATATCATAACCCTCCTCATCACAATGAGGCATCCACTATTCCTCATTGATAGCGATGTGCTCCACCTACTTCTGTTGATGAAATACCTTGATTCCTAGTTGTAGATGATGATCCACAACTTGACATCTTCTCTCTTTTGTTGTTGAGACCTCTACAACCTCTGTGTTTTTGCTTATGCACCACTCAAAGCTTCCCACTCTCTAATACCATGTAAGAAAATAACAACACAATAGAATAGAACAGTAGACATAGTTGAGTGAAAAAAATAGACACAGATAGATGTAGACTGAGAGATAGAGAACTCAAGATATCAAATCACCAAGAGTAATGAAGCTACAACAATGGTGCTATCCACCTGTGCACTCCGAATGTGGATCTTAGATGGTGATCTAGATAGACACTAGATGAAGGGCTTACTAGTGCACAATGCTATGTAAAGCTCAACACAGGCCATGCTTATATAGCCTTTTACAAGGGAAGTCCCACGTGTTTTACTTACCATAATGCATACTTTGTCAATAAGCTGAAATGTTGCACCCTTTGCATGGAGCGGATCTTACTTGAAGCACTACTATTGCGGAGTAAAGAAGCATAGAAAAGGGAGCCCCAAAAATTTTCAAATTATGAGCATAAATTTTCTTCTTAAAATTTCTATGAAAACCTCATGAAGCCATGTAAATGCACTAAAGGAGTCCTCTAGATGCATAAGTCCCAATTATTGTAACATAATCCTTGTAACATAGTAGGAAATTAGTGTTTTTCAATAAAAGTGTTGATCTCTTGTATGAAAGAACCAATTTTAGGGCACATTTATATAAGTCACTTGGTGACTCTTGTAGAAGACTTTTTGCCATTGTGAGAATTGAAGCAGAATTTTGAATTTTCCTCTTTCCTGCTAATTATCATCTTCTCCAAGAACTTTTGTGTGTGCGCAATTCTTGAAATGTGTGTGTCGGATTGTTGTACACCCCTTCCCATCAGTTTTGAACTATTGTAGTGCATGTGTGAGCCTTGAGAAGTTGTGGAGCAGGTGTTGGTGTTTCCAACCATTCACTATTTTTCTCATAACTTGAAGTACATTTGTTAGATTTGACTAAAAATATCACCATTGGATGTGTCTTGTCGAGGGTTTTGAAAGGAAACTGCCATTCATCATATTCGAAGTTCTGAACTGGCAGAAAAGTCTGAATTTTGGCTTACTACTATAAATAGTATTGCGACATGCATTTGCAGAGAGGTAGTGAGTCGGAGAGGTAGTTGAGTCAAACATTTGCATGATAGCATAGTCACTTCACTTCCCATCATGTCTGTACATGTCTTCATACACTTGGTACATCTAATCTCTCAGATTGATAATTAAACGTGTATTAATCCACCACTATATGCACTTGTGAGTGGTTGAGGTACAATCTCATCGACACAAGTCCCTAAGACTTCACGACTTAGGTACACATGTTTTTGGCACCATTGCCAAGGATTAGCCCAATCAAGGTGCCTTCGTGATGGTTATAGCTATGGCGTGAATGAGTCATACTTGTAGAGGTGAATTCAGTTAGTGGCAAATCATCAAACATTTCAGCCCTTGTTACTTCACCCTTTAGGAGTTTGTGTAATGAGTTTTTAGATTTAGGAGTGTGGGAGTGAGGAAGAATTAGGGTTTAGGAAAGAGGGGGAAGTAGGATTAGGATAGGCAGGTCACCACCAAAAAAATCCCAAAAAATTTTAGTTTAGACTTTTGACACCTCAAAGGCCTTAAGAGAGAGACTTAAATCATAGAAGAGTCATTTGCTAGACGACTGGTATCATGAGTGCAGAGCGATCGGTATTGCGGAGTTTGTATCGAGGAAAACAAGCAGATTACTGATCTTGTGAGCAGAAAACTGAGAAGAGATACTCTTGAAGGTGAGCACATTAATCCTGTAATCTCACAAAATCAGAAGAATGCTAAAAAACGTGACCTATTGCATGAGTGGTATCGTGGGGTAGGACAGAAGGGCTAGACTGATTTTTTGGGTTGCATATTGGGCTAAGAGTGAAGAGGAGAGAGAAACCAACAAATTGCACAAAAAACTTTTAATTTTTTGTCACTTTTGGCTGAAGTATCACAATCGGTTGAGTTTTGGTATCACGATGCCAAAATTCCCTAGTATCGCGATACTCGCCGAAGTATCATATTGTGTGTGCCTCCCTTGAGGTATCATGATACCATCAAGGTATCGTGCATCACCAAGTGTTGGTATCGCGATCGCGATTCAAGTGGTATTGTATCGTCCCTCTTGTGGTATCGTATTGTAGTCCACTCATGATATCATATCGTCAAGAGTGAAGTATCATTGGGTTGAGGTATTGTATCATGTAGAACTTGGTATCGTATCATGCCTTGGATCTTATGGTATCTTATCATCTAGATCGTAGTATCGTATCATCAACAAGACCTATATCATATCGTTCACATGGTGGTATCGTATTGTGGTCCACAACTGGGTATCATACCATGAAAATTATGTATCATCTGAGCAATGGTATCGTATCGCGAGCTTATCTAGTATCGTATTGTGCAAAAATAAGGTGTTGTATCATGTGCAATACTAATATTGTATCGCCCATCACTGGTATCATCCAGAACAATCCAGACAACCTAAAAGTAAAACTCTAAGAAATCTAAGATAAAACTAAGGGAAAGGAGAGGCAAGAAATAGACTCAAAAGGTGAATGAACTTAAGATTTGAACGGGTAATAAGTAGTGAGAGAAGTGTCATTTCATCGGTAGGAAGTGCAGCCCAAGCCAGCCATCACTCGGTCTACTCTGACACATCAAGTGACTTAGAGGAGGAACTACCCATGGCCTCAGAGGACATGCACGGTCCAGTTCCAAGGGAGGGCTTCATGTCCACCATCGAGGGAGACTATCGGACCTCTTTACAATATGTGTCCACCAACCTACAAGGGGTACCTATTTACCTTGATGGCATAAATAGGTCGATAGCAAGAATGGTAAACTCCACAGATTCAACAATAGTTCCAAGACCCGCAGTCAAGTACGAAGGAGGTCTATATGGACAAGTTAGGTCAAATCTATGTAGTGATTGAAAATCCTGACCAGATCAATGAAAGAAGGGAACTAGAAGGACAAGGAACTTCAGGAAGACCTAATGATGGAGACTTGTGGCTACTCCAAGGGGCAAGTCTGTAGTGACTCAATTCTTGAGAGGTGACCCTCTAAAATCTACGAATCTTGCTTGTTAAGGTCACTCCTAACTTAGAGGAGTACTTTTAGGTAGAGCATCCATTTGAATTTCAAAATCCAAACTTGGAAAAGTGATTATAAAAGAAGGTTGTAAACTCGTGGCCAAATGAGCTCCCAATACTGAGCTTTGCTGATCATTTGTATATGTTGAGTGGCTTACATCATATCCTACTCTTGGCACTATCATTAGACATCATATTCATGCCAATGATCATGTACAACATTGTTCTATAATACATTATATCATTGATCATCTCTGTTCATCTCTCTGCTATGTCTACTCAGAATAGTGAGCTTGTGATACTCATATCTCAATGAATTGTTATTCATTTTCAATGATCTATAGCTTGTTGGAACAAGCTCAAATTCTACAAGCTATCAAAGTCTGAAGAAGTTAAAGCCATTGCTCTGTGTATAGTGAATCATTTTAAGTGATTCCACTTGGAAACATTAGCTCTCTAAGCTACTTAGATATTCTCAGAAGGAATTTTTCTAATTGCTATTGTACTGTGAGTACTGAGCAAAACGTCCAGCAGGTATCAAGACCAAAATAGCAAGTTTTTGGTCATAAGCTAGTTGCAAACTTATCTATTTTGATCCTATTGTTTGAAGCATCATCTCCAAAACACATAGGCACTTGTTTACTATCATTGGGAAGCTAAAGGGGCCCACAACACAACTCTGAAGCAAAATAGGGCAGGTACAAAGCAGGGGTTAGTAGTACCAACTCATTTCTTGAGGTGTCCATCCATCTATCCCAACAGTGGTATCAGAGCAAATTGAGGTAAAATGGGAGATGATTTCCCTTCTTTTATTGATAAATTGGACAAGAACAATTACCAAGCATGGTCCTTGAGGATGAAGACATACTTACAAGGAAGGAGTCTCTATGGACACATATCAAGAGATGAGAACATGCCCAGTTTCAAAAGCAAAGGACAACCTACAAGAGAGGAGCTTGAAAGACTTAACTCATGGTGTGCCAAAGATGCATTAGCAAGGTCATATCTTCTTAAATCTATCTCTGACTTCCTTCTTCCACACATTAGGAACTATAAAACATCCCAAAAGACTTGGGATACATTGTCTTCATACTTTTCTTCTAATACAAGAGCAAGAAAGAATCAATTGTGGAATGAGTTTACCACTCAAAGGAAGCAACCCAAGCAAAGTGTGTCAGAGTATGTGTCAAAGTAAAAAATGTAGCTGACCAATTGGCAAGCATGGGAGAGGAAATTGAAGAAGAGCAAATAGTGAGTCAAGTGATCAATGGCATCAAGGCAAATGACAAATGGGAAAGCTTCACAACTGCCATGGACTTATACATGGACATGCAGATTCCAGATCTTACTACACTCATGGGTCAACTCTTTACCCATGAAGCCAAGATCAACAAAAATGGAGATTCATCAAGAGGTAATAACTCTTTTGTCCTATACACAGATAAAGGCAAGTCTAAAGAGAAAGGGAAAAGCAAAAAGATTGAAGATGAAGGTACTACTTCTCAAGCTAACTATGCAGGGAGAGGTATGAACTCAAGAGGTAGGGGTAGAGGAGGTAAGCAAGGTAGGGGGAGACCTTTGCACTCTTCCCCATGCAACATATGTGGATTGTCTAATCACAGTACAGATGAGTGCTATAGGAACTACAAGAATCAGAGAGGAAGAGGATATCAAAGAGGTGGCTACACACAATCAAGAGGAAGGTTCAATCATACTCAAAGCCACAACAACAACTACAACAACAATTACAACAATAACTACCAAGGAGGCTACAAATCAAGGAAAGACTACAACAATTACATAGAGGATCAAGAGGATTCCCTTCTGATTATGAATATGACTTCAAAGCAAGGTATGAATGATGAACACCTCTTTTATATTGACTTGGGTTGTTCAAACCATGTGGCAGGCAATGTAGCTCTTCTCTCTGACCTTGAGGAACCCAAGGGAAAGCACCAAGTGCAAACAGGTGAGTGACACCAAGCATTCAATGGTCAAGGTAGGAAATGTTAAAACCTCTGATGGGAATAGAAATCTATTGAGTAGGGTTCTATATGTACCTACAATCACCAAGAATTTGATGAGTGTTGGACAGATTATGGAAAAAGGTTTGCAGGTTAGGTTCAACAAATATGGAGCATTTGTGGAGGATCCCCAACATGGATTCAAGAGAATTTCCAAGGGAGAAAAGATAGGTAGACTATTTACATATGAACTTGAAGATACAAGGAATATTGCACTTTATAATTACAAAGATCAAACATTGTTAGAGCTTGAGATTTGGCATAAAAGATTAGGGCATATTTGTGAGAGAACCTTAAAGCAAATATGTAGAGATCAATGTGTGCTTGGGATACCTAATGTATCGAAGCAACACATGATCTATAAATGTGGTGCATGTCAGTTTGGAAAATCCCACAGGTTACCCTTCTCAAAGAAAGGTTATATGCATGAGGATTACTTGGAGCTTGTCCACACAGATGTGTGGGGACCAAGCAAGGACCCTTCAATTTCTGGCTCAAGGTACTATGTGTCTTTCATTGATGATTTTAGTAGGTGGACTATATTATATTTCATGAAGCACAAAGATGAAGTGTTGAGTTGCTTTAAGAAGTATCTTGCACTTGTGGAAAACCAAACACAAAGAAGCCTAAAGAGACTAAGGTCAGATGGAGGAGATGAGTACTTCTCAAATGAATTTGATGCATTCTTGCAGGACAGAGGTATCAAAAGGGAAATTACAACAAGGTATACCCATGAGCAAAATGGGGTAGTAGAGAGGAGAAATAGTTTGATTGTTGAAACAACTAGGTTAATGCTAAATGAGAAAAAGTTACCTAATTATTTGTGGGCAGAGAGTGTATCTATTGCCACTTATCTTGTCAACAAGTTGCCATCCAAATCCCTTGATGGGATGACCCCATATGAAGCATGGCATGGTAGAAGGCCATCACTTGATCATTGCAGGATCTTTGGATGTGTCGCTTATGTGCATATCCCATCTCAAATCAGAGGTAATCTAGACCCTAAGGCAAAGAAGTGCATCTTCATAGGTTATGATTTAGATCAGAAAGGGTATAAATTTTATAATCCATCCAACAAAGGATTTATGGTCAATAGAGATGTGTTTGATGAGAATGATTCTTGGTTTGAAAGTGAATGCAAGAAAGTCAAGTTGCCTTATGACTTGGAAGAAGAGTTTCCAAGTCTCACCAAGGAGGAGCCAAGCCAAATTGAAGACATCAAATCAAATGATGACATCATCAACCTAGAAGAATTCAAGGCATGGAAATCAAAGGGCAAGAAGAGGTTGGAAGACATACCTGAATCATCCAACCAAGCAATTAGAAGATCACAAAGGGAGAGCAAGAAACCAATCAGATATGGGTATGACACTTCCTTAGTTACAAGCATTCCATTTATCTTGCTAAAGATTTATCATTTGAAGAACCTAATACATATGAAGAGGCAAAGACCAAGGCAGAATGGAAAAAAGCTATCGATGAAGAAATAGAAGCACTCAAGGAGAATGATACTTGGGAGCTAGTGTTGAAGAAGGAATCTATGAAGGTAATTTGTTCTAGAAGGATTTACAAAATCAAGAGAAATTCAGATGGATCCATAAACAGGTATAAAGCTAGACTTGTGGCTAAGGGTTTTGCACAAAACCAAGGAGTTGATTATGAAGAGACTTTCTCACCTGTGGCCAAAATGCCAACCATCAGGGTATTGGTAAGTGTGGTTGCATCAAGGAATTGGAATATGTACCAATTAGATGTAAAAATTGTCTTTCTTAATGGCTGGATTTCAGAGGAGGTTTACATGGCTCAACCTCCTGGCTATGAAGATCCAAACAATTTAAATTATGTGTGCAAACTGAACAAAGCTCTTTATGGATTGAAGCAAGCACCTAGGGCATGGAATCATAGGTTGACTACCTATCTTCAAGATCAAGGATTCATCATGAGCAAAGTAGATACTTCTCTGTTTGTCAAGAGAAGTAATTCAAAGGTGATATACTTATGTGTGTATGTTGATGATATCATACTTACAGGTAGTGATGCTAATGGTATCAAATAGATCAAGCACCTAATGATGCAGTAGTTCAAAATCAGTGATCTTGGATCACTAAAGTATTTTCTTGGACTTGAGTTAGTCTACACAAACTCTGGAATTTATATTACTCAAAGAAAGTATGTGCAGGACATGTTGAAGAAGTTCCACTTGGAGAATGCCAAGATAGATAGCACTCCTATGGAGGTAAACCAAAAGTTAAGTGCTCATGAAGGTGATGTGCTTGTAGGCATTGCAGGATACCAAAGCATAATAGGAAGCCTAAACTATGCTACATTAACAAGGATTGATATTTCTTATGAAGTAAGTGTCTTAAGTCAATTTATGCACAAACCGAGAGCACCTCACTTGGAAGTTGCCAAGAGAATTTTGAAGTACCTCAAGGGTACTCAAAGTCAAGGTTTATATTATCCATATACTTCAGATTTGGACATCAAACTTCATTCAAATGCAAATTGGGCAATATGTAAGGATGACACGAGGAGTACCTTAGGTTATCTTTCTTTTGTAGGTGATAAGCCCATTTCATGGTCTTCCAAGAAGCAACCTACTATTGCTTTATCTTCCATAGAGGCTGAATATAGAGGACTAGCCAATGCTACTCAAGAAGCCATATGGATCAGATTGCTATATACAGATTTGGGACTACATTCTAACTCACCAATGATTTTCTGTGATAATATAAGTTGATTACATCTTGCAACAAATCCTATCTATCGTGCTAGGACCAAGCATATAGAATTTCACTACCACTATGTGAGAGAGAAGCTATTGAGCAAGGAGATTCAACTTGCATATGTATCAACTAATATGCAATGTGCAAACTTATTGACCAAAGCACTTGATGGTACTAAACTTTGTAGTTTCAAAGCTATGATTGGATTGCAGGACATTCAAGAGGATTCATAAAGAAGACCAAGACAAGATGTTTGGCTTGAGGGGGAGCTATTGGAGCAAATGCCAAGCCTTCACACTTGGCTAGGCATTGGAAGTACTAAGTGCAAACAATGGAAGGATCATATGATCCATTTTTTATGAGCTTTTACCATTAGCCATTGTAAAAGTCTTTTTGATGTAAGTCCACATATCTTGTGGAGTTTGGAGATATAAAAGCTACGAATCTTGATTGTTAAAGTCACTCCTAACTTACAGGAGTACTTTTAGGTAGAGCATCCATTTGAATTTCAAAATCCAAACTTGGAAAAGTGATTATAAAAGAAGGTTGTAAACTCACGACCAAATGGGCCCCCAATACTGAGCTTATTGCTGATCATTGGTATATGTTGAGTGGCTTACATCATAGACTACTCTTAGCACTATCATTGGACATCATATTCATACCAATGATCATGTACAACATTGTTCGATAATACATTATATCATTTATCATCTCTGTTCATCTCTCTGCTATGTCTACTCAGAACAATGAGCTTGTGATACTCATATCTCAGTGAATTGTTATTCATTTTCAATGATCTATAGCTTGTTGGAACAAGCTCAAAGTCTACTACTAGTTGCAAAAGCTTGAAGAAGCTTCATTTAGCCAATTGGAAGAAAATCATCTCGAAGTGGTCACTGTTCATTCTCTGTAGAGGTCCTAAAATATTGGGGGTAAGCTTATACTTGTTAAAGGCATTGCTCTGTGTATAGGGATCTAGTGATCAATCATGGATGCATGAAGATGCTCAATTATGGATGTGAAAAGAGACAGAGAAAAGAAACAAAACTCAAATTATGGCCAATCGGGCATCACAATTACCGACCCATAGATGATCCATTGTATATGCCCCAAATTTTCCTAGATGAAGCGTTTGAGCCACACGGACGGATGGAGATCTTAGCCACCTTAGATGTGTGTATAAATGAAGATGTATTAACCATGAATGAGTGTGTGTATGAAGAATGTTTGAATGTAAATCTTTACATGGTAATCCTTCAAGAAGTGGAGGGAGGAGTATGAAAGCATAGAGATAGAACCCAAATTTGATTCGGGGGAAAAATACTTAGAAGAATTTGAGACGAAAAAGAAAAAGGAGACTCCAAAAGTATTCGCAATAGAAGCAGTCCCAACAAGAAAGGACAATGAGGAAAAGGAAACATTAGATAAGGCAGAGCAGCCACCAGATCTTTTTGAAGTTCCAGAACACTTCAAAAGATACGAAGTAGAGGAACAAAAAATAGCTATACAAATGCCCAAAAGGGAAGCCAGAGAAGGAGAGGCTTATGATAATAAGGAACAAACTAAGAAAGTAATAGTAACCATGGAAGAAGAGGAGGAGAGATGCACCTACATTGGAAAAGATGTATCTCTAAATGAAGAACAAGAATTGATAGAACTAATCAGGGAATTTAGGGATGTATTTGCATGGACCTACAAAGACCTCAAGGGAGTAGATCCATCCATTTGTTCCCATAGAATCCCATTGACACCTGACGCAAAACCCTCAAAGCAGCACCCATACACATACAATGATGTTTATTCGGCAAAGATTAAAGAGGAGATAGACAAAAGATAGACAAATTGTTAGCAGTCGCATTCATTTATGAGATAGAGCACACGGAATGGGTGTCACCTTTAGTGGTAGTACCCAAGAAGAATGGAAAATTGAGAGTCTATATTAACCTAAAGAAAGTAAATGCAGCTACTATCCATGATAGCTACCCATTACCAATCACCGACCATCTCTTGAAAAGAGTTGCAGGCAAGGAACTCTATAGCTTCCTAGATGGAGTCTCTGGGTATAACCAAGTAGCCATTGCTACGGAGGACCAACATAAAACAGCTTTTGCAACTGAATGAGAGTCTATGCTTTTAGGGTGATGCCATTCGGGCTCACCGATGCCCCCACAACCTTCCAAAGATTGATGTGTCATGTGTTTAAGGAAGAGTATGGAAGTATATGTAGATGATTTGTGCACCTATTCTAGTCAGAGAAGTGAACATATTTTAGAACTAAGGAGGATATCCGAAAAATGCCGACAATATCGAGTATATCTTGAACCTAGAAAAGTGCATCTTTATGGTAAGGCAAGGGAAGATCTTGGGACATATTGTATCAAAGAACGGAATTTTCATAGACGAGGATAAGATTAAAGTAATCCTAGACTTACTGTTGCAGAGCTAAAGAGAGCACAAAGCAGAGAAAAAGACGGGCCCCAAAATTTTTCTAATTTGGACATCATATTTTTGTATCATAACCATTCTTGTAATATATTTTCCGTTGTAAATGCACTAGAGGAGTCCTCTAGATGCATCCCCACAGAAGATTAGAGATTTACCCATGTAAAATAGTAGGAAATTAGTCTTTTAGTAAATAAAGTGCCGGTCTCTTGTGTGAAAGGACCATTTTTAGGGCACAAGTATATAAGTCAAATGTGACTCTTTGTAAAGGACTTTTTGGCCATTGTGAGAATAGAGAGCACAGAAATTCGAATTTGTGTCTTCTTCACTCTGTATCTTCTTCTCTGTGAGCTTGTATGCATGTGTATTGCTTGGAAAGAGTGCTTGTGAGTGTTGTCTATCCATGAAAGTGTTTATTTGCTGTAGGTAAGGTGTGTGCGAAATGTAGGAAGTGCTGAAGTGTAGGAAGGTATTTCCTGTGACTCAGTATTTTGCTCATAACTTGAAGTAGGAGCGTCAGAATTGAGTGAAACTACTGCCATTGGATGCGTCTTCTTGAGAGCTTCGAAACGCATATGCTATTCGCTATATTTGGAGCTCGGAGCTGGGAGAAAAGTCCAAAATACTGACGGCTGCTGCACCAAGTATCGTGACACCATGACCAACAGTTGAAGCTTGTTTGGATAAGTCTTTGCCTTGTTTACACTCTTTGAGTAGTTCATTTGCATTGATCATCACATGATTGCATGTCCTCATACACTCGGCTAGGTTTGTATACTCTTTGGATTGATAATTAAAAGCGTGTATCCCCACTATATGCACTTGAGAGGGGATTGAGGTATAGTCTCTTTCTCCGCAAGTCCCTAAGTTGGTACTTAGGTCAACACACTTTTTGGCGCCGTTGCCGGGGAGTGACGAATCAAACCGAGGCATTCGTGTGATGGTAAGTAGCTTTTTGCATTGAAGCAAGAGGAGGAGTGGTGATTTTCTCTTCTTTGGTAAGTCATTTTCAACCGCACTCGCTACTTCTCATTCTTGGAGTGTGTGTAGTGAGTTGTTAGCCTAGAATAGGAAGAGTGAGGGAGTAGAGTAGGTAGCTAGAGTAGTGTTCAGTCTTTTTTTTGTTGAGTTCTTCTTTTGAAGTAGAAAAAATCCCAAGTATAAAAGCCCAAAAAGTATCACTTTGCAAGTTACTTGTGTTCTTGAGCAAGTATCGTGAGAGTTCCAGTCGGGTATCGTGGCTAAGAAACAAAGCTATTGGGAGCTACGCGGAGCAAAAGAGGATGCTAGAAGAGTGGGAAAGAGCATCAAAGGTGAGTCAATCAATTGCTAGTCCTTTTTCATCACTCAAAAAGTCAATATCAGAATGAAACGATCTGCGTCAGGTATCGTTTAGGACCTATAGGGTTGAAAAAAGTGTGTTTTGAATGATACAGAGAGTGAGGGGTGGGTAGAAGGACTAGTAGAACAAGTGTATTGAATTAAACCCTGAAGAATCTCTCAAAAATTTTGAAAAAGGGTCAAGTATCGTTTACTCCCGCGGTCGAGTATCGCGATAGTTAGCAAGTATCGTGACCTCCTGTGGTTGAGTATCGTGATATTTCCCTCCGATCGTGTATCGTTTCATACCGATCGTGATACTTGGATAGAGATCGTTTCCGGCCAGAGATCGTTTCGTCCAGAGATCGTGTATCGTTTTGGCCAAAGATCGTAGATCGTGTATCGTCTGGATCAAAGATCGTGTATCGTTTGGCTTAAGTATCGTGTATCGCTTCTCAGAGATCGCGATACTTACCAAAGATCGCGTATCGTTTTGTTCAGGTATCGTCGATCGTTTGGTTCAAAGATTGTGTATCGTTTGGGTTAAGTATCGTGTATCGCTTCTCAGAGATCACGATACTTACCAAAGATCGCGTATCGTGTTGTTCACGTATCGTCGATCGTTTCCACTTCAAAAGGTCGTGTATCTTTTAGGGGAAGTATCGTGTATCGTTTTCTCCTGAGTATCAAGTATCGTTCCCCATCAAGTATCGTTTTTCATCAGGTATCGTGTATCGTTTTGAGACAGAGATCGAGTATCGTCTGGGATCAAATATCGAGTATCGTTTGAGCCCAAAGATCGTGTATCGTTTTGGGCTAGAGATCGTGTATCGTGGAATTTGGAGTCAAGTGTCGTGATCTGGAAAAAAATTCTTTTTCAGTCATTTTCCAGCCAAAGTCTTCTAGAAATTCGGATCTTTAGTGAAGAATCCCAGAGGCTAGAGGGTTGCAAGGGCTGATCAGAGTTGTTAGGTGGATGAACCTGAGATTCGGAAGAACCCCAGGAAGCCGAAGAAGTGTAATCTCTTCTGTAGGTAGTGTAGCAGAGCCAAGTAACCGTTCACATTACTCGGAGACCTCCAGTGAGTCAGAGGAAGAAATTCCCATGGCTTCAGAGGATATGTAGAACACAGTACCCATG
The DNA here is from genome assembly GCA_020310875.1 of Ceratopteris richardii. Taxonomy (NCBI): domain Eukaryota; kingdom Viridiplantae; phylum Streptophyta; class Polypodiopsida; order Polypodiales; family Pteridaceae; genus Ceratopteris; species Ceratopteris richardii. The sequence continues at coordinate 54,877,801 of CM035441.1, read as the reverse complement.
ATTGGCATGATGTCAATCATTGAGGGAGAGTACAGGACCTCCTTGGAGTATGTGAACACCAACCAAAATGAGATCCCTATTTATTTGGATGGTCTAAACAGATCAGTGGCCAGGTTAAAGAAAGCGTCAGAGGCTTACATAGTGCCTAGACCAGCAGTCAAGTATGTAGGAGGTTTTTACATGGACAAAAGAGATATCCAATATGTTGTCACGGAGCACCCGGAAAACATTAATGAACATGGTGAAGAAAATAATGCTTCAAACTTAAATGGAGGTGGGAATGAAGAGCAAGTAACTACACCTAGAGGGAGATCTACTGTAGCTAGGATATGGAGAGGAGACCTGATTCCCCAAGACGACTCCTTAATGGATGTATATTTGATCAATGGGATGGAGCATCTTCTTAGAGCACATTCTTCGATATGGGAAGCTCCTCCTAATCCAGTTACCATCTATGAGTTACAGGATCCTGATTTCCCCACCATCATCACATATCTGGATAAGAATCTGAGAAGATATTGGCCCTTAACAGAATTAGAAAGAGCTAAGTTGAAATATCAGAATATTCCAGTGTTTCCCCTTAGGGACCAAGCCACTACTTCAAGAAACCCACTTGGAACATCCCAGAATGATTCAAATCAGCAGTCGGGCCAAACACAATAAACACAACAAACTCAAATCCCAGTCAGACCACATGTGCAGTTTGCAATGCCTGCAAATAACCCTAATTACCAACTCCAACCAACTATTGACCCAAGACATGGAATTCATGCTCCAGTCAGACCGCCGGTAGTAAGAGGACCAGGCATACCAATAGGAAGACCAATTTTCCTAGTGATGCTTAGACCGCCCGAAGCAGGAAGAAGATTAAGGCCAATTCAAGTGGCCAAATGCATGAGAAATCACTATGATGGCTCTAGTGAACCCTACAATCATATAGCTGAATTCAAACAAGTAATCAGAGCCGAACAGGTAGAAGACTTCTTGATCCAATATGAGTCCTTTGGTCTTACATTGTCAGACACCGCCTTAGCATGGTTCCAGCCATTGGACCCTAATAATTTTCAAAACATGGAACAAGTCTACCAAGAAATGATTGAGGAATTCACTAAGTCAGGAATTAAAAACAACTCGTCATCATTGATCCATAGCTTTAAGCAAGCCCCTACCGAATCAGTGAGATTGGCTGCAAGAAGATTCAAGCAGTATGTGGACAGATGCCCAGTAGAAGAGAGACCTACCCAAAATAAAATGGTGTCATTATTTTTGGAAGGATTGTTGAATGGATCCTTGAGATCTTTAGTATATGTAAAGAGAGTTCAGACTTTGCAAGAATGCATGAAGGAATGTATAGACCTAGAAGACAACCTAGCAGAAGATTTGAGAATACCTCATGGTAGTTTGAAAAGTGAAGATTCGGCCAGTAGCACTTCAATCCCTAAAAACAATGTAGAGGAAATAGCCGATTTGGTAGCGAAGAAGCTGATTGTTCAAGGACAGAGGAACTACCCCAATAACCCTATGAGAGTGCCTATGCTCAGAAAATGTATGCAGTGCGGAGGTGATCATCCTTCTCACTTGTGTACTAGGGGAGTAGTCCCACCACCTGCATATGCTTATAATAGACCCCCTGTCCCAGGACCTCTACAATATTGCAGTGTAGAACAAAAATATACAAATCACAGTACAGAAAATTGCCCTTACAATAGACAATTTAGACCAGCACAGCCATACATAAGACCTTACGGATACCCTCAGAGAGATCAAGGAGGTGAAGCCTTTAGATATCACCCTTATCAGCCGCAGGCACCAGTGCCACGACCATATGTGTATCAAGAATACACCCAACCACAACCAGTACTAGGACAACAACCACCCCATCCTCAGAATGTTGTCCCAGTCAAGATTGCTCAACCTGAAGAAAACCTAGAGAGAGCAATAGTCCCAGCCACACCTTTGACTAGTAATGAACCATATGACTCGTTTTATGACCCTAGTCAAAGAATATATCCCAATTATGAAAGCTCAATGATGGAATATGGACAACTGTATGAACCATATGCCTACGGCATGGAAGTATCAGATAGTTCATACGGATATGAGCAGGACTATGTGTCATTAATGTACACAGCTCCTAGAGCAACCATACCACCCCGACCCATGAACAGACCGTCTGTACCCAGAGGACCATGCTATAGATGTGGAGGTGATCATTATATCAGAGAATGTACATTGCCAAACCCACCACCACCACAACGCGTCTGGGAAGGCTACTGTAGTGATTGTGGTAAGGAACACCTTTTCAGAGATTGCCCCAAGAATCCCAACAAGGTTACATCCAACGTGCAAATCAATGTGATAGAAGTAATCGAGTCATCAGGGAGCGATAAGGAATATACTGTACCATTGAAGGCAATAACAAGAGCCAAAGTTAGAGAGACCCTAGAAAAACCTGAAAAACACGATCAAAGTAGCCCAGAAATGAATACACCCACACCACAGAGAGTGGAAGACTCGGAAGAGCCTGAAAAAAGTGTTGTAAGTAAAAGAACCCAAAGATGGAAGAACCGTAGAGATAGAATAAAAGAAAAGAAGTTACTGCAGAAGAAGGAAAATGAGAAGAGCAAACAAAACCCAAAAGAGGAAAATGAAGAAGAAAATAAAAATGAAAAGTACAAAAAAGAAGAGGTAGGATCAGTGTTAGCAGATCCCATGCTTGAAGAATTAGCTATGTGGATTCAAGCATACAAGGCACGAATAAGAGCCGGACCGACCATCGAACAACATGAAAGAGAATACCCTAGAGGTGACCTAGAGAAAGAGAGGTTGGAGATCTGCAAAAAATTGATAGAAGTTGCTCAACAGACCTTAGAAAAACCTATATTGCCATTGCCCAAGACCCGAATTCCTGAAAGAGAATTCCAAGAGTGCATCAACACCAATGACCATGAAAAACCTGAAGTAAGTAAGACACTTAATGGCAATTATTGTGAGGAAAAAAGGGAAGGATCCGTTGTTCCCGAAGTAGAAGGAGAATGGCCTAAAGATTTGTAGGCTAGAGTCCAAGAAGACAGATGGAAGAAAGTAGAAGGAATTGAACCACCTTTTGAAGAGATAGAAGCAGAAGAGGAAATGGAGGATTCAATACCTGAATTAGATTCAGAAGAAATTTTACCAATGGATCCTAGTGACAAAGGAGATGATGGAGTAAAGGAATTGCCCAATTACACAAGGGAGTACGAACATAATTCTGAATTGTATTGCATCCCCTCAATAAGGAAAAAAGAACCGAACCCATCAGTCCAAACAGCGGACATCATACAACACCTTAAAAAAGTAAAAATCCCTTGTACACTAACATTAGAGGAATTGTTGAAGGTTAAACCACATTTGAAGGAGAAATTGACCAGTCAATTGGAGGTCAAGACTAGAGAAAAAGAGATGTCTGATGAAGTAAATACTATAAAGATCCTAGTGGATAAAGTAGGAGATTTTAGTGAGGGAGATGAAGGAAACACCTGCCTTCCAATTACTTTTAGGGGTTATACCACCAAAGCCATCTTAGATTCAGGAGCTGGTGTAGGCATTGCTACCAGAGAAATCTGGGAGAAATGGGGAAAACCAGCTTTAAGACCAACGCGAATGAAAATACAAATGGCTGATGGACACACAGAAAGACCCTTGGGATTATTGGAACGAGTAGTATTTACCACCTGCGGAGTTGAATTTGAACACACCTTAGCAATTTGTCAATTTGAAAGGGCAAGCAATTATGAAATGGTATTGGGGAGACCTTTCATGAGACAGTTAAAGGTTGTGCAAGATTGGGGAAAAGATGCAGTGTACCTACAACATGAAGGAACCACCACAAGAATAAATCTTCACACCTATACATATCAAGATGTTCCCCCCTTACAATGGAATCAAATTCACAAGGAAGAAGATGATCAGTCAGTTCACAGCATAGGTTCTAGTGACCAATCTTGGATGAACGAGGACACTCATCTATGGATATGTCAAACTGCCAAAAAGGAAGAGGATAGGAGAAAGGGATGGCAGCAAGGGCAAGGAGTAGCTAGGTCTATACAAGATCCAGCTTACATGCCTCAAGTCTTTTTAGATGAAGAGTTCGAACCTCATGGCTGGATGGAGATTTTAGCGACCCTCGATGTATGCGTGAACGAAGAAGTGATAACTATGAATGAATGTATTGATGAGGAAGGATATGACGTTAGTCTATATGTAGTAGTTCTTCAAGAGGCTGAAGAAGGAGAAGTGATAGAGAAAGAATGGAAGGAGGACTATGAGAGCATTGAGATGGAACCAGAACCAATGGAACCTGAGGAGGAAAATCAAAACATAGGAACCACTACTAACGAAGATAACCAAGAACCTAAACAGGAAGAAGAGCCAGAGTTAGATAAAGAGCCAGAGAATGAAGAAAACAAGCCACAAGATCAGTTTGAAGTGCCAGCTCACTTCAAAAAATATGAAGTAGAGGAGAGAAAAATTGCTATTCAAATGCCTAAAAGAGAGGCACAGCCGGGTATAGCATATGACAACAAAGAAAAAACCAAGAAGATAGTAGTAACGTTAGAAGAAGGAGAAGAACGATGTACTTTCATAGGACAAGATCTCTCCATAGAGGAAGAACAATAGTTAATACGCCTCATAAGAGAATATCGGGATGTTTTTGCCTGGACCTACAAGGATTTGAAAGGAGTAGATCCATCTATTTGTGCCCATAGAATTCCCATGACATCCGAAGCCAAACCTTCTAAACAAAGACCATATACATACAACGATGTGTATTCAGCAAAGATAAAGGAAGAGATAGACAAATTGTTAGATGCTGGATTCATATACGAGATTGAGCACACAGAATGGGTGTCACCTTTGGTGGTTGTACCGAAAAAGAATGGAAAGTTAAGAGTGTGCATCAATTTGAAGAAAGTAAATGCCGCGACCATAAGGGATAGTTACCCATTACCAATTACAGATCATCTCGTGGAAAGAGTGGCAGGAAAGGAAGTCTATAGCTTTCTGGATGGCTTTTCAGGGTATAATCAGGTAGCTATTGCTCCTGAGGACCAACATAAAACAGCGTTCGCAACTGAATGGGGAGTATACGCCTTTAGAGTCATGCCTTTTGGTCTAACTAATGCCCCAGCCACCTTCCAAAGATTGATGTGCCACGTATTCAAAGAATTCCTGAGAAAAAGTATGGAGGTCTACGTGGATGATCTTTGTACTTATTCAGCTATACGATCAGAACATATCCCTGAGCTAAAAAAGATCTTTGCTAAATGTCGACAGTATGCCTTAACCCAGAAAAATGTGTCTTCATGGTTAGACAAGGGAAAATATTAGGACATATAGTCTCTAAAAATGGAATCTCAACTGATGAAGACAAAATCAAAGTAATTCTAGATTTACCAAGACCAAAGACGGCTAAGGAAGTTCAAATGTTTATGGGACATTGTGGATACTATCGAAGATTTATACATATGTACGCCATAATTGCTAGACCTCTCTATGCATTATTGACTCAATTTAATTGGACCGAGGAATGCGAGAGAGCCTTCAATGAGTTAAAGAATCGATTGAGTTCAGCACCAATCCTTCAAGTACCTAACTGGAATAAGCCATTTCATATTCATGTGGATGCTTCCAAGTTTGCCATTGGTTGCATCTTAGCTCAACCTGCCAATATAGGAAAACTAGACCACTCTATAGCCTATGCTAGTAGACAATTAAATCAAGCAGAATGCAATTATACCACCACGGAGAGAGAAGGCCTAGGGATGGTGTATGCAGTCAAAAAGTTCAGACATTACCTGTTGGCAAACAAATTCAAATTCTTCATTGATCATCAAGCCCTACTGTACCTAGTCAACAAGCCTTGTAATACGGAACGACTAGTACGATGGTTTTTATTGCTAATGGAGTTTGATTTTGAGGTAGTAGTCAAGAAAGGAAATACTCACATAAGAGCAGATCACTTATCAAGAATGACCCATGGAGAACCACCCATAGGAGTACCTGATGATCTGCCAGATACATACCTATTTAACCTGGAAGTATGTCCCCAATGGGCAGAAAAGTTGATCCCTATACTTACACATGGACCGAAAGATGGGATCACACCAAACCGAACCCAAGACCTTTGGAAGACTAAAAGCCTTCATATCATTGCGGGAAGTTTGTATCACCAAGATTCAAGTGGATTGTTAATGAGATGTGTAGAAGAAGAGGAACAGGAGATGTGGCTTCAGAAAGCACATGTAAACCAATGGAAAACTCATTTGAATGCAAACGGAACATGGCAAACCCTGAAGAGGTTAGGCATATATTGGCCGACCATGCAAAGAGACGCACATAACCATGTATCAGCTTGCCAAATTTGTCAAGAACACAATCCAGAAGAGAAGTCAACTCTATGCTATTCCACAATAGCACCAAGATGGAGCATGCCTCTGGTGAAGTTCTTAAAAACCCAAGAATACCCAGAAGGAGCCACTTCAACAGGGAAACGTGCACTTGTAGAACAAAGTAAGGATTATGCCATTATAGGAAAACAGCTTTTCAAGCGAGGGAGAGATAACCAATTACGAATGTGCATTCATGAAGATGAATATCTTTCTGTTTTAGAGATGGCACATACAGGAGCTGCGGGAGGGCACTTCTCTGTAGATAAAACTGCAAAAATTATCCTCTTTGCGGGAATGTGGTGGCCAACTTGTAGCTCAGTGATGAGTAGCACCTCCTTTAATGTCAATCCGGGAAGACGTGAGGATGGTATGAAGACCTCGAGCAAGTGGAAGCAGAAGCACAAGTGCGTGAGTGAGAAGCACACAAACATGCACACACATACACACACACGCGCACACACGGCAAGACAAAGAGAGAGGAGCAATGGAGTTCTTTGATTCCTTTCAAAAAGCTCTTACAAGTTTGTTTCAATTACAATCTACCCCAAAAATGAGCTCTCTAGCTCCTTTTATAGTTTTTGACTAGCTTTGGCCCTGTCCAGACCTAGTGTCCGGCCTAGTTAAAAAATAGGTTCTAGGGCCAATTTGAGGGCTTAAACGGAGTCTAAAAAATATGAAAATTGATATGTAGGTACTTCTAAGGCTCCTCAAGCTCAAGGACTCCTTGGCTTGCACAAAATGGAGCTACAAAAATATGAAATGGTATTTACAGGGGTTGTTAGTGATGAGAATCACTTTTAATTGGTGTAAGGGTGTTGAAAAAATTAAAGGTTGCCTTAGTGCTAGATCTGCATGAATGCTCGTACTTGCTTCTTTGTGAAGAAAATTATTGGCCTACTTGCCAGGTCGTCGTTGACTCCCTTGTCTGCTTGTGCCTTCTCTTCTCTCTTGCCTAGAGAGTCCTTCAGTTCCAACACCCCCCCTCTCTCGCGTCTGTCGTCCCTGACAGACCCTTGTTGGGAGGGTCGTTGGATGTAGTATTCGACAACGTCTTGCGCTAAGTGATGTTCGGCAATCCTCAATCCTTTGGCCAAGTTTGTGAGTAGAGCATCCCAATCTACCGGCCCGGGAACCTCTGGATGTGGCATTCGTAACTTTTCTGAGTGGAGAGCTTGTTCCACTGCAAACAATTGTAATAAATGTGAGGGCCTGGGAATGAAGATCTCTGAGTGATATTCCCAGAACCCTGTGACAAACATCTCTTCAAATGTTTGTTTGAAGCAGGCCGGTAGGTACTTTATGCGTGCATGCCATGCATAGACAACATTTATGGAGGGCGTTGTGCTCATGTCGTAAACCAGATCCTGATTGCCTTCATTGAATCCGAGCGCAGAGAGATGAGGCTCCTTAACGTTCTTGAAGGTCCGGAAGGTGACTATCATGAGTTCAAAAATTTTAAGACACATCTGTGTCATGACATCTGGTATGTTTTTGAACCTGACGCCCCAATGCCGAATTGTCGATATCATGTACCCGACAGTAGGTTGACCTTTAGGTGGCGCCAAGTAGGCATAGTTGAGCCACTTTTCGCAGCCTTTGGTTGTCAGCACCATCTTTGTGTATTCCGGCCACGACCTTCTTCTGAAAACAGGACAGTAACAGGGATTGTACTTTATATATAGGGGCATGTTATTCCAGGTGCGATTCATTTCCGGATAGGTTTCAAGAAGTCGAATCCTCCAAGTTGGTTGGCGAATATTCCCCTGCTTGGCACTTTCTGGGATATCGTCGGGTGCAAACTATGTAGCAGAGGTTGGTTCCCGTGAGGTGCGGTGCTTGATTTCAGCATTATAGTCCGCCATCAAAACGCAAAAAGGAACATACAGGTCGTCGGAGGTGCCGATCCACCTGTGATGAGAGAGGTTCCTAAAATAGTCCGATTTTATGACCACCTCTTCTAAGCGTGACATTGATGCTATCTGGACTGCCACCCTATCATCATGTGTTGTGGCCACTTTTTCCAATTTCTGCATCCATTCCGGAGCTTCTATTTCCAGGGTGTCCATGCTCTCTGCTGTCTGCTTGCCTCCAGGTGCTGGCATCGGAACGTACGGGTCCTCAAAAGTTTCCTCTACTTCGATTGGCACTAGGTCCTCAGGTTCTGGTTCTGCCAAGGGGGAGGGTTGTCGTTCATATACAAGGACTTTCTTTTGCAATTCTTCGAGTTGTGCTTTGAGCGCTGCTACTTCGTCAGCTGTGTCAGCTGTGGTTGGGACTTCTTTGGGTGGTGCTGGTTGAGCTGCCAATTGCCTTCGTAGTTCATCTCTTTCCTTTTCTAAGGCTGCATGGGCTTCGAGGAGATCCGCATGGGTTTCCAATATGATCTGCATATTGTCCGAGGGAATAGCCTTAAATCTCTCCGGGTCAATTTCCTGTGGGGAACCTTCCATGGCTAATTCCAAGTTCTCTTTGTTTTGTGTCTGAAGCCATCTATTTTCTTCTAGGGCTGCAGACATATGCTTCCGTAATAGAGCCATGTTGCGGCGGAGCTTGAGGTTCTCTGTGATTTGTGAGTGTAGCAAATCATCCATATGTTGTCTTTCTGCTGCATCGAGCTGCGGTGGATTTGCTACAAGCTGCGCATGTTGTTCTTGCAATGCACTAAACTGCTGTTGTAACTGATGCTTTTCTTTCTCTAAATCAATGAAGCTTCCTTGTAACTCCTCATGTCTCCTGAACAAGCTAGTATGCTGAGCATCGAGGTGCTGATAGTGTTGTTGCAACTGGGACATGCACTGATACATATTATTGAATACATTATTAATGGGGATGGATGCAGGGAGGGTGTGATGTGCAGAGGGGAAGGGAAAGGGGAAGGGAAGTGTGAATGCAGTGCTGGAAAATGGTGAAGTGGGTGGTGGGGGAATGGGAGATTGTGGTGGTATGGGGGGAGGGAGAGGTGCGGTGGAAGGTGATATGTCCATAAAATCCATGGTGTAAGCAGTAGTGGGAGTGATTGTGAATAGTGGAATTGTGGGTGCAGTGATTGTGGTGAATGTGTACAGTGGTGTGGGCAACTGTGAATGTGAACTACTCGAAAGTGTGAGTGGGGGAATGGGGATGTCAGAAGCTATCGTTAGGGTTACAGTGTTAGTGGAGGTATCTACATGGGGGGTGTTGAGAGGGTGTGTGGGTTGATTGGCGGTTTGTGCTTCAGTCAAGGCAGTGGGCTCAGAGGCGGTGACGGTGGTTGTTACATTGGTAATGGGAGGTGAATGTGGTGGAGAGGGAGGCGGGGGTGGCGAGGGGGGTGATGGGGGTGCACTTGATATATGGGCTTCCTCGGTGTCGTGAGCGGTGTGTGCAGTGCCTGTGGTTGTGGGGGTGCCTTGCGGTCCTGATCCTAATACATTCATTTGTTTCCCTGCTCGAGGGGGACGTCTTCCGTATCGTCTTTCCATTCTGCGTGATTGTGCGAGGGCCGTCTGCACTGCCTCAGGTACTCCTAGGGCATCAGAGATCATATCGAGTGTGGCCCGATACTGTTCGTCAACTCCTTCCTCCTCAAGGATTTGGTGCATGATAGCCTTTCCTGCTGCCAGGGATAACTTATGTTGTTGTTGGACCCTGTTGATGGTATCGTAAAGCTTTTTCAACTCCTTTGTATATGCGGGGGCACCCTCTAGCTCCTGTATAACTTCTTGTTCATAGTCATGCGCCTCTTCATCAGAAAATCCTTCTTGTTCATCCCCTTGGTCTCCTTCTTCTTCCTCTTCCACTTCTACCACTTCTGGTTGTCTTGTCTGGGGTTGTTGTGTAGCCGTTTGTTGTCCACTACCCTGCTCTGCCTCAACTTCCGCATTAACAGCTTCAATAATTCTAGCCACTTCTTCATCCGTTAGATCTTCCAAGGTAAATCCATGAGGAAACTCCAGATCAGTAGGCACTGGTGGAAAAACAAGGTTAGGGCCATCTGTGCTGTGCCTGGGTAACCTGATAGTAAATGGTTGCACTCTTCGAGGAAGCCTTGGAGTTGCTTCTGGTGTTAGGGTTGCACCGCGGGGTTGTGCACAGGGCATCTGTACGGTGCCTCTCATCTTCTTAGAGGGAGGGCCGACAGCTGACAATCTGCGTTGAAACTCCTGTGCTCTGGACCAAATGAGGGCCCGTTGCACCGGTACATCATAGGCGAGACATCTGTAGACGATTTTGGTGAGCGTGCAACATCCATAGAGTACAGATTTTTGTTTCTTGTACCATCGTTGATGAGCCATATGGATCTGATCGATAACCCAGTGGGGCATATTGATGGTCAAATCAAAGGCATCCGCTAAGTAGAGGCTAAACCAGATCTTCTTGGGAGGCATTGTGAACCTGTCTTGCGCGGGGAATGCGAAGTGTTGCATGACCATACGTAAATGAATGGCTATCGTGGGAGTCATCGCCACCATGTCCTTTAGTTTTGTCAGATTCTTGTTCTTCATATTATCGGGGACCATAGTCTCCTTCTCCGTAGGAATGTGCATTCCGTGCATATCAAGAGCTTCTCTTACCAAGTTGATAGTCAAGCGGAAACGCTTCAGCTCATTGCCCCTTGTGAGTGAGGGAAGCACAAAGGAGCTGTATCCTTTTTTGTCTTTGCTTGGAGTGAGAGTGCTAATCAGGTATGAGCACCTTAGAAAATCGGGCTTTGGTAGTTGGAACTTGAAATAATCATAGAGCCTAGCCTTCTTCCATATCGGCTTCAGTCCTTCGTTATTCTGTAGCTTTTCAAACTCTCTAGTAAAGAAGTGGTATCTGCCCCAACGTCCATTGAATTCTACCTCAGACTCCCACATGTATGTGCCTTCGCCCAGAGGTCCCGCAACATCACTGAACCAGTGTGAGGTTTTGCCCACCGGCATTGTGTGACCCTGTGGAGGATTCTGAATTGGTATGGCATGTAATGCCCTTAATGCCGCTGGTCGTTCCTTTAATTCCTCCTCCATCGGAAGGCTTTCAATGTCCATAATTTGGGGGGTGGTGCCTGCCTGGGAGCTAGGTCCTGCCGTATCTGCCATGTTACTTCTTGCTGCCTGTCTCTGTGAGATTATACAACATGTGTTAACATTGTACAGAACAGGGGAGAACTGTTGTTGTTCCCATTACATTATTAACACGAGGGTTGGGAGCGAATAATGGGTTAGTAAGTGCTCGGTGTGAGCGTGTGTGTGGTTAGGAATTCAATGCACCTTAGAGCTAAGTGGAATGATATAGTGTGATAGTGATGGGGTTAGTAGGTTATCATGGATTTACAATTGGGGTCCGGGGGTTTGTTACAAGTCTTAGGCTGCCAAATGCAGCGGATAGGTTTGCTCTTGGTTCCGTAGGGACTTTCGAGAGCTTTATGGGCGTGTCGGCTTGAAAATGAGGCTTTTTAGGGACCCATTTACAAGTGAGTATGTTTGTGCTCCTGGGCCTTAGTGTGTTCTTGAGTGTCGAAAATGAGTAGATACCGGCTGTGCGGGTGAATAGATCATGCTGTCTAGGGTGTGGTCTTGGTGTAGCTATTTGAGCCCGCCAACAAGCCTTAGGCACCCAAATTTGTCTTGATTGTGGGCTAGCCTTCATCGACTTCTTGGGCACCCAAATAGACTTCATGTTAACAGGTGAGCTTCTGAAAGACTTCTTATTAGTATTGTGTTGCTGGTTACTAATCAGAGGCTTTGACCGTGTGGTTGGCTTGAGTGCAACCGGGTGCTCGCCTTTTCGCACCCACACTTGTTTCACTAGCTGAGACATTTTGCTGCGCAGGTACTTTTGATCTCCGACATAGGTAGTACTCTGCTTCTTCTGCCTTTGATCCACCTTTGGTTGCTGCCTCCCTCTGGCCTTTGGAAAAGAAGGGAGTTCCGTTGTGGTTCTGACTCCTTTTTTGAGATCCTCATTCTTCTGCATCACATAGCCTTGGACAAGAACAGCATGGTCAGCTTCATGTGCACCCCTGGAGGGACCAGGAGTCTGTGCCTTTTCTAGTTCCTTGAGTGCTCCATTATTTAGCTCAATTGTAATTCTAGTTTGATTCACCCATACCTGAAGAAGTCCACTTCTTAAGTTTAAGTTGACTGCTTGGTCATAAATCCAGTCTTGACCCAGGACGAGGGACTCAGTGAGGTCCTCATCTTGACATACTAGCACTTTAACTGTCATTGCCTCATCATGAATATAGAGGGGAAGTTCCACCTCGCCCATGCAAGGGGTTTCCACGCCTCCCAATCCTATGAGATATGCTTCCACAGGATTGACAGTTAATTGCAACTCCTGACAGTAAGACAATTTAACAGCACTGGTGGCTGCACCTGAGTCAATCAAGGCTCTTACAGTCCTTGCACTCTTTCCTTGTCCTATATCTAAGGTTATGAAAGGACATCGATCAGTTATCCTATGTGAGCTAGCACCTGAAGCTTCACACATAGCCACGTCATATCCTTGATCTGCATATGCATCTTGCCTATGGTGCTCTCTACCTTGTCTTCTTAATTTCATTCTTCGTATGCGCTCTAGGGCTTCTGCTTGAGCTTCTTCTCAAATTCGCTTTTCTTCCTCTTTGCGTTTCTTAGCAGTGTTGAGTCGACTTAGCATTTCCTCTGTGAGAGGTTCCTGATACAACTTAACTCTACATCCGCTAATATAGTTTGGGAGAACATCGCCTTCTAATGTGGCTAGTTGCACTGCTCCACTTGTTGAGATCCTATTGATAATCATAGGTCCGTAGCCTCTCTTTTCTAGCTTCCTTGCATGTTGTTTCAATGTGTAGACTAAAACTAGATCTCCTGCTTTCAAGCCCTTATCCTTCACATGGGCATCAAAGTATGCCTTCTGTCGTTTCTTTGCTGCATATATCCCTGCAGCTGCTCTCAGTCTTGTTTCTCCTAATCGTTCAAGGTCAAAAAGTCTAGAGGAGAGTTCATGACCGGTCCATTCGTGCTCTTGTGCTACCTTCAATGTAGGTATCAAGAAGTCCAAGGGTAGCACCGTGTTTTGGCCAAATACCATCTGAAAGGGGGTGGCTTGGAGTACCGTTTTGTAAGCGACTCGGTATGCCCAAACAGCATGGTGTAGCTGTTTGTCCCAATCAGAGCGTTTATTGTTTACTAATTTCGTCAGTACATTGCATAAGATCTTGTTGGTACTCTCAGCCTGGCCATTAGCTTGGGGGTGATAGGGGGCAGACTTCTTATGTATTACCAAGAATTCTTGGAGTAGATTTTCAATCACTTCGTTCAAGAAGTGAGTGCCTCTATCACTTACAAGCTCTATAGGTAGCCCATATCTTGTGAATACATTCTCAAACAAGAATTTAGCAGTTGTTTGAGCATCGTTCTTCGTTGTGGCTTTTACCTCCACCCACTTAGTTAGATAGTCTGTTGCAACAATGATATATTCTGCATGGGAACCCTTAGCTGGGGGATTAATAGGACCTACGAAGTCTATTCCCCACTTAGAGAACGCACGTCCACCCATCATAGGTTTCAGTGGCATCTCATCTTTACGTATAGGATATTGAGTTCTCTGACAGACATCGCAGCGTTTCACATAGGCATGTGCGTCCATGTGAAGGGTCGGCCACCAAAAGCCCGCAAATAGTATTGCTTTGATCACCCGATCTGGTCCAAAATGTCCACCTGCTACACCTTGGTGAGCAGTGTCCAAGATCTTGAGATACTCACTCTCATGGACACATAGTCTTAGGTAACCATCTTTACCACGCTTATATAGATTATCACCAATGAGTGAGTAATCCTGGGCTTCTTGTTCTAAACTCCTTTTCCTAGCCAAGGTCATATCTGGAGGGAATGTTTTCGTCCTCAGGAAGGATACTAGTGGTTCACTCCAGTCTGGCACTATGGACACTTGATAAAGAGTGGCATGTTCCACCGGTGGTTTAGTGCGACAGATTGGGCATTCCTTGCACAATTTTTGGACATCAGCTTCCATAGTTGGCCAATGTACTCCTAGTCTTCTTAGTGTTTGTAGGGTTCGTTGCTTTGAATGGTGTTGCTCTAATGCACCTACATGTGCTAATTGCAACCATTTTGTGTATTCGTCCTCTTCCACACAACAGGCCAAGATTCCTTGATTTGTGTGCTTGTACATACTTCCAGCCATGATGTGATACTTTTGGGCTTTTACTACCTCCCTATCCTGCGTGTTTATTACTGGGTGACTAGGCCCGTATGTCAATACTGGCACTAGTGGCTTAGCCCATTGTGGCACCACTTCCAAATTAAACAAGTAAGCATCAGGAAGGTCATTTGACACTCCTTGTGGGGCTTCTCCAGATGTGAGCCTAGAAAGATGATCAGCTCTCAAATGAGTCCTCCCTTTCCTTACCACAACCTCGAAATCATATTCCATTAGTAAGAGGAACCATCTTACTAATCTTCCTGTATTGCATGGCTTGTTCACGAGATATAACAATGCTTGGTGATCAGTAAAAAATTTAAACTTATTTGCAAGCAAATAGTGTCTAAATTTCTTGACTGCATATACCATGCCTAAGCCTTCTCTCTCTGTAGTGGTGTAATTTCGTTCAGCTGCATTCAATTGTCTACTAGCGTAGGCAATTGGAAGATCCATATTACCTTCACCAGTAGGTTGTGCGAGTACACACCCAATAGCATAATTGGATGCATCCACATGAACATGGAATGGCTTGTTCCAATCTGGTGTGGTTAAGATTGGTGATGAACATAATCTTCGTTTAAGCTCCTGGAAGGAATTCTCACATTCATCCGTCCACTCAAAGTTAGTCAGAAGTCCGTACATGGGCTTTGCAATGACAGCATACATGTGAATGAACCGGCGGTAGTAACCACAATGCCCCATGAAAGCTTGTACTTCCTTGACATTCCTTGGCCTAGGTAGCTCTGCTATGGCTCTCACCTTCTCTTCATCAGTGGATATGCCATTCTTTGACACTATGTGTCCTAGAATCTTGCCTTGCCTGACCATGAAAACACATTTTTCTGGGTTTAGGCAGACTTGATATTCTCTACATTTGTCAAAGATTTGTTTGAGTTCGGGAATATGGGTTTTCCTAATGTTGGAATGAGCACAAAGATCATCAACATAGACTTCTAAATTCTTCCTTAGGAACTCCTTAAATACATGGCACATCAGTCTCTGGAAGGTAGCTGGAGCATTGGTAAGCCCAAATGGCATTACTCGAAAGGCAAATATCCCCCACTCTGTGGCAAAAGCTGTCTTATGCTGATCTTCTGGAGCTATGGCTACTTGATTGTAGCCAGAGAATCCATCCAGGAAGCTGTACACTTCCTTGCCTGCTACTCTTTCTAAGAGATGTTCTGTGATGGGAAGCGGATAGTTATCTCGGATTGTGGCTGCATTGACCTTCTTCAGGTTAATGCATACACGCAGCTTTCCATTTTTCTTGGGCACCACTACAATGGGGGATACCCACTCAGTGTGCTCAATTTCGTAGATAAATCCAGCTTCAACCAGTCTATCTATCTCCTCTTTGATCTTAGCAGCGTAATTATCGTTATACGTATATGGCTTCTGCTTAGAGGGTTTAGCATCTGAAGTCATGGGGATGGTGTGTGAGCATATGTCTGGGTCAACACCCTTCAAATCCTTGTAACTCCAAGCGAATACATCTCTGTATTCTCTTAGCAAGGCTATTAACGCGTGCTCTTCTTCCTCTGTTAGGTCATGGCCTATGTACGTGCATCTCTCCTCTCCTTCTTCTAGGGCCACTACTATTTTCTTGGTTGTTTCTTTGTTATCATAGGCCTCTCCTGATTGCGCCTCCCGTTTAGGCATTCTTATCATAACTCTCCTGTCGTCTATCTCGTACTTCTTGAAATTTTCTGGGACCTCAAACAAAGATTCTTACTCGTCTGGGGAGACTTCTCTCTTCTTTCGTTTCTTTCCTTCTTACTTCGGGGTCACATGTGTTGTTAATCTTACATCATTTGTAAGCTCTCCATGCCTTTGGGACTGAAATTCTACTTCATGGAAGTATTCTTCATCTGATGCAAATGGTGGGTCCATGATGATTGACTCTAGATCAGAGTCACTGGCATCCTCAAATGCATCAGGGCTAGGTTCACATTCTTCTAGAACTGCCTCTCCCATGATTGGGTCTATGGAGAAGACTGAAATGTCATAGCCATCCTCATCACAGTGGGGTGTCCATTGTTCCTCATTGATGGCTACATCCATTGTTGCTAGGATTTCTGCCCAGCCGTGGGGTTCAAATTCTTCGTCAGGAAAGACTACAGGTGCATAGGCTGGGTCTTGAATGGGTCTATGTGTTTCATTTGCACCTATTTCTCTGGCCTTTTCTCTCTTCTCTTCCTCTACTGCTACTTTGCACATCCATAAGTGAGTGTCTTCATGCATCCATGAGGATCCTGATCCTATGGAATGCACCGATTCCGTATCATCTTTGGCTCTATGGATGGGGTTCCATTGGATAGGGGGGACATCTCTATGAGAGTAATCCTTGAGATTGACTTTGGTCGTAACACCTAAGTGCTGCAGGTATAAAGAATTGGTTCCCCAATCCTGTACCACTTGCAACTGTCGCATAAAAGGTCGCCCCAAGATCATCTCGTAGGCATGATTTTTGCTGAAGTCACATATGGCAAATGTGTGCTCAAACTCGACACCACAGGTGGTGAGAGTTATTCCTTCTAGCAATCCTAAGGGTCTCTCAATATGACCATCGGCCATCTGCAATTTCATTCTCGTTGGCCTGAGTGCTGGCTTGCCCCAACGCTTCCATAGGGAAGTGGTGGCAATTGCAACTCCTGCGCCTGAGTCCAAAATTGCCTTGGTGGTATACTCTTGGTAGGTAATGGGAAGATAGGTGTTCCCTTCTTCACCTTCACACATATCTCCTATCTTATCCAAGGGTATCTCTGGCACTGTCCTATGTGATCCTACCTGGGAACGAGGTTTGGCTATCACGGGCACTTGATTGGCTACATGTTCCCACACTTCTGGTCTAACCTTAAGCGGCTCTTCCAAAGTGAGATTGCACTGCACTTTGGTGTTCTTCACTACCTCGGTGTTCCTAGGTATGACTGAATCTTCATTTCATACCATGACCGTAGGTGCTCTCATACAGGTGGACTTTACTTCCCATGGGCCTGTGAAATGGGGTAGTTCTTGTAGAGAATTAGACTCGAAGTCTAACCTTTCTTGAGATTGGGTGCTCTCCTGCTCTCCATAAATGGAAGGAAGGTCTTGTGGGAATTGATCGTGAGTGTCATCCATCAGTTCAATGGGAGGAGGGATTTCACTCTCCTTAGCCCATTTGTCTTCTTGAATCTCTCGTAGGAATTCTGGTGTGAACCGATTCATAGAAGATGATGTGTCTGGCTCCGTAGAGTTAGGCACATAGGCTTCCCGGGCAGGAAGACTTGCTCTTTCACTTGCCTTGTCCTTTAGTTGAGAGGTGGGTTTCTTTTCTGATTGTGCAATCAGCTTCTCTATTCTCTCTAACAGTCCATCAAAGTGCAACTGCGTCTTCGCTGAACTAGAGATGTTAAAGAGGCGACTGGCTTCAAACATGGTCTGAGCCAATTCCACCATCTTAGCACAAATTTTGGTTCGTTCTAACTCTAGTTCTGCTCTAGGGTAACACTTTTCATGATCAGTTATGTTTGGCCCTTCTTGGATTCTAGCCTGATATGCTTTAAGCATCATATTAAGGTCCTCGGGAGTGGGATCTGCTAGGACTGATCCTACTCTTGGGGGTGGTGGGTTTAGGTGAGGCGGGTTGGATGGAGATGGTATGGAGGGTGGCGGAGGAGGTGATATGTGAAAGTTCGGTTGAGAGGTGAGCTCCACAACTTTGGCTTTTGTTTCTCTTATGCTTTCTTCTAATTCGTTCATTTTCTTTGCCCATTGTCTTTTCATTCTTTCACGGCTATCTTTCCAGGCTCTAGTCCTTTTCTTGGTTATGCTCTCAGTTTCACTAGCTTTTGGGTTCTTTTCCTGACCTACAACTTGGTTTTGCTGCAATGCTTGAGCTCTAGTGACTACTTGTACTGGTGTGGTGGAAGTCACGCTCCCTGTGGAGTCTACCACTAATCCAACAACGTTGATAGGAGTGATTTTTGGTATGTTATTGGGATTTTTAGGGCAATCTCGTAAGAGATGCTCCTTTCCACATTCTTGGCAATAGCCTTGGATCGTTACTGACTGGGGTTGGATAGGTGGAGGCAGGGGACAGTCACGAATGAGGTGGTCTCCCTGACATCGGTAGCAAGGTCCTCTAGGGAATGGGGGTCTTACCTGCCTAGGTTGGGGTCTAGGGTTGGGGTTTGCATACATGACATTTGTGTAATCTGATTCCCAACTAGGTTCATTTGGCTCTTCACTATAGTAAAACTCACCCTATTCAGGAGACTGCATGAAGTAAGCCTGGGGACTCTCAACATGCGTAGAATCGAAGCTATGGTCACTCGGATCACTTTCTGAAAGCAAAGGTGTGATGGGGACGATAGCTCTATTCAGGTTCTCTTCTGTAGCTGCATACTTTACAGGGATCAGGTTGGATGGAGCTGGAGGTTGTTGGGCTAACACAGGCTGAGGCCTTTGCTGGGCTTGGTATTGCGATTGGTAGGTTTGTGGAGGCCTAGCATACTGTTGTGGTTGGTATTGGTTCTGGTATCTGCCTTGTTGAGGGTAGGTCTGAGGGTAGGTTTGCCTAACTGCTTGCTTGTTGTATGGGCAGTCTTGTGCTGTGTGATTTGTGTATCTTCGTTCGATAGTGCAGTACTGGCTACTAGGATTAAATTGGGGTTGAGCCATAATGGGACATACGTTTGCCATGTGGTCGCCACCACAAGCATAGCACCTTTTCACAGGGGCAAACCTTGGGATCTGTTTGCTAGTTACCCCTAATTTCTGAGCTACTTTCTCTGCAAGTTCCTCGATTGATGTGGATTGCGTGGACGAGAGGTTAGAGACACCATCCGACTCTTTGTATATCTTGGAAAGCTCTAACTCCTCCCCTAGGTTATCCTCAATATCAATGCACATGCGTACACAATCTTCTATGGTCCTAGGGTCCTTCAAGTACACATAAGATCTCAATTTGGTACTTAGCAATCCATCCAAGAATAGAACCACTTGCTTGGCTGGTGTGGGTAGCTCCGAAACAGGGCATCTTTCTAGGTATTGCCTAAATCTTCTTCCTGCCAGTCTCACAGTTTCTTGAGGGGTTTGCTTGAAGCTGTGAATTAGCGAGGAGGTATTATGCCTTATGCCACTCTTAGAGAATTCGATAATGAACGCCTCTAGGAGTTGGTCTATGCTCCTGAAGTGCCTCTCGTTTAGCGGCTGAAACCATGCCAGGGCAGTGTTCCTAAGGGTCAGACCAAAGGCATTATACTGCGTGAATAGATCCTCCACTTGCTCAGCTTTCAGGACTTGTTTAAACTCAGCCACATGATCGTATGGATCTCCCGTGCCATCGAAGTAGTTCTTCATGGACTTAACTAGCTGCGTTGGTCTCAAAGTCCTAGTGTGTTCTCTAGGTCGTGGTAGAGGGAACTCATCTGCGTTCCTTTGATTCCTGTGAGCTCTAAGTACCTCAGGCTCTACTCTATTTGTTTCCGTCCTCGTTCTCTCTCTGCCCCCTGAGTTGGCAAAGCTCACTTCTGGCCTATCTCTACTTCTGTCTCTTTGAGTTCCATGAGCTTGGGATGTTCCCGCTCCAGGGTGACCGTAGGACACATTTGATCTTGGTTGGGGGAAAATAATTTCGCCTTTCCAAGTGTAAGCATGCCTATCATTTTCTGTCACCACGAAGATCCTCTCTGAGGCGTGATCTAAGTAGGTCACTCTACCTGGGCTATCAGGATCCTTAAACTCATAGATCATGATTGTTCCAATATCAAATGGCCGATCAGATTTATATCTCCAAAAGGCTTCTTCAGTTTCTCGGTTCAGAAGAAGATCTATGCTCTTATTATCTTGGGGAATCCACTCTGGTGTGATAATCCTCGTAAAAACAGATTTCCCTCGAGGGGTCCTCGGTTCTACCCCCATGTTTCCTTGCTCTAGGTCATCTAAGTCCGATTCTGGGACTACATTCCCAAATTCATCAGTCCTATCTGGATGACTGGTGACTATATATATTGTCCCTTCCTTGTCTAAGTAAACTCCGTTTTCGAACTTGACAGCAAGGCGCTCTAATCCAATGGAATGATCGGGATTCTTAATCTGTACCACAGACCTTCCTAGGCCGTCCTCATAGATGCTAGCACCCAATCGGTTGGTCCTAAGGTATTCTAACTGCGTTTTGTAAGAGCCTTCTACCCGATGCAAGTATGGCACTCCTGAACTGCCTGTAGGTCTCTCCATACCTTGAGACATCTCAGATTCACTAGTCTCAGAACTTGGGTAGTATGAGTGATGGCTCAACTGCTGGGCCCACGACCTAGCAGTGTGGTTGACACTAGCCTCTGAAGACCTAAGGCTCTGTCTATCCCTTACTAGATGTCGCCCTGATCTAAGGTTCATATGCCTAGTTAAGTAGCCCAATTTTTGCCCAGAGTACAACCTCGTTGCCGATCAATTGGTATCAGTCACTTGATTCTTTTTAGTTATTTAGCGTGGTTAAGGTCTTGTCTGATATTACGTCGTCAGGAATACTTGAATGTTCTTCGTACTTTTAGGTTGATCGTTCCACGTTAGATTCTTTTCTTTATGGTCATCGCATCACAAAGAGAGTATATTTAATCTTGGACTTGAGTGCATAGGTAGTCTTCAACTTGATTGATGCTTATCGTTGCCCTAACTTACCTCTAGCACTATTCGTACTTAGCCTGAGCTAAAAATGACAGAGGGAGTTGAGAATATTCCAACCTTTTGTTTCTTGCTTGGTTGCCCTTGAATGCCCAGGAAGTGTGTTCCCAAGCTTGCACTTACACTTGCTAAGAATGCCTTTCGATGCTCTCAATAGATCTGTAAGAGTTCCAAAGTTAGCTTTAAGATTTAAATTCCCAAGACAGAACCAATGATTTTCATTCCTGAAGCACAAACACTAATTTGCATAGAGATTTTTAAGAAAAGAATTCTAGAGACCCCTGACTTGATCCCCCTGGGTATGGTCAACTTCAAAATACCCTATCTGAAAATCCACTCATTATCTTTATAAAAAACAGTTGAGGGCGTATAGTATATGCCACGAGCTTTCCAACAAGCCCTAGAGCTCAAAAAATGGATTTCGTATGAAAAAGTTATGACTGTTCAGGGTTTAGGTGGTTAAAATAGGATTCACTATGGCTGACCGATCCTAGGATTTTTCTCCCAAATCTCAAGTATAGGAACCTCCAGAAATGCTACTAGATTGACTATTTTGCCCCAAATTTGAACAAAAGCAAACCCTAATTTTTTGGCCGAAAAGCCTGTCAATCGCGATCGACAGGTCTGTCAATCGCGATTGACAGAGGTGTCCGTCGGGCCTGTCAATCGCGATCGACAGTGTCAATCGCGATCGACAGAGTCGATCGTGGCTGTCAATCGCGATCGACGGTATCAATCGCGATTGACACGTTTTCCAGATTCTTCGCCGAAATTTCAGTCAATCGGGGGCCTATCAGTCGCGATGGACACGTGTCTACGCGCAAAAGTCAATCAATCGTTGAATTTCAGTCAATCGCGATTGACGGTGTCAATCGCGATTGACAGGGTCTGTCGGTCGTGGCTGTCGATCGCGATTGACGGTGTCAATCGCGATTGACAGGATCCTACGTGGCAGTCTGTCGATCGTGAAGTCTGTCGATCGCGATTGACGGTGTCAATCGCGATTGACAGGGTCTGTCGGTCGCGATTGACGGTGTCAATCGCGATTGACAGGGTCTGTCGGTCGCGATTGACAGGGTCTGTCGGTCGCGATTGACGGTGTCAATCGCGATTGACAGGGTCTGTCGGTCGCGATTGACAGAGGCTGTCGATCGCGATCGACAGAAAAACACGGAATTTTTCTACTGTTTTAGGTGATTTGGGATGTGCTCAACATGCTTGTGCTAGTGGTGAACTTTGTTTTACCAAATGATCGAATTTTCTGTCGATCGCGATCGACAGAGGCTGGCGACCGCGAGACAGATTCGACGAGTTTCGTACCTGCGCAGCGTGCCGGAGGGGATGATGATGATGATACCTGCAGGAAACACAATAAACATGCAAAAAACAATGCAAGCAATATCGCTCTCTCGCTCTCTCTCACAAGTAGAATGAAGGAAATGAGGTGGAGATGGTGATATGATCAAAACTGAAGTTTTTCGCGATGATGGAGATGAAGGTGGAAGATGGTGAAGATGATGATGGTGATGGAGATGGTAAAGAAAAACAAGAAAATAGATGAAAGTGAAGAAAATACCTACAACTCCAACGCGTCAACTCTACGTCTTACCATCACACGCTCGTCCTCAAAGCTCGATCCCCGGCAACGGCGCCAAAATTTGGTGTAGCTCAGTGATGAGTAGCACCTCCTTTAATGTCAATCCGGGAAGACGTGAGGATGGTATGAAGACCTCGAGCAAGTGGAAGCAGAAGCACAAGTGCGTGAGTGAGAAGCACACAAACATGCACACACATACACACACACGCACACACGGCAAGACAAAGAGAGAGGAGCAATGGAGTTCTTTGATTCCTTTCAAAAAGCTCTTACAAGTTTGTTTCAATTACAATCTACCCCAAAAATGAGCTCTCTAGCTCCTTTTATAGTTTTTGACTAGCTTTGGCCCTATCCAGACCTAGTGTCCGGCCTAGTTAAAAATTAGGTTCTAGGGCCAATTTGAGGGCTTAAACGGAGTCTAAAAAATATGAAAATTGATATGTAGGTACTTCTAAGGCTCCTCAAGCTCAAGGACTCCTTGGCTTGCACAAAATGGAGCTACAAAAATATGAAATGGTATTTACAGGTGTTGTTAGTGATGAGAATCACTTTTAATTGGTGTAAGGGTGTTGAAAAAATTAAAGGTTGCCTTAGTGCTAGATCTGCATGAATGCTCGTACTTGCTTCTTCGTGAAGAAAATTATTGGCCTACTTGCCAGGTCGTCGTTGACTCCCTTGTCTGCTTGTGCCTTCTCTTCTCTCTTGCCTAGAGAGTCTTTCAGTTCCAACACAACTCTACACCAAGATGCCATGACATATGTGCAACGTTGTGATACCTGTCAAAGAACAAAATATCCAATTAGAAGAGATGAGATGCCATTGAGACCCATGATGAGTGCCAGAGCTTTCACGAAATGGGGAATAGACTTCATAGGACCTATTAGCCCACCAGCGAAAGGATCCCATGCCGAATATATAATTGTAGCCACGGACTATCTGACCAAATGGGTTGAAGCCAAAGCAACCAAGAAAAATGACGCAAGAACCACGGCCAAGTTTCTCTTTGAGAATGTGTTCACTAGATTTGGACTACCGATAGAAATTGTGAATGATAGAGGTACGCACTTTGTGAATGAAGTTATAGAAGCCCTACTGAATGAATTCTTGGTAATTCATAAGAAATCAGCTCCTTATCACCCACAAGCCAATGGACAAGCCGAAAGTTCGAATAAAATCTTGTGTACGGTTCTCACAAAGATTGTTAACAATGGTAGATCAGATTGGGATAATCAATTACATCATGCTTTATGGGCATTTCGAGTAGCCTATAAAACCGCCATAGGCACTACTCCTTTTAACTTAGTATATGGACAAAATGCCATTTTGCCAATTGATTTCTTAATTCCCACTCTCAGAGTAGCAACTACTTACGAGTGGACAGGACATGAACTATCAACTCAATTGGATCAAATAGAAAAGCTTCACGAAACTAGGTTACAAGCAGTAGCAGGCATTTATGCTGCTAAACGGCGACAAAAAGCCTACTTTGATGCTCACATTAAGGACAAAAATTTGAAGGAAGGAGATTTAGTTTTGGTATATACCTTGAAACAACATGCAAAGAAGTTGCAGAAGAGGGGATATGGCCCATTAATCATCAATCGTATATCGACAAGTGGAGCCATCAGCTTAGCAACCATAGATGGAGATGTATTACCAAACTACATTAGCGGATGTAGAGTAAAAAAATATCTAGAACCATTGACCGAAGAAACAATGTCTCGATTAATCAAAGGCAAGAATCGACGTATTGAGGAGGAA
Organism: Ceratopteris richardii; assembly: GCA_020310875.1. Classification (NCBI taxonomy): domain Eukaryota; kingdom Viridiplantae; phylum Streptophyta; class Polypodiopsida; order Polypodiales; family Pteridaceae; genus Ceratopteris; species Ceratopteris richardii. The sequence goes on along the minus strand of CM035441.1, from coordinate 54,853,183 downwards.
AGGATACGAGAAGAAGCGAGACAGCAAGCCCTAGAACGAATTAAGAAACGGAAAGAGTGGATGAGAGAGAGATGAGAGATATCGACTAGGAGAAGAACTCATCCCAATGGCTAATTTTAGAGCCACTAAAAGCGTAGGTTCACAGAGAACGCAACCGTATTTAAATTTGGGAGCAGGTAAAACGGAGTACCACTTGGTGGATGCTCTCATTGACACAGGAGCTTCCATAAGCTGTATCAAACTTTCTTTGACCCAGAAACTCAAAGAGGAAGTACGCCCATCGATGGCACAGTTGATAGGAATAGGAGGAACGATTACTCAATGCATAGGTGAGATCACCTTACCTCTGTATCTTGGCAACAACACTATGGAACAAAAGCTATTACTGTGTCATGATCAGGATTTACTTGAAGATATTGTGTTAGGTCAAGATTGGATTTATGAATATGAGGTGACCATTCAATTGGCTTTAGGATACATCTCTGCCAGGATAGGACATCGTGATGTATTCAGTTTGCTAGACGAATGACCAATCAAACCTGTAAGCATAGATCCAAAAGTTTATCCCAACGAACAAAGTCAGGAGTGTATGTTCACTAGCACTATAGAAACCCCATCGTCAAGTACTTTATGTGCGGACACATTGAATTCCGCTTGCATACCATCTTCGATTCTAGCAAGTCACAAGAGTGTCAATCTATCTGAAACCAACCTCAGTGAAGCACCATGCATAAGAGAGACCAGTACTCTGAGTGATTCAAAATCTGTACCTATTAAATTATACCCTATTCCGTACACTCAACAAGCTTGGATAAGGAAAGATCAGTTGAGGGAATATCTTCGACGACAGAAGCACTATCGACATCGGAGCAACCAAGCAAGTAACAAAGCAGATAATTTTGAGCAGAAAAGTCAACAACGAAGTGCTACAATATGGATTCCAAAGAAAGTATTAGCCGCTCAATCAAACCGATTGCAAATTTGGATTCCTAAATCATGTGCTCCAAAGAAGCTAAACCGAAATGATATAAGAAGAACCAAAAGGGTCTACGAGCAATACAGCCACAGAAGAGTAGCTATTGGAAAAAGAAGAAGGTTGCAGACGCAACACAAGCCAATTTGAGATCCCCAAAACAATTAAAGCAGACTTACTACAGGAGAAGAACCACATTTACCAAGAAGGTGGAGAATACACTACATTCCACCAAAATGAAGCAGATTTGGGTACCGAAAGACAAGACAGACTGCATACATCAAACAACTACTTCGGATTGCACACATATGGAGTTGTCAGGACCTAAAGTATGCATAGTAGGGCCACATTACAAGGCCAAGCATTCGGCACATCTTTCTTCTATTTCAGGATAGTCAAGCACATTTTCCTCTTGGGAAATAGGAGAGCACTTGTACATACATTAAGAAAATTACTCCAAAAATAATAACCGCTTCGGTTATAACCTAACTTTTCTGTTTTCCTTTTCAGATGAAAATATAAAAATACCTAAAAATGTGAAAAATCCAGGTATTACCTTTCTCACACCCACGGGAAAGGGGCGACACCATTCACTCGGAGCAATATCGAGCTTATGACAAACAAATAAAGGAGGATTTCTGATAATATATGGCAACTAATTCATACTCTATATTGAGTGCAGATGGCGTCTACTAATTCCAAAGCTACACAAGTGGAAGAGGTCCAGCTTCTTCCATTGGAATCAGTAACAAAAGTAAGAGGCCATTGGTTTCGTGATGACCAACCAGTCTCAGAACTTATTTTCATGGCAACTATCAAGATTATGGATAGGGATCATTACTTCCCTATTATGTCTCAAGATTTCAAGACCATAATCCAAGGTTTACCGCATATTGAAGATGTATGGAAGCAGGCAGGCCTAGAGGCATTTCTCAAATTGCCAATCTATGTTCCAGATTTTCAGAGGTGTGCACAAGTAATGAATACCTTGCAACCTGCTGCAACAAAAATATCAGTTCTAGAAGCACGGGTATTGGATAAAGTAGGGACATGGAAGACCATCCAATTCACTCATGAACTGATCAATAAAGCTTTTGGATGGAATCAAGAAGGAATTACTAGTGTCAAAGAGGAATGTCATGATCCTAAGAAGAGATCCTTTGTGGAGATTAACAAAATAGACCTCGAAGACGCTGTCCGTCTTGTGCACCAGCATTTCTGTTTCCCTAGTATGCACAGATACACGGCACCACAAAAGATCGTAGTACAACTACTATCACATGCCATGAGACAAATTGGGAACAAGGTGAATCTGACAGGGTATGTCCAAGAAAGACTATTTGAAGCCCAGAAGAAGTGGGGACAGAAGAAGTTCCTGAATGGGAGTTCAGCTTTAACGTTACTCATATATGAAGCCCTTGACATGAAAAATTGCTTACGGGAGATGTCGACATCAGAAGGGCTAGCCAAGTATGCAAAATCCGCTACGGTCCCTAAGAAAAAGAAAGCAGTTGTTATGGTTGAAGAAGCAGGAACCAGCTCACAAAAACCCATGAGGGGTACAAAGCGTCTACGGGAGGAGGAAGCTCAAGCTACACCGCAATCAAAGAGAACACATCTATTGCCGAAGATCACGATGGCTCAAATGCCCATTACAAAGAGAGATCTTTCCGTTGCCCTAGAAGAGACACATCAGTATATGCAAGGGCAGGTAAACTTGAATATTCAAGGTCATCATTATAGACAGGCAAGTCAAGAGAAACAACAATGGAGTACAGAGAAGATTCCTAAACAAGCTGGAAGATACAAAGAGCTGAGCATAGATGATTCTAGTACCAATACGGAATCCAGTCCTGAAAAAGACACTCTGGATACTGATATAAGAACGGAAACTCAAGAAGAAGAATGGAATGAAATTAATCAAGTGGAAGTGACGCCGGACAACCAAGAAAAGGAAAAGAGAGTAGAAGAATCTATTGAACCTGAGCATGTCATTCAATTGAATGACACTACAAAGATCAGCATCAAGGAAGATACAAACAGGGTTACATATGTAAAACCCCCTATCAAAGATGAAATCCAAACTCCAGTGAACGTGAATTCGGAGGAGCTACAAAACCAAGAACAAATTGTGATCGAGGTGCCAGATGATACACCTCAAGGAAATCAAGAAAACATGGTGGCTGAGCAGAGGATCCAGCTTCAGATTAGGCAGCCCCATGACACTACATTACATGTGACACAGGGCAAAGATGTCACAACCGGAGAAGAACCGAGTATACCAAAAACATGGCTAAATGTGGATGTTACTCAACTGAAACCTATAGTCAAACAAATGATTCAGACAGCCATGGACACACAACAGCAAATGATGGATATAGATGCGGATTATGATAAGGCTATGAGAGATAAGAATCAATTCCAGATAAGGAGCGAACAACTGTCATCACAGCTCATCTAGGCACAAAAGGAGATAACGGCCAAAAGCACTGAGTTGCTCGAAACCAAAACTCAATATGAATCATTAATCACTCAGCATCATCAACTGCAAACACAGCTCGCAGATTTACAGCGATTACATGATGCAAGCGAAGCTGATAAAGTTAGAATGAGAGCTAGAAGTACTTTGCTCGAGACACAGCTAAAATTATACATGGAAGAGAATGACACTTTACAAAGCAGGAATAAGGAATTAATGAAATCATTATTATATGATCAACCGATCGAGCAACAGAAATCCTCAAAAACCAAAGAAAAAGAATTAAGAGATCAGATCGCACAATATGCAGATTTGCTGAGACATGAGCGCGCAGTGAGAGAAGAATCAGAATGGACGCAAAGTCAAGAAATCAATGAATTAAAAAAGCAATTAAATACAGCACATGGAAAACTTGCAACAAGCTACAGTGAAAACATGGACAATGTAGCAGAAATCGGAAATGAGTTACTTGCAGCAAAAGAAGCTCTCAGGGCAGCCATGCAAGAAGTAAAAGCAAAAGATGAATGCATAGCACAATTAAAGACTCAAATAAAAGAGAAAGCACCGATTGGGACACCAGTAGAGCCAATAAAGGAAAATCCTACTGACGAGGTAGAGGTAAGCCCTCCATCTCACCCGATCTATAATTCTCCAATACATGAGCAGATGGTGGATATACATGATGATCATCCGATGCCATACACTGCAGAAATAAGTCAGAAGGAACGGGCACTAATGGTGTCCCGATTGACGGAGAATTTTGAAAATGAAGTCATCAAGGTAATGAAAGAGGCCAAGATCAAAGGTAAAGACCTGGACAAGATCATGAAGCCATTCAATATTCCATACGGACTCTTGAAAGAGAAAACGAGACGATATATAAAGAAAATTACACAGAAAAGTCCAGATGAGCAGCTCAATTTTAAACATGATACATTCAATTACAATCAAGAAGAGTTTGAAGCTGCACAACCAATTTGGAGAAGAAAATTTTTGGAGAAACATCCCACACTACGGGTGCATTGGCAAGCAGCACCATATGCATTACAGGTAAACCCTTCGTTTTGTCCTATACCACGCAGAAGGAATACCAGAGAATTTTTGGCTATGCAAAAGAATGGCACTATAAATAAACAGTGGCTGAACTATCCTATGCTTCCGAGCCCGCCACATAATTATTTGCCAACGGAAGAATATATGATTAAAACCATCGAATTTTGGCTACAAAATTATGCGACAGTACCCGACTTAACCGTCAAAATGACCAATAAAATACTTAGCATGATACTTACAGTTTTGAAGGTCTTCAAGCATGCGGCCTATACTTTTTTGAATTTCATCGGCATTAACCAAGGCACAGAAATCCTCATTTTTTATCTATCAGTTATGCCTAGCCGCCCCACAATAATGGCGTATTATTCCAGATTAATGTTCTTGCCAAGTGTATATATGCAAACTTTTGAATAAGCATTCTTTACAGGATTTTTTGAGATTGATTCAGAAATTTTTTTGAAGATGTCATCAAATTTAAATGCCAGATTAGTGGCATATGAACTTAGCTTCTTCGAAGATCACAGACAGCCACCCAATGACGGTGTGAAGGCAGAACAATGGAAACAACTCATGATACGTGAAGCCAATCTGCTAAATGATACAGAGAAAAAAGTATATAAAACATATGCCCGTCGTTTATCAAAGCCTGTCGGGGACGACAGAGTCCAGGAGGGGGGCAGTGTTGAGGGAGAGTCAAGTAAAAAGAAGAAAAGAAGAAGGCAACGAAAGAAGCAGCTTCACTAAATAGAAATATCTGAAGGTATATCTCTGCAAGAAGCCCCGCAAGGGCACAACACCCATCTCTGCACAGAGCCCCGTAGGGGCACGCATCAGGCAACAACGCGAATCATCCAGGTCCTGCACGGTAGAAGAAAGTAAACAGGCTCAAAGCAATACAACGGGGTCACATGTTTGCAACGAGGACAAATCAGAGAACAACAAGCAAGATATAGGTCACTGGTGGCGTGCGTGGCAACCCAACTGAATACAACAACCCAGATATGTGATATACGAAATACCAAGGGGCAAAAACAGAAGCAAAGGACATAGATCGGACAAAATAACAAATTCTCTAATGGTCCTTATTGCTTCTTCAACCACTGGGTGCGTGTATTCAGAACTCTTAAAGTAAGCCAAAAACAAAAGCAAAGGACAAACCTCGGATAAGATACCCAATTGTCGAATAGTCCTTATCGCTTCTTCAACCACTGGATGCGTGCAGACAACAAACCGAGGACAAGAAGCAAAGCCTGTCAAGGGACGACAGAGACGAAGAGGGGGAGAGTGTTGCAGTGCTAAAGAGAGCACAAAGCAGAGAAAAAGACGGGCCCCAAAATTTTTCTGATTTGGACATCATATTTTTGTATCATAACCATTCTTGTAATATATTTTCCGTTGTAAATGCAATAGAGGAGTCCTCTAGATGCATCCCCACAGAAGATTAGAGATTTACCCATGTAAAATAGTAGGAAATTAGTATTTTAGTAAATAAAGTGCCGGTCTCTTGTGTGAAAGGACCATTTTTAGGGCACAAGTATATAAGTCAAATGTGACTCTTTGTAAAGGACTTTTTGGCCATTGTGAGAATAGAGAGCACAGAAATTCGAATTTGTGTCTTCTTCACTCTGTATCTTCTTCTCTGTGAGCTTGTATGCATGTGTATTGCTTGGAAAGAGTGCTTGTGAGTGTTGTCTATCCATGAAAGTGTTTATTTGTTGTAGGTAAGGTGTGTGCGAAGTGTAGGAAGTGTTGAAGTGTAGGAAGGTATTTCCCGCGACTCAGTATTTTGCTCATAACTTGAAGTAGGAGCGTCAGAATTGAGTGAAACTACTGCCATTGGATGCGTCTTCTTGAGAGCTTCGAAACGCATATGCTATTCGCTATATTTGGAGCTCGGAGCTGGGAGAAAAGTCCAAAATACTGACGGCTGCTTCACCAAGTATCGTGACACCATGACCAACGGTTGAAGCTTGTTTGGATAAGTCTTTGCCTTGTTTACACTCTTTGAGTAGTTCATTTGCATTGATCATCACATGATTGCATGTCCTCATACACTCGGCTAGGTTTGTATACTCTTTGGATTGATAATTAAAAGCGTGTATCCCCACTATATGCACTTGAGAGGGGATTGAGGTATAGTCTCTTTCTCCGCAAGTCCCTAAGTTGGTACTTAGGTCAACACACTTACCTAGACCCAAAAATGTGAAGGAAGTACAAGCCTTTATGGGTCATTGTGGGAATTATCATAGATTTATCCACATGTATGCTATAATTGCTAAACCTCTTTATGGGTTATTGACTCAATTCACGTGGACGGAGGAATGTGAGAAAGCATTTAATGAGCTAAAATGACGATTAAGTACAACACCTATCTTGCAGACACCTAATTGGAACAAACCATTCCACATCCATGTGGATGCATCTAATTATGCAATAGGGTGTATACTAGCTCAACCAGCAGATGAAGGAAAATTAGATCATCACATCGCATACGCCAGTAGACAACTCAATCAGGCAGAGAGAAACTATACCACTACAGAAAGAGAAGGCTTACAGATGGTGTACGTGGTCAAGAAATTTCAACATTACCTCCTCGCTAACAAATTCAAGTTCTTTATCGACCATCAGGCCTTATTGTATCTGGTCAATAAGCCCTGCAATATGATAAGATTAGTGAGATGGTTTCTATTGCTGATGGAATTTGATTTTGAGGTAGTAGTCAAAAAAGGGAATACTCATGTGAGAGCGGATCATCTGTCTTGGATGACACATGGAGAACCACCCAATGGAGTGGCTAATGATCTACCATACGCGTACTTATTCAACCTATAAGTATGTCCGAAGTGGGCAGAAAAGTTGACTCCAATACTCACACATGGACCACACCATATAATTAACAAAGATACCAAGAAATAATTTTTGCAATCACGTAATTTACACATTGTAGCAGGAAGTTTGTACTGTAAAGAGCCAAATGGCATATTACTAAGATGTGTTGAAGAGGTAGAACAGAAGAACCTAATTGAGCAAGCTTATGTGAATCAATGGAAAATTCATAAAGCCCATGGAACATTGAGAGAATTGAAAATATTGGGAGTGTATTGGCCAGATATGCCAAAGGACGTACACGAACACATCAATAGTTGCCAAAAATGCCAGGAGAATACTCCAAAGGACCATGCATCTTTACAATTCTCTATAATAGCACGAGACTGGAGTAACGCATTGGTTAAATTCTTGAAAACACATGAGCATGAGGAAGGAGCTAATCTAGCAAGGAAGCAAACTCTAGAAGAAATGAGCAAGGACTACACCATAATTGGGAAAAATTTATTTAAAAGAGGAAAGGACAATCAATTACGGTTATGTGTTCATGAAGGAGAATACTTACCCATTTTAAAGACGGCACATGCAGGTGCCATGGGAGGACATTTTTTAGCTAAAAGAATCATAAAAATGAATCTCTTTGCATGCTTGTGGCCAACTCTACATATGGATGTCGACATGTATGTACAAAGTTGTGAAGTATGCCAAAGAACTAAGTATCCTATAAGAAGAGATGATATGCCTCTAAGACCCATGATCCGCACAAGAGCCTTTTCAAAATGGGGCATAGATTTTATAGGACCTATTAATCCCCCAGCCAAAGGATCACATGCTGAATATATAATAGTGGCCACGAATTATCTAACAAAATGGGTAGAAGCAAAAGCAACGGGGAAAAATGATGCGCAAACTACATCTAAGTTTCTCTTTGAAAATATCTTTACTCGCTTTGGATTGCCAATAGAAATAGTAAGCGATAGGGGGACACATTTCATCAACAAAGTAATAGAATCACTGATGAATGAATTCCTGGTGATTCATAAAAAATCAGCCCCTTACCACCCTCAAGCTAATGGTCAGGCAAAAAGTTCCAATAAGGTATTGTGCATAGTGTTGACCAAAATAGTCAACAACAGAAGGTCAGATTGGGATAAGCAATTGCATCATGCAATTTGGGCCTTCCGTGTGGCTTACAAGACAACCATTGGAAATACTCCTTTTAATTTAGTATACAGACACAATGTGATTCTACCAATTGACGTTTTAAAGCCTACCCTACGTGTAGCACAACAGTACGATTGGACCAGCCATGAACTATCTCAACAATTGGATCAAATCGAAAAATTGCATGAAACAAGACTACAAGAAATAGCAGGACTTTATGCGACTAAAAGTAGATAGAAAGCATATTATGATGCACATATCAAAGATAAAGGCTTAAAAGAAGGAGATTCGATATTAGTATACACATTGAAGCAACATGCAAAAAAATTACAGTAGCGAGGATATGGACCATTATTGATAAATCGAATCTCAACCAGCAGAGCAGTGAATTTAGCCACCTTAGATGGAGACGTACTTCCCAACTACATTAGTGGTTGCAGAGTTAAACGATACATGGAACCATTAACTAATCAAATGTTAGCACGACTTTTGGGAGCATAGAATCGGAAGGAGGAAGAAGAATAGCAAGCTACCCAACAAAGCTGGATCTTTGAGAATGAAGTCAATATACACCTTACATAAGGATACATATCGACCAAAATAGGGCATAAGGAAGTCTTTAGTTTGTTGGAAGATAGGTCGTCACAAACACATAGTGCCATCATACCTAAGGAAGAGAACTCAAATACAGGAAAAGAAGAAGATTTAGGAAAGGACGTGTATCAGGAGTGCCCTAACCTAGAATGGCCTGCAAAAAAGGAAATGTTGCATGATTGTGTGACCTCTTCTCTTATAAGATGTGAGCCTGAGAGAAATAGTGAGGACATTTCTTCTCAACCTATCAACACTATAAGAAGGAAACTAACATGGATGTCAGCCTTCCGAACATCACATCCATTCAATACACGACTACAATGGGTATGAAAGGACCAACCACCTAAACATGCCAATCCAATGCAGGAATAGAACAACCATTTGGCAGAAACACAGCATAACAACCAGTGTTTGCAATCGCAAAGGGATAAACCAAAACTTCTTCGTACATGGCTCCCAAAATCATTGATAGAGGCCCAAAAGTCTCAGCAATGCATATTGATCCCAAAAGCAGTCCGACAGGTAGCAAATCAAGAGATAGAAAAACTCAATGAGATGTCATACCAACAACGTGATGCAAAGGAATCTATCAAGACTCATTGAAAATACCAAAGGACCATGACATATAAAACTCAGCCCACCAACAGGAATGAGCCAAAGACAAGAGAAAGAGGAATTCGATAGAAGAAAATGCCACAAGCACAAACTACAAGGTGGACATGGAGACCCAAAGAGTGACAAGGAACTGAAGAAAAGATTCCATAGGACTCTAAATGCATGCATGAAGCATCAATTGCATCAAAAAAGTATGCATTATAGGGCCACTTTATAAGGCCACACATCTGGCACATAACTTCTTCCATAAAAGTAGTGGTGCACATTTCCATAACCGGAATAGGACTTAGCTTCTACGATCATAGGAATGATCATCCGGTGTATATAAATAAATGGTTCAGCTATAAACTAACTTCTTGTTTTCTTTCAGGATTAAAACTTAAGAAAATTATGGTAAGGTACCTTACTTACTTACGCAAGGGGGTACGGAGTGGCGAAAACTGACACATTAATGCACCACACATAAACACGTGGAATTGGTTTCTTCTGTAAACTAATTCTCTACTACATTGCGAGTGCAGATGGGTTCTGAAGACTCTGAAGCAACAATTCAAGAGGAAGTGCTTGAATTTCCGATTCAGAGTGTAACAAAACCCAAAGGACATTGGTTCAAAGAAGACCAACCACTAGGAGAGCATTTGTTCTTGGTCACCATTAAGATCATGTACATAGATTGTCAATTTCCATTCATGTCCCAAGACTTCAAGGTCTTACATGAGCTTCCAACGATGGTGAATGTGATGACAAAAGTTGGAATCCAACAGTACTTCGAGTTACCAATCTATAAGCTAGATTTTCAGCGGTGCACTCAAGTCATGAACACCATTCAACCAGCCTTAGACAAATCATGAGTACCGGAAGCCAAAGTTCTCAATGTAGAAGGAGAATGGGTTGTGAAGAGATGGATTTTTAGTTGATGAAGATGAAGTGGTGCTGCAAAAACTTTGCACTACACCAACCAAATGAACTTCAGAGATATGTGGTGGGCCCCTTTAGCTTGCCAAAGGATTTATTAAACATCCTATATACCTTGGAAGATCACTCTCAAAAAGATGAATCAAAATAGATAGGTTGAAGTAGATTCAAGAGCCAAAAACTTGCTATTTATGTTCATACACCTGTCCAAAGTTTTGAACAATTCTCTGGGCATAGCAGCAATTGACTTGATTACTTTTGGGGAACTCTTATTAGCTTAATAATCTAACAATCAAGAGTTATTTCATAAAAAATGATGGACTACACAAGGAGAAAAGAACTTAGCAAGTCATAGGACCATCTCGATTTTTATGGGATGTAGCAATACTCACACCCATGGGCATAAAAATGGCAATATCTCACAATTCAAGAATCCAATGATTATGAAATTTTGTAATCAAATACTAGGCAGTATGATCATTCTAATAAGCTTTGAATCATGGAAAATGGTGAAGTGCACACTGAGAAATAGATATGAGAAAATGATTGTTCTCAAAGAGTGCTGACAGAGAAGTAGAAAATGAAATGATACAATCGACTTCAAATGAACATATCTGACAATTGAAACATCCAATTGCAATGAAAATTTGTGAGTATATAGTAGCCTTAGAGAGATAACTTTACCAATTTTAATCACTGAAAATGATGACCAAGCTCAGAGAAATCATCTCTACAATCTGACTGAGAAAATTGAGAGATATGATAGTGAACAATACACTTCACAAGAGCATGAAAATATGAACTCAAATGATCATGAAAATGAAAGTATATTGATTGTAAAATACAATGGAATTACTAATACATATGTTTGCCTTGAAACCACACCTTGATATGGCATAAAGCTAAGCTCATGGATGACTTCTAAACACGACGAAAGAGCCATGTATTTATAATCATCTTTGGAGCCAAGATTTGAATTTGAATCTTGCCTAAAATTACTCTCCAATCTTTTGGTGATTGATTCTCCTACTCACCTAATCAAAATTCATGGCTTTTATTTCCTTTTTCATCAAGTGGACTCAACCACTTATATTCCTTTACTTTTACATCAAGTAAAGTCTTCAAAACTTACAAGAGGTAGTTCACAAGTGAACTCTACGAGGAGTTTACATTTCCTTTAAATTTCTAAGCCTCCTGATGACCCAAGACATCACTTGGACTTGCAATGGACTTGTTCCAATAGCTCCCCCTCAAGTCAAGTGATCTTGAGGTCTTCAATCTTCCAAGATTACCTGCAAACCAATCATAGCCTTGAATTTGCAAAGCTTTGTACCATCCAATGCTTTGGTTAGAATATATGCACATTGTTGACACATAGGTTAACTGAATTTCCTTGCTCACAATCTTCTCTCTTACATAGTGATAATGTACTTCAATATGTTTAGTCCTTGCATGAAAAAATGGATTGGCAGCCAAGTGAATAGAACTCATATTGTCACCAAAAATAGTTGGAGTTCCAAACTCCAAACCAAGATCTATGAGTAGTGTCTTCATCCACATTGCTTCTTGAGTAGCTATAACAAGACCTCTATATTCAGCTTCAGTAGAAGAGAGAGCAATTGTGGGTTGCTTCTTGGATGACCATTAGACAAGTTTTGAACCTGCTAAGGTAAGATATCTTGAGGTGCTCCTTCTGTCTTCCTTGGAGCCAGCCCAATCTGCATCCGAGAACAATTTCAAACTTAAATCAGATACATAAGGGTAATATAACCCTTCATTCATGCTTCCTTTGAGATATCTGAGTATCCTCTTGGCAGCTTCCATGTGAGATTTCTTGGGTGTGTGCATAAATTGACTTAGCACACTCACATTATAACATATATCAACCCTTGTCAATATGGCATAGTTCAGACTACCCACAAGGCTTTGATAACCTGTCACATCTTCTATGAGTTCACCTTCATGTGAGCTCAATTTATGATTAACCTCCATTGGAGTTCCTGCAATCTTGCATCTTGAATTTTGCCAACATGTCTTTAATGTACTTTCTTTAAGTAAGAAACAAACCATGATCTTTGTAGACAACTTCCAATCCTAGGAAGTAGGTATGTGAACCCAAATCACTTATCTTAAATTCTTCTCTCATCTGTTCTTTGATTCTCTTCATGCCATCTATATCATTTCCTGTAAGTATAATATCATCTACATACACACACAAATAGATGACTTTAGAATTACTCCTCTTTATGAATAGTGATGGATCTGCCTTGCTGGGTTGAAATCCTTTGTCTTCCAAGAATGAGACAAGCCTGTGATTCCAAGCCCTTGGGGCTTATTTGAGGCCATATAAAGCTTTATTAAGTTTACACACATAATCATGATATATGTGATTCTCAAACTAGGTGGTTGTGCCATATATACCTCTTCTGTTATCCATCCATTAATGCATTTTTTACATCCAATTGAAGTATCTTCCAATTCTTGGAAGAGGCCATACTAAGCAAAACCCTAATAGTAGACATCTTTGCCACATGAGAGAAGGTCTCTTCATAATCAATTCCCTGAGTTTGTGCAAAGCCTTTGCCACAAGCCTTGCCTTATACCTGTTAATGGAACCATCTGAGTTCTTCTTCAATTTGTAGATCCACCTTCAGGTTATCACTTTCATTGATGGAGACTTTGGAACCAACTCCCAAGTGTTATTCTCCTCAAGAGCTTCAATTTCTTCTTCCATTGCATGCCTCCACTCTGATTTTTTCTTTGCTTCCTCAAATGTTGAAGGTTCCTCTTGATTTATGTTTTGTGCTAGATAGATTGAATGTTTAGTGACTAGAGAAGTATCAAACCCATCCCTTTCTGGTTTTCTTTTCTCCCTCATGGACCTTCTTAGGCCATGATGTGATGATTTTGCCTCTTGTCCAAGTTCCTACACTTTTGCTTTACCTTTAGACTTCCACATTTTGAGTTTTTCATACAGAGTTGCTTCATCATCTTCTGAGGAATCCTACTCTTCAACTTTAGAAGAATTATCCTTAACAAGTTTTGGAAAATCTTCTTCAAGATCATAAGGTAGGTTGACCTTTCTACATGAATCTTCATACCAAGAACTATTCTCATCAAATACTACATCTCTACTCACCAAGAATCCTTTGGTTGTTGGGGTGTATAATGTGTAGCCCTTTTTATTGTTGTCATATCCAATGAATACACACCTTTTTGCTTTGGGATCCATCTTGCCTCTAACCTGTGAAGGAACATGAGCAAAAGCAACACATCCACAAATCTTACAATGATCCAAGCTTGGTCTTCTTCCATTCCAAGCCTCATATGGTGTCATGCCATCAAGTGATTTTGAAGGTAACCTGTTAATCAAATAAGTGGTTGTGGATACAACCTCATCCCATAAGTAATTAGGTAAGTGCTTCTAATTTAGCATAGACCTTGCAACTTCAACAATTGTCCTATTCCTTCTTTCTGCCACTCCATTTTGCTCAGGAGTGTACCTTGTAGTGATCTCTCTTTTGATTCCCCTCTCTTGAAGAAAGGAGTCAAATTCATGGGAGAAGTATTCTCCCCCTCCATCTGACCTTAGCCTTTTTAATGTCTTACCTGTTTGATTCTCCACAAGAGACAAATATGTTTTGAAGCATGAAAAGACTTCATCTTTGTGTTTCATAAAATATAATATAGTCCATCTACTGCAATCATCAAATGAAGGAGACATAATACCTTGATCCTGATATTGAAGCATCCTTGCTAGGTCCCCATACATTTGTATGAACCAAATCCAAGAGATCTCCATGCATATATCCTTTCTTCATGAATGTTACTGTTGAGACTTTCCAAATTGACATGCACTACACTTATAAATCATGTGTTGTTTTGACAAGTTAGGGAGTCCAAGTACACTTTGGTCCCTGCAAATTTTCTTTAATGATCTTTGACCAATATGTGGTAATCTTTTGTGCCATACTTCCAATTATGTGAGTGTCTGACTACCATAGTTAAAGAGAGCAATGTTTCTAGTGTCTTGTAATTGAAATGTGAACAATCTACCTGTCTTTTCACCCTTTGCAATTCTCTTGGATCCTTGACTTGGATCTTCAACAAATGCTCCTTCTTTTGTGAACCTGACTTGCAACCCTTTCTCTAATATCTGCCCAACACTTATCAAATTCTTTGTAATGGTAGGGACATAGAGTATCTTACTGAGTAAGTTGATGTTTCCATCAGGTGCCTTGATTCCTATTTTCTCTACAAGGTGTCTTGTATCATCTCATGTTTGTACCTCATGCTTGTTCCTTGGATCTTCTAAATCTAATAGGAGTGCCACATTTCCTGCCATATGATTGGAACAACCTGAATCTATGTAGAAAACATGCTCATCAGATTTACCTTGTGGCATGGCCATATTCATGATTAGCAATGAGTCGTCTTGATTTGAGTCTTCTGTGTAGTTATTGAAGTCTCTTCTTCCTCTATTGCCTCCTTAATAGTTTGAATGGTTGTAATTGTTATGGTTGCCATGGTAATTGTTGAACCTTCCTCTTGAGTAGCCATAGCTTCCTCTATTGTAGCCTCTGCCTCTTTGATTCCTGGAATTCCTAAAGCAATTTTCAGTTGTATGATTATTTAATCCACAAATAGAGCATGAATTAGAGTCTTGGGATCTTCCCCTGCCTTGTCTTCCTCCTCTGCCTCTTCCTCTACCATGTCTTCCTCTACCTGCATAATTAGCTTGATGTGTACATGCTTCATCATCCACTTTCTTTCCTCTTTCTTTGTTTTCTTTTGACTTGATCTTATCAATATACAAAGCTGAAGATTGATTACCTTTGGAGCTTTCTCCATTCTTGATAAGCTTGGCCTCTTGAGTAAGTAGTTGTCCTATGAGTGTGTTGAAATGTCGTACATGCATATCCATGTATAGATCCATAGTTGTGGTGAATGCTTCCCACTTGTCATCTACCTTCAAGCCATTGATGACCTATCTTAAAATTTGTTCTTCACCTATTACCTCTCCAATGCTTCCCAATTGATATGCTATGTCCTTGAGTTTTGTGATAAAATCAGTCACATTTTTGTTTGGGAGCTTTCTTGAGAGTTGTGAATTCTAGCCATAGTTGATGTTTCCTGGCCTTTGTACTTGAAGAGAAGAAGGCTTCAAGTGCATTCCACACTTCTTGAGATGTTTTAAAACTTCTTATGTGAGGCAACAAGAAATCTGAGATAGAGTTAAGGAGATAAGAACTTGCAAGTGCATCCTTGGAGCACCATGTGCTCAATCTTTCTTGCTCTTCTTGTGTTGGTTGACCTTTGTTCCTAAAACTTGGCATAACTTCATCTCTACTATATAACCATATAAATTCCTTCCTTGAAGATAAGCTTCCATCCTTAATGACTATGATGAGTAGTTACCTCTGTCCAATTGGTCAATTGATGAAGGAAATCCATCTGCCATGTTGTCCAACCTTGCTTTGATACCACTGTCAAGAGATGGATTTGATGAAGTGGTGTTGCATATCTTTGCACTACACCAGCCAAATGAACTTCAGAGATATGTGGTGGGCCCCTTTTTCTTTCCAAAGGATGTATTAGAAACCCTATGTACCTTGGAAGATCACTCTAAAAAAGATGAATCAAAAGATAAGTCAAAAGCAAAAAACTTGCTATTTATGTTCATACACCTGTCCAAAGTTTTGAACAATTCTTTGGCCACAGAAGCAATTGACTTGATTCCTTTTGGGGAACTCTTATTAGTTAATAAGCTAACAATCAAGAGTTATCTCATAAAAAATTATGGACTACACAAGGAGAAAAGAACTTAGCAAGTCATAGGACCATCCCGAGTTTCATGGGTTGTAGCAGTACTCAGACTTGTGAGCAGAAAAATGGCAATATCTCAGGATTCAAGAATCCAATGCTTGTGAAATTTTGTAAGCACATACTAGACAATATGCTGATTTTAAAAAGCTTTGAATCATGGAAAATAATGAAGTATACACTGAGAAACAGATCTAAGAAAATGATTGTTCTCAGAGAGTGCTGACAGAGAAGTAGAAAATGAAATGATACAGTCGACTTCAAATGATCATAGCTGACGATTGGAACATCCAATTGCAATGGAATTTTTTGACTATATAGTAGACTTAGAGAGCTAATTTTACCAATTTTAATCACTAAAAATGATGCACCAAGCTCAGAGAAATCATCTCTGCAACTTGACTGAGAAAATTGAGAGATATGGTAGTGAACAGTACACTTCACAAGAGCATAAATATATGACCTCAAATGATCATGAAAATGAAAGTATATTGATTGTAAAATACAATGGACTTACTGATACATATGCGTGTCCTTGAAACCACACCTTGATATGGCATAAAGCTTAGCTCATGGAGGCCTTTTAAATGCGACTAAAGAGCCATGTATTTACAGTCATCTTTGGAGCCAAAATTTGAATTTGAATCTTGCCTAAAATCACTCTCCAATCTTTTGGTGATTGATTCTCCTACTCACCTAATCAAAATTTGTGGCTTTTATTTACTTTTTCATCAAGTGGACTCAACCACTTAGATTCCTTTACTTTTACATCAAGTAAAGTCTTCAAAAATTACAAGAGGTAGTTCACAAGTGAACTCTACAAGGAGTTTACATTTCCTTTAAATTTCTAAGCCTTTTGATCACCCAAGCCATCACTTGGACTTGCCATGGACTTGTTCCAACATGGGTAACTATACATTTCACGCATGAGATAATCAAAGAAGCATTTGGATGGGTCAAGGACGGAACCACAGATCTCAAAGATGAAAGCCATGGAACTAAAACTCGAACATTTGTGGATATAAATTGTGTGGATATTGAAGAAGAAGTCCGATTAGTGCATCAACATTTCTATTTTCCCAATATGCACAGATACACAACACCTCAAAAGGTAATAGTGCAATTATTATCTCATGCCACCAAATAGATCGGTAATCAGATAAACCTGACACCCTATATTCAAGAACATTTGTTCGAGGCCAAGAAACAATGGGGTCAAAAGAAGTTTCTAAATGGAAGTATGGCTCTGACAATACTAATATACCATGCATTAGGAATTTGGGAATATCTTGTCATATAATATTCAAAAGGTTAGGATCACCTTTTGAAGAAGGATGTCACATGGCATCATATGGGTATTTATACCATTTGGTAGAAGAGGCCAGAGAAGTCTCATATATAGAGAGACTCAAGTTAAGAGCACGAGAGAACTTCATGAGGAGAGCTTGGTGGCAAGGCGGATTGACTTCATCGTCTCTGTGTGTGTTTTGGTTGAACATCTGTGTTCATTTTTGCGGTAGCAAAAGGTCTATCTAATACTGGTATCAGAGCCTCATTTTGGGCACGCAACTGGCACGACAAGGTGGAGGAATTGAACTCTCACCAATTTGAAGAGAGGCACTCCAACTATCCATGCCGCCATGCCCTTTGAGTGAGCGCAGATAGTGAATACAAAGCAATTGTTTCTGCCCACAACATCAAGAAGGAGATGAAAGTCCCTTCTAACTCTTCTCTTGAAAAGATTTCTTGGCATATCCACATTTATCATCATCAAAATGACCTAAGTCCATGTGATGTTTACTCTATGGAGTAATAGTATGATTAGAAAGTGTAAAGTGCCAAGCTTATAAGCTTGACCGTAACATAATGGAGATAATAAACCATAGATTCCTCTGTAACATAGAACAAATTCCTATAGAAAGTGACTCAAAACCCATCTAAGACTAAATGATAGATTGCCCTCATACCACTCTAGGTCTTCCTAACCTTGAGTGTAATCACAAGTAATAGTTTAATCTAAACTACCTTGTGAACTATGCAATTCCATCATCTAGCTCATGTATAAAGAATTTCTTGGCACAACCAAGAACTCTTTGGTTTGTCATCATTTACCATTGGACTAGGTTCTATTGGAAGAGCATCTATGGGCACTAGTGCAAACTCTAAAATATTCTCTTCCCTTTAGTTTGCCCTATGAATGCAAAAGCATTCGCTTTGAGATTCATAATCTAAATACCCATCCTCCTAACTGATGTTTACACATCATGCTCATGATGTAACACTAATTGAGAGTTTCGTACCCAAATAGGTTAGATATATCCCTATCTCCTAAAAACTCTAAAGAGAGGTATCATCAATCTACTCCCAGTCTAACTAATGTCAATAACTAGATTATCTCATCTAGTCAAGGACCATCACTAGAAGTAGCATAACTGCTTCTCTCTAGAGTCTATAGGTGTCTAGAATCATATAGGATGTCATAAATGTCCTTATCTTCCATAGAGGATGATGTCATCTTCTACCTTTGCTCGTTGCCTTAATGATCGTCTTGCTCCTCTCACATCCATATGTGGAGATAGTTTGGAAGTGGAGAGTACATGGGAGATAGTAGGCAACACTTAGATGGTTTCCCACCTTTGAGATGATCTCTCATGAGGCTTCTTAAGAGGAAGGATACGGGGAAACAACACACAGAGATGACATGTACATAGAGTACATAGGGTTCAGGGGAGTCTGAGCATTTACTTCTACCATTACAGACATTTCGTGTACATTTTTGAGGATGAAAAATGTTTTCAATGGGAAGGAAATATCATATAATATTCAAAAGGTTAGGATCACCTTTTGAAGAAGGATGTCACATGGTATCCTATGGGTATTTATATCATTTAGTAGAAGAGGCATGAGAAGTCTCATATATAGAGAGACTTGAGTTGAGAGCACGAGAGAACTTCATGAAAAGAGCTCGACGGTAGGGCGGATTGACTTCATCATCTCTGTGTGTGTTTTGGTCGAAGACCCGTGTTCATTTCCATGGTAGCAAAAGGTCTATCTAATATATCTCAAAGAGATGCCATCCTCAGTTGAAATGGCAAAGTATGTGAAACCAACCACCATGCCGAGAAAGAAGAAAGGAATGAAGGTAACCAATGAAGTAGGAACAAGCTCTCAACCACTGATGAGAGGTGCAAAGAGATTAAGAGAAGCATTGAAGATAGAAGAAGCAACTCGTTCATCAAAAAGAGCTCATATACTTCCCAAAACCAAAATTGCACAGTCTGCACCTATCACACAAGAGGAATTAAAGGATGCCATGGAGGATACTCACAAATTCATGGAAGGATAGATAAATTTGCCAGTTCAAGGGCACCATTATCAACAAACTCATACAACAACACTGCAAGAAAAGAGACTAACAAAATTCCATAGATACAAAGAATTGGGATTAGTTAATTCAAGCTCTTCATCTGCAGACCCGGAGGAACGTGAACCATCACCCATGAATGTCGATATCCGTAGCAAATTGAATGACGATGGTAAGTGGGAGGAGATAAATCAGGTCAAGGATTCCCTTGAAGTAGAATGCACAAAGTTGGATCAAATGTAGGAGAATCCGATCGCTGAGAAACCAAAGGAAGGGCCAAGTACAGAGGATGTACATACACTGAAAATAAATGATGCAACAAAGATTCAAATCACCGAGACCCATTTGGACAGTCAGGCTACAATAAAGATTCCCAAGGAAGAAAAAGACCAAGAAGAAATGGATGAACCAGAACCATTCATGCCTATAAGGATTGTAACAGAGCCTTCCCCTTTGGATGTCACGTTTCAAGGAAGCACTACAAAACCTACCACACATGAAGAAGAAAAACCTCAAATCCAACTACAAATTAGACAACCACATAAAGAAACGGTACATGTGGAAAAAGGAAAGATGTACATACAGGCAAAGAACCAAGCATACCAAAAACATGGTTGAATGTAGATGTGGCACAACTCAAGCCAGTGGTAAAACAAATGATCCAGACAACCATGGACACTCACTAACAACTCATGGAAGTAGACAATGATTATGACAAGGCATTACTCGAGTGAAATCAATTCAAAGCTTTAAGTGAAGAGCTATTTGTGCAAGTATTACAAGTTCAGCAAGCACTTGCAACTAAAGAATAGGAGACAAACAAAGCTATGGAAAAATACAACCTACTCACTGAAGCAAATCAAAAGATGCAAGATCAACTTAAGGAAGTTCACAGAAGGTATGAAGCCAGTGAAGCAAAAAGGGCACGTTTGATAAATAGAAGCAAAATCTTAGAAAGTCAAATCAAGGTATACATGGATGAGGCCGATAATCTGAGGAACATAAATAAAGAATTAATGAATGCAATTATGTTAAATCAACCAGTGGAGGTACAAGAAAGTCTAACAAAATAATACACAGGAACTAGAAGCTCAGATAGCTAAGTATGCAGATCAGATAAAGAAGAACAAGAGTTACACAAGGAATGGGAGAAAAAATATATGTATGATACAAATGAATTAAGGAAGAGATGGAAAGTAGCTAAAGCTTGCTTTATTGAACAATGCAACAGGGATGCAGATCATATGGCCATATTAGGAGAAAGCAAAAAATAGAGCAATGAAGAGCTTACAGCAGCAAGGGAACAACTAAAAGAGAAAGATGAAATGATAAAAAGCTTACAAGACCAAATCGCACAACAAAACAATATGGGGACACCAGTAGTTCAAAGCTCCCAACCAGCTACTATGGAGATTGAGGTATGTCTTCTTTCTCCCCCCATACATCATTCACCAATAAGAGAAGAAGAAGCAGAGAAGGGTGCTGATAGACATAACCAGGCTATTGCAAAACTAAGCCATAATGAGAGGACCCTATTGGTGTCCCAACTTACAGAACAATTTGAAGATCAAATGGTGAAAATAATGAAGGAAGCGAAGGTCAAAAGTAAAAATTTGGAGCAAATTTTGAAGCCCTTCAATATACCATATGGCCTACTAAAAGAGGAAACTGGGCAATACATCAAGAGGACTACATAGAAAGAACCAGATCATGATTTGCAGTTCAAAATTGATACATTTTCCTACACATAGGAAGAGTTTGACAAAGCAGATCTGATATGAAGAAGGAAATTTTTGGAAAAGAATCCAACTTTACGAGTGCATTGGGCGTCTGCACTATACTTACTACAAGTAAATCCATCTTTTTGCCCAGTCCCTAGAAAGAGATTCTGGACACAAATTTGGGAAGCACAGCGCCAGGGAACCATCAATAATCAATGGCTGAACTATCCATTATTACCAAGCCCACCACATAATTACTTACCTACAGAAGAATATATGGTACGCACAATGGTATTTTGGCTATCGAGATATGCTTCAGTCCCAGACCTAGCAATAAAGATGACAAATAAAGTGCTGAGCATGCTACACTTAGTTTTGAAAATTTTCAAACATGCTCAATATACATTTTTGAACTTTATCGGCATTAACCAAGGCACAAACGCTCTTATTTTTTATCTATCTATCACGACGAGCAGACTTACAATCATGGCTATATACTTGCGCTTAATGTTCTTACCAAGTCAATATATGCAGACATTCGAAGAAGCGTTCTTTACAGTTTTCTTTGCAGATCACAGACATGCACCAGATGATGGAGTAAAGTCATCACAATGGAAAGAACTAATGATATGTGAAGCTAACTTGCTGAATCAAAGAGAGCAAACATTCATTCAAACATACTCACGTTGTCAGCCAAAGCCTGTCGAAGACGACAGAGTTCAGGAGGAGGGACGTGTGGAGGGAGAATCAAGTAAAAGAAGAAGAAGAAGAAAATCAAAAAGCAAAATTGTCCAATGAATAAAACCCATCCTCTGCCCAAAGCCCCGTCGGGGCAGGTATCAGGCTTCACATGCATCAGGTTGCAATACGAAAGAAGGAGGTCCCGAAGTGTGCGAACAAAGATTAAACACAGGACCTTTGAAGCATCAACTAAAAGACAACAACAGATGCAGTGCTTACCAAACGGTGCATGCGATGAAAAGAAGTAAACAGGTTTCAGCAATACAACAGGGCCAGATGTGTGAGAACAAAGATTTATCTGAAGGCCAAAAGTTAAAAAGAGGTAGAGGCTGAAAAGCGGAAAAAAGTGACTAAGATATTCACATTCTTAGCCACTAGGTGCATGTGATGGAAAAGAGCTTAATAGGCATCAACAATAACATAGCAACCCAGATGTACAAATGTATAGAATACCAAGGGAGGCACAGAAGCACATGACTTAGGATTGGATAAAGTAACAAATTCTCTAAAGGCCCTAAATGTCTCCTCGTCCCCTAGGTGTGTGTATTGAAAGAACAATAAACAAGCATCGGACAAGAAGCAAAGCCTCTCAAGGGATGACAGAGACAAAGAGGGGGAGAGTGTTGTGAAGTAAAGAAGCACAGAAAAGGGAGCCCCAAAAATTTTCAAATTATGAGCATAATTTTTCTTCTTCAAATTTCTATGAAAACCTCATGAAGCCATGTAAATGCACTAAGGATTCCTTTAGATGCATAAGTCCCAATTATTGTAACATAATCCTTGTAACGTAGTAGGAAATTAGTGTTTTTCAATAAAAGTGCCGGTCTCTTGCATGAAAGGACCAATTTTAGGGCACATGTATATAAGTCACTTGGTGACTCTTGTAGAGGACTTTTTGCCATTGTGAGAATTGAAGCAGAATTTTGAATTTGCCTCTTTCCTGCTAATATCATCTGCTAATTGTGTGTGTGCAATGCTTGAAATGTGTGTGGAGGACTATTGTCTACCCCTTCTCATCGCTTTTGAACTACTATAGTGTGTGTGTGAGCCTTGAGGCGTTTTGGAGTAGATGTTGGTGTTTCCTGCCATTCACTATTTTGCTCATAACTTGAAGTATGTTTGTCACATTCGACTAAAAACCAGCATTGCATGCGTCTCATCGAGAGCTTCAAAATGAACCCGCCACTGACCATATTCGGAGTTCTGAGCTAGGAGAAAAGTCTGAATTTGTGCTTACTACTGTAAATGGTATCGTGACGTGCATTTGCAGAGAAGTAGTGAGTCGGGGAGGTAGCTGAGTCAAACATTTGCATGATAGCATAGTCACTTCACTTCCCATCACGTGTGCACATGTCTTCATACACTTGGTACATCTAATCTCTCGGATTGATAATTAAACGTGTATTAATCCACCACTATATGCACTTGTGGGGCGATTGAGGTATAGTCTCATCGACACAAGTCCCTAAGACTTCACGACTTAGGTACACAACTACCTTTGCCAAAGTTGACTCCTTGTTGAGACGAATCTTGGATTCTTTCAACTGGAGGAAGAGCATCAAGTGATGCATGAAGCCCTATGTTGTTCAACGGATCACATGAGGCATGCAACCTCGTGGAGAGCCCAATCCCCTTTTTCCTAGGGGATAGGCCTGAAGATATGTAGACTAAAAAGGGGCCCAAAAGGAGGCATGAGAGGATCGAGAGGCCCAATGGAGGCCCAAGAGTCTTGATGGAGGCCCAAGACTCGATGGTCCAAGGCCCAATCCTCTATTGTGGGTTGGAAAGGGACAAGCCCAAAGATGTGTTGAAGGTCATAGCAAAGGGGTTGAGCCAGGTACAAGGGCTGTGCCCAAGGTTGTTGAGGGTCCAAAGTTAAGGGTTTGAAGATGAGGGTCATTGTGATCAGGACTGCTCCGCATAGAGGGGCCACACTCGGGTTTTGATGCAGAAGAAACAGGGCCAAAACCAAAGGACTATGCCTCTTGGTAGGCATGCCATGCATGTTGTTGGTAGATAATAAAGATCTTGATACAAGCTTGTTCAATGGAGTTAAGTTGAGGGGATCCATCTCATGAGCTGATGCTCATAGATGGTGTGGGGGTTCGCATGCTTTGGGTTCTTGTTCCTTGAGGGGGATCCATCCGATCGCACCAGTTGTTATGTTGGGAGAGGGAGGCTAAGACCTCAAAGAAACCTTGTCAGGTCCATCACTCTCACCATGGAGCCATTCACCTGTGGAAGACATTCCTATATGTGTGCAAAAAATGGAAGGCAACAAGGGTATTGCCCTAAAACCAAGTGAGTAATTGAGTTCCAAATTTGCCATGAAGTGAAGGAGCGAGCGACTATGCCAAGCCTTTTGTAGAAGATATTCGAAGTCGTTTATGTACATTGAGCATAACCTGCTCACTCACCTAGCCCATGCTTGCCATCCCATGGTTCATTGTTTATGTTTGCTTCACTGAATGTTCAGTGTGAGCTCCACACATTTAAACCCCTGAAGAGAGGCTATGATACCAAGTGTTATGCATGGATTTTGCACCCTGCCTTGAGCAAAAGCATTTTAGAAGGAGCAAATGCTCATGACTTGTACGGAGTGTCATTTCATAGTAAATTGTCATGCCGACTTGCCAATATGTAACCCTCATGGAGATCGGCTAGATCAATGGTTTTTACCATTTTTGGTCATAGGTCCTATCCTTGTGAAGAGGAGGCTATATCCGATACCCACACACTAGCGGAGATAGTGGGGAGGCAATCCCATTATCGGGCATCTACTTGACTTGAGGGCCAAACTGAAGCTGATGTTGAATTCAAAGAAGTAGGCTCAACACATATGCTTCATAGCGCATCATCATCGTCGGGATCATGAGGACTGACCCACACATTTGGGACATGAGAGAAGATCAAGATTAGGTTTAGAAAATCACACGTCTGTTTTGGTTGCCACCCTTGTAGTGCTCACTCGTGGAGCACAACAATGCTAAGAGCGAGGAAGTGTTTATGACGGAAGGTACTTTCACATAGGGACAGTGGAACCAACATAAAATATCTTCATTCCACGTGAAAAACACTGAGTCCACTCACCTTTGCCCTTATATCCTTATAGCCACATGGCATGTGACGAATGGTGAGAGGCTGTTTCAACTTCCTTTGTGCGATGTGAAAAGCACCAATGTGAATACACAAGTGGAGACATGTGTATTTCGGTGATTTACATCTAATTCTTTTTCATTGGGCTGTGATATGGGGGCACATGGGGGATTCGACACCTAAAGTTTGGCCATTTATCTGCTTTTTTGCCATCGTGGAAAAATACAATGCTGAGTTGTATGATGAAAGACCCGAACGGATTATCACCCCTTTGTTTTTTTACCATTGGGTCACCCAATAACTAAAAATAAATAAAATGGTTCATGCAAATGCCTCTCTCCTTGATTTTCTTCTTAATTTTCAGTGTATATGCCCCTAATTCTGATCACCAAACTTTGCCAAATCTATCCTACATGTGCCCTAAACTCTATCTTTAGTGACCCATAAAGTCTGATCCTGCGATAAGACGTTCATGTGGCCCGCTATGAACTCAAATTAACAAAGAACTTCCACCAGGGCTAGATGTGTCCAGCACGCGAGTGTATTTGGGTACCTCTATTTATTATCGCTCGCTTAGGGTTTCAGTAACATCAGTCTACAGAGGATATATGTCTCTGTGCGAATGTCTCTCTCTGATTGTGGCGTCGAGAGTTTCTGGGGCTTTCATGGGTTCGCCGGCCTCTTCTCTTCACTTTCCGACCTTTCTGATAGGGGTCTACTAGCTGAAGTTCCAGTACAGGCATATGGCGGCAGCCTTATTTCTGTCGTCTGGCTTCGATGTGGAACTTTAAGGTAACGTGGTTTTCGTCATTGTTACATGCCGTCATTCAAAGCAAGCCCAGCTGAATAATGTTGGCCTCGTGTCGGAGGATGGCAAGATTGATGTTTATAGGCACTCTTGTCTGCGAACGTTCGGTCGTCTTTATCGAATGTTCATGAATCTGAGTTGCAACATGCTTCTGTGCAAGTTTCTATTTTCTTATGTTGGATCTTACGAGGAATAGATGGATTGCGTAGGGATGGACTCACTAGAGAGCCTTGATGCTGCCTTGATGTTGTTCTACACTGTGCATCGTTGGTCAATTTGGAGGGGCACTTTCGCGAGATCTGTGTTCTGTGGCATGGCTATTTGTTTGGATTTGCATTGGTGGCTTGCCCGAATGCACTCTCTCGGCAGATGCATTGGGTTTTCTATGTTCATCTTGCATATGTTTAAAAGTGTATTTGAACTTTCTGTAACAATCTAATGCGTGTGATGTTGCGATAACTGTGCATCCTTCATCGATTTGGAGGGGCATTTGGGCTTTGAATGTGTTATAATGTGGGTCTTCGTGCCAGTACTGGACACATCAGTAACCAGGTTTACATGTGAAAGTACAGTTAAGAGCAAGAGTGTGAATGTTAATATCACTGGATCGAGGTGAATCTTCAGCACGAAGTGGCCTGGAGACTCTTGCTGGAAAAAGGAATAAATAGGAATTTACGTAAAAAATGAGTAGGGGCTTAGAAAGTTTGCAAGGATTCAATTTTAGAAGAAGGAAGAAGGAAAAAGGTAGATAACGATGCACTGAATGCACTATAACTATAAACATATACAGATTAAATTGCAGTTTGAACAATGGTGCGCCCTCTCTAAAGTCTAAATCCGAGACCATGGAACTCAAACTGAGGACTCGGACTCGACGCAAAACATAGTGCATCCTTTGAACAGAGCCAAAATAGTACATTTTGCAGATGAATCTCTAATTTTGCAGTCTACCCTTAATACCGTGATTCCCAGCTTTGATGTTAGCAGCCATTAGGGTCACGATGATGTGAGTTTGCCCAGTACCTATGTCGCTGTGCCGATCGCCTCTGTGCGCATGGTATAGTAGAAAGTTTTCGGGCATACATGAACTTGTCGGCTTCTTCCCTCCGCTTTTGGCCTTATGCTAATAGCGGCCTACTATTGAGTGCTGACACAGTCCTGTTGCAGCAGGAATATTTATGAGGTCAGGCACCGGATCTGATGTGGTGCTTTTTACGAATGTGTTTGTTTGAGTAACATGTTATCATCCAAAGCAAGCCCAGAGGCTTTAGTGTTGGCTTATGTGGGAGGATGACAAAATTGAAGTGTATTCGTACTGTTTCTGCGTATCGATCTTTCTTATCGTATGTTATGAATCGGTGTTTTCAAATATTACTTAAAATGAGCCATACACCCTTTTCTAGTTGCAGTTGGATAGGGCTGGATGCACGAGTTCAACTCAATTATGGGTTTCGAGTCTTGTTTAATTTGTGTCAGTGGAACAGGTTTGGACAGGGTTTGTGAATGCGTATCTTCTTTTTCGGTGTTTCTCATACATACGTTTGGAACTACCCGTGAAACATATATGGCGCTATCACTCTCTTGAGCAACTGAGGTCTACTTGTCTGTTACTTGTTTCCATAGGCATTAGGTATCCCTTTGCGCGCGTGTCTGCTTTGCATGATCATACAGCTAGTATTCTGTAACGACCTACACATTGGATAATACCTTCGGGCAAACATGATAACTTCGTGTTGCTGACGGCTATTTAAACAGCCATTTTTATCGTTTGTATACATGAAATACTGTTGTTTTTTTATTGCCACGACGAATGCCGTTGTAGTGTTTTACTTTACTTTAGGTGACCACGTGAATAGGGAGGCTGTTTTAGGAGACTTTCTATGAAATTTAAATGTGTTTTGGCATTATGTCCAAGCGTCCCTTATTTCTCTCGTTATCGCAGGGTCAGTGTTTTCACTGGTCCTAAGCCGAAAGATCATCTTGTTAGATGTTATGCTCAAGCAACTCTCTGATCGAGAACTGTCGACTGTAAGCCACTGGAAACCAATGATCTTTGCAGGGAATACATTAGGAAATACAATCAGGACAGTTTATGCTTTATCATCGTGGTTGTCAGAAGCCATATCAGCTTAACACAGTGAATGCTTCCGCAGTGTGGATTAAAGGCTTCCAGAGGGGATGCAATTCGTAGTACCTGAGTTCCTATATTTGATTTACGAACAGTTTATCAGAGGGCAGTCCCATCACCATTTTTTGTTTCTTTTTATGAAGTTACTGGCAAGAAACCAAGGACAAGATAATGTCGGTTGGGGGCCGCCAATATTTTATGATTAATAAGCTTATAAACAGTTTTGGATCGAAGATCTAGCGAGGTTTCAACGTGTAGGTTTTTTTGTGGTAGCAGCTAGACTTGTGAGGGAAGGTACGTATGCACAACGTTTCAGACTTCGCTTTTGGAATATAACTTGATTCAATATGGTGGAAGATGAGTTCACTTGATCACAACCTAACCTTTTGTTACATTCAAACGCCGTAGTTCTGAGAATGAGAAGTAGCTAAAGGTATCATAGCTTTGGAGACATGATGATGGTGATGCGTATGTAAATGAAGGGCGTTATGACAAACGAAGTCGTAACGTGTGTTGAATTCTGCATACGCCATTGTATCAGATAATTTGTCTCTTGTTTATCATAGCTTTGAAGACATGATAGTGGTGATGCGTATGCAAATGAAGGGCGTTATATGCAAATGAAGGGCGTTATGATAAACGAAGTCGTAACGTGTGTTGAATGTTGCATACGCCATTGTGTCAGATAGTTTGTCTCTTGTTTTCTAGTGTTTGGTCTTCACAAGATAGATGGAGAATTATTATTATTTTTCAGTCTTGTTTAGGAACGGAGACACGCTAGTATAATGGTTCTTAATCAAGAACCAGTACGACGAGAAAATACTAAAATCATCTGTATTGGACACAATAGTTTTAATATTGGACAATAACCACCAAAATCAACGAAGGTTTAGTCAAATACCCCAAAGATTGGAAATTTATATAAGTCTTAAGTTCCATGTAGAAAACATACTCATGTAAGGAAATGGTAAGGGACTTTAGCCTTGATGGTGGTGTATGTTGATTTTTATCATAGCCATTGATTTGATTGTCTAGAAGACATTTGTAGGGATTATAAATAAGAAACTCGTTCTTTAAGATTGATATGGTTGTTCTTAAATTCATTTAAATCATAACTTGTTTTATGTGTGGATTAGAGATTTTATTTAGCTTTGATATGAAATCCTACCTTTTTGGTGTTAACAAGGGAATAGGTTTCATCTTACACAATTTAGATGGATATGGCAAGAAAGATTATAAACAACTTTTGAGAATATTGAGAAAAATTTTGCTTTTAAGTGCAATCAATATATCAATTCAATTAACCAACATGTTGTACTTTGGGATTGAGAATGTAGATGTATAGTAAATTGATTGACTTTATTTATAAAGTTGATAGAAGAATAAAAAATCGATAGAAGTGTTTTAAAGGAATTTAAATCATAAAAAAATTTGGACGAACATTTTTGGAGATAATATAGTCTTTTAAGAAAGATGATTTTTGTTATTTAGAAGATAAATAAAATCACGGTTAACAAAAACTCAAGAGCGAAAACTATGTAAAAATTGATAGAAGACTTTTTAAATGTAAATATCAAAACCTCCAAGAATAAATTTTCTATGTCGTAGTATTTAAAATTCAATGGATCATCAAATTTACTTTTTTTTATGTCATAACTTTAATTATATTATTGTTTCTTCCATGATTTTGTCTCTTATTTGGTTTTTTATATTTATACAAGAGATCATTGAATATTTGAGGCATTTACCTTTCATCACTTATTCTACTCGATTGTTGATTTCACTCTTGGTAAACATTATAATGAACTCTTTTAAAAAATTCAATTTGTGGTTACATCATTTGAAATTGCGTATAAATAATTTTTCATGTATCTTCTGTGAATGATTTTTCAAGAATAATATTAACAAAGGTTTGATTGTTAATTATTGTGTATATCTTCATATTCAAATCTCCCTCATTTTTTTTGTGATCTTTAAAGCGTGAATATTTTATCATGTATTAATTTCAATATCTTTGGTTTAGGTTTGAGTCCTAGTCATTGGAGGAATTCACTTCTTCACTCATATCCTCAGAATTATTGAATTCTCAAAACTATTGAAATTTCATTTTATATTATGATTCAAGATCATTAATTAATGCAAGTTTATCTTATATGAAGTTCCTTCGCTTTCTCAAAAAGAAAGATCATTTTTAAATCACTATGTTATACTCAAAAACCTTCATCCAAATTTTCAAGGATTCGATTGTTGTGGAGTAAATGTTGGTGTTTTTTTGCATTCACTATTTTGTTGATAAGTTGAAGTATGTTTGTAAGATTCGATTGTCATTGGAGAAAATTGGTTATTGGTCTTAGTTTAAACGAAAATGAAAATAATACGATGTTTCTTTAGAATGAAATCAACAATTGAGTGGAACAACATATGATGAAAGGTAAATACTTCAAAAGTTCAATGATCTCTCGTAGACATATAAAGAACAAATGAAAGACGAAGTCATGGAAGAAATAATAATACAATTAAAGTTATGACATGAAATAAGAGTAAATTTGATGTTCCATTAAATTTTAAATGTTATGATATGGAAGAATTATTCTTGGAGGTTTTTATATTTATTTTTAGAGGTTCTTTTGTTAATTTTTACGTATTTTATGCTGTTGCGTTTTTCTTAACCATCAGTTTATTTGCTTTCTCAATAAGAAAGATCATCCTTCTTAAAAGACTATATTATCTCCAAAGATTTTTGTCTAAATTTTTTTATTATTTAAATTTCTTTAACTCTTTTATCGATTTTATATTTTTCTATTTACTTTATAGATTAAGTCAATCAATTCTCTATACATTTGCATTCTCAATCCCAAAGTACAGCATGTTGGTTGATTGAATTGACATGGTTGTGATTCCAAGCAAGATTTTTCTCAGTTTTCTCAAGAGTTGTTTATAATCTTTCTTCTTGCCATATCTATATAAATTGTGTAGGATGAAGCTTGTTCCCTTGTTAATACCATTATTTTCAAAGATCTTTGTTTAAATTTTTTTGTTATTTAAATTTCTTTAAAACTCTTTTATCGATTTTTTATTTTTCTATCTACTTTATAGAGTAAGTCAATCAATTCCTTATACATTTGCATTCTCAGTCCCAAAGTACAGCATGTTGGTTGATTGAATTGACATGTTGGTTGCGATTCCAAGCAAGATTTTTCTCAGTTCTCTCAAGAGTTGTTTATAATCTTTCTTCATGCCATATCCATTTAGATTGTGTAGGATGAAGCTTGTTCTCTTGTTAATACCAAATATTTAGCTAAATTGTGTAGGATGAAGCGTGTTCCCATGTTAATATTAAAAAGATAGGATTTCATATCAAAGTTAAATAAAATATCTGTACATAAAACAAGTTAGTTTGTGATTTAAATGAATTTCAGAACAACCATATCAATCTTAAAGAACAAGTTTCTTATTTATAATCCCTACGAATGTCTTTTGGACAATCAAATCAATGGCTATGATAAAAATCAACATATGTTATCGTCAGGGCTAAAGTCCCTTATCATTTCCTTACATGAGTATGTTTCCTATAACTGTACTAATTTCAATATCTTTGGTTTACGGTTTAGTCCTAGTAATTGGAGGAATTCACTTCTTCACTCACATCCTCAAAACTATTGAATTCTCAAAATTGTTGAAATTTCATTTCATATTATGATTCAAGATCATCAATTAATGCAAGTTTATCTTACATGAAGCTTCTTTGCTTTCTCAAAAAGAAAGATCATTTTTAAATCACTATGTTATACTAAAAAACCTTCATCCAAATTTTCAAGGATTCGATTGTTGTGGAGTAAATGTTGGTGTTTCTTTACATTCACTATTTTGTTGATAACTTGAAGTATGTTTGTTAGATTTGATTGTCATTGGATAAAACTGGTTATTGGTCTTAGCCTAAACGAAAGTATTTTTGCTAATATGTTTACTAAAGTAAACTAATGCACCACCTAGGCAGTACGGTTGCCTGGCAGCATAAATAGAATCTCTAGCAGAAGTCATCACGAACAAGCCTTATGCGGGGAAACTTGCATGTATGGTTTTGACCAGAGAGATCGCGCTCTGGTAGCGTGTGAGATCTTGAGCAAAAAAAAGTAGCTATTGGGGTCGAATCTCACTTTTGGGGAAAAGTTGTTACTCGTTTCGTTGAATTTGATCCCTACTACTAGAAGCCTAGAGAGATTACGGCGGATTCATCTTGCTTGCTTGCTCTATTCCCTTCTCGACTATGAAGCCTGTTGGTTGACTCGGAGGTGCGTGTTGTTTTCCAAACAGAGAAATAGTTAAGCTATTACCATGAAGGCTACAGCTACACCATGTTGGTTTTGGAATAGCGTTCACCTAAAGGCTTCCCTTCTTGACAAGAATCGAAGAAGAAGCCCCGGCTAATTTCGTGCCAGTAGTCGTAGTAAGATGGGAGGGGGTAGAGTTATTCGAAATGATTGGGCATAAAGGGCACGTAGGCAGTGAATCAGGTTGAATCATAGAGGGCTTCGAAATGAACTCGTTTTTGATCATATTTGAAGTTTTTTTTTTTAAAATGGAGGTTCGGTCGAAGCTTACTTCCCCGGACTTTAACTTTGAAATTGCAACTGTACAAGGAAGGGCATAGTACCCATGGGACCCCCCTTATCCCACAAGAACAGGGGTTTACAAGATTGGTTTAAACGGCGGTCAACACTACTGCAAGGATAGACAACGGTAGCACTCGGCCACAATGCACGATCATTCCAGATAAGTAGTGATTCGAATAGGTAGCTAAGTCAAACATTTGCTTGATAGCTTAGTCATTTCACTTTCCATCATGTGTGCACATGTCTTCATACACTTGCCAAAGTTGTCTCCTTGTTGAGACGAATCTTGGATTCTTTCAATTGGAGGAAGAGCATCACGTGATGCATGAAGCCTTATGTTCAATGAATCACATGAGGCATGCAACCTTGTGGAGAGACCATACAAGCGTTTGTGAGTTTGAATTAATATAAAGTAGTAACTATCATAATTAACAATACAATTATAGTAAACATACTCATATAAGAAAATGATAAGGGCCTTTAGGTTTGACGAGGATGTATGTTGATTTTTATCATAGCCATTGATTTGATTGTTCAGAAGACATTCATAGGGATTATAAGTAGGAAACTTGTTCTATAAGATTGATATGGTTGTTCTAAAATCCATTTAGATCACACATGTCTTCATACACATGCCAAAGTTGTCTCCTTGTCGAGACGAATCACATGAGGCATGCAACCTTGTGGAGAGCCCAATCCCCTATGTCCTAGGGGAAGGGTCTCGAAGATATGTAGTTTCGAAAAAACCCAAATGGAGGCGTGAGAGGCTTGAGAGGCTCAATGGAGGCCCAAGAGGCTTGATGGTGGCCCAAGACCCGATGAGGTGCAAATGGTGTATACATATATACCATACATCCAAAAGAAGGCTTGACGAGATCACTTCATCATTAAAAAGATGCATTTTTTGAAGATTGCAACTTTCACATGCATTCGTTTTCAATGGACTCAGGTATTAACAAACCAATAACCATGTCCTTTTGCAAGTAAAGCAAACTATTGAAGTTCAAATGAATAACAAACCAATAACCATGTCCTTTTGCAAGTAAAGCAAACTATTGAAGTTCAAATGAAAAAACGGAGTATGGAAGAAGTATGAGCTACATGGCATTTGAGTCAACCCTCTTGTATGCACCCATGCGACACAAATCATTGTAATGTACCAAATATCATGATAATATCGTTGTTGTTAAAACCATAAACCATACACTTATCATCAACAAAGTGGACATGAAGTCTAGCTTTAGCAATCAATGGAATTGAAATTAATTTCTTGATATCTGACTCCATTTGTAGTTGTAAGCTCAATTTTTGCTACTATATTGATAGGTTAAGTGGCATTGTTTGCGCACTACATGTTCTTTAGGTGCATCTTTCAAAGATGCAAGAAACCTTTTGTATAAATTTTTGTGCTTTGAAGCACCACATTCAAAGAACTAATTTGAATCAAGCTCACGCACAACCATATGTTAAGAATACAAAGATGCATCATAATCACATGTAACAACATATGCCCAAAAATCTTGAGCCATAGTAGTTTCATCATTCTTTACATTTGCTGAATCAAATAGCTCCTATTCACTCTTGATTGCTCTTCTTGCAAAAGAAGAGATAATCTTATCAAATGCATACATATTGGAATTCTCTTTTGCGACCAGAAGGATTGTAGTGGAAAAGCTTTGAGAAGATTTTGAAAATGCCTTCAACAATGTAGAAATGAGTGATGCATTTGAAATAAAAATTTATATTTGCCAATTGCTCTCTCAAGTCCTTGATGCATATCACATAAATATCCACGAAATCATTTTCAATCATACATACATCCTTAAGTGACTTCCTTATGTTTAAAACATGTGCTTCATTACACACGACATTCAAAGAAGGAAGAGTATGCCATGTACGAGTATCCCATGCATGTCTTGATATCGAACATGATGCTTTACTATATGATTATGTAGAACTATATGATGCTTTTGTGTAAGTGGAGAAGGAGAAACCATTATACTTAAAGAAGAAGCTCTGTTTGTGATAGTAGATTGTGAAGTGAAGAATCTATTAGCCTTTGATATACACTTGTAACTATGTTTCAAGATTGTTTCACAACAAAAACATGCTTCATCATGTAAGACTACATCGGATAGTTGATCCCATCAAGCTTATCTTCACTTAAAAAAACAAGTCGTCATCATTTCACTAAAGAACAAAAATGCGATAAATTTTTTACTTTAAGAAAAACTAAAATAAATGTTTAACTTTTAGCTCATTAACCATCACTTTGATGGCAATTGTAATTGCACAAATGACTTTGAAATGGAGATGAATTACCCAAATAAATGGTGGAACTATATTTAGGTTGCTAAAATTTACTATTCTATGCTCTAAAGTTGAGTTGCAATGGATGCATCTTCAACATGATAAAGACTCAATATACATGTCTCCATATTAGATTCTTGCAAGAATAACAAATTAACAATATTTAGGTGACCAAAACTTAGATGCTAAGCCTTATAACTTCTAAATGGAGAAACATATCATCTTAAAATTTTGTAAGCCCCATCTAGAGGTGTGTAGCCAATGCTAGAAAGAAAAATCATCCAATTTGAGTGATTGAGCTAAGAGAATCAATCACCTTTAGGTGACATGATCTTTGGTTATTCCATAAATTCTAGATGTTGCACTTTGATGTGCATAGATTATTTGACCCTTCAAATGATCTCTAAAAATAATGAAAAGTGGTATATATAAAGTGCATCTATCAATAAATATTTCATGTCCAACAAAAAGCATTCAATTTGGATCTACCAATGAAGAGAAATGCCCTTTGTAACAGGCATATGTCACTTGTTTCAGGCCTCTACCTCGTAGCACTTCTATTGCAGAGGTCAATTGACTCTAAGAGTATTCAAATTACTTGAAAATTGGTCAGCTTAAAGAAAATCCCATGGGTTGCTTTTACTCCAAATTTCACTAATTGCGGATATTTCCTCAAAGAGAAACATCCAAATCTCTATGAGGTTTCTACCTAATTAACTATTTGCTTTGTTATTTTTCATATCTAAAAAATTATGAGACATGTTAATCATTATGATTAGACATATTCATTCATTTTCTTCAATGAATTATGACATGGAACATATCCATGTATATAATGATCATCTAGATCAATGCAAACCTATTCATAATCCAAATCATCTTGTGAAAAATAGATTCTTTACAATTTTCACTTTTCAATGAATAAGTATGGATATCATTTTATTCATTGTGCTTCTTGCACATTCATTAAACTCATCATAACCAATCATATACAAGCATTCATTACTTGTATTGATGATCATAACCATAGCACTCTTGTGCCAATTGAGGAAATAATTTCATATCAAGTACGTAAACTCGCATGAAAAACAATTCATGTGCTCATGCCTTACTAGATGAAAACACATCTTAGTTGTTCTTGATGCATATACTTTGTCATTTACTTTCTAAAAGCAGAATTAGCTTATGCATGGTGCCTTTATCACATACCTCATGCTCACCCTAACTCATGGTGACGATACATAAAAGTGATCTTTTATAGACAAAAAATGCATCATGCACTTAAACTTTATAGCAATCATATTATCTATGTATGCATGCATCTACTCATGCACTTTTTGCTCTACTTCAATCAATTTATATGCTTTTAGCTATGCACACATAATGCTTCCTTCCTCTCATAACACATTGTTGATGTATGAAACACCACACGAAATGAATTATTGTGACACTAGAACACCTCTATGGTCACCATTAACCCATTGCCACTCCAAACTTTGAGAAATGATAGTCTAAATTGAGAACTTTGCTTTTAGAGAAATTCCTAGTCACTGAAATGACATACCTTTAGTATTTTGCTAATTTCTCTTAGCTCAAATATTATTTCTCCAAGATATTTTAGTCGATGAAAATAGAAGAGTAGAGCTTTCTAACAAGCTATGATATGCAAGAAACGCATCTCTAGAACTCAAGTTATGGCCTTCACAAAATCACCCTGTATGACTTTCCAAAACTAGAAATTTTATCTCTTTTAGTAATTCTGAGTGTCTAAAAATGAAAATTCAACGCCTAACATCGACTTGCAACCAAAAGTCGATGCCAAGCATCGACTTTGTGCTTTTTCAGCCACTTTTTTGTTCTTGAAATAGGTGCATTTAACACAGATATGATCAAAGACCACTTTTATGTGGAAAGTCGATGCCATGCATTGACTTTATGCTGAAACTCGATGCCATGCATCGAGTTGCTCCACAAACATCATCTTTTCAAGAAGTTTTAGCAGGAGTTAGAACTTAGAGAATAAAACACAGACTTATCAGCACAAACTCGATGCCAGGCATCGAGTTACTTGGAAAACTTGAACTTTTGAAATCATTTCACAGTAGACAAGCATGGAGATGATGGAGAGAGTCTCATACACAGAACTTTAACTATTTGTTCTCATAGCTATGAAAAACTCAAAAGTTTATCAGATGCTTTGTCACTCAGAGAAGTCGGACTATACTTAGTCATACCAAATGATCTCGTTCTCACATTCTATCACTTTCTTCCACTTCTCTTATCGCGTCAGTTAATACAAACTAACTTATATAGATTTTCTCATTCTCATGATTTTTAAAAACTTCTAGAACTAAAGTGAACTAACTTTACAAATATAATACACTTGTGAATTTGTCCTTTCACATAGGCATGTGGTTTTCTTCAAAAGCTTTGACCTTCAAATATATATCCAATTAGTAAGTGTTTCTCCAACAGCTCCCCCTCAATCACTAATTGACATTCCCTTTTTCTTCATATCATCTTCTTTTCTTTTACTCATGCCATGCTTTTGAATTTGCTAGTCTTCACACCATCCAAGCTCTTTGTCATTATGTTTGCTATCTGATCTTTTGTAGAAATGTACTCCACTTCAATTTTTTTCTCCATTACCTTTTCTCTCAGGAAATGATAATGTATCTCTATATGTTTTGTTCTTGCATGAAATACTGAATTTGCTGCAAGATAAAGTGAACTCATATTATCTCCATGTATTGTAGGTATACCTTGATCAATGCCTAAGCTTTTGAACAATGTCTGCATCCATATGACCTCCTTAGCTGCTTCCACAAGTCCTTTGTATTCAGCTTCAATTGATGATAATGCTATTGTATGTTGTTTCTTTGAACACCAACTTACAAGCTTATCATCAATGTATAAATCAAACTACCCACAAGAGATTGATACTTTCTCATATCTTTGTATTCCGCACCATCATATTTATTGAGCTTGTGATTAACTTCAAGTGGAGTTTAAGCTTCTCTGCAATTTTCCATATCAAACTTCTTCAATAGTGTCAGAAGATACCTTTCTTGTGATACATATATGCCATGATCTGTATAAGTGACTTCCATTCTAAGAAAGTATGACAACTTTCCTAGATCACTGATCTTGAATTCTTTTTCAAGTAATCTCTTTACCTCCTTGATTCCTTCATCTGAAGTACTTGTGATTATAATGTCATCTACATAAATACAAATGTAGATTGTATCTTCCTCTGCTCTTTTGATGAGTAGACTTGGATCTGCTTTTGAACTTTGATATCCAAGATCACTGAGATACTTCACCAATCTATAGTTCCATGCTCTTGGAGCTTGCTTCATTCCATACAATGCTCTTCTCAACCTGCAAACAAAATTTGGATACTTGGAATCTATAAACCCTTGAGGTTGTTCCATGTATACCTCATCTGATATGTATCCATTCAGGAATGCATTCTTTATATCCAATTGATATAGAGTCCATTCTTTTGAAGCTGCAATAGCAATGATTGTCCTTATAGTTGACATCTTAGTTAAAAGACTAAATGTCTCATCATAATCTATGCCCTAGGTTTGGGCATAGCCTTTCACCACCAGTCTAGCTTTGTATCTGGCTATACTTCTATCTACAAGCTTCTTCACTTTATAAACCCATTTATTTCCAATTACTTTCTTACCATTTGGTTTAGGAACAAGTTCCCATGTCTTGTTCTCCCATGTCTTGTTTTTTGCCTTTGGTTCAAGTTTATGTTTGAGTTGTGATGGCACATAAGCATATGCAATTGATCCAAACACTTTACAATGATCTAGTGTTGGTTTCTTAGCCCATCAAGCTTCATATGGAGTCATTCCATTTAGAGTTGCACATGGTAATCTATTCACAAGATATGTAGCTGTATTTACAGCCTTAGCCCAAAGATAATTTGGACAATTCTTCTCTTTCAGCATAGCTCTAGCAAACTCAACCAAAGTCCTGTTCCTTCTTTGTGCTACACCATTTTGTTGTGGTGTATACCTGCAAGTTATTTCTCTCTTAATACCTGCATTCCAAAGATAATCATTGAACTCTTGGGAGAAGTATTCTCCCCCTCCATAAGACTTTAGTCTTTTAAGCTTTTGACATTTGACTCTCTCTGCATATGCATGAAAATGCTTGAAGGCTCCAAACACTTCTGATCTTTCCTTCAAAACATATAATGTTATCGATCTTATAGCATCATCGATGAAAAGAACATAGTACCTCGAGCCACTGATAGATCCTTCTTTTGTTGGTCCCCATATATCTGTATGAATGAGCTTTAGTAATCCATCATGTTTGAATCCTTTCTTTTGAAATGGTAACTTGTGTGCTTTTCCCATCTGACATGCTTCACATTTATAAGCCATATGTTGATTCTGCACATTTGGTAGTCCTAGAACAGATTGATTTTCAACCATAGCTTTAATTCCTCTTTCATTGAAATCTAATCTCTTATGCCAGAGATCAAGTTCTGTAATCACTCCTTCACCATGTGTGAGCAAAGCTTGACCAATGTTCCCTTGCACTCTTAAAGTAAAGAGTCTACCTTCTTTCTTACCACAATCAATCTGATTATATCCATTTTTTGGATCTTCAACAAATACTCCTTCATTTGTAAACCTGACTTGAAAACCTTTTTCAACTATTTGTCCGACATTAATCAAGTTTTTAGGTATTGTAGGAACATACAAAACATTGGTTAGCTAATCTGCTCCACTCTTGCATTTCACTTTTCCAATTGAATGTACACTATGTCTTGTATTATCACCTGTTTTAACACTATGACTAGAAATGCGTTTTTCCAATTCTGACATCAATTCTATGTTTCCTGACAAATGATTCGAACATCAAGAGTCAATGTAAAACACCTTTAGATCTTCTTTATCTGATGTGCTGATTGAGTTCATCATCAATGATGTATGACTTTCATTCTGTGTCATTTGCATAGTTATAGTAAGTGGTATTGTAGGACCCCAACTTCTTCCTCCACCTCTACCATAGCCTCCTCTTGGATTTTGTCTACCTCTTTGAAAATTACTTTGATATCTTCCACCTCGATCTTTGCTATTGTTGTTTTGATTTTGGTTTGATCCTTCTTGGTTGTGCCAACAATCATGAGCCAAATGATTACTCAATCCACAGATCCAACAAGCCTTCTTGTTGTTATTTTGATTACCTCTTCCTCTTCCAAAACCTCTTGGTCTTCCTCTGCCAGTGCCTTTACCTCTTGCATAATAAACTTGAGAAGTTGACTCTTCTTCATCCTTTGCTTTAACTTTATCTCCTTTCTTCTTGTTCTTCATGTACATTGCAGAACTTTGTCCTTTATCTCCATCTCCCTTCATGTCTTGCTCAAATGTGAGCATCAAACCAAGCCACTGGTTCAAATCTGGAACATAATGATTTAATACAAGTTCTGTTGATAAGACAAAAGGTTTCCACCTTTCATCTCCTCTCAAACCTGCAAGTAGTTGAGCAATCAATCTGTGATCCTCAATATCTTCATCTATGGATCCAAGGCTATCCGCTAGATCCTTCATCTTAGTGACATAATCACTAATACTTTGACTTGGGTTCTTCTTGAATGTTGTAAACTCTGACCATAGACTTGCTTTCCTTGCTTTGGTAGTACTTTGGAAATGATATTCCAATGCATTCCATATATCTTCAGATGATTCCAATCCTCTGATGTGTGGTAGCAAATGATCAGGAATTGAATTGTGAATGTATGCCTTTGCACTTGCATCCTTCTTCTGCCAATGCTTTAAAGCATCTAGTTCTTTCTTTGGTCAACTTTCATCTTCGAATATTGGCTTCTCTTCTTCACCTGTTACATATATCATGAGATCCTCACTCATAAGTATGGCTTCCATTCTCATTACCCATGCGGGGTAATTATCTCTCTCCAGTTTGTCAATGGAGATATAATCTGCCATACTCCTTTCCTTCTGCTACAACCTGTGAGCTTAAAGGATAAAGGATAATACCTTTTGGAGTTCTTTGTGTATGAAGATACTTTTGAAGTAACCTTTTGATGCCTTGTGTCTTCAAATGCTTCACCTTTCAAACTTTAATGAAAAACTTTTCAAAACTTTTCGTACATTTGCCGCCTTCTGCTCTTTAGGACCTTTCTTCTTTGATACCACTTGTTAATGTATGAAACACCACAAGAAATGAATTAATGTGACACTAGAACACCTCTATGGTCACCATTAACCCATTGCCACTCCAAACTTTGAGAAATGATAGTCTAAACTGAGAACTTTGCTTCTACAGAAATTCCTACTCACTGAAATGACATACCTTCAATATTTTGCTAATCTCTCTTAGCTCAATTATTATTTCTCCAAGATCTTTTAGTGGATGAAAATAGAAGAGTAGAGCTTTCCAACAAGCTATGATATGTGAGAAACGGATCTCTAGAACTCAAGTTATGGCCTTCACAAGATCAGCCTATATGACTTTGCAAAACTGGAAATTTTGCCTCTTTTAGTAATTTTGAGTGTCTTAAAATGAAAATTCGATGCCTAGCATCGACTTGCAACCAAAGGTCGATGCCAGGCATCGACTTTGTGCTTTTTCAGCCACTTTTTTGTTCCTGAAATAGACGCGTTTAACACAAATATGATCAAGACCACTTTTATGTGGGAAGTCGATGCCAGGCATCGACTTTATGCTGAAACTCGATGCCAGGCATCGAGTTGCTCCACAAACATCATCTTTTCAAGAAGATTTAGCAGGAGTTAGAACTCAGAGAATAAAACACAGAATTATTAGCACAAACTCGATGCTACGCATCGAGTTGCTTGGAAAACTTAAACTTTTGAAATCATTTCACAGTAGGCAAGCATGGAGATGAGGGAGAGAGTCTCATACACAGAACTTTAACTATTTCTTCTCATAGCTATGAAAAACTCAGAAGTTTCATAGATGCTTTCTCACTCAGAGAAGCCGGACTATACTCAGTCATACAAAATGAACTCCTCACATTCTATCACTCTCTTCCACTTCTTCTCTCATCGCGTCAGTTAATACAAACTAACTTATATAGATTTTCTCATTCTCGTGATTTTAAAAAACTTCTAGAACTAAAGTGAACGAACTTTACAAATATAATACACTTGTGAATTTGTCCCTTCACATAGGCATGTGGTTTTTTTCTAAAGCTTTGACCTTCAAATATATGTCCAATTAGTGAGTGTTTCTCCAACACACATCACTTGGCCATCATGAATAGGTACCTCGTATGAACTCTCTGGCTTTTGGCCTTGGCTATCCCCTGAGCATGGAACTTCTCGTTCCTCCAAGCATGTACATCTCTGGAATATAACATTAATCCTCATGACCCCGAGGGCAATGATGCGCTATGATGCATATGTGTTGAGCCTACTTCTTTGAATTCAACATCGGCTTCGGTTGGGCTCTCAAGTTAGGTAGATGCCCGGTAATGGGATTGCCTCCCCACTATCTCCGTGAGTGTGTTTTCAATACTTAAGTCTAAGAATCTGCTAATGATTTTGGATTTCTCTTGAAATCCCTTTAAGGAAGTTGAATACAA
This sequence comes from Ceratopteris richardii, assembly GCA_020310875.1. Classification (NCBI taxonomy): domain Eukaryota; kingdom Viridiplantae; phylum Streptophyta; class Polypodiopsida; order Polypodiales; family Pteridaceae; genus Ceratopteris; species Ceratopteris richardii. The sequence continues at coordinate 54,810,366 of CM035441.1, read as the reverse complement.
GTTTCACCTTCCATAAACTTAAGTATTATTTGTCATGATGTACCTACTTATATTTTCGAATTCTATCTTCACTTTCACTTTTCTAAAAGAAGTTTAGGCATGGTTTATCCCCTTGGTGGCTGCAATCTACCTTGTCTAAATCGTTTCTACCCTTGATGGGTTTCCAATACTAACTTTAGCATGCCATGAAGTTGTTTTGTCAACAACTCCTACTCTACTCAACATCTATGACTTAAAAAGATGCTCTTCTATCTTATCTTCTTTATCCATGCTTCTATACTCCTTGAATGAATTGTGCCAATTTTGATATTTTTTTGTGTAGTGTCAACTACAAATCTACGCTAAATCAAATCTACTCAAAGAGAGAGAGAGAGAGAGAGAGAGAGAGAGAGAGAGAGCGACTAACCTAAGCTATTCCAAGAGTCTAACCAAACCCACAAGGGGACGAGAGATGCACATATCCACTTAAAAAACTCCACCCACATATATACCTCTAGGCCAAGGGGAGAAATGCAAGGAGAGATTTCCAAGTGTCCCCTCCACATGGATTCTAATATAAGGTATTTTAACCATGGAAGTCACATGAAAGAACATGGCCCTCACATAGGTTCCAAAAGGATTCCTCCCAATGTTGTACCAAAAAGTCCAAAGGCTTGAGAGGCCTCCCTATGGATTAGATACCATACCCTTAGGAAATATCAATGCTAAGGTCCAAAACCTTTCAATTTGTGATTAAATAAAGCAAAATAGCTCAAGGGCTCAAAACATAGTCTTGGAGACACTTTACCAAGGGTCTTTTAGTAAACTCCAAGGGCTCTCCAAGTGGCTTTGGACCCGTGAAACCCATGTCGTTTGCTACTTGGACCCATAGTTATAAAACATTCTTCCCTCCTTTAATATTTTCATCCTAGAAAATGTGTGCAAGTATAATATGTGGAGTATTCTCCTTTGCCCCATGATCAACTGCAACGATCATGATCTTCATCTCTCTGATTTACCTCTTTATCAAAAGACAATTCTATCCCAAATTGGATATGAAAAGAGGGGAATCTGTGTGTGGGCTTATCTCTATCCAAATCATTCGAACATTACCTAGCTTTGCACATGAAACACCAAATCAAGTGCAAAGGAAAGAATGATAATGGTGGATTAAAACACCCTTGCATAATTCAAGGTTTCACTATGTGTGAACTTGGCATCCATAGCACAAACATATGAAGTAGGTGGATTCTATGACTCTCCAACTAATTTTCTATGTATGTCCATTTTTGTACACTACTTGTGTTGGGATCTAGCAAAATAGATGTATCTCTAGTTTCTTCCTTCATTATCAATCTTGAAGCAATACTCAATGGATGAATGAATTCTCGAACTCAAGCCTCTTCTAGAATTCAATGGGTTCTATACAAAACATCCATTTATGATGTTTAATTCAGTTGTCTATTCCATGCAACTAAAACTAGAGTGGAAATAATTGTGAATGTTCTTTTAGAGTCCATTCCAAGGTTTGGAAAATTGGGAAGGAAGAAATGAAATTCAGTATAACCGATTCAACTTCTAAGACAATAAAGTGGCTTGAGACTTAAAAATTTAACGATTTATTCTATTCAAGGGTTTGACGCATTGTTTCTATCTTTATGAGATTAAACAAAATTCTTAAAACGATTATTTGTGTAAAGTTAAACCATCATCCATCTACTTAACTCTATTCATATAAAACAATAGTGTCTAGAACTGAGCTTTAATGATGTTTAAGTTTACTCTCAAACATTGATACTTCAATTATCTTGATTGCTAAGTTAATACCTTTCAATCCTTTATGCTAGAATGCCAATCTAGTATACATGTTCAATTAAAAATGATTGATCCACCTAGTTGTAGTGCCAACAAGGTGCTTTGGACTAACTTAGTCTAACTTAAATTGTGGATAACTAAGTCAATCCTTTTTACCATCTATTGACACACCTTTATACTAAAAGCCATAGATTTGAGTCAAGATATTGGCTCACTTAGTTGTATTGTCAACTAAGTGGTTTATCTTAAATTGATTGAGTTGAACTAAACTATCTTAAAAGGATCTTTCCAAGTTCTCTCTTCAAAAATCAATGCAACAGTTGTAATAGAGAACTACAATATCCTTGCTCAAAAAGTTCCACAAATCAAATGAGACTATGCTAGTCTTACGAAAAACTTTTATGAAGATCCTTGAAAGTGCTTTCAACTTCATCAAATTTTCTAGTTAATTGATACTTGAAGTCCTTATCATACTCTTTGACCATATACTTCATCTTTATTTATGAAGTTTCAATTCCCATTGGGATTCAATCTCACTTCAATTCATGAGTGCAAGAATAAACGATACCTACCATCTCAAGGTTTGATGTCCCATACCATCATTCCTACATTAATGTGAATATCCCAGTATAATGTCCCAGACCACCATACTTTATATCCAACATTGATGCATGGATGATATTTATATTAAGTCGAGAAGCTTAATCTAACTATAGAGTACCTTTTACTCAAATTCTTTTAGGATTTGTATTCAAGGAATGTTTTCTATTCTATGTAGGTTTCTAGGGCTTCCAACACAAGATTATTTTGTGATCTCATGTTTTTTGATTGTCTCATGCTTGTTTTGGAAGCTTTAAACCCTTTAAATGGAATAAACATCCATCAAACAATTCCATGTGCTTTGAATTATAGTCAAGACTTAGTTCTTGTTCAACTAACTTGTAGTGACAAGATATTATTCTTGCCTTTATAATCCTTTCTATGTCAGAAGGTTTTAATGCTTTTTGATTTGTCTTGAAATTCCTTTAAGGATAGGTGAATACAATTTCACCTTCCACATACTTAAGTAGGGTTTATCATGGTTGTAGACTACATACTTGGAATTCATACTTATATCTCTCCTTTTTACTTCCCTTAAAAGAAATATAATCTTTGGCATGCTTTATTCGACCTCATGCTTTAAAACCACCCTTTTCAAAATCTTTTGTCATCTCGATGGGATCCCATTTTTCATTGCATTCAACATGCCATGGAATTGCTTTGTGAGCATTTTCCTCTTTGCTCAAAATTTAAAAGGTGCTCTTTTATTTGTCATCTAGATCCATGATTTTATACTTAATGGAATGAATTTTACCAATTTTGATGTGTATTGGTACTTTTTCCCCTTTTGAAGAGTTTTAGTCCTTGAAAACTGTAAGCTTCATTCAAAATTATGTATTCATTTATATGAATCTTTCATCATTTCTCTATTGAACAACTCTAGAAGGTGTACTAGAAACAAATTCTAGATTTGATGTTCAATAAGCTTCTTCTATAGGTACCATGGTGACCACCTATCCTAACATACTCATGAACTTCTTCTTGAATTTTTGGAATGCTCATGTATTGTCATGTTTCCCAACAATACAAGTTTATGCCTATCTTTGTTAGGAGAGGTGTCTTTAAATTTCAAGGCTAATCAAAGCATAAGAGTTTTGAAGATACTATGAATTAAGAAAAATATTTCCATTTCACCATTTTACCTAGATAGCTTTACGTTCCTTCCATTACGAACCATTGCATCTCTAAAGAAAACCTTAATTGGCTTTTTTTCTTGAAGTGTAAATATCTTGAATGAATGAAGACTTAAATTAACTTGGAAGTTCTTCCAAGAGGAGGGAGTTTTTTAAGTTTCCTAATGTATTTAAGTACTCTACACCATTTTTGTTTGCGAAAGTACACTTTGCTTGAACTTATAAGTTCAATCGCTCATATTTGACTTCCATCAGTGTCTTTAATGCAGCCAAATGAAATTTTTGTATGAGGAAACTTTCAAAGGCATATTGGAGTGCCATCCTAATTAGGATGTCTCATTACAAACTCATTTGGAACCTCTTTCAATTAACTGCCTCTAAGTATCTCTTATACTTAGAGTAATAGTATTATAGGTTCCCTAAAGTAATGTAATCATGTGACCTGAATAATATTTTCAAAGAAATCATCAATGTCATTGAGGACATTAGATGTATTCGGGTGCCATCTTCTTAAGACATCTCATTAAAAGGTTGTTTGGGAACCATATCTAAGTATCTCTTTTACTTAGAGTTAGCAATGAGTATGCTATTTTCTCTTTTGTATACATGAGATTCGACCCATGTCATAATGAAAAAGCTATAAGGTCGTGAGAACTTTCCAACTTCATCAAGTGACTTAGATATATTTCGCTGCTAGCTAGTTCATGCATGAATTGCTTCCTTATCATGTATATGGCAAGGTTATTTCTCTGATGTCTTCCAAACTTATCTAATTCTTATATTTACTTCATTAATGAGCAAGAAATACTCATTACTTGTTGTAGAATTTTACATTAAGCATGGTTTCCAATTTAGGAAAGAACCTCTAGGTATATGACTTGCAAAAATTAGTTGGCATAGTTTTGCAAATACCTTAGATTTTTCTCTTCCTAAAGGTCTTTCTCCTACTTGCAAAGTAAATTATATATTGAAAATTGATCACTTAATTATTTTAATTATGTAAGAAATTAAAAGTGAATCCTATATTTCATGCATCTATGCACATGCAAATACATATATGGCATACATAATCCAAGCAACTTGATGCTTCTATTATGTTGAGCATTCATTCACTCCATGCTCATACGCTCCTTTTTGTGCACAACATGTGCTTTTCCTTTTAAGCATCCACATGCTAATGTGCATGTTTTCTTGCATTTAGAAGATTTCTAATGAAAAGAAAAATTTGTGAAGTGCCAAACTAGGAAATCTTTCAAGTGACATCATCTCTTTTCAAGAAAGAATACACTTACAATCATTCCTTTCAATGCATAGATGCACGTAAATGATTAACGTGCTTGATTTTTTCTTCTCAAAATACATGCTTGCCTCTTCAAAGCTTAACATACATTATCTTTTCATGTGGCCTTGGAATAAAATATCAATTCAAGTGTTATGGAATGTTTCAATTATATATACACACATATATATATATATATATATATGTGTGTGTGTGTGTGTATGAAAACATAATGAAAGATAAGGCAAAGAAACATCAAACATGACTTTAAAGAAATACTTAGCTTTATAATAGGCTTTGTGCTTCCTTTGCCTTGAAGACGAGACATTTTTTAACTTTATCGTCACCTGATGCTCTATGACATCACCTTGGACCATTCCTTCTCTTGGATTGCTCAAATCCTTATTGGGCGTTTATATAGTTACATGTATGCCCAATATGTGCATCAATTTCAAAATCATGGATCTATTCTGAGCATACACTATAAAAGATATAATGTATTTATGCATGATAGGATGTCAAAAAATTTATATGCCATCAAGGAAATCTTGCATGACATGTTATGCAAAATTGAGATCAAACAATAATGAAAGAGTACGCAAACCTCTAACTTTCCTGTGTTGCTTAGGAAGGGTCATCCTAGATCCTAGAATCTTCAAAAAGAGGCAACTCCAAGATGTATCGTGATCTTAATCTCCATTATAGATGACTCCAAAGACTAGTATGTACCCCAAATTCACCCATTGGTGGTAGTGGACTATCAAAAGATCCTCCTTTACTCAAGAGATATAAGTGACTATACACATCCTCAAGACCTCATTAATAGGGAATTACTCCCATATAAAATTTATCAATCATTGAAAAGGTTCTATATTTTATAAAATGGGCCTCTACTTTATTACTCAATTGAAGAGATCGAGAGCTCGTCTCCTTCCATAATCATACCTATCTCCATTCACATATATAGGGCTCCATATGAGTGCCAAGAGCATCTCTGAGCTTTAAGGTCTCTAAATTCATGAAATTTGTTGCACAAAAGTCTGACATTGGATGTCCAAGAAGTCAAAGAAGCATTTAAAAGAGGTTGCATTTTAAAAGAGGTTGCATTTTAAAAGAGGTTGCATTCCATATGATTAGAATAAGAGAATCTTAATTCTCTCATGGGAAGCTTTGAGGCATGTGCCCATCTGAAGTATGGATAGGACCATTAGCGATTAGGTAAAACGACTTAGCTCGCAAAAAATTAATGGCCTCTCTTCCATATTGATTCGTGAATCGGTTTTAGGGAGATAACTTGCTTGAATACCAATGTAGTATCCACTACAAATCTACTCTAATACAAATCTCCTATGAGAGAGAGAGAGACAGAGACAGAGACTAGCCTAAGCTATTCCGAGAGTCTAGCCAAACCCACAAGGGGTGAGAGATGCATGTATCCACCCAACAAACTCCACCCATATACATACCTCTAGGCCAAGGGTGGGTATGTAGCTTGCCCAACTATCCCATCCACATGGAATCTAATGCAAGGCCTTCTAACCTTAGAAGTCACATGAAATCACATGGCCCTCACATGGGTTCTAAAGTTACTCCTCCCAAGGTTGTACCTACAATTCCAAAGGCTTGAGAGGCCTCCTTAAGGCTTAAATACCATACCCTTCGGAAATATCAATCCTAAGGGTCAAAACCCTTCAACTTGGGAGTAACTAAATCCAAACAGCTCAAAGGTTCAATCCATAGTCTTGAAGAAAATTTCCCAAAGGTTTCTCAATAAAGTCCAAGGTTATCGAAGTGGCTTTGGACCCTCAAAACCCATGTCTTTTGTCATTTGGACCCATCATTATACAACATTTTGGTACTTTCTTCCCCCTCTTTGAAGAGGGTTTTTTTCCTCAAAAATTGTAAAGCTTATAGCTTTATTCACAATTTGGAGAGACATTTGCTCCCACTCTTGCTGAATGAATCATTTCTCCATTTTCTCCCAAGCTTGTCTGAAAGACTATTCTTACACATGATTTATTCTATAGTATGTAGTCCTTGTGTGAGTCTTCTCTAGGTAAAGTGGTTGACTGCATGAGCATTGAAAAGTGTCAAGAAGATGAAGTATAAAAGAATTTAAGATTTGGTATCCAACCATAATATCTTTTATAAGTATCTCATCGACCACCTATCCTAACATATTTATAAAATCCTACTTTATTTTTGGGAATGCCATATATTCTCATGTTCCCAAAAATACAAGTTCATATTTATTTGTATTAGGAATGGTGGCTTTAAGTTTCACTATTTATTGTGCCATAAGAGTATGATTTACTATGATGAGATAAGAAGACCTTTCCATTTCATTAGAACTTTTTAAGTTCCTCCCAATAGAACCTTTCATCTTCTGAAGACTGTTGGAGTTGGACGTCTGCGGAAGCACGCGAACAGCACAAGGAAGAAGAAGAAGCTTGGAGCACAACACACAAGACTGAATGTATTACTAGAGAATGTACAAAGATAAGTAGCCCATTAGGGCAATAGGCGTATATACAAGCCGGGGGAAAAAAACCTCCTAAAGAGGGAAAAAAGTGCCCCGGCAGTCCTAGAGTGTTCACACACATCACTACCTAAATATATCAACAAATCCCCCCTGGGAGTGATGCGGTGAACAAGGAGCTGGCACTCATGTATAAGGAAGTGCCAAGCTATGTGGAAATCACTCCACAAAAGGAAGTAAGCCCAAAGCTTTGCGGAAAGCTTCAAACTTCTCCCTAGGCAGAGCCTTCGTGAAAAGGTCTGCAATGTTCTCCTGCGTGGGCACATATGCCAAGCTGATCTCCCCAGCAGAGAACCTCTCCCTGACATAGTGATAATGCACCTCAATGTGCTTAGTGCGAGCATGGAACACAGGGTTCCTCGCAACTGCCAATGCGCTCTGACTGTCAGTGAAGATGGTGGTGGCAGAAGACTGGCCAACACCCAAATCAGCCATAAGGCGTCTGAGCCACACACACTCAACAGTCGCTGTGAAAGCTGCCCTATACTCAGCCTCACAACTGGAAGTGGCCACAGTAGGCTGCTTCTTGCTCAACCAAGATATACATGAGCTACCAAGCATGAAGCAAAAACCACTGGTGGACACACGAGTGTCATAGCAACCAGCCCAATCTGAGTCAGAAAAAGCATGCAAATCTGGTGGTAGTGATCCCCCCTTGGGATAAAACAACCCAAGTAGCCGAGTACCACTCAAGTAGCGAAAGATGCGCTTAACCGCTTTCCAATGCGTGACTCCTGGGCAATGCATAAACCTGCTCATCTGTGAGACAGCAAACTGAATATCTGGCCGAGTAATGCATAAGTAAATCAAGCATCCAACAGCCTGCTGATAGAGAACAGCATCAAATGCATCTCCAGCATCATGAAGACTCAATCGTAAACCTGTCTCCATAGGAGTGGCAATAGGCTTACAGTCTTCAAGGCCAAAACGCTGCAATAATGTGTCAATATATTTCGTTTGACACAAAGCCATTCCACCATCAACGTGCATAAACTGAATGCCCAAATAGTGATGCAAATGCCCCAAATCAGACATCTCAAATGAGGCATGCAAATCAGCCTTAAAATCAGCAATATGTGTCTCAATAGGCCCAGTGAGCAGCATGTCATCAACATAGACAACAATGATCAGAAGCACATCATTAGCACGTTTAACATATAAGGTGCTTTCAGTTGGACTGTTCTCAAAACCATGTGCAATCAGATAGGCATGTATCTTCTCATACCAAGCACGTGGTGCTTGCTTTAAACCATATAACACCTTCTTTAACTTGCACACCTGGTTTTCATGCCCTTTGTGCACAAAGCCACGGGGCTGAAAAACATACACTTCTTCATGCAAGTCACCATTCAGAAATGCTGTTTTAATGTCCAACTGATGTACATTCCAACCATGATGGGCTGCAAGTGCACAAATGCTCCGAACAGTAGTCATACGGCATGTAGGTGCAAAGGTCTCATCAAAATCAATGCCTCTTTCTTGCACATAACCCTTTGCAACAAGCCTAGCCTTATACCTGTCAACTGTACCATCAGGTTTACGCTTCAGCTTGTATACCCACTTAGTGCCAATGGCCTTTCCAGGAGGCAAGTCACATAAAGACCATGTACCATTCTTCATTATAGCATCATATTCAGATTGCATAGCAGCCATCCAATTTTCTGAATTTTGTGCTTCATCAAAAGAAACAGGCTCATTCTCATCACAGAGACTAGATGCAGCCATAGCATAGCAATCTGATGCAAAGGAGGCACTATGAGAGCCTGAAAGTGTACGATATGACAAAGGTGCATCTAATTTGCTGTCACGCAAAGTCTGCACCAGCCATTTTGGCATAGTTTTTGCCTGTTCAATATCAGCTCTCTCATCAACAAGTGCATCATGTAAATCTGCATCAGAAATGGAATGATCTGCATCATCATATGAAACCTGCAAAGGCTGAGAAGTTGCCTCATTAGGACCAGCACTAGCCTGTCCACCTGTAAAAAGAGGCATCAAAGTATCATACATGTCTTTGGAGCTAACAGATGTCTCCTTAGTACATGAAAGCAATGGTTGAATAGCATCTTCCACAAAGACAACATCACGGCTAACCAGAATGCGTTTAGTCTGTGGATGATACAGACGATAGCCTTTACTTTCAGAACTGTACCCAACAAAAATACATTTTACTGCCTTATCATCCAATTTTCTGCGATGTTGTTCAGGCACTAATGCATATGCCAAACAACCAAAAACACGCAGATGAGCAACAGATGGCTTGCGGTCATGCCACGCCTCATATGGAGTGATAGACTGCAACGCTTTAGTGGGACACCTGTTCAGTACATATGCTGCACACATGACAGCCTCAAGCCAGAAACTATGTGGTAAAGCCTGACTTTTGACCATGCACCTCGCCATCTCCATGAGTGACCTGTTCTTTCGTTCAACAACTCCATTCTGTTGAGGTGTATACGGCACTGTACACTGGTGTTTTATCCCACGTTCATCCAGAAATGCATTAAAATCTGAAGACATATATTCCCCCCCTCGATCAGAACGGAGGGTGCCCATTTTACATGCTGACAGATTTTCAGCTAAAACCAAAAACTGTTTGAAGCACATGAACACTTCGGAATTTGCTTTGAGTGGATATACCCATGCATGCCTGGAAAAATCATCAATGAAAGTCATGAAGTAAAGGTAATTTCCAAAAGAGGGTGTCTGCATAGGACCACAAACATCACTATGTACAAGCTGCAATTTCTGCGTAGCCCGAACTGAACCATCTTTTGGAAAGGAAGAACGCTGCATTTTGCCCAAAATACAGCCTTCACAAACATGTTTTCTAGGTGCCTCAAGTTTGGGCAAAGAGGACACCATTTCAGATTTCTGCAGGCGTAACAAACTAGCAAAATTCAGATGACCAAAGCGTGCATGCCAAAGCTTTGCATCTGACATAGCCTGAGAATCATGAACTGCACATGCCGAATCATTCACAGATCTTTCATAGTCTATGAGCTTATACAGCCCACGACATAAAATGCCAGAAGCAATAATCACATCGCCATGTGAGAGATCATGGACTGTACACCTGTCATCAACAAATTTCACAACCAAGCCAATCTTGGCTAATGCAAAAACTGATAACAGATTCTCTTTGATCCCTGGCATAAATAAAGCATCTGACAAAGTGAAAGAACTACCATCAGCAGTAGTCAGAATGATCTTACCAACTCCCATAACAGGATAAGAGGAGTTATTGGCGCATGTGACAGTATTCCCTGTAGGAGCAGGCTCAAGTGAAGAGAAGAAACTGCGCTGCGAGGTAATATGTTTGGTCGCCCCACTGTCAAAGTACCAAACATCTGAGTCTACTGCAGACATGCACTGATCAGGAGAAGATGGGTCAAAACTGCAGACAGTAGTAAACGCCCATTCTTCTTCCTGCACAAGATTTGCAGACTCTGTTTTTGGTGTAGAGGCCTCTGCAACAACCATTCCAGCCTCTTTCTTCTTTGCCTCTTTAGCAGCCAGTTTTGGACAGTTCTTTATGATATGATCATTGCCTTTACAGTACTTACAAAACAATTTCTACTTTTCTGATTTTTCTCATCTTTGTCTTGGTTCTTTGAATGTGCAGCATTTGCAGATTTCTGCTTACTAGTAGAAGAGCTCCATTTTCCTTTGCCTTTCTGACTAGCCAGGAAAGCTTGATCTGCAACACGCATAATGGACCTGTTCTGCCTGGACTGATCTTCCTGCAATAGAACAGAGACTAATTCCTCAAATGACAAGGCATTCGGATTGCCTTTCATCATCAACCGAAGAGTAGAGGCAAAACTCTGATATGAATCAGGAAGACCATTCAGAACGGTCTGCACAAGTGAGCTATCTGGTATAACCTCATCAGCAGAAATCAATTGTTCCTTCAGGTCTTTGATCTTTGTAAGAAAACTGTCCATAGAATCACCTTCATTCATGTGCTCACTCTCCAACTGTTTTCGGAGGTAAGCAACACGAGCCTCATTCCTAGCCTGGTACAAAGTGGTAAGTGTATCCCAAGCATCCTTTGTTGTTCTGCAAGAGCGAATGTGAGGAATAATGGCACGTTTGACAGACAAAGCTATCAATGCATGTGCCTGGGCATCTCTGCCATCCCAACGAATCTGCTCTGCAGTAGGTGCAACAGAAACAGCAGCACGAACAGGAATCTGCGGAATATCATCTTCGACACCATCTTCATCAGCTCCAACACCTGTATTTGCAGTACCTGTCGTTACAGGTGTAACAGGACGTCTTTCAACACCCTGCACAATGTTCCACAATCCTTTTGCAACCAGTACATGTCGCATCATATAAGCCCATAATGGGTAGTTGGTACCATCCAACTTATCCTCAACAGCCAACATACGGAATACATCACTGCTTTCAGCCATGGCCGGTGACTAAAATACCTTGATGCAGAAAATTGACTGTATCTAAAAAAGTTGAACGGAACTGCCCAAACGAGTTCTGCTAGACCTGTAGCAGACTTCGAGACGCTTAAACTGGCGAACAGAAACTGGTATATACCTTTGGCACAAAAGGACGAAATAGCCTGCACAAGCATTGCGATAGTGCGTTCGGAGGCCGAAACGAGCTCAGATCGCGATTTTGGCACCACAAGGCAAAGCTGTTTTGATCTCGGAAACACCCTGAGTATGCTCACCAAATTTCGTGCGAATCTGAGACTGCAAACAGAGGAGTGTCGACGGCGCCCTAGAAGAAGCGACGACCTGCTCTGATACCAATTGTTGGAGTTGGACGTCTGCGGAAGCACGCGAACAGCACAAGGAAGAAGAAGAAGCTTGGAGCACAACACACAAGACTGAATGTATTACTAGAGAATGTACAAAGATAAGTAGCCCATTAGGGCAATAGGCGTATATACAAGCCGGGGGAAAAAAACCTCCTAAAGAGGAAAAAAAGTGCCCCGGAAGTCCTAGAGTGTTCACACACATCACTACCTAAATATATCAACAAAGACAACATCTCTTGCCAAATCTCTTGAATGAATGAAGCCTTAGAATAACTCAAAATCTCTTTGAAAAGGAAGAAATTCACAAATTTTCATGAGAATGTGAGTAATTTATACCATTCTTGTTAATGAAATTCTTTGATTGAACTTAGAAGTTTGACTACTCATATTCTACTTCCAAAATTTTTTTTATGCAGTTCCAAATGAGGGCTCTCTATAATGAAACTTTGCCATTCTAATTAGGATGTCTCATCAAGAATTCCTTTGGTAAAGTTAAACCATCATCCATCTACCAAAATCTATTCATATAAAACATCCGTGTCTTGCACTGAGCTTTGATGATGTTTAAGTTTACTCTCAAACATTAATGCTTCAATATTCTTGATTACTAAGTTAATGCCTTTCAATCCTTTATGCTAAAATGCCAATCTAGTATACATCTTCAATGCAAGGGATTGATTAATCTAGTTGTACTTTCAACAAGGTGCTTTAGACTAACTTAATCTAACTTCAATTACGTGGATAACTAAGTCAATCCTTTTTACCATCTCTTGACACACCTTTATACTAAAAGGAATGGAAGTGATTCAATCTCTTCTTGAAAATGCCATTAATGATTCATGGAATCTTTTGCTACTAATATGCTCATGCATTCCATGCTCTTGTGTCCCTTTTATATGCACGATCATACTCCATGTGCTTGCTTTTCCTACCATTTTCATGAAATTACACATGCCTTTATGCATTTATAAATGTCTCTATTGAAAAGGAAACTTAATTGTGTACAAAGAAAGCTTGGGGCTTTATCTTGTGCATTGATAATATCCCTTGTGAGGGGTCCAATGCCTTTAATTGGAGATACATTCTCAAAGGTTTCTCATAGAACTCTAAGGGTTATCCAAGGGAATTTGGACCCTCAAAACACATGCCTTTTGGCACTTGGACCCATACTTATGTAACAAGAAAGAACAAACATGAATTTTGCAAGGAGAGAGATTTCACACTTTATTCGATCAAAAAATTCCTCTTTCCCTTTTTATGGGACTTTCCCAAGAACCTTACTTCTTTTACTTTGAAAAGTACCTAAAAACTTTTAGGAAACTACTATAAAAGGCTCCTATCTTGTGAGTTTTTCGAGGGAAGACTCTTACCTGCATTACCATGTATAAGACTAACAAACATGCACATATGTACAACTCTTTCTCATTACAAAACTTAGTGGAATTTGTACAATGGTTAATCATAGTACAAGGGTTGCCTAATTGAAATAAAAGAAATAATAAAACTTTCAAGAAATTTTGTTGTTCTCACCATCGCCATGTAACACAAGCCTTGAATTAAAATTTAACATATTGGATTGGCATTGGCACTCTTTGACAAGCATAAGATAGAGGATTAAGACCTCGAAAATAATCTTGGCCACAAGCCAAGGAAGGAGAAAATCCTTCATAGCCTCCTTGCTATCCACACATCTTTATAACATGTGGGTGCTCATATTCGGAAGTCACATCGATCTTTTCCTCTCATGCTACCCCTGTGCACTTGCAGGCTCATTCTATCTGCTCGTTGTTCTTTGTGCGTGGATTCTAGAGCTCTACAAGTCGAGGGTCATAGCATTGATGCCATTCTTACAAGGGAACACTTTTTTGCAGAGGACTCTTGCTCTTATTGACATGTGATCGATCCACACACAGATAGATTATTCTCTCATGATAACCTTTCATCAAGAGTCATGCTATGGGTCTTAGGATTCCATCCTCTCTCACTTATCCCCCTTGATTGTCACGTTCACTTAAATTTTCCATGTGACATGTTGGAGTTAGAAGTCTGCAGAAGCACCTGAACAGCACAAGAAAGAAGAAGAAGCTTGGAGCAAAACACAATATTGAATGTATTACCACTAGAATCTACAAAGATACGTGACCCGTTAGGGCAATAGGCATATATATAAGTCGAGGGAAAAAAACCTCCTAAAGAGGGACAAAAGTGCCCCGATGGTCCTACTGTGTTCAGACACATCACAACCTAAATATATCAACAAATCCCCCCTAGCAGTGATGCGGTGAACAAGGAGTTGGTACTCATGTATAAGGAAGTGCCAAGCTATGTGGAAATCACTCCACAAAAGGAAGTAAACGCAAAGCTTTGCGGAAAGCCTCAACTTCTCCTTAGGTAGAGCCTTCATGAAAAAGTATGCAACGTTCTCCTGCGTGGGCACATATGCCAAGCTGATCTCTCCAGTAAAGAACCTCTCCCTGACACAATGAGAATGCACATCAATGTGCTTAGTGCAAGTGTGGAACTCATGGTTCCTCGCAACTGCCAATGTGCTCTAACTGTAAGTGAAGATGGTGGTGGAAAAAGACTGACCAACAAACAAATCAACCATAAGGCATATGAGCCACACACAGTCAACAATCACTATGAAAGTTGCCCTATACTCAGCCTCACAACTAGAAGTGGCCACAATAGCCTGCTTCTTGCTCAACAAAGATATACATGAGCTACCAAGCATGAAGCAAAAGCCACTAGTGGAGACACAAGTGCCATAGCAACCAGCCTAGTCACTGTAAAAAAAAGCATGCAAATTTGGTGGTAGTGATCCCCCCTTGGGATAAAACAATCCAAGTAGCCGGGTACCACTCAAGTAGAAAAAGATGCACTTAACTGCCTGCCAATGCTTGACACTTAGGCAATGCATGAACATGCTCATCTATGAGATAGCAAACTAAATATCTAGTCGAGTAATGCATAAGTAAATCAAGCATCCAATAGCCTACTGATAGAGAACATCATCAAATGCATCTCCAACATCATGAAGACTCAATCGTAAACCTGTCTCCATAGGAGTGGCAATAGGTTTATAGTCTTCAAGGCCAAAACATTGCAATAAGGTGTCAATATATTTCGTTTGACACAAACCTATTCCACCATCAGCTTGCATAATTGAATGCCCAAATAATGATCCAAATGCACCAAATCAGATACCTCAAATGAGGCATGCAAATCAGCCTTGAAACTAGTAATATGCTTCTCAATAGGACGAGTGAGCAGCATGTCATCAACATAGACAACAATGATCAAAAGCACATCATTAGCACACTTAACATATAAGGTGCTTTCAGCTGGATTGTTCTCAAAACCATGTGCAATCAGATAGGCATGTCTCTTTTCATACCAAGCCCGTGGTGCTTGCTTTAAACCATATAATGCCTTCTTTAACATGCACACCTGGTTTTCATGCGCTTTCTGCACAAAGCCACGGGGCTGAACAACATACACTTCTTCATGCAAGTCACCATTTCGAAATGTTGTTCTAATGTCCGATTGAGGTACATTCCAACCATGATGAGCTCCAAGTGCACAGATGCTACGAACAATAGTCATACGGCATGTAGGTGCAAAGGTTTCATCAGAATGAATGCCTCTTTCCTGTGCATAACCATTTGCAACAAGCTTAGTGTTATACCTGTCAATTGTTCCATCAGGCTTACGCTTTAGCTTGTAAACCCACTTAGTGCCAATGGCCTTCTTGCCAAGAGGCAAGTCACATAAAGATGAGGTACCATTCTTCATTACAGCATCATATTTAGATTGCATAACAACCATCCAATTTTTTGAATTTTGTGCTTCATCAAATGAAACAGGCTCATGCTAATCACAGAGACTAGAGGCAGCCATAGCATAGCAATCTAATGCAAAAGAGGCACTATGAGAGCCTGAATGAGTACGGGATGACATAGATGCATCTAATTTGTTATCACATAAAGTTTAGACCAGCCATTTTGGCATAGTTTTTTCCTACTCAATATCAGCTCACTTGTCAACAAGTGCATCATGTAAATCTACATAAAAAATGGAATGATCTACATCATCACATGAAATGTGCAAAGGCTGAGAAGCTACCTCATTAGGAGCAGCACTAGACTGTCCACCTATAAAAGGAGGCAACAAAGTATCATACATTTCTTTGGAGCTAACAGATGTCTCCTTCGTACATGAAAGTAAGGCATGAATAAAATCTTCCACAAAAACAATATCACGGCTAACCAGAATGCTTTTTGTCTCTGGATGGTATAGATGATAGCCTTTGATTTCAAAAGTGTACCCAACAAAATACATTTTACTGCTTTATCATCCAATTTTTTGTGATGTTGTTCCGACACTATTGCATATTCCAAACAATCAAAAACACGCAGATGAGCAACAGATGGCTTGTGAACATGCCAAGCCTCATATGGAGTGATAGACTGTAGCGCTTTAGTGGGACATTTGTTAAGTACATATGCTGCACACATAACAACCTCAAGCCAGAAACTATGGTAAAGCCTAACTCTTGACCATAAACCTTGCCATCTCCATGAGTGACTTGTTCTTTTGTTCAGCAAATCCATTCCATTGAGGTGCATACGGTGTTGTACACTGGTGTTTTATCCCACATTCAACCAGAAATACATTAAAGTCAGAAGACATATATTCCGCCCCTCGATCAGAACGGGGGGTGCCCATTTTACATGCTAACAAATTTTCAACCAAAACCAAAAACTGTTTGAAGCACATAAACACTTCAGACTTTGGCTTCAATGGATATACCCATGCATGCTTGGAAAAATCATCGATGAATGCCATGAAGTAAAGATAGTTTCCAAAAGAGGGTGTCTGCATAGGACCATAAACATCGCTGTGAACAAGCTTCAATTTCTGAGTAGCTCGAACTGAACCATCTTTTGGAAAGGAGGAACACTGCATTTTGCCCAAAATACAGCCTTCATAGACATGTTTACCAGGTGCCTCAAGTTCGGGCAAAGAGGACACCATTTCAGATTTCTGCAGGTGTAGCAAACTAGCAAAATTCAGATGACTGAAGCGTGCATGCCAAAGATTTGCATCTGACATAGCTGGAGAATCATGTATTGCACATGCTGAATCATTCATAGATTTTTCATAATTTATGAACTTATCCAGCCCATGGGATAAAATGCTAGAAGAAATAATCAAGTCGCCATTTGATAGATCATGAACTGTACATCTGTCATCAAAAAATTTCACAACCAAGTCAATCTTGGCTAAAGCCGAAATTGATAAGAGATTCTTCTTGATCCCTGGCACAAATAAAGCATCTGATAATGTAAAAGAACTACCATCAACAGTAGTTAGAATGATCTTACCAACTCCCATAACAGGATAAGAGGAGTTGTTGGCGTATGTAACAGTATTCCCTTTAGGGGTAGGCTCGAGTGAAGAGAAGAAACTGTGCTGCAAGGTAATATGTTTGATTACCCCACTATCAAAGTACCAAACATCTAAGTCTACTGCAGACATGCATTGCTCATGAGAAGATAGGTCAAAATTGCAAACAGTAGTAAACACCCATTCTTCATCCTGCACAAGATTAGGAGACTCTGTTTTTGGTGTAGAGGCCTCTATAACAACCATTCTGGCCTCTTTCTTCTTTGCCTCTTTAGCAGCCAGTTTTGGACAACTCTCATGACATTATCATTTTCTTTACAGTATTTGCAAAACAATTTTTGCTTTTTTTATTTCTTCTTATCTTTGTATTCCTTCTTCGATTGTGTAGAATTAGCAGATTTCTGCTTACTAGTAGAAGAGCTCCATTTTCCTTTGCCCTTTTGACTAGTCAGGAAAGCTTGATCTGCAACCTGCAACAGAATAGAAACTAACTTTTCAAATGTTAAGGCATTTGGATTGCCTTTCATCATCAAATGAAGAGTAGAAGCAAAACTCTGATATGAGTTGAGAAGACCATTCAAAACAGTCTGCGCAAGTGAACTTTCAAGAAGAACTTCATCAGTAGAAATCAACTATTCCTTCAAATCCTTGATCTTTGTTAGAAATTTGTCCATAGAATAACCTTCATTCATGTGCTCACTTTCTAATTGTTTTCGAAGGTAAGCAACACAAGCCTTATTCCTATCTCGGTACACTGTGGTAAGTGAATCCCAAGGATCCGTAGCTGTTCTGCAAGAGCAAATGTGAGGAATGATGGCACGTTTGACAGACAACTCTATCAATGCATGTGCTTGAGCATCTCTGCCATCCCAATGAATTTTCTTTGCAGTAGGTGAAACATAGACCACAACATGAATATGAATCTGTAGAATATCACCATCTTCGACACCATCTACATCTCAATACTTGTATTTGCAATACCTGTATTCGCAAGTGTAATAGGACATTTTTCAACACCCTGCACAATATTCCATAGTCCTTTTGCAACCAATACATGATGTAGCATATAAGCCCACAACTGTTAATTGGTACCATGCAATTTATCCTCAACAGCCAACATATGGAATACATCACTGCTTTCATCCGTGGCCACTGACTAAAACACCTTGATGTAGAAAAATGACTATATCTAAAAAAGTTGAACAGAACTACCCAGACAACTTTTGCTAGAATTGTAGCAGACTTTGAGACACTTATACTGGCGAACCGAAACCTATATATATCTTTGGCACAAAAAGATGAAATATCTTGCACAAGTGCTATGATGGTGCGTTGAGAGGTTGAAACGAGCTCAGATTGCGATTTCGGCACAACAAAACGAAGCCATTTTGATCTCCTAATCACCCTAAGTACACACACAAAATTTCATGTGATTCTAAGACTGTGACTAAAGGAGTGTCGACGATTCCCTAGATGAAGCGGCGACCTGTTTTGATACCAGTTGTTGGAGTTAGATGTTTACAAAAGCATGTGAACAACACAAGGAAGAAGAAGAAGCTTAGAGCACAACACACTATTGAATGTATTACCACTAGAATGTACAAAGTTAAGTGACCCATTAGGGCAATAGGCGTATATATAAGCTAGGGGGAAAAAACCTCCTAAAGAGGGAAAAAGTTGCACCGGTGGTCCTAGTGTGTTCACACACACACACTACCTAAATATATCAACATGACATCCATGCCAACTCATCCTAAAGGGGCTACCACTCCATATGATGTGACATAGGCCAAATCATGTGCCTCATAAGAGGGACAAAAGAGATCCTAGATATGTCCTAGGATATAGGTATGCCACATAGACCTTGTGCTTAATAGTTTTTTGATACTGTGCTCAAAGAGCTCAACAAGGTTATGTGGTCATGTCCAAGCCTGCATAGCCTAGTGGCTGACACCTTGAAGCTGTGAGAGGAAGTCATGAGTTCAAGTCTTGGATGGACATCTCCATGAGTCTCTCGTGATGGGTGCCTCTACCTTACGAGTTTGGGTGTGTGAGTGTGTATTTCCAATTCCATATACTCTCAAAAAAAAAAGGTTACGTGGTTATTTTATTGATGGGCATGTTGAGTAAGTTTCTAGGGTGTGGTCTCCGAAACAATTTTATCAATAAAATCATAGAGCAAGAATGGAGTTGGAAATTCAACTTGGAATAGATATTGGCAACCTCTTTTAGGGGGGGGGGAACCCCATATGATTGAAAATGGTAGAATAGTGTTTTCTTAACAAAGCAATGACCTTTCTAAAAATCTAGATGGCCATCTTTGATTGCCAAAGTGTAGGAACGTGCAATTTGCTAGAAAAAACTAAGAAACATCGAGTGCCAAACCTACAGAGGTCTATTCCTTTTAGGGCGAATAGTCTACTCCCTTCTTGAGATAAAAGATTAAAAGGAACCAAAGAATTATCCAATCAAGAATAGGACCAAATAATTCCCCAAGCAAGATTTTATTTTTTAATTCTTACATTAGGTGATTTGGTTTCTTTTTTGGAATGGAACAAAATTGAAAAGTTTTGAGGATTCATTTACTGTAATGCCACATCTAGTATCTTTCATCATAGAGAGGAATACCTAGAACAAACTAGCATCTATAGCCATTTTTTTCTCCAAATTGAATGCACTCTCATATGTACCTTCCATCCAATCACCCCACACATACTCTCTCAAAATTTATTCCACAACTTAGGCTTCAGGTTGAGAAAGACTTACTAATGTGCGTTTATCATTTTTATGAGCCCATCCTATAAAAGGAACATATCCATGATCCTTTTGATTCAATCAAGCTTGAACCTCTCAGCATTATCCATTATCCAAATATCACCATTGTATCGCATTTGGGCCACCTTAACCCTTGCTTTGTGAGATACGAGGGTCCCATGGGTACTATGCCCCTTCACTTGTATAGTTGTTCTTTCAATTAATTCAAATCGGGGAGAGTAAGCTTCGATCGAACTTCCTCTTTTTAAAATCAAATAAAGAACTATGATCTATAAGAGTTTTGATTACCTTTAACACCCACGAACCTAAAGCAAGCCAAAAGAAAGGCTCCAGAAGACTAAGAAATTACTTAGAGACTACAAGATCTCATAAAAGCTCAATCGAACGAAATCTCTAAGATCTAAAACAAAGACAAATTTTTTCTAGTTAGAAAGTTTTGACAAAGAAAATAAAAAATCTGAACACATAGAAAGCGGACACACAGAATATCAACACAAATGAAGCTTGCCATGAAAATTCTTGAGAATAGAAAAGAGCTCGACCACAATCGTGCTGTTCGATAACGTCGGGAATGCAAATGGCACTTAAGACTATTTATGAAGGTTATGAATAATGATGTATAATAAGCGGATTACTTTAACATTAATCTTGGGCATCTGGTCTAGTGGTATGATTCTTGCTTAGGGTGCGAGAGATCCCGAGTTCAATTCTCGGAAATGCCCCACATTTCTACTTTAGAATTTCTCAATGATGTTTTAACCTACTGTCTATCGTATACTAAAAGAATGTGCATCTAAAATGGCTCGAGCCCTCCAAATAGATATTGCTCCCTCAAACCCTTTAAGAGAGGTATTCATCCAAACAAGAGAGAATAAGGGATATATTTGCCCTTCATATCAAAATATACATGTGGAAAGCACTCTTTGTACCATTTAAACTAGGTTGATATCTAAAATGGCTCGAGCCCTCCAAATAGATATTGCTCCCTCAAGCCCTTTTAGAGAGGTATTCATCCAAACAAGAGAGAATAAGGGATATCTTTGCCCTTCATATCAAAATATACATGTGGAGTTTTAGAGAGGTATTCATCCAAACAAGAGAGAATAAGGGATATCTTTGCCCTGCATATCAAAATATACATGTGGAAAGGAGGCTGCAGCCAGAAGGAGGTCTATCACCTTCATGAAGAAGAACAAGTGCACTCTCAAACTTGTTTGAATGAAGAAGACAAGCCCCTGCTCTTCTATCAATCACACATTAATCAAGATATGAAAGAAGAAAAAAAAGGTATGAAGACATAATGAAGTACACGAATAAAACCCAACTTACATGGGGAGCTCAATCACACATTAATGAAGATATGAAAGAAGAAACAAAAGGTACGAAGAAAAGGAACAAGTCCGTCAAAGAAATTGATGCTAATCTGATGTCCGGGAACCTGCTAATTGACGATGACGTTGCTAATTCTACCAATTGACGACGACGATGCTGATAATGCTAAGAACATGACGACGACAACGCTGATGTTGCTTGCTCCATCACTCAGCGCTGAAGCCTTACATCTGTTGTCGTAGTTTGGGAGAGACAATGTCGACTAACGCATAAGCAAATGGCGAATGATCACA
The DNA here is from genome assembly GCA_020310875.1 of Ceratopteris richardii. Classification (NCBI taxonomy): domain Eukaryota; kingdom Viridiplantae; phylum Streptophyta; class Polypodiopsida; order Polypodiales; family Pteridaceae; genus Ceratopteris; species Ceratopteris richardii. The sequence continues at coordinate 54,788,429 of CM035441.1, read as the reverse complement.
GGAGATGTTGGAACTCTGCGCTCACTCAGTTTCGTCCAAGAGAACTTAGTCTCCTAACCGTCACGATCAATGGCCAATCGTTAGCCTCTTTCTTCTTTAGATTAAGCTTTGGTAGAAAAAAAATAAAAACCAATTCAAAAACTTCTAACCTTCACGACAGCTAAATCTTCTTGTAAAAGAAAAATGAAAATGGGGTATTAGCGTGCTTCGAGAGAGGGGTGACTTGTCCATGAAGCCTATTTCTTTGCTTTCAAGGGGGTAGCCGTTTGTCTAAAGGCGGGTCCTTCAAGGTCTTCGTAGAGCGTTTTCGGAAAAGGGGGCTTTTCTTTTTTTATTGTAGCTTTCGAGGTTCCTTTCTGCTTGTTCCTTGGTCTTCTCGGAATTTTCTTTCCATCATGCAAGTCGGGGTCCTTGTCATGGCTCTGCGACCCCCTCCCTTGTGAGAAACAACCCGGCCCCGCCCCCGGGGAAGATCGGTAACCTAGCCCCTATTTTGGAGGGGGGATCTTGTGTCGCCCTTGAGGCCTCTGAGGGTGTTGAGCCTCCCTTGGTCTCCCTTAGTAGATCCACAATTCTATCAACACAGGAGTATCTCAAGAAAGTTTGCCTCATCAGAAAAATGTTTGGCCCTAAGCCCCCGCTCGAAACCATGCACTAGTGGCTTCGCAATGGGTGGTTCCCCCGTGGGTTGATTGTTTGTAAGTGTCAATTCTTACTGACTAGTCATATGTTCCTAGTTTTTGAGAATGAAGATATGGTGTTTCGAGCCCTCAGTGTCAGAACCTGGCAACTCAGGCGGGCAACCCTGTGCCTGTTCAGATGGTCCCCCGATTTTATTCCCAAAAAATTGAAATCTCTCCTTGGGTTGAGTTCACTAACCTGCCTTACTTCTTGTACAACTTCGTGTGGGACATTGTTTCTCCCATCGGCAAGCCATTGGCTTCACGGGAGGATGTTGGTGGTCTCATTTATGAAGGTGCGAGACATTCGTTCAACGCTCAACGGCACCCTCAAAAGTGTGTCGAGGCTGACCTCAGCATGCCACTTCCATAGAAGCTCAAAGTGAACTTGGGCGAAGGGGATCTCTGGGAGAAACACAATAATTACAAAAACCTTCCTAACGCGTGCTTTTGTTGTGGCCAATAAGGTCACAGGATTAAAGATTGCCCACTGAGACAAAAAAGCAAGCAAAATCAAGAAGCCTCCAAAAATGCTCAAGACAACAAAGGGACATTGAATTTCCCTGCGAACGAAGAGGAAGTTAAGGGCACCCATAATCTAGAAGCCGATGAAGATGGGTGCACAGAAGTCAGAAGAAGAAGGAAAAGAAGGCCTAGGGCGACATCTGAAGGAAACCACATGCCAGTTACCCCCTCAAACAACTTGTATTGCAATCTAGAAAAGGAGATCAATGAGTTTGATTACCCAGGTAGGAACCGATTTGAGGTGGACACCAACGACAAAGCCCTAGAGATCTCTGACAATAAAGAAACCCACCAGGAGGGTTACACTACAAGCAAAGAAGATGGCTTTACCACTAGTAATGAAGATAACATGGATAGTGAAAGTTCCATTATTGGATCGACTATTCTGGAAACGGTTTCTAGTTCTTCCCAACAGGAGGCATCTCGCAAGGGGAAACAACCTATTGAGCTACCTTGGAAAAGCCCCCACAAGAACATATTTCTAAGTCGAGACCCCCTCCCGATGAAAAAGAAAGACGAATCCAAGAAGAGAAAGGATAAGGCCCCCTCCCGCAAAGAGGGTATCTTATGACAATGATCATCATCTCATTAAATGCTAGAGGGCTAACCGACCTCTCAAGTGTGACCATCATTGGTCAATGGATTCGTGACGTTAGCTTAAACCCAAAATTTATATGTATTCAAGAGACTAAAATTGATGGAGTAGACCTCCAGAAATGGCTCAGACATGTCTCCTCGACCCATGTTTGGATTTCGATGCCGCACCCGCTGGGGTCCGGTGGGATGGTAATCGGTATTAATCAATTCTGGTTTAAAAATCTTGAGAACTCCATTGAAGATGAGATCCATCGATGTATTGCCGTTTCCTTTGGTGCCCCCTTTTGTTTTACTTTAGTTTCTATGTATGCTCCTAATGGGGAGATGGAGAGATTGAACACCTGGCCTCCTTGGACTCACTCCTCCAGAACGTGCTAATTTGTGGTGACTTCAACATGGTGGAGGTCCCTACGGACAGATGGAATAACAAGGGCCGGGCCATCGACAATCGAGAGAAAGAAACATGGGACAAAACCAAACTGCACTTCGATTTGGTCAAATTCAAATATTCGAATGGCTTTTCATGGTCAAATCTCCAAGCGGGTGAGGACCTGAGGAAAGCTAGAATGGATAGATGCTACATTGCTCAGAACATTATTCATCAGTGGGGCCACCCTTCCCTCTCGCAATGCACTGACCTCGCCAGCACTAATGACTACCGGATTGTTATCGCTTTCCAACCTTTCACCAAAATCACTAAGGCTCCTTGGTTCCATGCCTACACGACCTCCTTCTCTCTCCTCTTTGTCCATCAAGAAATTGCTGAAGTGTGGAAGGAGGTGTTCGCCTCCGGCTCATCCACAACCAAGTGCTGGAGACGTGCGGTCGAAAAGTAGCAGCATATCATGATTAGATCCATGAAGATGCTCGAGATTGTTCGGCGGGCACGTAGAGAAGCTCTATATCATAAACTCTGGAGACTTGAGGAGGAAGTGAACAAAGGAAAAGATCAATCCTAGAAAGGTCTACAAAAAATCAGAGCGTTGCTAAGATACGAGGAACAAATACAAAGGAAAAACTTGCAAATTTTCTTCAAGGAGTGGTGGGCTTGCAAAGAGATGTGTCACATCCTTAAAAGGAAACAAAATAGAGAATCGATCCCCCTATTGCTAGACTCAAATGGCAATGTATGCAATACAGAAGAAGATAATTTCGAGATCATTGAAGGGCACTTTACGAGATTCCTGGGGACCTCAACCCCCCTCTCCCACCATAGACGGGACTGCATGGCAACCATATCTTGGGTATCCCCCCCACAAGATCCCACTCAACCTCCGTTCCCTACTTGATGTCCCAATCCCGAAAGCAAAAATCATTGAAGTCATTGATGCCCTCCCTTGTGGTAAAAGCCCGAGCCCGGACAGGCTCACTAATGAGTTCTTTAAATCCTTCAAGTTGGTGGTCGCCACCCCTATTTGTCTGGTTTGGCAAGAGGCGCTCGAGTTTGGCGCGCTTCCAACTTGTCTCAACAATGTCATTATCAAGTTAATACACAAAAAAGGGGAAAGGAACAAAATTGAGAACTGACATCCGATTACGATGCTCCAAACGGGATATAAGATCATTGCCAAAGTCATAGCCAACATAATTTCTAGCCATCGGAGAGCGTGGTTAAACAAGGACCAAAAAGGTCTCGTCAAAGGCACGTCAATTTTGGAAACCATTATAGATATTTGGGAAGGTCGCGGCTTCGCAAATGAGTCAAGACAAGATGTGGTCTTCCTCACGATCGACTTTGATAAAGCCTACCACAAGCTAGAATGGGACTATATTCTACAGTCGCTTAAAGATCTCGGATGTAGTAAAAAATTCACCAAGATGATTGTGACCCTTCTAGGAAACACGTCGACTCAAATTAATGTTAATGATAAACTTTCGAAGGTGATCAAAATTAGAAGATTGATTAGACAAGGGTGCCCGTTGGCTTCCCTTCTCTTTGCCATTGCCACGGAAGGGCTTAGCCGATTGGTGGAACAACAGGTGGAAGCTCATAATATCAAAGGCCTCTGTTTACCTCATGACCAGGGCAAGATCACCATGAGACTTTTTGCCGATGATATGAACATGTTTGTCCAGAATAATGGTACAAGCCTAGAGAAATTCTGGAGGTGCCTGGATACTTTTTGCGAAGCCTCTAGATCCAAAATCAACCACTCTAAGACCGCTTTCAGAGCTATTGTCGGGATCCGACCTGACCTTCGCATTGATCATGGCTGTCCAATCACTCCGCACGGCCAAATTTTTCGACTTCTTGGGATTCCCTTGGGGTTTGGTATCTCGATGGAGTAGTAGTGGAACTGGGTGCTAACGAGACTCAAAACAAGCTAAACTATTAGAGAGGTATGCAAATCAATCTTGCTGGTCACGCTATGGTTATCAAAACGTTCCTCATATCATCGTCCATTTAATTCCTTTCTTGTTGGAGACCGAAAGAGCAAGATATGTCCAAACTAGATAGTATTTGCAGAAACTTCCTTTGGATGGGCGACCACAATAGGAGGGGGGTGCCTAAAATCAAGTGGTCCATATGCACCAGCCAAAGAGATAGTGGGGGCCTTGGCATTCTGGAACTTGGGTGCATGGCTAACAAATTTGCGACAAAATGGATGATTAAGGCTTGGTGCAACCGGGAGGCCTCGTGGGCCAAGTTCATCTTCAGAAACAAGAATGAGTTGGCTCTCATGGGATTCCCGAATCGAAAGAATCTTGACATTTTGACCCTGTTTTTTTCCTCGATCTTGGTCTTCCCGAAAGGCTCCAATCTTGTGTGCTCCCTATGGAACGGTTGGAATAAAGTCAAAAGCTTCACAAGAATAAGTGAAGATTGGAAGTGGGCAGCCGATATCAGACAAAACGACTCTATCTGGTTTCCAATTCATGGCATCCGAAGCGTGGAATCTTGGAACATTCGAAACACCAAGAGGCTATGGAACAAAGGCTTCAAAAAATGGAAACATCTCTGGAAGCAAGACACCAACCAGTGGATCACCTTTGAGGATATTGACCCTAGCATCAACATTTCGTATGAAGAATGGAACACTTTGCAAAGTAGACGTCTCGCCTAGGACCGCTATAAAGTACACCTTCTCATGGGGCACCACATGCCAAGCTTGCTTGGTCTCAAATGGCACAATGGTAATTGCCTATCAAAAATCCCGAACATCAAAGCAACCATTGATTCTCAAGTTAACCTCAACAAGAAGTGGTGCCTGTCGTGGACATGGCATTGGTGGGACATGAAGTTCATGGCTATCTAGCACCCCCTCATAGAAATCAAAAAGTATGTGCTTTGTGACTCTCTGGAACGCCATCAGAGGGGAGGTCCTATGGAAAATCTAGCGGGAAAGATGTGCTGTTAACTTTGGGGATGCCCCCAAAGAGTGGTCAATTGAGAAATCCTTGTTCCTCCTTGGCAAAAGGATCGCTAACTGGGAGAAATCCCTGCCCCCTTTAGGCATCATCAAGTGCTCCTTTTGATCAACAACAAGCTTAAACCCAAGTGGGCCCCGCATGAGGGTGATGAGAGGGTGATTAAATTGCTTTGTAATGCCATCTAAACTCTGTAAAAGCTATCCTAGTCTGTGGGATTTGAGGGATCCCATGGGCAGTAGTTCCCTTCTCTTGTACTTTTCTTTTAATTACTTGAAGTGAGGGAAAGTAGGCTGAGGGCAAAATTCCTTTATAAAAAAAAGGGTATGAAGACATAACGAAGTACATGAATAAAACCCAACCTACATGGGAAACTCCATGAAGAGTGTGGGGACTCCTGACAAGAGTTAGAGTGAATGACCATACGAGAGGTGATGTGAGGGACCTCTTCATATGTAGTAAGAGACTAAGTACTATGTATGTGGGATAATGTGAGCTTGCGTGCATAGGATTATATATATATATATAGAGAGAGAATATAGAAACAAAGAGTGAAGTACCACTGACAAGGAAGACATAAATTAGCCTGTAGCATGTGTGTAACACATAAATTAACCTCTAGCATGTGTGTAACAGTAAGGGAGAAGATCTTAATCCATTTTTATGTTTGTTTTACTAATTTATGTATCATTGTAGCATGATTCAAGCAGTAATATGAGCATTTTTTGCTTTTAACTTTCTTCTCGTTCCATTATGTATGTTGCGTTGAAGCCTATTATCAAAGATAAGTAGAGAACCATTTGTCTATGTGTTCAAGATGTTATTCAATCAAGTGAAATGGTTTTGTAGTCTGTTCATGATTGTGTATAATGTGTGTGAAGTGGATAGTGATTGACTACTGATGGCTGCCAATGAGAAGATACACTTTGTTAGTTGTTTATTGTGCAAGAATTTGGAGATTAAGTTATAGTAATTTGTATCTTTATACCTTCAATTGCATTCTAGAGAGGTTATGAATGTGGGATTGTTTCATACTACACTTATTTGGAAATCCCTATATAGCAATATGCATGTCCAAACAATGTCAATCAGAGCTCCAATTATGGTTTACATGTTATATGTGTGCATAGAGGCAAATAATAGCCGATATTGGGCAGATAAACCAATCAATTTTGAAGCACAAATATAATGAACAATTGTAGGGACAACATTGTCATGGACTGAGGAGAAACACATACCAACTAGCACAGCAACAATGGATAGTAAGGTAGAGGAGTGACAGGAGCAAACAACTCCACACCTGAGAGGGCAAGGAGCATCCCTAGGTAACCTCAAGAGAGCATTCCACTAGCTAGTGGATTTTCATGTGTTTCAAACCTCTTGCAACTAAAGCGACACTTTTAGTTTTCAAAGCTAACACTTCAAACTATATCACATTCAACATTTAACCCTTTAACTTACTAGCATAGTCTATTGCAATGGTACATCTACAATCATCTCCATTGCCATAATCTATGAACCCTAGAGTTGGCACACCTAAGTTTAGTGGAAAGAGAACCCAAGATGTAGATAGAAATGTTGGGCAATGTGAAACTTTATGCTCAGCAAGTGGGTATGATAATTTGTATGAAGACCAAACAAAAAAGGAAAATTTTACAGCAGCATTACAATCGAAAGATATGGAGTGGTTTATGCAATATGGCATACCACATTTGTTGAGTATAACAGTCTAAAAGTTAGGATTGTATGAGGTTTTGGGGTAGAAAAACCTCCTAAAGATGTACTAAAGAAAGGTCAAGAAGATGAAACAAAAAGACCCCCTTTTAGTTGATCATTATGCACACCATTTTAGAAACCTTTTGAATTAGTTGATAGCAACTCAGTTTTTATAGTGGGATAGATTGGTGATTGTTTCTGTAGGGGATCAACAACTTAAGGGTGTGGTTGGTGGGTATGCACCGCTTACCATTAAGGTAGAATTATAGCTAGGATTTTAATTCAAAACAATCAAGAACTAATGAACAAATAAACTACAAGCATTTTGTAAGATATCGAATAGATTTTGAAATCAAGAACAGATACTGACTAGGAAGATAATAGCTAATCTTCTAAGAAAAGGTAAACTGAATCCCACATACAAAGAAAAATGAAGTTTTGAGTATCAAAAAGAAATCTAAGTGTAAGACAAAGGCATTTTCTAGTAGTGATAAGCAAGATCCTAACAAGTTATTATTGGAAATGTTGGATGCACTACAAACAACTACAATAGGACCTAAACAAATTTTGTTCAATTTGTTAGAGGATGTTCATGATTATGAAACCTATTATTATAAGACAAATTCTCAAGGTAGGTAACCACAACATAAATTAACAAGGATGGCTCAAGCCAATGTTATGGGATTCCAATCCTCTAAACAAAAATTCATGAGTGCAGATCCTCCTAGAAATTGTAGTCAATGGCAATGGCAAGGAAATCAGTCAAGCCTAGCACCTACGGGATTGAATGCACCATGCACATATTGTGGTATGATTGGCGACTAGAAAGGGACATTTTATGAGCGTGTGTGCAAACATTAGAAAGAACAACGATACCAATTGTTAATTCCCCACTGGATGTGTGGTAGAAAACACATCTCAAGCCACAAGGATGAAAGACACCAGAGATGCAAACATTGTGATAGTAGATGCCCAAACCTCAAAGATTACAATTGATGAATATGGTGTGGTTAAACATGCTTTTCAATGTGATTGTAGTATGTGTATTCCTGTGGAGAAGGGCGTTGAGCAATTTGAAACATCTCATGCCTTATGATTACATAGGCAAAGGGGAGGAAGGAGAAAGAAAATCAAGAAGGGAGTATGAATGTACATTGTGAGATTGCAACCATGATACTAGTGGTAGATGTTCGTAGATAGTTTGGTTTAACAAGAACATGTAGTGCAAGAGTAGGCATATTGTGATACTAATAGCAATAAGATAAAGGGGCAACACCAAGGGATCCAATGTTCAGAAGGAGCTTTGGAGGATCAAAAGGTAACATCAGGGAAGATAGTGCAAGGTCTCTCTCATGCACTCTTTGAGGCATTGTTGGAGGTTTCCTTATCCATAAATGTTGAGATATTACTGAGGTTCATCCAGATTTTGGTACTCAATAATTGAATAAACTTGCACATCATGAATGAGGCCAATACAGGAAGGAGTTGACTAGGTAGGATCTAAATGTTGCTAGTGTGGAACACTAAGAAATTCTACCTATCAATCTTGTTTATACAATCCATGCAGTTAATGTAACCACTGGAGATGATTTCTTGATGAGATCATTTATTGATGGTGGTTGAAGAGTAGATAAATATTCCCCATGCACAACTTTGTATGCAATTAAGATGTATCCAATTGGATCCAACGCCATTTTTTGTGGAAATAGCTGACTAACATTAACTTGAGCAATTAGGTATAACATGGAATCATGCCATAAAGATTGCAAGATTGAAATTCGTTGTTAATTTTGTGGTCCTTCTATGGAAGATAGTGTTTACATGTGCAATATGATATTGGGAAGGACATGGCGATGAGTGGCAAAATTCAAGAAATTGTGGGGTTTGGATGCTTTTTTTATTAAGAGGAAGAAAAAAAAATTAAAATACAAATGGAGCATAAGAAGTAGGTATCCTAAGGAATGCATCCACTGCATGTAGAAGGTATAAATATGATTGTATCTACAGAGGGTGATGAGGAAGGATTATAGAAAAGAATGTGATAGTATTATTGGTGTTTGAAGTATACCTTTTGCATATTGTAGCAAAGATAGAGAAACAATAAAGGGTTGGGAAATCAAGAACCACATGATCAGGAACTAAAGGGTAAGTTATTGCAAAGATAGGAGGTCGAAACAATAATATGGTGAACTTGTTTTCAAAATTTATAGAGTGAGGCATGATCAACTTGAGGATTTGAATTTGGGCACCATTGAAGATAAAAAATTTATGAAAATTTTAGTAGAACTAGATACAAAATTCAAGGAGGAATTGAGACAACTCTTACTAAAATATATTGGCATATTTTCTTAGGCATATACAAATTTGAAGTGGGAAAAATCCAACATTGTGTAAGCGCAAGACTAATCTTAAAAAGGATGTAGTTTCAATCAAACAACATAGATATTGCACGAAACCTAATTATGCAAGGAAGTTCAAAGAGGAATTGGACAAGTTGCATAAAGTAAGATTCATCTATCTAATGGAAAAAGGCATCATGGATGTCATCCATTGTGTTGATTCCAAAGAAAAATGGAAAGATTCATGTATGTGTTTATTATTATAAATTGACACTATTACAGACCGATTCCAGGTTTTAAAAATGCTTCCCCAATAGTTCAAAAATGGCTGATGCAAGGCTTCAAGCCTTAGCTTAGGATATTCATGATGGTTTTCTTGGATGATTTTAGTGTCTCTAGTAAGAAAGTTTAGCACCTTCAACCATTACAACTTTGTTTTTAGAAGTGTAGGCAACTTTAGCTATCCCTGAATTCGATTGAATATGCTTTTATGTAGAAAATGGGATTTTTCTAGGGCATATTGTGAGAAAACAAGATATTGTCGTTGATCCAAAGAAGATAAAGCACATTGTTAATGCACTAGCACCATGTAACAAAGCGGTTAATGTGGTTCATTGCTCAAGTGATTTATTTGGAGATGCATCACATCAAGAAGATCAGAAAAGGATTTTGTATAAAGCACACACAAGACCAATAGAAGGAAATTTTTTAGGTGATCCAACAAGGAAGATTTCAAAAGTAGGGTTACGGTGGCCAACAATTTTCAAAGATGCATATCAATTTATCAAGAATAGTGAAGTATGTCAAAAGGATGCAAGACTGATAAATTGTGATCACATGTCATTACAACCAATTATGCCTCTAGGGTCTTTTGCAAAATGGGGATTGGACTTCATAGGGCCAATTCAACCACCAAGTAAAACATAAAATGAGTACGTTTTAGTAGCTAGGGACTGCTGTACTAATTGGGTGGAAGCTAGTGACTAGAGACTATTGTACTAATTTGATGGAAGCTCTTGAACTTCTTAACAATAAAGTAGCTAGTGTAGCTAAGCTCTTTTATCAAAATAATATGAATAAATTTGGTTGTCCCATTGAGCTGGTCTCTGATCAAGGGTTGCATTTCACCAATTAAATCATTGAGGAGTTGACATGATTGCATATTGTTAAGTGTCTAGTCTCCATGCTAGAGAGAATGATCTATGAATCTAGAGTGATCAAAGCTATGTTTTTATGTGTGTTCACCACCACTCTTTATGATGAAAGTGATTGAGCCACCATTTGCTCCTCACCACTCTTTATTTAGAAAGTTGGTTCCAAATGAGTGGATCTTAATGAGTGGAATCTTCTAGAAGCTCTAGTACACTTGGACAAAACTAGGGGGAATGAACCAAAGACCTCCTCCATCTCACTCTCAATATTAACCACTAGGCTAAGATTATGAATTTTCTAATACTTGATAAGCACCTCATGTTATCATTAGCTTAAAAACTTGTCCAAGCTACTTTATAACATATCCCCCTTGAAGAAAGCTTTTATCCTAAAAATATGCTTCAAGATGCAACTCTATAATAGCTTTTCCCCCAAGGTCATGTGTGACTACCACATTTTGTAACATCAGCACCAAAAATTGTTGATGTGCATACATGACATGCTCATACACCCCTACTTTCTCAAATCCATGAAGAGTAGAACTTGTCCTAGTTCCAGTCCGTTGCATAAGTAGATGGGATGGATAGGTGTCTTGCCGATCTCCTTGTGTTCAGCCATCAACTTATCTTTATCCAAATATAAGATGCTAATCCAAGTGAAAATTTATCACCACTTTGATCGTGGTGATTGTCCAGCCACCAATCCAATCAGGACAATTGGCAAACCATCAATTGAATCATGACAATTAACAAACCATCAATTCAATCATGATGATTGGCAAACCACCTCTTCAATCGTAGTGATTGGAAAAACCACCTCTTCAATTGTAGTGATTGGCAAGCCACCTCTTCAATCATAGTGATTGGCAAACCACCTCTCCAATCACGGAGATTGGTAGACCACCAATCCAATCCCAACAATCAGCATATCATCGACATAAAGTATCAAGCATATCAAGCTACCATCTGAGCATCTCTTTGTGTAGAGACAATGATCCTCATTGCTTCAAGAATAACCTTGAGACTTCATAAAAGCGGTACCATTATATAGGGGACCTTTTAAGTCCATACAAGCTCTTCTTAAGCTTACAGACTAGACTTTCCTTGCCAGGAACTGCATAACCCTCTAGTTGTTCCATATAGATCTCATCTGTAAGATCTCCATGCAAGAAAGTAGTTTTCACATCCATTTGACTAGCTCTAAGTCCTCCATTGCAACGAATCCAAGCAACATGCACACGATAGTCATCTTGACCACTGGAGAGAAGATTTCCTCGAAATCAACACCATGTTGTTGCTTAAACCCTTTGCAACAAGGCATGCTTTATACTTTGGAGAAGCACTATTTGATGTGAATTTTAGCTTATATACCCATTTACATGGTAAAGATTTCCTGCCCTTTGGCAAAGGTACTAAATCCCAAGTACAATTCTTGTGAATAGAATCCAACTCACTCTTCATGGCACGCTCCCACTTGACATGATCGTCTGTCTACATAGCCTCTTTGTAGCAAGAAGGCTCACCGATATCTGTAAGCATAACAAAAATCTAAACCTGGAACATATCTATCAAGTGGATGTGAGACACATGCAGAATGTCTCAATGGTTGCTGAACAGGAATATGTGCAGATTGATCTGAATGGACATTTTCTTGAACATCCCTATATGCAGCATTTTTATGCAGGCTAACCGAAGGACTAGTATCCTCAAACACACACTTCTCACTTCAACCTCCTTAATGGGTTGTTTATGCATCTTAGAGTCATTGAAAATGACATCACTACTTCTGATCACTGATCGTGTTTTAGGATCCCATAAGCAATATCGAAATTGTCCTTCTCGACCATATCCATATCCAAGAAAAATGCATTTCTTTGACTTATGGTCCAACTTTTGTCTAAGATTCTTGGGTATATGAACATATTCTTCACACCCAAAAACTCGAAGATGGTCATAATATGGTGGCTTCCTTGTCCATAACTCTTGTGCCACTTTCAGACCTTTGGCAGTACTAGGTGAAAGGTTAATCACATGAACTGCAGTCAATATTGCGTCTGCCCAAAAGCCTTGTGAGAGGTTTGCATGATGCAACATAGAAACTACTCTATCTTGAATAGTTCTATTCATCCTTTCAGCTACAGCATTCTGTATTGGGGTATAAGGAGCTATAAACTCTCTACGAATCCCTCTAGACTGACAGAAAAGGCTGAATTCATGTGAGGTATACTCACCCCCATTATCTGAATGTAAAGCCTTAAGCTTAGTTCCATTTTGAGTCTCAACTGAAGCAAGCCATTTTCTGAAAGTAGGGAAGACCTCATCCTTCGATTTGATAGGATATACCAAGACTTTTGTAATAGCATCATCTATGAAAGTGACAAAGTAAAGAGAACCACCTAAGGAACTAGTGGGCATAGGACCACACACATATGTATGGATGAGATCTAAAGGCTGAATTGAAGAGTCAATGTGAGTTCTATGCACATTTCTGGTTTGCTTTCCATATTGACAATGCTCACAAAATGAAAAATCAGAGAAAGATAACACAAGTAAGTAGCTAGAATGAGAAAGATTTTCCATTCCACTACGCGATATATGGACAAATGATCATGCCATAGGCTTAGGCTGTTTAGTACAGCTAACAAGTCTTCTTTCTGTGATACAAATAAAGGATAAAGTGAGACAACTTTGCTTCCTTTTGCAATAACCATATTTCCCTTTGATATGCGAAAGGACTGAGCATAGAAGACCACCTTGTAACCAAGGTCATCAAGTTGACCAACTGACATCAAACTATGTGATAGCTGAGGTACATGGCGTACATTATGCATAGTAAATTTTGAACCATCAATGCACTGCACAACCACATCTCCAATCCCCACAATATCACATTGGTAAGAATCACCAAGTCTCACGGTACCAAGAGACTTTGATGCATAATTAGAGAACAATTCTCTATGTGGTGTCACATGGAAAGAAGCACCATAATCTAGCAGCTAGGTGTGGGAAAGAGAATCAGCCATAAGAGCCTCAGTTTGCACAATACTATCAAGTGTCAACACATCAACATCATCAAACTTAACATTAATTTCTTCAATCTTCACAGTCAAAGTAGATAGTGCAAGTAACTGTTTAACATGCCCATCAACATTCTGTCCTTTACCTTTAGCATTCTTTAATGCATAATAGTCTTTCTTCATGTGTCCTTTCTTATGATAATAATGGCATTCATGAATTACTTCTACTCTTATTCCGTTGACCATTCTTTTCCTTGTCCTTGCTCTTGCCACATTGTTGATTGTTTCCTTGGTAATAATCACGAACATTATATGCATCTCCACTCTGAGTGCCAACCATAGATTTTCTACGATTGTCCTCACTCAATAGTGCTCCACATATGTCATCATAGACGAGTTTACCACCAGGTGCACTATTGCTAATAGCTGTGCAAAATGTATCCCATGATGAAGGCAAGGTGCACAACAGCAATACTGCTTTCATTTCATTATCCATATTCATTTTCTGAGCCTGTAACTAAGAAAATATAGTATCAAACTCATTTAGATGAGCAACAACATTATATGTGTCCTTCATATGAAGGTCATATAATTCTCATCAGATAGACTTTATTTGATGTCGTCTCTTTTTTATATGTATTGCATAACTTCTTCCAAAGCTCCTCTGCACTTTCTTAGTCTAATACTGTAAAGTAAACATTATATGCTAGGTGCAAGCGAATGGTAGACCTGACCATTTCATCTAACTCATCCCAATCATCTTCATCCATGTCAGCAGGCTTCTTTGAAATTCCATTTACTAGCTTCCATTGCCTTCTTTAAATCAGCACATCTTTAATCTGATTCTTCCATAAAGCAAAGTTTGTGCCATCAAATTTTTGGATCTCAAAATGGTCTTTGCCTTGCAAGTTATAGCTCCTCCTTGGAACACTAGCAATAGACCCTGATCCATCGGATGTGCCTGAGACCTCTGATGCCATGATGGTAGAGAAGTGAAGGGAATGATAATGGAGCTAGAAGAGTCTGAACACCAATGAATAAGTGTATCAAGGAGTAAATTGACCACTGTATAGTTGACTAAACCAAAAATCTGGAAAAATTTTGCCAGAGTATCCTCTGCAAAATGACCGCATGACCAGTGTCAAAATTTCATAAAACTACAAGTATTGACATGTTTGCCTGCATTGTGAATCACTGACTCCACTGCATATAATCAGTTACCCAATAGAAGCCTAGGCTTATCGAGCACCTATGAACAACTATCATACATCTCCTATGGCGAGGTTGGGTAAGTCTTCCACTGGCATCACCGAAGAGACCCCACCAGCTGGGTGTCTCCCAGTTAAGAAAACCTCACCATGACCCTCTTTATCAAATGTAAAAGGCTTTATGCAAAGAATGTAACCGCTATATCAATGACCACATGGACGTACATAAGCGGTATCCAAAAAAATGTACATAATGTGTATGTGCTCAATATATGCAGTAAAATGACACTAAAAGGTTGAATGCACAGCCCAAAAATTTAGCCAATAACACCTGCAAGTGTTTGTCAACTCTGATGTTTTTGGCTCAAAAAACTTGCATAAATTTGCAGTGGCTGCTCCCACCAAAACTCAAATCTTTCAAGAAACCTGTAGTTTTACGAGTGTGGCTGAAAAACACAGCCCCAAAGGTTGATATTTAATGTTTGAGAAGTACAAATAACACTCTTCTTGATGTTCTTGGAGCTGTGTGAAGAGAACTATGTGTGGAAGTACTCCAAAACGACTCCAAAAGACACCCCCAAAATGCTTCAAAAATAGGCTTTGAAAGCAAAGAATGAAGCTTTGAGGGACCAAAATATGTTCAAGGTAATGTCAACCTTAGTCTTTCTCCTTCTTTAGACACCACAAGAGTGTATCTTAGTGGCAAGAGATTGCCATGCTTAAGCGAGCTCTGGGGGGAACAGTACTGGGATAGGTGACCTCTCGAGAAGTACCGGGAACCTCTATCTTCCTTGATCATTGAGGTTCTCCCTTGCATGCAACCAAGGGTGCCAATGGTGACTTTGGTGACTCGGATGACAAGGTATGCCAAGGTCTATGCCTTGGTCACCGCCTTAGTTGTAAGCCTTGGAGAAAGCCGGGGGGGTGCTTGCTTCGCTCGCACAAAAGGAACAAAGCTTTTGCATTGAACTACTCTGATACCAGTGAAGGGTTTCGATGGCGATGCACCACGGTGCATCTCTCCTTATCAGTAGCTCCACAATTATATACTCAGAGTAGAAAACGGACCTCCTAAGGCCGCACACGGTGCTCTGCACAGAGACTATAGAATATGCAAAAAACACAGTACACAGGGAGCACAAAGATAGACTCCTTAGGTCTTACAAATGCAGTCAAACTTACAGTCTGTGACTGACCAGGCCACTATATGTTTTATTAAAGAACATATACAAAGAATTTTCAAGTGGCCATTTGGCCTTTCACATGGACACTTACGGTAACAACAAGATGTTAGCATAAAAAAACTTCTAATCACAAAACTAGACCAAGAAATGTAGCCTAATGATCATAGATACATAAAGAAGCAAGTATCAAGTGTCACATATGAGGAATCAAGCATCAAAAAGTCACTAAGTGGCCATGACAGTTTGCACATAAATTTTGCAAGATCTCTCTTAATCACATTAGCATAAAGTCTTTTACAAACAAGGATCTCGGCATTTTTATAGGAGTGTCCTCAAGATAATTCAATTTTTATTTCAAAATTCCTAAAAAAATAAAGGAGCCTACTCTAAATAAGCTCCTCTTTTGGATCTTTAAGCGATGACTCTTCCCTCTTACAAGAAAACTATTATTCAACTATGTACAACTCTCCTTATAAAAAAAATGCTTTGAGAAGACCTGAAACGTTTTATGCAACTACCACATTGTATAAGACTGCTCCCCTCCTAGTTCTTTTCATCCTCTAAAAGAATCCATGGGAAGCTCATCTTGTCAAGTCTTGAATCTGAATATTTGTGTCACTGGCATGTCAATTGAATTATATTGTTGGGATAGAGGAGGCTTTCACTCATATGGTTCCTCCCCTCCTAGAATATCTAAAAATTTTGATTTGTCTTTAAGTGTGATAGGATGGGCTTCTCTTGTCCTTCATTGTGTCAAAGAAACCCTGTGAGTCAGTTGGTCCTAGTTGAGTGCACTTGATGTATTTGTTTCTACCAAACTTAGTATGTGTTTATTATTTTGCATACAACATCGTGGTGTATTCCTGACTTTTCAATAGGTGCAAGTTACTCTAGAAAATCTCTCATTGTTGATCTTGGATTTTTGTTGACCATCAAACCCTTCTCTATCTTGTTGATAAGCCTTGCAACATTGGAAGTTTGGTAAGAGGGTTTCTCTTATTGATGGAACTTGACTTCAAGGTTGTAATCAAGAAAGATAACACACATGTGCCTGTGAACCACCTTTCTAGGTTGACAAATGGAAAACCACCAAATAGAGTATCATATGAACTACCAGATGCCTATTTGTTCAATCAAGAGGCGGTACCAAAGTAGAATGGACCTTATTTCTCCCTACTTACATATGGGCCACTCCACTAGTATCTCCCTCCAAAAAAGAAAGAAATTAGAGAAGCCAAACATTTGCAAATTATATATAGATGTACATATAGAAAAGATGAACGAGGAGTTATGTTTTGTTGCATGGTAGACAATCAAAAGTGAGATCTTTTGAGACAAACCCACATGGCTATTTTCGGATGGCGTTTCCCCACAAACTAAAACATTGCAAATCTTAAAGCGATCTGGAGTATATTAGTCTCCTATCGCTAATGACATTCATGATTATTGCACTAATTTCCACTTTTTCATCGATGGACCTACAACCAAACACTCAACTCTATATTAGGTGATTGTATTGCCAAAGTAGAGTAAGGCAATTGTTGACTATCTTCTTGACGTAATACTTACAGAAGGTATTACTCTAGCAAGAATAAAGTTCTTGAAGAGGAATCAAAGGACTATTCACTCATTGGGAATCAACTCTATAAAAGATTAAAGGAAAAAATTTTGCACTTGGGAATACATGAAAGCAAATACTTACCAATCTTGGAAATGGCTCATTCAAGAGTGTATCACGGCATTTCCCTCTCTCTCTCTTCCCCGCAACCCCCTCCAACCCCACCATCCCCTCCTCTTTTCCCCCACCACCCCCGTGATCCCCACCATCACCACGACCCCCTCCAACTCCACCAGCCCTCCTCTTTTCCCCCACCACCCCTGCGGCCCCCACCATCACCTCGACCCCCTCCAACTCCACTAGCCCTCCTCGTTTCCCCCACCACCCCCGCGGGCCCCACCATCTTCTCAACCCCCTCCAACTCCACCAGCCCTCCTCTTTTCCCCCACCACCCCCGGGGCCCCCACCATCACCACGACCCACTCCAACTCCACCAGCCCTCCTCTTTTCCCCCACCACCCCCGCGGCCCCCACCATCACCACGACCCCCTCCAACCCCACCGTCCCCTCCTCTTTTCCCCCACCACCCCCGCGGCCCCCGCCATCACCACGACCCCCTCCAACCCCACTGTCCCCTCCTCTTTTCCCCCACCACCCCTCCACAACCCTCCACAAACTCCACAAACCCCACACAACTGCACACCCCTCCACAACCCTCTTCAAACCCCACAAACCCCACGGACCCCACAAACCCCTCAAACTCCACACCCCTCCACAGCCCTCCACAAACTCCACAAACCCCACACAACTCCACACCCCTCCACAACCCTCCACAAACTCCAAAACCCCCCACAAACTCCACACTCCTCCACAGCCCTCCACAAACTCCACAAACCCCACACAACTCCACACCCCTCCACAACCCTCCACAAACCCCACAAGCCCCACAAACCCCACGAACCCCACAAACCCCACGAATCCCACAAACCCCTCAAACTCCACACCCCTCCATAGCCCTCCACAAACTCCACAAACCCCACACAACTCCACACCCCTCCATAGCCCTCCACAAACTCCACAACCCCCCACAACTCCACACCCCCCCACAACCCTCCACAAACTCCACAACCCCCACACAACTCCACACCCCCCCACACAACTCCACACCCCCCCACAACCCTCCACAAACTCCACAAACCCCACACAACTCCACACCCCTCCACAACCCCCCACAAACCCCACAAACCCTACACAACTCCACACCCCTCCACAAACTCCACAAACCCCACACAACTCCACACCTCCCCACAGCCCTCCACAAACTCCACAAACCCCACACAACTCCACACCCCTCCACAACCCCCCACAAACCCCACGCATCCCACAAACCCCACAAACCCCACACAACTCCACACCCCTCCACAACCCTCCACAAACTCCACAAACCCCACACAACTCCACAACCCCCCACAAACTCCACACCCCTCCACAACCCTCCACAAACCCCACGAACCCCACACAACTCCACACCCCTCCACAGTCCTCCACAAACTCCACAAACCCCACACAACTCCACACCCCCCCACATCCCTCCACAAACTCCACAAACCCCACACAACTCCACACCCCTCCACAACCCCCCACAAACCCCACAAACCCCACACAAATCCACACCCCTCCACAGCCCTCCACAAACCCCACAAACCCCACGAACTCCACAAACCCCACACAACTCCACACCCCTGCGCAGCCCTCCACAAACTCAACAAACCCCACACAACTCCACACCCCTCCAGAGCCCTCCACAAACTCCACAAACCCCACACAACTCCACACCCCTCCACAACCCCCCACAAACCCGACAAACCCCACACAACTCCACACCCCTCCACAACCCTCCACAAACCCCACAAACCCCACGAACCCGACAAACCCCACAAACCCCACACAACTCCACACCCCTCCACAAACTCCACAAACCCCACACAACTCCACACCCCCCCTACAGCCCTCCAC
This sequence comes from Ceratopteris richardii, assembly GCA_020310875.1. Classification (NCBI taxonomy): domain Eukaryota; kingdom Viridiplantae; phylum Streptophyta; class Polypodiopsida; order Polypodiales; family Pteridaceae; genus Ceratopteris; species Ceratopteris richardii. The sequence continues at coordinate 54,769,069 of CM035441.1, read as the reverse complement.
AAACCCCACACAACTCCACTCCCCTCCACAACCCCCCACAAACCCCACAAACCCCACGAACCCCACAAACCCCACACAACTCCACACCCCTCCACAACCCTCCACAAACTCCACAAACCCCACACAACTCCACAACCCCCCACAAACTCCACACCCCTCCACAACCCTCCACAAACCCCACAAACCCCACACAACTCCACACCCCTCCACAACCCTCCACAAACCCCACACAACTCCACACCCCTCCACAGCCCTCCACAAACTCCACAAACCCCACACAACTCCACACCCCTCCACAACCCCCCACAAACCCCACAAACCCCACAAACCCCACAATTTCCCACGACCTCCCAGAAGGTTCTCATGCAGTTTTGGATGGATATATGGAGGATCATTTCTCAACCAAACACTACAATGTTATATATCGTTGGAAAGATCTCGACGAGTACTTCCCAATGATGCAACTTTGAAATCTTGGATCAATTTTTGACCACACCCCAAAAACCCCTGCAACTCCCCACAACTTACCCCCTATTCCCACCCACAACCTCCGTAATCGCCCTCAACTCCCCACAACTCACCTCCCACACCGCCCACTTAATATGAAGGATCAAAAGTTACTACAAAAATTAGGTGAAGGATGTGCTTCTCAGGGTCATTCAAACATCACGGGCGGCACAAAATGAGGATCTCAGCTTGCATGCAAAAGTGACAGTAAAAGTGTAAGTGGTAAAAGTGAAAGTGGAGAAATGACTGTTGCCACCAACCATTCATGACGACTGCCTAATTTTGAGGATCCAATTCAAGACTGGTGGCATATTTGATTTACCCCTCCAATTTTGGGAAATCAATCGACGCATGATCAGTGGACGTGAGGAATCGGCAAGGCCCTCTTGGCCTATTGGAGCCTATAAAAGGAATGGATTTGTGTTCATTTTATATACATTTAGATACACACATATACATACGTACATACAGGGGTCCTCTCTTGGCACTATCTGGCTACGAGCCTACTGTAGGAAGTCACTCTGTGGTGAGGATACAGAGTGTGGGCTTCTCGGTGAGGGCTAATAGCACTATAGTGTGAAGAGAGTGGCTTGGTTTTGTCATTCAGTGTGAGTCATTGGTATTTCGTGCTCTTTCCCTCAGAACAAGTCTTCATGCTTTGTATTGATCAGTGCTAGTCTGCATCTAGTTGTGTCCATTGTACGGATTGGATGAATCCCTTGTATTGATGATTAGTTTTGGAGTGGCATGTTAGCCCAGAGCATAAACTTTTGAGCATCTCTTTTGCCTATGTTGTAATCATCTGATTCGAACTAAGGAGTAGTTGGCCTTCATTGTCATTTTGTCATTAATATTATCTCTGAATATTCACAACTCTCTACAAGTATTGATTCTGCCTGCTCATAGAAGTGTTGAAGCGTATATTTCCCTAAGGAGAACATCCCTTGAGTAGGTGAAGTAGTGGTGTGCCTGCTGCATGCTCCTATTATAAGTAGATACCCCAGTACCTCCTCTACAGTTTGGCACACCCGGTGGGACACTTGCATTTCTGTGAGAGGCCCTGAGGATAGTAAATAGTCCTCTTTTCCAGTATTTTTGCCCTATTGCATTTGCAAGGACGTACATGACCCATACGCGAGCAGATAAGGAGCCTCTTCGTATACAAAGGAGCCTTAACAAGTCAGCTATATCTTCAACTAGTGAACCTACCTCCCCTCTACCCTCTTTGAATTTATCTATTGATTTCGGTGTGACACCACTATCAAAGGAGAAGCATAGTAGAACATTAGACTTCTCCTCAGATACGTCAGAAGAAACACCAGTGCAAATGGAGCATCTCTCTCATTTACTCTCCAGACTCAATATTAAGTTCCCTACCTTCAAGGGACAAGCATATGAGGATGTTGATGATCATGTGAGGAGGTTCATCTCCTTATGCCGTGGACGAGGTTTGCATAATAGAGAGGATGCAATGCTGGTACTCTTCCCATCCACATTGGAAGGCCTTGCTGACAAATGGTACAGTCAATATGCAGATGGCCATTTTGCTACATGGGAGGCTCTAAGATGGCATTCTCACAGACATTTCGACCTAGTGACTCCTCAAAAAGAGCTCTAGATGAGCTCAAGAATCTAAGGCTAAGATCAGGTGAATCCTTTCATGGACTTCACACTAGAACAAAAGCACTTGTTGCACGTCTACCACATGCTCCAGGTGATTTCCTCATTAAAAAATGGATAGAAAAAGCTCTGCCCAGGTCATCTCAGCAGAAGCTACGTGAGTCTCTTAGATTGGATGCAACCCTCAATGATTTTGTTGCAGCAGCATCACGCATTGAAGAAGCTAGGCAACATTTTGAAGGGGATACACAATCGAATTATGCTGGAGAACTAGACCCTATTGGGCAACTGAGGAAGGAATTGGAGGCCTTGAGAATGCAACAAAATCAACAAGAAGAGAAGGTCTTTCCACCTCTACGTCGCACTGATGATGAAGTAGCCCAACTTCGCCGTGAGTTAGAAGATTTGCGGACCACTCAGGATATAAGAAGGCAGATTTGGTGCACAATTTGTAACAACAATGGGCATTCCAATGCTAATTGTCCTAACAAGGTAAGTTGTCAATTTTGTGGAAAGGATGGCCATGAAGCTAGAGACTGTTACTACCTCAAGGGTACACAGCAACGAGGTAACTCTCAAGCTTTTGATTCATATTATGCTAGTACTTCAAATGCACCTAATAGAGAGGAGAACAGACCAACGAAGCCCGAATATAATAGGCCTTTGATGTGCTACCATTGTGGTGAGTATGGCCATATGCAAAACAGGTGTTCCCTTCCAGAAGATGCACCTCCTTGTCAGCATTGTTCCGAGGCTAAGGATCACTACACCAAAGATTGCCCAAGAAGACGTCCTGCTCCAATCCACATGATTGCAGTCTCTCCACAAGAAGAAGGTAGGACCATTCAGTCTTATGTTGTTTCATCTTCTTCAATGCCCATGATGACTAGAGCCAGACAAGCGGCAGCAACCCATAGAGAAGAACAAGAGGGAGTCCAGGATAAAGAAGAGGAAAAGAAGGCGGGGTGGAAGGGCATAGAGGAAATTGAAGGAGCTTATGAAAGGATGGCTACTTCTCTAAGGGACCAACCAACAAGTCTGCAAGAAGACACTCATGAGGTAAACATTGAACAGATCTTGAAAGGTATTCATCACAAGGTTAGTCTGTACGAACTTATAAGGATGGATTCAAAAATAAGAAGTGACTTATTGAAGATTATACACTCTGCTCACTTAATCCAATCACCCAGTATAGATGGTTTCATGGTTGATTTTCCCCCTGCACCCTTGGCAGACTACCAAAGCTCAAGATTATCTGTTTGTATAAAGGATGAAGCTCTCACAGGTGTGATCATAGATGGAGGCTCTGGTATCAATTTGATGCCAAATTTCACAATGAAGAGACTGAATTTGAACCCCACCAAGATGGCACCATTCACAGTTACACTAGCAAATCAACATCGGGTTGCGCCTCTTGGCATTATTGAAAAGGTACTGATGATAGTACAGGGTTGCCACTTTGTTCTAGATTTTGTTGTTATTGCACTTCCACAGGAGACTTCTTACCCTTTACTCCTGGGGAGACCTTGGCTGAGGCAAGCAAAAGCTTTGCAAGATTGGGGGAAAAACAAACTATGGATTTCAACAAGCACTAATAGCCAACTGCAACTACATTTGGAAGAAGGATTCGACTCAGGGAAAACTATTGGGTATACTGTGGACACTCAGGTAATGCCCTCTCTACCCCAAGAAGAAGATACATTATAGAATTGGATGATGGAAAGTGCAGTGTTGCACGGTGGAAATCAGTGAAATAGAAGAAGAAGTTACGGATGAAGGAGTTGCAGGAAAAGGCCATGAAGTTCCCAAGGAGTTGAAGAATGGAAGTTTGCAGGAGAATACAAACATCGTAGGGGCAACAACTATAGAAGTTCCAGAAAAGGAAAGTTATGAGCTTGAATGCAGAGATGATCTCCCCTTTTTGGATATACCTCAAGGATGGACTAGGGAACATATTGCAGAATATAAGCTAAATTCCACTCCCGCATACAGTGGAGATGATTTCTCAAACAAGACTAGTCTTGAAACATTGGTTCAAGAAGTAAATCTAGGGGATGAAGAGAACCCTCAAGTAGTCCACTTAGCCTCTTGGCTATGGCATTATCCTCCTTTACTGTAGAAGGTAACTTCTATACTTTTTGCCTACAAAAATGTCTTCGCATGGTCCTACAAAGATCTAACAGGGATACCAGAGGAGCTTGGATTACACAGAATACCCTTAGTTGAGGGAGCCGAGCCTACAAGAAGTAGGCCGTATCGATTCAATCCAAAATATGCAGAGGTGGTAAAGTTGGAAGTTACAAAACTAGAAGAAGCAGGTATAATTGTTCCAGTAGAACATTCCAGGTGCCTTTCTTCTATGGTTATTGTACCCAAGTTCGTGCCTTAAATAAAGTGATTGTTCAAGATGGATTTCCTCAGCCCTTTTCAGAGCAAGTACTTGAGGAAGTAGCTGGTCACACTTTGTATAGCTTCTTGGATGGTTTTAGTGGCTACAATCAGATAGTGATCCATCCCGATGATAGGGAAAAAACAGCCTTTGTTACTCCATGGGGCACTTATTTCTTTACTCGCATGGCTTTTGGTTTGAAGAATGCACCAGGTTCATTTAATAGAACAATGTATTTGATATTGGGCAAGTGGTTAACAACCTTTCTCCGCATTTTCATCGATGACATATCAGTGTTTTCAAGCACAGATAGAAGAGCAACAATTCAAGATTTCCATGATCATTTGGAAAATCTAAAGGAAATCTTTGAGCAATGTCTCAAAACAGGTTTGAAGTTAAATCCTGTTAAATGTCATTTTTTGGTCACCACAAGCACCCTTCTTGGTCACATAGTATCTGCTGAAGGGATAACGGTTGACCCTGCAAAGGTTATTGCTATTCTATCCATGCCTATTCCACAAAGCCCAAAAGAAGTGCAAAGTTTTTTGGGCCATACAGGATATCATAGAAGATTCATACGAATGTATTCAGAAATAGCTAAGCCCTTATCAAGGCTTACCAGTAAAAAGGTTCCTTTCTCATGGAGTGCTGAAGCTGAGAAAGCATTTTGTGAACTGAAAATGAGGTTATGTACTACTCCACTTTTAAGTTTTCCTAACTGGTCATTAGAGTTTCATGTGCATACAGATGCTAGTCTTCATGCTGTTGGTGCAGTTCTAGCTCAACCATCATCACACAAGGTTGATAGACCTATCTCCTATGCCAGCAGACTACTCACCCAAGCAGAAAGGAACTACAGTACGACCGAAAGGGAAGGCTTGGCTATTGTATTTGCTCTTCAGAAGTTTCGGCATTACCTTCTCGGTGTACATTTTATAGTCATATCTGACCATTAGTCCTTGAAGTACTTGATAAACAAGCCTAGAGTAGCTGGAAGGATTTGGAGATGGTTACTCCTCTTTCAAGAATTCAACTTTGATATTCATATTAAGCCAGGAAGAGAGCAGTGCATGGGAGATCAAGTGTCCAGGACTGCAATGAGCGAGAAGGCAACAGGTACTAATGATGAACTGGTGGATAGTAATCTCTTCCTAGTAGCAACTCAGACTGATTGGTACGATGGAATTCTCAATTTTCTTACTACTGGAAAACTCCCAAAGCATTTGACACCTATAGAAAAAAGAAGATTACTCCTTAAAACCAAGGCATACTCACTCATAAATGGGAATTTATATAGATATTGTCAAGATGATATCTTGAGAAAGTGTGTTTATCCAAAGGAGGTGAATCTTTTGTTAAAAGCTACACACAGTGAAGGGCATCTAAAGGGGGAAGAATTGGCTCATAGAATCATCCACAAGGAACTATGGTGGCCTCATATTTACAAGGATGCGATCAAGTTTGCTAAAGAATGCCACATTTGCCAGAGATGTGCTCCTACGCCAACCAGATTGAATTTCCAACCATTAGTCATATCAACACGATGGCTCCCATTTGAACGATGGGGTCCTGATTTCATAGGACCAATTAGTCCAACTGGTCAACCTGGGGGTAAGAAGTATATTTTGATGGCCACATGTTATGCAACTAAATGGATAGAGGCTAAAGCTACTGTGGATTGCACGGCGTTAACAGTAGCTAAGTTCTTGTATAAACGTATTTTCTCAAGATTTGGTTGCCCACAGGAAATCACTAGTGATAGGGGAACACATTTTGTAAATCAGCTGCTCCAATTTATATTTGACAGCTACAAGGTCTTCCATAAAAGATCTTGTGCCTACTATCCAAGGCCAAATGGCCAAGCAGAGAGCTCCAATAAGATTTTGATCGGGTTGTTGCGCAGATTATCTTTTGATCATCAAAGCTTTTGGCCACAAGCATTGATCGGTGCGATTTGGGCTTTCAGAACTACAAGAAGGGGAACCACTGGTGAGAGTCCATTTCTCTTAGTATATGGAAAAGAGGCATTGGCCCCATTTGAATTCATTATCAAAAAGGAAATGGGAACCAAAACCATTGGAATTGAACCTCCCATTGAGAGATTGGTGGCATTAGAAGAATACAGAGAAGGAGCAATGTAAAAACTTCAGGTAACACAAGAAGAGCGCAAGAGACTGCATGACAGGTATCTGAGGTCCAATGAAGTTCAGGAAGGATCCATGGTTTTAGTGAATCAGGTCCCAGCAATTCCAACCAAACTGGCACCCAAATGGATAGGACCTTACACGGTGGTAAAGGTATTACCTCATGGAGCAGTACATCTGGAGGATTTGCAAGGTAAGAGGATACCCATGGTCAATATCTCCAGGGTGAAGAAGTACCTGAATTAAGGTACATTGGAAGCATTTCATTCACGGTACCTACCGTATTTCATTCAGTGATTGCAGTTTATTATATATATATATATATATATATATATAAAGTAAAAAAAAAAGTCAAAAAAAAAAAACTTGTCAATATCTCCAGGGTGAAGAATCACCTGAATTAAGTCAAGGAGGAAGAACTTCCTGTTGGCTATGAGCTTATTGTAGTTTGTGTGTGAACCCTCTCCTTGTAAGAGAGTAATCTTATCCTCTCCTTATCTCTTGTTTGATTGGCCAAGAGGCCTTCTATTTTTGTATAAAAAAGGCCCATTGGGTCACTAAATGAGAAGGCACACTATTACGTCCACATCTATGCATACTCTATCTTATCTTTTAGCCTCGTTCCTTTGCTACTCTGTGCGTAGAGTCTCTCTCTATCTTCTTGTACCCCTGCCACGCTCTCGGTCCTACTTGCTATGCCATCAAGAACAAAGTCTTCAGGTGGTATCAGAGTGCCATACGCACAGCGAAAGTTCTTCAGGTTCTTTTGAATTTGAATCAGCAGGTTTGTCTTTGTGTCCTTCTCATGTCATCGCAACCTGATGCTCCTTATGCGCAGTACAAATCACATTCAGATAGCGGTCTTCCACTTTCTGCCATCATCATCAAAGATAGAGCGCAACATTCTCTCTTTTAGAGATTATCACATGAGCTAAGAGAATAGCGATGGTTGTCAACTGTTGGCTATGAGCTTATTGTAGTTTGTGTGTGAACCCTCTCCATGTAAGAGAGTAATCTTATCCTCTCCTTATCTCTTGTTTGATTGGCCAAAAGGCCTTCTATTTTTGTATAAAAAAGGCCCATTGGGTCACTAAATGAGAAGGCACACTATTACGTCCACATCTGTGCATACTCTATCTTATCTTTTAGCCTCGTTCCTTTGCTACTATGTGCATAGAGTCTCTCTCTATCTTCTTGTACCTCTGCCACGCTCTCGGTCGTACTTGCTATGCCATCAAGAACGAAGTCTTCAGGACATTAGAGATATTTTTTGTAAGGAGTTAGACACTGACCTTGGAGAGTCTCCAAGAGTTAAGACCTCTCCAAAATGAGTGAAAAGCCTTTAGACAAATTTAATGGCCAAGGTTTCCATACATGGCAAACAAAAATCAAGGGTTATCTCATGACCAAACAACTATGGTCCGTCACAAAACCACTTGCACCTAACGAAACACTTGAACATAGAAGAGGGCTACCATATTTCACAGAAAAAGATGAACAAGCACTTGGAATGTTACTCACTTCTTTAGACGATAATTATGTACATTTCTTGGACGATTGCACTACGGCAAATCAAGCATGGATTACTTTAGAGCAAAACTTTGGAGCTATTTCTAGGAACTCCAAAATAGCACTTAAAATGCAACTTTACTCTCTTACAATGTCTCAAGGAGAAGATATGCCTACTCTTGTAAACAAGCTAAAAAGCATATGTACCCAATTAGCGTATGTGCAATGCCCTATTGAAAATGAAGATCAAGTAGCCGTTCTACTCAAAGCCGTGCCCGATGATAAGTTTGGGCAAATTGTAACTGTTCTTAAAGAAAAGGACCCTATCCCTAGGCTAGAGGATGTCATTAATTCTCTACAACAACATGAAAATAAGCTCAAAACTCATGACGAATTCACAACAAATGCCTTGGTTGTAAGGGCTACAAAATGCATTCATTGTAATCGCACCAACCATTTGTCGAAGGATTGCTATCAAGTCAACCCTTGCAAAATATGTGGAAAAACCAACCATGCTACAAAGCATTGTCGTCTATGCAACAACAACATCAACAACAACAAAGGAGCTTTCAACAAAAATCCAAGCAATGTCAACATAGCAGAGGAGGTAAATGAAGAAGATGCTCGAGTCAATTTTGTCTATGATTATGTGTTGTAAAACATCCCCTTTGTACCATCCTCATATTTATAGGGAAGGATTTGTACCACCCATGAGTTTGTTGAAGGAAGGATATAAACATTGTACCACCTTCTTTGTACATGGGAAGGAATCATATTTCTTGTACCACCCTAGTCTAGTTGTGAGGAAAGGATAGTCCCTATAAGAGCTATGTACAATCACCTCAAGGGGGGGATTGTTGGCTATGAGCTTATTGTAGTTTGTGTGTGAACCCTCTCCATGTAAGAGAGTAATCTTATCCTCTCCTTATCTCTTGTTTGATTGGCCAAAAGGCCTTCTATTTTTGTATAAAAAAGGCCCATTGGGTCACTAAATGAGAAGGCACACTATTACGTCCACATCTGTGCATACTCTATCTTATCTTTTAGCCTCGTTCCTTTGCTACTCTGTGCGTAGAGTCTCTCTCTATCTTCTTGTACCTCTGCCACGCTCTCGGTCATACTTGCTATGCCATCAAGAACGAAGTCTTCACTTCCTTCACTATCTTGTTTTCAGCTTCGGGAATTGCACCGGGATGGTGCAAAGACTTGATGTGGGGGTCTGTATTGCGGCATTTCCCTCTCTCTCTCTTCCCCGCAACCCCCTCCAACCCCACCATCCCCTCCTCTTTTCCCCCACCACCCCCGCGGCCCCCACCATCACCACGACCCCCTCCAACTCCACCAACCCTCCTCTTTTCCCCCACCACCCCTGCGGCCCCCACCATCACCTCGACCCCCTCCAACTCCACCAGCCCTCCTCTTTTCCCCCACCACCCCCGCGGCCCCCACCATCACCTCGACCCCCTCCAACTCCACCAGCCCTCCTCTTTTCCCCCACCACCCCCGCGGCTACCACCATCACCACGACCCCCTCCAACTCCACCAGCCCTCCTCTTTTCCCCCACCACCCCCCCGGCCCCCACCATCACCATGACCCCCTCCAACCCCATCGTCCCCTCCTCTTTTCCCCCACCACCCCCGCAGCCCCCACCATCACCACGACCCCCTCCAACCCCATGGTCCCCTCCTCTTTTCCCCCACCACCCCTTCACAACCCTCCACAAACTCCACAAACCCCACACAACTCCACACCCCACCACAACCCTCCTCAAACCCCACAAACCCCACGAACCCCACAAACCCCTCAAACTCCACACTCCTCCACAGCCCTCCACAAACTCCACAAACCCCACACAACTTCACACCCCTCCACAAACTCCACAACCCCCCACAAACTCCACACTCCTCCACAGCCCTCCACAAACTCCACAAACCCCACACAACTCCACACCCCTCCACAACCCTCCACAAACCCCACAAATCCAACGAACCCCACAAACCCCTCAAACTCCACAGCCCTCCACAAAATCCACAAACCCTACACAACTCCACACCCCTCCACAAACCCCACACAACTCCACACCCCTCCACAAACCCCACACAACTCCACACCCCTCCACAAACTCCACAACCCCCCACAACTCCACACCCCCCCCCCACAAACCTCCACAAACTCCACAAACACCACACAACTCCACACCCCCCCACAACCCTCCACAAACTCCACAAACCCCACACAACTCCACACCCCTCCACAACCCCCCACAAACCCCACGAACCCCACAAACCCCACACAACTCCACACCCCTCCACACCCCTCCACAAACTCCACAAACCCCACACAACTCCACACCCCCCCACACCCTCCACAAACTCCACAAACCCCACACAACTCCACACCCCTCCACAACCCCCCACAAACCCCACAAACTCTACACAACTCCACACCCCTCCACAACCCTCCACTAACCCCACACAACTCCACAACCCCCCACAAACTCCACACCCCTCCACAACCCTCCACAAACCCCACGAACCCCACAAACCCCACACAACTCCACACCCCTCCATAGCCCTCCACAAACCCCACACAACTCCACACCCCCCCACAGCCCTCCACAAACTCCACAAACCCCACTTAACTCCACACCCCTCCACAACCCCCACAAACCCCACACAACTCCACACCCCTCCACAGCCCTCCACAAACCCCACAAACCCCATGAACTCCACAAACCCCACACAACTCCACACCCCTCCGCAGCCCTCCACAAACCCCACACAACTCCACACCCCTCCACAGCCCTCCACAAACTCCACAAACCCCACAAAACTCCACACCCCTCCACAACCCCTCCACAACCCCCCACAAACCCCACAAACCCCACACAACTCCACACCCCTCCACAACCCTCCACAAACCCCACGAACCCCACAAACCCCACAAACCCCACAAAACTCCACACCCCTCCACAGCCCTCCACAAACTCCACAAACCCCACACAACTCCACACCCCCCCACAGCCCTCCACAAACTCCACAAACCCCACACAACTCCACACCCCTCCACAACCCCCACAAACCCACGAACCCCACACAACTCCACACCCCTCCACAACCCTCCACAAACTCCACAAACCCCACAACCCCCCACAAACTCCACACCCCTCCACAACCCTCCACAAACCCCAGAAACCCCACAAACCCCACACAACTCCACACCCCTCCACAAACTCCACAAACCCCACACAACTCCACACCCCTCCACAGCCCTCCACAAACTCCACAAACCCCACACAACTCCACACCCTTCCACAACCCCCCACAAACCCCACAATTTCCCACGACCTCCCATAAGGTTCTCATGCAATTTTGGATGGATATTTGGAGGATCATTTTTCAACCAAACATTACAATGTTGTATATCATTGGAAAGCTCTCGACGAGTACTTTCCAATGGTCCAATAATAACATTGAAATTTTGGATCAATTTTTTACCACACCCCAAAAACCCCCACAACTTACCCCCTATTCCCACCCACAACCTCCCACAACCCCCGTAATCTCCCTCAACTCCCCACAACTCACCTCCCACACCCCCACTTAATATGAAGGATCAAAAGTTACTACAAAAATTAGGTGAAGGATGTGCTTCTCAGGGTCATTCAAACATCACGGGTGGCACAAAATGAGGATCTCAGCTTGCATGCAAAAGTGACAATAAAAGTGTAAGTGGTAATTGTGAAAGTGGAGAAATGACTGTTGCCGCCAACCATTCATGATGACTGCCTAATTTTGAGGATCCAATTCAAGACTGGTGGCATATTTGATTTACCCCTCCAATTTTGGGCAATCAATCGATGCATGATCAGTGGACGTGAGGAATCGGCAAGGCCCTCTTGGCCTATTGGAGCCTATAAAAGCAATGGATTTGTGTTCATTTGATATACATTCAGATACACACATATACATACGTACGTACAGGGGTCCTCTCTTGGCACTATCTGGCTATGAGCCTACTGTAGGAAGTCACTCTGTGGTGAGGATACAGAGTGTGGGCTTCCCGGTGAGGGCTAATAGCACTATAGTGTGAAGAGAGTGGCTTGGTTTTGTCATTCAGTGTGAGTCATTGGTATTTCGTGCTCTTTCCCTTAGAATAAGTCTTCATGCTTTGTATTGATGAGTGCTAGTCTGCATCTAGTTGTGTCCATTGTACGGATTGGATGAATCCCTTGTATTGATGATTAGTTTTGGAGTGGCATGTTAGCCCAGAGCATAAACTTTTGAGCATCTCTTTTGCCTATGTTGTAATCATCTGATTCGAACTAAGGAGTAGTTGGTCTTCATTGTCATTTTGTCATTAATATTATCTCTGAATATTCACAACTCTCTGCAAGTATTGATTCTGCCTGCTCAGAGAAGTGTTGAAGGGTATATTTCCCTAAGGAGAACCTCCCTTGAGTAGGTGAAGTACTGGTGTGCCTGCTGCATGCTCCTGTTAAAAGTAGATACCCCAGTATCTCCTCTACAAAGAGTTTTCTGGAGGACATTTTATTTCCTAAAAGAATATCCAAGCATATTATTTTTGTTGGCTTGTGGTCGCCCGCATCGCACATGGATGCAAAAAGCTACATTGAAAGGTGTTACATATGCCATCGAACCAAACACCACTCAAACCTATGATGAGCGAGAGGGCATTTTCTAAGTGGAAAATTGTCTTTATTGGACCAATTAGCCCCCCCAATAGAAGGCCCTCATGCTGATTATATTTTAATGGCAATGGAATACCTAACAAAATGGGTTGAAGCTAGATCTACAAGACATGACGCTCAAGCCACAAACAAATTTCTATTTGAAGAATTTTTCACTAGGTCTTGCTTACCCATCAAGATAGTTAGTGGATAGGGGAACATATTTTATCAATGATGTTATAGAATGCCTATTAAAAGGTTTTCTAATAATGCACAAAAGTTATCCCCTTATCACCCACAAGAGAATGGCCGATCTGAGAGCACTAACTACTACGCTCACTAAGCTAGTGAATACTAAGTGATGTGATTGGGACAAACAATTGCATCATGCAATTCGGACCAACAAAGTTGCATATAAAACAATGCTAGGAATGACACCATTCAATCTAATGTATGGACAAAATGCAATATATCTATTGAGTTTCTCATTCCTACATTGAAAATGGAAAAAACATATGAATGGAAAGGTTAATAGTTGTCCAATCATGTGGAGTTGTTAGAGAAACTACAAAGGCACAAATGAGTTTCGCAACACATATTTGTGCTACTCAAAGGTGACAGAAATCATACTACAATGCACATATTAAGGACAAAGACCAACAAGAAGAAGACTTTGTTTTAGTATACACCCTAAAAAAATATGCCAAGAAGCTTCAAAAAAGACACCATTGACCATTTGTTATAAACAAAATATCTACAAAGGTTTCAATCCAATTAGCTACTTTGGAGGGTGAAATCTTGCCCAACTACATTAGTGGATGCCACATCCACATGTATCTTGAACCTTTGATATAAACCCTAAGTCCAAATTCTAAACCCTAAGCCCTAAAGCCTAAACCATAAACCCCAAACCTTAAACTGTAGACCCTAAAGCCTAAATCCCAGAACTTAAACCCTAAACCTTAAATTGTAAAGGCTAAAATCTAAATTCTAAACCCTTAATCCAAAAACCCTAAATTCTTAACCCTAAACCCTAAACCCTTAACCCTTAATCCTAAGACTAAACCTTAAACCCTAAATTCTTAATACTAAAAGCCTACACCTTAAATGCTAAACCCCTAATCCTAAACCCCAAACTCTAATCCCTAAACCCATCATGCAAGAGTGTATTTCAACATGTCCCCCAATATATACAAAAGCAAAAGAAGCATACCCGATTGCGATGGTTATTTTGAAATAACTCAAGTTCTACATTTAGATCACTCTTCTCATCCATAAAAATGGGTTTTAGAAATTCGAGTATGTATAAAAACTTACTATATATAAGAATATAACCAAAAGAGTAGATCTATGTAAGCTACTTAGAATTTTCAAAAATATCTTTAGGTATGGTTTAAAATTATCTGAGAGTGATATTCAGGACTATTCTGAAGTGGATTGATGTAACTGAATAAAATTTTTAAACAAACATCTTCTTTTATTATGGTTTCAAATTTAAATTTTGTGTTAATGTTATATAGTTTTTTCTTTAAGTCCAAGTGTTATGGTCATATGTGAGATTGATAGTGTGGATTTTAATGTAGATTTCAAAAGTTAACATATGCAATGACAAACCATAAACATAAAACCTAAAGCCCTAAATCCCATAAACCCTAAATCTTGACTCCCAAGTCTTAAATCCTAAATCCTAAACCTTTAATCCAAAACCCTAGACCCTAAATCCTAAGCCCTAGACCATAAAACCTAAACCCTAGACCCTAAACCCTAAGCCCTATGCCCTAAACCATAAAACCAAAGCATGAAACCTAAAACCTAAACCCAAATCTAAAAAACCTAAACCTTTTATCCTAAAGCTTAAACACTACACCCTAAACCCTAAATCCTAAAACCTAAATCATAAACCCTTACCCTAAACCCTAAACCCTAGACCCTAAACCCTAAGCCCTATACCCTAAACCCTGAAACCAAAGCATGAAATCTAAAACCTAAACCCAAATCTAAAAACCCTAAATATGTAATCCTAAATCCTAAACCCTAAACCCTAAAACCTAAGACCTAAACCCTAAACCCTAAAACCTAAGACCTAAAACCTAAACCCTAAACCCTAAATCTTAGTTCCTAAAACCCTTAATGCTAATTCTTGAACTCTAAACCCTAAAACCTTGAACCCTAACCCCTAAACCCTAAACCCTAAACCCTAAACCCTAAACTCTAAACCCTTTACCCTAAAACCTAAACCCTAAACCTTTTAGATTATTCTCAACTTTATACATTTAGATGATTCTCCCATCAATAAAAATGAGATTCATAAATTCATGTATGTATTAGAACTTACTACATATAAGAATATAATCAAAAGAGTAGACCGTGCCTTTATTTTAATGCATATTAAAATAAACCTAGCCATTTTGGTTAACATATCTACAACTATCCAGATTCAGTCCTTGCCTCTCTAAGTTTTGGATAATCTTATTATACAATCCATGGAGATAATTTCTCACTTGCCATCAAGGAAATGTAGTAGATGAAGTAATCCTCTCATCTTTTAACATTTCAAATTTACTCATTAGGCACTTTTGCAGTAGGTGCAGCATGAAGCATAGCACGAACATGAATTTGAAGATCATTGTCTTCAACGCCATCTACATCACCTTCAATAATTGTATTTGGAGGTGTAGTAGGTCGTTTTTCAACACCCTACACAATATTCCACAATCCTTTTGCAATCAATACATGATGCATCATATATGCCCACAATGGGTAATTGGTACCATCCAACTTGTCCTCAATAACCAACATGCGAAATATATCATTGCTTTCAACCATGGCCATTGACTAAAACACCATGATGCAAAAAAATGATTGTATCTCAAAATTTTGAAAAGAACTACCCTGTGGAGCTCTACTAAACCTGTAGAAGACTTTGAGGCCCTTTTACTAGCGAATAGAAGCTTGATTATTGTTTGGCATAAAAGGATGAAATTGCCTCAATAGGTGCTACGATAGTGTGTTCGTTCGCTTGCCAAATTTTGTTTGATTTTGAGGCTGTGATCAGAGGGGTGTCGACGAATCCCTAGATGAAGCGGCGACCTGCTCTGATACCAATTGTTGGAGTTTTAGGTCTATGAAAGCATGCAAACAAAACAAGGAAGAAGAAGGAAGAAGAAGAAGCTTGGAGCATAACACACTTGAATATTGAATGTATTACCAAGTGAATGTACAAAGATAAGTAGCCCATTCGGGTTATAAGCATATATACAAGCTCGGGAAAAACCTTCTAAAGAGGGAAAAAAGAGCCCCGATAGTCTTAAGTGTGTTCACATAGATCATTACCAAAATATATGAACAAATGTTGATGATGGCTTTTTTTACTGACTTTCTTGGATGTCCTCATACTTTTGGCCTTGCTAGCGGTTCTCAAGTGAATTATAATGAAACACGTTCCAAAACATCCCAAAGAGCCTGGTTATGAGGTAATGGAAGGAAAAAATAGAAGACTTCTTGGTATACCAATGGGTTCTTATGTTTCCTTTAACTAGGAGTTGGATTGGTCCTTGGATAATTTCAAAAAAGGTTTTTAGATGGTACAATATGTATTCCTCCATTTCTTCACGACTCTTTGCATTGAGCCACTATATTATACCTAGTATTGTCTAATTTTGGATTTGTTTGATGCCTCACAAAAAATAGTTGGTGGATTAGATTAGACTTGCTAGAAGATTCCTTTGGATAGATCAACCTTTCCTCAAAATCCACCTTGGGGTAATATGCCGTAAGTGTATGAAAACCTTCTTAGTTGCTAAATGCATATACAGATCCTTAAATTATGTTGACTTCTACTTGATAGGAAAATCTAATAACCAAATTCATTAAAGAAAATATATATGCCTTGCTCTTATAACCAATTTCATTAAAGAAAATATATATGTATAAAAACCTTCTTAGTTGGTAAATGCATATACAATCCTTAAATTATGATGACTACTACTTGATAGGAAAATCTAATAACCATTTTCATTAAAGAAAATATATATGCCTTGCTCTGATTGTAGTATTAAGACAACAATTCATCTCTTATGGAAATCCTCTTATTTGCAAAATGTGGAATGGTTGATGGAAACCAAGAAACGTATTGTTCTCCCTAAAGAGATCATTATTAATTCCTTTTTCTTGTCACACTCATAAAGGTTCTCTTGACAACATCATCAAAAAGCTTAACCACAAATTGAAACTCTCATGGAACCCTGCTTAATGGAAGGTCAACAAAAAATTGTTAGAATATCTTGGATATGCATCCACATGTGCTACTCCAAAGTTCATCCTCAATGGTGGATTTTCATGATGTTATCCTTGAGTAATGTACCACGCTTCACATCCCTCTCTAGCAGTAATTTGAGGTAACATGCTTCGTGTCCTACCCCTAAATAAATGAGGAGAGACTGTCTTCTTTAATATCTTCAAGACAACACTTTTTTTTTTTAATAAAAGGAAGTTCGACCTTAACCTATTCTCCCAGACTTTAATTAAAAGAAAGAAAAATTATAAGTGAATGGGACTAGTCCCATGGGACCCCCCAAATCCCACAATGCATGGGACCCCCTAAATAAATGAGGAGAGACTGTCTTCTTTAATATCTTCAAGACAACACTTGAGAGAATGGGTCTTCAAAGTGCTCATTTCGATTCCAATGTCCCCATGAAGGCTGTAATTTGAGGTAACATGCTTCGTGTCCTAGCCCTAAATAAATGGAGAGAGTCTCTCCTCAAGATGTATTCTTCGTAAAGGAGAAACCACAATTCTCAGCATTAGATATCAAATCTTTTTTTTTTATGTACAATGAATTGGAAAGACAGACACGCTCAACCTCGTAAGGTAGAGGCATCCATCTTGGAGAACTCATGGATATGTCCAGCTAAGATTTGAACTCAAAACTTCCTCTCACAGATTCAAAGCGTCAACCACTATGCTAAGCGGGTTTAGATTCATCATTTTTGTTCTTCATTCATGTTCTTCCAAAAGAAAAAAAAATCTATTTTTGAAAGGAAAAGCGGTGGAAGAGATTGCAAATTGCAATGGCATATTGACAATCCCTTGTCAAAGTAACGGTAACATTCCAGTGTCTAGATATGCACATTGTGCAGCCGAGGGCCCAAATAAGATAATGCACGTGCTGCGTTGAATTCACATTTTACAACGTGCTTTGCGTGGGAATTTTGAGATCTCTTACGAAGTCGATTAACTAAAAAGTAACATTTCTCTTTAGGAATTTCAATTTTCCGAACATGTTGGTGTGTTTATCATTATACAATTGATGTTGATCAATAAAGATAACACGAGTCGGCGCGCGAACGATTCCTCAAGACAACGAACGAACTTAATTTTTGAAGTTTGGCAAATTGTCTTTTGCTTGCAGATCATGCACGTCGCAATATGGCATTTTCGTTATCATGCTGCTCCTTCTCAGAGAACAGCAGCCGGGCCTTCCTCCAGCTGCAATGATGTATGCCGTAGGTTGACGGAGTTGGTCTGCATTGCCCCATAGACCATTTCATTATTGTGCTGCGTGCACAGTGAAGCGCCATAGAATATGCTAACATTCTAGGTATTATCTCATTCCAGCAGTTCTAAAGGACTCTACGATCTATAGAGCAAGCGAACGTTCTCTTCAGCTTGGGTTGAAGCTCGTGTTCAATTTCATCTACTGCTCAAGCGAGTTCGGATCCACTAGGAATGGAAACAGATAATGTGGAAACATCAAATATATCGTGGAAAGGAGCGATAACATTCATTTACAAGATTCTACTATACACGACAGCAATGGAGTTGATCTTCACGTGCGCATGTTCTTTATAAAGCATAGCCTACCTTCCTTAATTCCAAGGCGTGCTAAAATTAAGGTATATCTTCAGATTTTATAGAGCTTGCGTGCATGTCCCTTCATTTTCTGTGAAGACTCAACGTGAAACAAGACATATGATTCTCAGCCCTTGAGAGAAATGGACTGGGTTACCATCAATGATATTTAAATTGCTCTATTTACTGTAGTGTGTTGGCATAATTGCTGGTCGCACTTTTTGTGCTGGGCTAGATAAGCGATTTTGGGTTTCTAACACTTGCCGTGCCATCACCATGGTTCCAGGCACTCAAAGAAGGGCGCAATTATGCAATGTCATACTCCCATAAAAGGCATGTGTCCAGTTGTTCCCCTGTGTAGTTTGTTATGAGCCTGTGTTTCACAGGTCTGAGCGTCCTCTGATAAAAGGACGCTGCTTTCCCGATCCTGAAGGCAATGTAATTTTTTTTTCTTTCCAATACAATTCCCTTGTTTTCTTGGGAAGAAAAAAGACTAGTGTGGAGAATATGGAGGCTCTTACTTCCTTCCGGTCGGCGGTGCTACATTGCATAACAGTAGCTTCAGTTTGGTTGGTCAGAATCTGTAGAGCGGTAGATTACGATTTCATGTGAACAAGACTTGATAGAGTTTCCTAGCATAGAGAGCAGGTGATCCACCCAGGTTGGTTAGTGAGAAGAGTGTATGAAATTTAGAAGGGTTTTGTAGGTGCTTGGACGATGCTGTCTGGTAGAAAAGTTCCTCATATTCTTCGTTTATTATTGCATCATTTCTGCAGAGATCGGGCTATCCACCATCGTTGGTTAGTCAAGCTCCGGAGATGCAGATTACGTTTTCGTGCGCATAAGACTTAATTATAGGGTTTCGTAGATGTTGCCTGGTTTAAATCTCAATCAATTCCTCATTTAATATTATTGCATGCATTGCGTCATTCTTACAGGAACAGAACCTTTGTTTCAGAAACGAAACCTCTTCAAAAATGTCCACAGTCAAGGCCTCTGTACATGTCGAGGAAGTCACTGATTCTCCCAAGGTCGTGTAATGTTCTTCTGTCCATGCTGTTCAGCATGCCTACCGGCGGCTATGATAAGGTAGTTAAGAATATTTTGTGAGTTAGTTTGTGATGTACGATTCTTCATGCTTTTCTTTCTTGGTATTCAGAGGTATATGTATAGAAATATTAAAGAAAAACGATATAGAGCTGCAAATGTTTGTCTTCTGATATACAAAGATTCAAATCTTTATCTTCTGATATACGTGCATGCTCTAGTTCTGGAATTCTTTCATACTGCAGTGATGAACATTCCATGCATGTCTGCAAATGTAGATTCAGATGTGAAAATTACGCATTTCCCTCAAGATATACAGGTTTCAGTAGGCATCCATTCGATTATAACTAAATCAATAGATTCTGCCAAACAATATGTAATTGTGCGGCTCTAGAACAACGTTTCTCATATTGTATGAAATTTTCTACGAATATGCTTAATGTTAATCATTGTGACGGTTATCTTAGCCAAACGGTGTCCTTAGACATCTGTTCATCTCTACTATAACTAGAAGTGCATGAATCGCCATTGATATTAAGTTGCTTTCAGCTAACAATTGAACTACAAGGTTGTTCAAAACTTTATACTGCGTGACATGTGTGTCGCATAATCTTTGACGTAATCTCAAAAGTTTCCTGATTATCAGCTGTCAATGAATTTTTCAAGAAATTGGTCCACATTATGGAAATGATTTCGTACATTGTTCTCGATCATGCATCCTCGAGATGAAGTCATACAGGAGATTCGTATTCCTAGCCCATCAAGAGTGTTTCAAGTCACAAGGAGTATGTAGGAGAGATTATCATGACATGTTAGGAATTGGTAAGTGACTAAATATTAAGCCCAAGATTACTTGTGGTGATAGAAGCCTCCGATACATAATTGAGTTCAAGAATGAAAATTAATGAAGGTCATTGCACTTCATTGATGAGAAGTGACACGTCGTCTTGTAAATAAAACAAAGAAGTTTAATGTAGGTTGTGAAGGAACAATATCCCTCATGTAGTCTAATAAGGAAACCACCCAACTTGAAGAGCATACTGATAAATGGAATGAAACGAATAGATACCAAGTGTAATAGTATGAAGATAGCAAAGGCCTTGTACACAAAGCTTCACACTTTTTTATTGTTTCAATGCAGGCATCGAAAAGTTAGAGCATAGGAAGTTGGTGAAGAAAGAACAATCAGTTTGGCTATTTGTTAAAGGTTGTCTAATTTCTAATGATCCAATAATTTGTAAACTCTTTTATGTACATAATTACATGAAATGGATTTAGGAAATCAAATAATCAACTCAGAACTTAAAATGAAGATGGTAAAAAACATACTGGCCAAGAAAACAATGCAATAAATTAAGTCATAAAGAATTCTAATATAACATTATTTTAGTGCATTAGAACTAAGATATGCCATCAAATATAATATTTGATTCAATCTCTCGTCACTCAAGGACTGCATATGCATTATATGTACCAAATGGATTAAATGCATTGGATACATTTCTCGCAAATGATATGCATTTAGATTTTTTACTTTTATGTATCTTATTTGAGAGACTTCCATATATGTTAGAATCTTGAATTTCAAGAGATAAAGATGATGTACTTTGCACAATGTATATATGCATACATACTAATGCACAAGTGTCTAATATATTTGTGTGTTTTTGTGTGTGTGTATGTAAGCATACATACACACATGCACACACATTGACACATACACATACACTTACACATACACTTGCACATACACTTACACATACACACATTAATATACACGTATACACAAACACATTTACATACACATATGCACACATATACATACACATCTGCATACGTATGCATTTGCATACACATACATATCAATATATGTACATATTTATGTTACATACATACACAAATGCAGATATACAAATATATGTACCTGTAACCTACCTACCTGCATACATACATACATACATGCACACACACATACATACATACATATATGCACATGTTCATACATGACATACATATACATATATGCATACACATACACACATACAAAAATACATTCATGTGCACATACATGTACATATAATTACATATACACATACATATACATGTACATACATATATGCATACATACATAATTACCTACATGCATACAGAAATACATATGTACATACATACATACACACACATATATGCATACATACATCCATATATATTCATAAATACATACATAGACATATTCATATACATACATAGATGATGTATATATAGTAATACATACAAACATTAACATATTACATTTATGTTTACATGTTTGTTTACATTTACATTTACATTTATGTTTACATGTTTGTTTACATTTACATTTATGTTCATGTTTCACTTTCATGCAGTTAACATTCACCTAATTCATGCTAATGTGGACATTGGCATTGGCATTCGTATTGGAATTTGCACTCTTTCTGGCATCAATGCCAACACTCATAGTACAAAGCTGAGATTTAAATTGATTAAATCCAAGAGGTTCCAAAAATGAAAATAAAGACCAAGGTTTTATTCATTGTGAATTATTTTTATTTTATTTTGTACTTAAACATACTACTTTTTTGGAGATATGTATTTGCCAAGGACACTATCGACTTTAGCCTTGTATTTGGGGTCATCCTTAAGTCATATTATTTTAACATTTTTGTTTTCAGTTATTTCAATTTTTGTAGTCCAAGATATTGGATGAACAAAATCAATGAGTAATGAACATGAGCAACCGATGGGTAATTTGATGGAGGTTTACAACAAGTAAAGAATGGTACTAGTTCACTTGCTTGTTAGATTTTCCATGATCTTACATTCATGATGCTACAAGAGTGAAAGATAATATACATATACATATACATATACATATACATGTACATGTACATGCATGTAGATGTACATGTACATATACATATATATGTACATGTACATGTACATATGCATGTGGATATGCATATACATATACATACACTTATACATATACATACACTTATACATATACATACATTTTGACACATACATACACACATGCACATACACATATAGATACATATACACACATATGTATACACATATATACATGAGTATGCATAAACTTACATCACATGCATCTCCATTTTATCCAATAGTGTCTCATTGTCATATCTCGATAATTTATTGTGGTATCATCTCTTGTATTTGAGATTATGTTTAAACTTTTGATATTTGGATACTTTCTTACAACCTTGTATGCATGGGGGAAGATATCAACCATTTTGAATATATTCTAAGGAGGAGAAAAGAAGAGACTTAGAATACTTGCAAATAAAGTATTTGACATTGTGAAGTAGCACCACTTTTTATCCTTATGTTCATCATTAATATGGATATCCTTAGAGGATGGAAAAATCACAATCATGTGCATGATCTTTTGTACATTCTTAAAACACATATTTGTGTAGAACATAACAAAATAGTAACTTGGCACTATTCGATTAATTATTTTTCATACCATAAAGTTGTGATTCTTTTGAGAACATGTATCAGAACCACATGATTAAAATGCTCCATACATGATAAATTTAACTAAAATGTATCTAAAAGCTTAATCATACTTATAGTTTAATGTATCACAATAAATGTTAGATACCTATTTTATTGATATTTCTATTAAATCAAACCTAATGTACACTCTTCATGAATGCCCTTCAAAAATAGTGAGGGCATGGAATGAGAATAGGATTTTGATATTGTTTATTAAATTTTTGTCACCCTTGCATGTGCATCGATTTACCAATATTATCCCTATCAATTTTCCCATCTCAATGTATTCTACATACCTTACAGAAGTCATGAATGTGTGGTTAAAGATTTTGAATATACCAAGTAGAATCCCTTAAGGATTAATGTGAGCATTACCATGAGTATTTTCATGTCTCATGCTTTATGGAAAAATATAATTAACATAATCATAATGGTGTATAAGCATTTGTAGTATCACCACCATATTCTTTCGATCTACATGAACATTTGATTACTTGGTGAAAGTATAAGTGTTTAACCTATTATGGTTAGGTGGTGTAACTAATGGTGATTCTATTGTATTGACGTCATAGTCCCTTTTATCCATTTATCTAAACCTATAGGGTTAAGCATTGAGATTTCTCTATACCATTCAACTAGGTGGAGTGATCTTCA